>CM038144.1:348820006-349420006 GCA_021437245.1 Aegilops speltoides | reverse complement strand
TTGAAGGGTGATCATGCTAACCTCAAGGAGTCTCATGCTCAACTCCAAGTTAAGCTAACCGAGGAAAAGGCCACCTTCCCTCATATGGTATTAATTGATAATGCATATGCTACTAACCCGTGTTGTGAGCATGTGCATCTTGTGGAGGAGAATGCCAAGTTGAAGGACCAACTTGAGAAAGGCCTTGTGACTTGCATTCAAGGTGAGAAGAACCTCAACGACCTTTTGAGTAATCGAAAGGAAGTTGTGGCCAAGAAGGGAATTGGGTTTGCACCCAAGTCCAAGAATAAGAAGAAGAACGACAAGACCAAACGTCCTACTCCTCTCAAGCAAACTTTTGTGAAAGAGGGAGAGGGTGCTCATAAGGAGAAGAAGGAAAAAGTGAAGGGAGTTGATGTCCAAAAGGGCAAAACCATTTCCTCCAACAAAGCCGGCGACTTTAACCCGTCAGATGTGTTGTGTCGTGCTAGTGATGGACATGTTTATGCTAAATTTGTTGGTTCTCCTTATGAGTACATTGAATGGTCCATTTGGGTTCCTAAGACCCTTGTTACTAACATCAAAGGACCCATTACTAAATGGGTACCTAAAACCAAGCATTGATCTCATGTAGGTGTTTGCTTCCGGTGGGGGATCATGGTTGCTCGATAGTGGAGCAACAACATATGACCGGGAGCAAGGAATTGGTGGTGGACGTTCAAAAGATTCCATCTATGCCCACCAATGTCGAGTGGAGTGATACCTCACATTCTAAGGTATTGGGTCTTGGCAAGGTTGTCATTTCTCATGATCTAACGATCGAGAAAGTCATGCTTGCTGAGTCCCTTGCATACAATTTACTTTCCGTTCGTCAACTTGCACTCATGGGCTTTGCCACTTTCTTTGACATTGATACCGTGGCCCTCTTGTGGAGCAAGACTCTTAAAGTAGCCTTTGTTGGGCATGTCGAGAACGGTCTCTATGTGATAATCTTTTCGGAGCGACCCACTAAGACCGGGACATGCCTAATGGCTAAAGTTGACGTGGGATG
This sequence comes from Aegilops speltoides, assembly GCA_021437245.1. Classification (NCBI taxonomy): domain Eukaryota; kingdom Viridiplantae; phylum Streptophyta; class Magnoliopsida; order Poales; family Poaceae; genus Aegilops; species Aegilops speltoides. The sequence continues at coordinate 349,418,976 of CM038144.1, read as the reverse complement.
GCTTTGGCATCGCCGTTTAGCCCACGTCAATATGAGATCTTTGCAAAGTCTTCTCAAGGGGTACCATGTCCGTGGACTAACAAATGTTAGTTTTGCCAAAGACCGTGCTTGCAGTGCTTGTATTGAAGGAAAGCTTCATGAGAAGGCTCACCCTCACACGACCATCATCTACTCGAAGAGACCCTTGGAGCTCCTTCACATGGATCTCTTTGGGCCTCCATCTTTTGATAGTCTTGGAGGTAGAAAGTATTGCTTGGTGATTGTGGATGATTACTCAAGATACACTTGGGTATACTTCTTCAAGAGGAAGAGTGAGACTCAACAAACCGTCATCGACTTTGCAAATGAAGCTCAACGTCAACATAATGCAAAGATCTTGACAATAAGAAGTGACAACGGCACCGAGTTCAAGAACTACACCTTGGATGAGTTTCTTAGTGATGAGGGGATCAAGCATCAATACGTTGCACCATATACCCCTCAACAAAATGGTGTTGCGAAGAGGAAGAACCGGACGTTGATGGATGCGGCAAGGACCATGATGGCGGAGTTCAAGTCTCCATACAACTTTTGGTCCGAAGCCATCAACACAGCATGTCATGCATCCAATCGGCTCTATCTCCACAAAGGCTTGAAAGAGACTCCTTATGAGATACTCACTGGCAACAAGCCCAATCTCAAGTACTTCCGGGTGTTCGGGTGTAAGTGTTTCATTCTCAAGAAAGGTGTTTGTTTGTCTAAATTTGAGGCTAGAGCATATGAGGGCATATTTGTTGGCTATGCTACAAACTCTCATGCTTACCGTGTTCTCAACAAGTCCACCGGACTCATTGAGGAGACGTGTAACGTGGAGTTTGACGAAAATAACAGCTCCCAAGTGGAGAAAAGTGGTACTTGTGATGTAGGTGATGAAATCCCCAAGCCATAAGAAGAATGGGTATTGGTCATATTCTACCCATTGAGGAACCCCTTGTGGCTGAAGGAGAAGGACAATGCTCCACTCAAGTGGAGCCATCACCTTCCCAAGACCCACACGCTTCCGAAGAACAAAGTGAAGGCCCTCAACCTCGTGAACAAGACCAAGGGCCAGATCAATCTCAAGATGGTGGTGAACCTCCAAATGATGCCCAAGGTCAAGTTCTCCCCCTCGAGCAAGTTCAAGATCATGAGCAAGCTCAAGATGAAGAACAAGCACAAGACGGCACTCAAGATAATCAAGTGAACCCTCCTCCCTCCACATCCGAGGAGGAATTAGAGCGTCGTGCCGCGAAGATTGCTTCCAAGCTCACCACCAAAGGCCATCTCATGGAAAATGTGGTTGGAAGCGTAAGAAAGGGGGTAAGAACTCGTAGACAATTAGCAAACTATTGTAAACATCACACGTTTGACTCTTTTGTTGAACCCCAAAAGGTCTATGAGGCGCTTGAAGACTCAGATTGGCTCAATGCTATGCATGAAGAACTCAACAACTTCGAGTACAACAAGGTGTGGAGATTGGTGCCGAGGCCATCGGGGAACCACAACGTCATTGGAACCAAGTGGATTTTCAAGAACAAGCAAGATGCTCATGGGAACATCATTCACAACAAGGAAAGTTTGGTAGCACAAGGCTACTCCCAAGTCGAGGGTATCGACTACGGTGAAACCTTTGCTCCCGTTGCTCGCCTTGAATCCATTCGTTTGTTGATTGCTTATGCTTCCCATCACAACTTTAAGTTGCAACAAATGGATGTGACAAGTGCTTTTCTTAATGGTCCCATTAATGAGTTGGTCTATGTCAAGCAACCCCCCGGGTTCAAGGATCCCTACTTCCCGGATCATGTGTATCAACTCGATAAGGCACTCTATGGCCTTAAACAAGCCCCACGTGCGTTGTATGACCATGTAACGCCCCGGATTCGTTGCGCCAGGTGTCTTCCAGTTATTCGCCATCATTGCTATGTCATTTGCTTGCGTTTTGCATTTTATCATGTCATCATGTGCATCTCATTTTGCATACGTGTTCGTTTCTTGCATCCGAGCATTTTCCCCGTTGTCTGTTTTGCAATCCGGCACTCCTATGTTCTCCGGCGTCCCCCTTTGTCTCTTGTTGTGAGCGGGTATTAAACATTCTTGGAATGGACCAAGGTTTGCCAAGCGGCCTTGGTATAGCACCGATAGACCGCCTGTCAAGTTTCGTTCCATTTGGAGGTCGTTTGATACTCCAACGGTTAACCGGGGTATCGTGAAAGCCTCTTTTGTGTGCAGACCAACACCCCTCCAAAGTGGCCCAAAACCCATCCTAACCCCATCCATGCTCTCGTCGTTCGATCACGACCGCGTGGCCGAAAACCGCACCTCATTTGGAGCCTCCTAGCTCCCTCTACCTATAAATATGTGCCTCCCCCATCCAAATTCGCGCCGGACATGTCCGCCGCTGCTGCCACATCACCCCGGCCAATTGCAGGCCGCCACCTCAGCCTCCGCCGCCCCGCGCCCAATCCCCCGCCGCCACACGGCGCTCCGCCGCCCACCGTCGCCACAGCCCATGAGCCACAGGAGTCACCAGCGCCTCCTCCTCCGGCCCGAGCCGCCCGATCCGCTCGCCGCCTCGCCGGCGCCTTGCCGCCGCCGCCGGTGCGCCTCGCCGCTGCTGCCCGCCCACGCCGGCGCACCTCGCCGCCCACCACCGCGCTTGATCGCCGCCGCCGCCATCCACCTCGGCGCCGCCCGACCGCCAGCCCGCCCGACGCCCCTCCGCCGACCCGCCGCTGCATCGTCCTCGCTGGCTCGGCCGCGCCGCCCGTGGTCGCGGACCACCGCCGCCTCCCCGCGCCTCTCCCTCGCCACTTCACCTCGCCCCGCGCCGGATCCGGTGAGATCCTGCCGGAGGAGGGGCCCCGCCGCTGCAAGCCCCGCCGGCCACCTCCCCGTCATCTTCTCCAGTGAACCTCGAAATCCGCGCCCTAGTCAACGCTAGATCTCGGAGGGTAATTTTCTGCCAAGTCTCTAAGTTTTCATCATATGTTGCCCTGTTCATTGCATCATAACTCTATGCATACTGCTCCGTTTCGTGCGTATGATATGTCAAATTGTTTGTTGTGAGATGCTCTACATTTCATTCCATTGTGCCATGCTTGTTTGAGATCATCTTGATGCACGAATCGTTGTTGTAAGAGTGCTATATGATGTTAACTTGCTGAAACTGTTATTACTTGCTGTTTTGTCTTTTTCATTGCATTTTGTGTGTGCTTCCTATGAGCTTGATGTCTACATGTGTTTTGTGCTACATCATGCCATCTTCACAGTGGTGCCATCCATGTATTTTTGTGATTCTTGTAGTGAGTGCATCGAGCTTGTTAAGTAGGATACTTGCTATTACTGTTTTGCTAGGCTGATTCTTTTATATTATGGTGCTATGTAAACCTGCTGCTACAAGTCATTCTATGCATAATCTGGAGATGTTCACTAAGGATGATTTGTTAAACATGTCATGATCTATCCATCCATGCCCCTGGTTACATTTATAGTCTACTGTAGCTTGCTGTTATCTTGCTCTCAAATTGCTAATTAATGTTGCTGTCAGCCTGTTAACATTAAGTTCAGTTTTGCCATGTACTTTGCTAGTGATCCATGCACCCTATGAACTTGATATTGCCATGCTTGGCTTCTTAAACATGTCTTCTTACTGTTGGTTACCTTGCCATGCCATGTATTGCTCTGTGGTGAGTGGTTCAAGCTCACCAACATGCCTACTTATTGTTGTTCCTGCCATGTCTGAATCTGTCATATCACTTGCTATGTTTACATGGGTGCCATCATATTTTCTGTGCCCTTTTTGCTTATGGTCAGTAAGGGACTTTTGTTATATGCAATTAGTAGATTCATTCCATGCCTTTGTTTGCCATGATAAGTTTCTGTAACATGTTGTTTGATAGCTCTAAACATTGCAACCGGATGTTATTTCTGCTAAGTCTGAAACTGCTATTATTTGCAATCTTGCCATGTCTTTTTGAGCATGATCTAGTGATTTCTGGAGTTAGCTCAGTGTTCATGTTTTGTCATGCTTTACCTGTACTTCATGCCCATGCCTTTTGTTTTCATATTGTGGTAATGTAGCATGTTGTTTTGGTGCTTGCAATATGCCTAGTTGCTGTTTTGGACAGCTTGTCCTTTAAACTTGTATAGAGTGTATGTGTTGAACCGTTGCTCCGTTTTGAGTGTGCTCTATATGAAACTTGCTTGATTTTGCATGTAGTTTCATCTTATCATGTTGCATCCATGTATTGAGAGTGTTTGCTTGATGTTTGAATGTATTTTTGCATCAATGCCATGCTTAACTTGTTTTGCTCATATCTTCTATGCCGTAGCTCCAAACTAAATGAACTTTATATGTAACTTCACTACAATTTTGTGTAGATCATCTTGGTGCATCTTAACTTGTTGTTTAACAACTTGAACATAAGGTTTATTCAGATCTGGACCAATTTCAAAATTTGCATATGAGGACTTACCGGATTTGTAATATGTTATTTCAGGCCTCATTAACTTGCTTTGATGTGTTGCTCTTGTATGCATCATCTCTTGCCATGAGTAGCTTCATGTAGCTTTTGTCATGCATCATGCTTGGTTGTGCATCATGTCATGTATATGTGTGGTGTGTTTACCATGTTGTGTGCTTCTTCTCGATAGTTCCTGTTTCGTTGCGATCGTGAGGATTCGTTCGGCTACGCTTGGTTCGGCTTCATCCGTTCGTCTTCTTCATGGACTTGTTATTATTTCTTGCGAGATTTCAGGCAAGATGACCGTCACCTTGGATTTCACTACTATCATTGCTATGCTAGTTGCTTCGTTCTATCGCTTTGCTGTGCTACTTATCGTTTGCTCTTCAAGCCTTCCCAAATTGCCATGTCATCCTCTAACCTTTTGCACCCTTCCTAGCAAACCATTGCTTGGCTATGTTACCGCTTTGCTCAACCCCTCTTAGAGTGTTGTTAGTTGCAGGTGAAGTTGAAGATTGCTCCATGGTGGACAGGATTATGTTGGGATATCACAATATCTCTTATTTAATTAATGCATCTATATACTTGGTAAAGGGTGGAAGACTCGGCCTTATGCCTGGTGTTTTGTTCCACTCTTGCCACCCTAGTTTCCGTCATACCGGTGTTATGTTCCTGGATTTTGCGTTCCTTACGTGGTTGGGTGATTTATGGGATCCCCTTGACAGTTCGCTTTGAATAAAATTCCTCCAGCAAGGCCCAACCTTGGTTTTACCATTTGCCTCACCTAGCCCTTTTTCCCTTGGGTTCCCGAGGGTCATCTTTATTTTAGCCCCCCGGGCCAGTGCTCCTTCGACTGTTGGTCCGAACTGAGCTGCCTGCGGGGCCACGTCAGGGCAACTTGAGGGTTGGTTTTACTCGTAGCTAGTCTCATCCGGTGTTGCCCTGAGAACGAGATATGTGCAGCTCCTATCGTGATTTGTTGGCACATCGGGCGGCTTTGCTGGTCTTGTTTTACCATTGTCGAAAAGTCTTGTAAACCGGGATTCCGAGACTGATCGGGTCTTCCTGGGAGAAGGTATATCCTTCATTGATCGCGAGAGCTTATCATGGGCTAAGTTGGGACACCCCTGCAGGGTTTGAACTTTCAAAAGTCGTGCCCGCGGTTATGTGGCAGATGGGAATTTGTTAATGTCCGATTGTAGATAACTTGACACCAGATTCGAATTAAAATGCATCAACCGCGTGAGTAGCCGTGATGGTCTCTTTTCGGTGGAGCCCGGGAAGTGAACACGGTTTTGGGTTATGTTTGACGTAAGTAGGAGCTCAGGATCACTGCTTGATCATTACTAGTTGACGACCGTTCCGTTTGCTCTCTTCTCGCTCTTATTTGCGTATGTTAGCCACCATATATGCTTAGTCGCTGCTGCAACCTCACCACTTTACCCCTTCCTTACCCATTAAGCTTTGCTAGTCTTGATACCCATGGTAATGGGATTGCTGAGTCCTCGTGGCTCACAGATTACTACAACAACAGCTGCAGGTACAGGTTATGCGATGATCTTGACGCGGGAGCGATGTTTGCTTGTTTGGAGTTCTTCTTCTGCTTCTTCTTCGATCAGGGGATAGGTTCCAGGTCGGCAGCCTGGGCTAGCAAGGTGGATGTCGTTTGAGCTTCTGTTTGTGTTTCATCCGTAGTCGGATGGTGTTCTTATCTAAGATGATGTTGTATTCGTGTGGCTTGTATGCCTTTTGTATGTATCCCCATCTATTATGTAATGTTGATGTAATGATAGCCTCCTTGCAAAAGCGTATCAATATGTGGTTCTATCCTTGGTGGGACCTTCGAGTCTCTTTAGGATAGTATCGCATATTGGGCGTGACAGACCACCTTACCGAGTTGTTACAAGATCGTGGATTTGAAGTAGGGCAAATCGATCCCACTCTTTTTACTAAGAAGGTCAAAGGGGAGTTGTTTGTATGCCAATTATATGTTGATGATATTATCTTTGGTTCCCCTAACAAAGCTTTCAATGAGGAATTTGCCGCTCTCATGACCTCCAAGTTCAAGATGTCTTCAATGGGAGAGTTGAAGTTCTTCCTTGGTTTTGATATCAAACAAAGAAGAGAAGGAACCTTCATCAACCAAGCCAAATATACTCAAGACATGCTAAAAAGATTCAAGCTAAGTGATGTCAAGCCGGCTTCTACTCCAATGCCTACCAAGTGCCATCTTGACATTGATCCCAATGGTAAAGCGGTGGATCAAAAGGTATATCGCTCCATGATTGGCTCTTTGCTTTACCTTTGTGCATCTAGACCGCATATCATGTTGAGTGTGGGAATGTGTGCACGGTTTCAAGCCGCACCAAAGGAAAGCCACTATGTGGCGGTCAAGCGAATCTTTCGATATTTGGCTTTATTCCCAAACTTTGGCTTATGGTACCCAAGAGGGGCAAACTTCAAGCTTGAAGGATTTACAGATTCCGATTGGGCGGGAGACAAAGTGGATAGGAAGTCCACTTCTGGAGGGTGCCAATTTCTTGGTTGCACTTTGGTGAGTTGGTCTTCCAAGAAGCAGAGTTGTTTGTCTCTCTCGTCCACCAATGCGGAATATGTGGCGGCCGGTAGTTGTTGTGCACAACTCTTATGGATGAGGAAAACTTTAAAGGAGTACGGTGTCATTTGTGACAAAGTGCCTCTTTGGTGTGATAATGAAAGTGCCATCAAGATTTCTCTCAACCCGGTGCAACATTTCAAGATGAAGCATATTGAGATTCGGTATCACTTCATTCGGGATCATATTAGGTGAGGGGAGATCGAGCTCAAGTATGTAAACACTCATGATAACCTTGCAGATATTTTCACAAAGCCCTTGGATGAAGCAAGATTTCGCGAGTTAAGGCATGAGCTAAATATCATTGATTCGAGCAATGTGACTTGAACCCTTGTACCCCCACCACACTCAACTTGTTATCTATTTTAGGTGTAGGCATGGACATAGGGGGAGTGTTGTTCTCTCAATGAACTCTCCGTCCCCCCATTATGCATAAATAGATCAACTCTTTCACATTAGCCATTTTTTATGGTACTTGTGCTTCAAAGACGAGTTTTGGTCATGGGCCCAAGGATAATTCTTCGTGGTGCCATACCATCTAACTCAAACATAGGTGGCTCCAGCCACCGCCCTCTCCTTTTGAGAGGTTGTGTCGCATGGTGGTTTCTTGCTGTCTTTCTGCCTTTGGATTGTGCGTGTTCTTGTGGTGTCCTTTGTGCTAAAAGTTTCCTTGCAAAGACCTTCTTCTTTTGTTTAAACCTGCTTTTTCTTGAGCTCACGGTACTACCGCAGCCAGCTATGGTACTACCGTGGGAGGGGAGCACGGTACTACCGCCCCCATGCGACAGTAATTTTTTACTGCCACCTGGGAGAGCGGTACTACCGCTTCGGTCTTGATACTTCCACCAAGCGGTACTATCAAGAATGACATGCGGTACTACCGCGGCGTCACAGATGTGTGGGGATAAGGACGGGCAGGGGGAGTTCTAACTCCCCCATACCCATTCGTCAGTTTCCCCACATTGCGTCTCTCTCTCTCCCTCGCTCAAGAACGCGGCCGGCGTCCGTCGCCGGATCTCCGCCTCCGGCTACCCTCCCGTGATTCCGTCCGGTGGGATCGTTCCCCACCACGTGCTTTTGCCATGGACCAAGGTCTTTCCCCAACCCCCTCTCTTTTTGTTGTGTTCTTTGCCTCTAGGTTTTTGGGGGAGACTTGTGTGTTCTAGATATTCTTAGGATAAATCTATGCAAGAGTAGGATGAAGGAGAGTAGTATTGCGTAGGGATTATACTTGTCTTTTTGTCCTGTGCTAGATTTGATCACCGTAGCACCGCCGTGGTTTCGCGGTTCTTTTCAAATTCAATCTATTGTTTGGATCTGACGCGGTGCGGTACTACCGCCCGTCCGGCACGGTACTACTGCTTGTCCGGTAGTACCGCCCATCTGGCGCGCTACTACCGCACTCGCTGCGGCACTAAAGCTTTACTACCGCTCCCATCCCGGTACTACCGTGACCTCGCACGGTACTACCGCGACTTGGAGCGGTACTAAAATTTTAGTACCGCAGACTCTGGCAGTACTACCGTGATTCACATCTCTCTCATGGCAACTTTCACGTGTATTCTCTCTGTGTTTCTTGTGCTTTGCCGTGGTCTTTGCATTGATCCTTTTGCTTGTCATGGTTGCTTTGTGTTTTGTGTCTCAGGTGGTGGCTCTCGCCGTTCCAATCCCAGTCGTGACACTAGCTCCAAGCGTCTGCGCAATCCAGGTGAAGCACCAGAGGGCTCCACTGCCCCCAAGCGCCATGTCAAGACATCAGCTAGCAAGAACAAGGAGCCCGCTAAGGGCATGGACGAGATACCCCAATCTGAGTACGTCCGTCTCAGGAAACTCCACCCATATGTGAACCCTCGTTCTTGTGTCAGAGGTTGTGAGCTATTTTGGAACAAGAAACAGACTCGCACTTATCTGCATGTCATCAAGAACAAGCAGAATACCTATGTTGTTGTGAAATGGATTGAAAAGCATCACATGAGGAAGGACAAGTTTCGTGAGTACTTTGGAGAAGCTCTGGACTTGGTGGAGCAGTTTGGTATTGAGCATGTGATATCCTTTCACCTTGACTATGACCCTAAGCTTATCTGTCAGTTCTTTGCCTCAGTATACTTTCACCCTGATGAGGAGCGGAGGATGACCTGGATGACCAATGGCCGTAAGCTGACTGCTACCTGGAAGGAGTTCATGGATTTGCTCCAGGTTCCTAATGACGGGCTCAACACTCCCGTGGGTGTTCGCCCCCATGCAAATTCTGAGTCTGCCAACAAGGACAAGCTTCAGCCATACTATGTTGAGAAGGCGCTTGCCAATGGCAAGACGGGGTTGGTGCTCAACTCTTTTCTGGATATCATGTATCACATCTTCCGCAACTCCTTGTTCCCTCGCATTGGTGACAAGGACAAGGTTCATGCCTATATGGTGGATATGATGCTCATATGCGAGGAGACTCGTTTGTCTCTGAATCAGCCACTTGATGTCTCACACATCATGTGGTGTGAGCTTCGGTTTGCGGTGTTCAACCGCAAGGTGCCTATCTATGGGCCATATCTGTTTCTGGTGATCTCGAAGACTTGGGAGAAGATGTTCCCTGGTGATGAGTTCCTTGCTCCTGACTGGATTCGACATGATCCCATTTGTCTCCGTGTCAAGCCCAACTGGGCCAACACTGCTACTCGTGCTGAGGCGTCTGCTGCTAGGGCTGCTGTTGATGAGGAGGATGCTGGCGCAGAGGATGTTCCTAAGGGCTATGCTACTAGATCTTCTTAGAGTTCCTCTATGCCCTCGTGGGCCAAGAAGCTGAAGGACAAAATGAAGACTCCTTTCTGCATGCAAGCCAAGGGGCAGTACAGGACTCACGTGGCATCTAAGGAGAGTCGCCATCGGGACAAGAAGATCTTGCAGCTGTATGGCGAGGAAGTGTCTGGCGGTTCTGAGGATCGCATCACTCCAGAGGCCGAGTGGATGGAGAAGCAAGGCTACAGGTGGACTGATTCTGAGGAGGACGTCGAGGAGACCATCCCAGCCGCCGAGGAGTCTCACGATGGGCGTTGGGATGAGTTCCCTGCTTGAGCCACCCCTTGTGTGTAGGTGTCCTCTCTGCCTTTTTGGCATCTCGATGCCAAAGGGGGAGAGAGTGTAGGGATTTGCGAGTCGTGTGTCGTTCATGTTCGGTGTGTTTGCTGCTTTCTCGTTTGAACCTCGTTTGAACCTCGTTTCAGTTGCTTTGGGTTGCTTTACTTCATATGGTGTAAGACATATGCACTCTATCTATCTTAGTGAGCTTGTGATATATTGTGCTACCTTTGTGCTATGCTTTGCTTAGATGTTAGTTATCATGCCTTTGTCTCTAAAATATAGGGGGAGTGTTGATCCTAGTTTGTGTGCTATGCAGTCCAAAGCATCCATCTAGATTGCACACATCTAGGGGGAGCCCACCTATATTCTAGAGAGGAAGGGTTTGCCTTTGCTCAATATTATCTCATCTATGTGCAAATACCGTACTGTCATCAATCCACCAAAAAGGGGGAGATTGTAAGGGCATATTTATCCCTTAGGTGTTTTGGTGATTGATGACAATGCTTTTGCGGACTAATCTTGTTGCTTGAGTTTCTCAGACGCTTCATCACTAGGCACGAGACGATTCGGTGCCCCTCGAAGACTATTGAAGACGGTGTTGTTCTACGTTTCTTTTTGGTGGATTTGAGTCGTAGGAGAGCCGTACTATTAAGAGGGGGTCCGCGTCAGAAAGGTTCGGGTGGAATCATCATGTACACGTTTCCCTCCTTGCCTCCACCTTTCCCTTGCACTTTGGAGCTTTCATCGTTATCCTCTTTGTGCTTGATCTGACGGCTACTGCTGAACTTGTGGTAGTACTGCTCTAAGGGGCGGTAGTACCGCAAGCACCTGCGGTAGTACCGCTGGGGTTCACGGTAGTATCGCTCTTCTGGAGCCTTAGTACCGTGGCTCCCAGGCCTAGTGCTGCTCCGGTATGGTAGTAGGGGCGGATGTAATTTTTTACATCCGCGCCCACATGGTAGTACCGCACGTCCAGTGCAGTAGTACCGCGGTAGCCCACGGTAGTACTGCTCCCTTGGAGTCGTAGTACCGTGGCCGTCATACCTAGAACCGATGCGTCGCGGTAGTAGGAGCGGATGTAATTTTTTCATCCGTGCCTCAACGGTAGTACCGCGCCTTGTAGTACCGCATGCGGCCTGGCTCAGCTAGGTTACGGTAGTACCGCGTCGGATTTTTGCACTGTTTCGTTTTCAGCGGAAGTAGGCACAGATGTATTTTTATTCATCCACGCTCTTCGTAGGCTTGGACTTTCCTGCCTTGCGATAGTACCACAAGGGGGAGCGGTAGTACCGCGCTAGCGGAAATACTGCTCTCTGTCGGGCAAGTCCCAGCCTCTGCTGCTGCCGCAGAAGTACCGTGGTCCACCATGGTAGTACCGCGTGGCCTTGCGGTAGTACCACGCTCCTGGAGCGGTAGTACCGCATGTCGCAGGCTGAACATGTGGGTAACGGTTGGATCTTTTCCGTGACTATAAAAGGGGTGTCTCCAACCTCTAGTTGACTACCTCTTCCACCTCCAAGCTCCATTGTTGCTCCAAGCTCCATTTTCGCCCGATCTCTCTCCCTAGCCAATCAAACTTGTTGATTTGCTCGGGATTAGTTGAGCTGGCCTCGATCTACACTTCCACCAAGAGAGATTTGATTCCCCCCACTTATCCCTAGTGGATCTTGTTACTCTTGGGTGTTTGAGCACCCTAGACGGTTGAGGTCACCTCAAAGCCATACTCCATTGTGGTGAAGCTTCGTGATGTTGTTGGGAGCCTCCAATTGTTGTGGAGATTGCCCCAACCTTGTTTGTAAAGGTTCGATCGCCGCCTTCAAGGGCACCAATAGTGGAATCACGGCATCTCGCATTGTGTGAGGGCATGAGGAGAATACGGTGGCCCTAGTGGCTTCTTGGGGAGCATTGTGCCTCCACACCGCTCCAACAGAGATGTACTTCCCCTCAAAAGGAAGGAACTTCGGTAACACATCCTCGTCTCCACCGGCTCCACTCTTGGTTATCTTGCGCCTTTACTTTTGCAAGATTACTTGTGTTGTTTCCCTTACTTGATCGTGTGCTTGTTGTTGTCGCATCATATAGGTTGTTCACTTAGTTGCATATCTAGACAACCTACTTTGATGCAATGTTTAATTTGGTAAAGAAAAGCTAAAAACTGTTAGTTGCCTATTCACCCCCCCTCTAGTCAACCATATCGATCCTTTCAACCTCTAATAATAGTAAAAGTCTAGTGGCTTTGGAACAGCCGACGGAAGTAGAAAAAGACCCACACGTAGCCACGTGGGGGGCTGGGGTAGTAGAGCAAGGCAGGTTTCAAAGGAATATATACCTGAGGATCGTCGGCATGTGTCAAAGACAGCGTCCGAAGCCGCATCTTGGCACAATACCGCAGGGAGGAAGAAGTGGTCGGAGGCCTCCTGAGCCGGCACTGTCTCGGAGAGAACAACATGGCTACCGATCGGGACACACGGGCAGCTGTTGGTCTCCTCCCCCGCTGCCGACGACCGCATGAACAATGCACCTACACCCCTGCCCTGGTCGAGGTGGTATGGCCGGATTTTGACTAGCCGTGAGCAGAGAGAGAGTGTGGCCACCTATGTCTTCCTTAGATCTGGAGAGCATGAGAGAGTGAAAGAGAGGAACCCTAGTAAAGCAAGCGCCGAGGCTCCTGCTTATATATATATATATATATATATATATATATATATATATATATATATATATAGTGGAGTGATTTTGTTGTACCAGCCATTATTAAATTGAATATGCGTGAACCACTATTTTCATTTAAAGTTCAAGTAAAAATAAAACTCGATCAATAACGTGCCACCGCGTCCAGGACGCACAATACTGTAATATTCACGTGCGGTCCCTGACCCTCCATCAAGTTGAAAACTAGAGTAGTCAAAATGTCAATTGGGATGCCTCTTTGTAAAGTAATGCGCTCCTAGCTTCAAAAAAATGTGCTCCTGCGTGTACCCGCAAGTGGGTGTGAGAGAACTAGTGCGTGCATGCACTGCTTCTCTTCGTGAGAGGACAATATACTATGCCCAAAGAACGTTCGCCACAAGAGTAATAGTATAAGTGTGTGGTGTGAGTTAAAATAAAAGGTGCGCGACGTCTTTTATTTTCTAGAAGTTGTGAGGGTAGGGTGTGAATAAAACATATGTGTGACCTCTACCTACAGATAGATAGTGGGTGCGAGAGGACTCGGGAGAGTCATGACTCGTGAGGGTGCGTGTGTGCGTGAGAGAGGGGGGACGTATCAATGCAATGCATGTCCGCAAATCATATCTGACAAACGTTCGCCAAAAGCCATTTCCCGATGACGCCATAGGAACCGTTATATCGGCATCCGATAGTGTTAGTTTTGCCATGTCATTTAACAGAACAACCACTCCTCTAACAGACAAATCTTCCACGTGAGTGTTAGCAACTGACGTACGCTCCTCCCTCCGTTCCAAAAAGTAGTGCATATATCTTTATTGAAAATTCAGACCTCGCAAACTTTTACCGATTTTTCGTATACCAAAATGCACATATAGATTACCCAGTATATATATCATTTTATTCATCTTCGAGAGGTAACTATAGAGATGGGGGGTGTACAAAGAAAGACTATAATATGACCTGCAGCAATTTCAACCATCCTTTTGTGTGGAGGAATATCATAGGAGCTCTATATGATATGATTTTTGTAGGATTTTTTCCTTTAGAGCCAATTGGTTCGTAGTAATATTCATATACTCCACATTTCAAAGGAAAATAAACATCATATTATTTTTATCTATACCACTATATAGTGTGTGAATAAGTTTGAATATGGATCATTGGATGAACTCAATGTGACGGTTAAGAGGTGGAAAATCCGAGTGTTGCTGACCATTCCATTTCGTATCAATTCCATCAGATTCTTCCATGTGTACTATCTAGACGTTTCCAATAGTTAAAAACTTCGTACATCCTTGTACTTGTCACATATACTATCTTTACACATTTCAAATTTATTCTAGAACCTTCCGTGCATGACCTTGCTCCATTAGAGTTTCTCGCTTGAATAAAAGTGTATCTATTTATGATTGAACCTAGAATCTTTCATGTATGCTCATGCTCCATTAGAGTTCTCGCTTGAATAAAGTCTTATACATTTATGAGATTATTTGTGAATTTTTACTCATGGTGAAAGAGTTTTGATGAACCACTTCTTACAGTCCATATATATTTCATAGAATTTCAATCAAATGCCGCAACACTATCGTTGCATATTCATGAATTTAAACTTAAGGTCCATACATATAATGTGTTATATACATGTATTGAAACATTATGCAAACGTCATATGTAAATGTCAGTTGTCTATCAACATTGTGTTGTAATGATATCTCACAACTCACGTGCAAAGCACGTGCAACTCACTATTAGCTTTAGAGCACTTGGTTCATATGAATGGATTCCTATACTCCCACAATTTCAAAGGAAAATAAAGATTAGCGTATATTCAATAGAAAAGTTCCTATGATTTGAACCAAATGGCATCTCTTTTCATATCCCTCCCCATAGGAATCGAGATACATGTCATTTCTAGATTCAATAGAAAAGTTTCTATGATGTGAACCAAATGACATATCTTTTCCAATCCCTACTCATAGGAATTGAGAGACATGTCATCTCTTTCCCTACAACTTCCATGTATACATCTTCTCTATTCCTAAATAGCTAGTACAACCCACTAGTAGCTTTTTTCATGAACATGCATGCAAGTCATAAATCACATTGTTTTTGTACTCTCTATGCATGCAAGAACCACATCATCAATTCGTGCATGTTACTCATAAGTTATTTATTGCATTAGATTTCGTATTGACGATGTATGTGTTGGTCACGTGCACACATATGAGTTCACATTCACATTTTTGTTAAAAATGTCGTTCTTTTAACTGCAATTCATTTTTTCTCATTGTATTACATTTTCATTTTAAGCATACATTCACTTCCCATTAGTTATATATGTTTTTGGAGGAACTTTTCTGCATTATTTTGAGTAGCAAATTTCACGCGACCGTGGGTATATCAAAATGGGGGCCCATGCATCATTGCCTTTCGGTCGAACCTACGTCCACAATTTTTTGTACTACGTATATCTCCACTGGTCCCTGAACCCAAAATGATGCCTCGTTCCCATAAAACCAAGCACCACCTGTGTTAAGGTGTCGACTCGAACTCAATCCCTCTCCCGTTTACTATGCCGTGGCCCGCCATGCCGTAGTACTCCTACAAACCCTACCTGCCGCACGCATAATCAGTTTTCTTCAAGAGGACGCGGGACAAGCGGATTTGTAGTGGAGGCTCCTATCCTAGGGTGCCCTAGGTAGCTGCTGCACGCATCATTGGTTTTCTCTTTTCTTTATGCTCTTGCGCCCTAGAGTGAAATGATGGTTGCTTCGTCCTTCCAGCTTAACGCGGGAAAGGTGGGGCTTTGTGATTTGACCCCTCATCGCTCATTTACTACTACCTCAGTGCTATGACCGGGGTGCCTCCAAGTCCAACCGATGCTCTGAACTATAATTTGGTGCATCTCACATGGAACAAGACGGTGGATGAGCCACATGTCGGCCAAAGGGGTCCTGTTAAGTGTGTCGCCATTTCGTGTGTGGACTGACCCTACTTGAGTTGCTACGCCAACACGACAGGAGCAGCCTACGACTTGGTTTTTCTCCTTGGTGAATCCCGACTATATTTATCTAAAACGATACTACTCCCTCCGTCTTGGTTTATAGGACGTGCACATAGTTCTAGGTCATCCATTTGACTAACTAAATATGAGTTACTATGTCACCAAAAGTATATCATTGGATTATTAAGCGGATGTAGTTTCTGAACATATATTGTTCATCACATAGTACTATATAGCTAGTTAAATTCTCAACCTAGAATGACGTGCATGCCCTATAAACCAAGACGGAGGAAGTAGTAAAAATGAGGTGATTTTACCAAGCGGTGGGCGCGGGAGCATGGCCTATCATGCGGTCCCACGTGCCATGATGTACCAAGGTGATGCGCGTCCCTCTTCAGGCAGAACAATGGTAGAAGCAATACGTGGTTTTCTTGAAGGAAGGAGATGATGGCGATGCGGATTTAGAGAAGTGTGAAATAATGGTTGCTTTGTCCGTGTGGGAAGGTGCGGCATTGTGATTTGACGTCTCATTGCTCATTACTACTACTGGTGCACTACGACTGGGGTGCGTCCCCCCTGCTGTTCTGCACTGTATTGGGTGCATGACACATGACCCAGTTGCTATATGCCCCACATGTCGGCAAGAGAAAGTACATAATTTATGAAAGTGAGTTTCTCTACTCTTTTAGTACGACGGAGGAGTACAAGACACAACTTGGTTTTTGCTGCTTCTCGCGATCCACCGATACAAACCCGGACTAAAAAAGGCGAGGGCGGGTCTTTTTCCGCATGGCAGGTAGGGGAGTTTCGCATAGTTTGTTCGAGGAAATGAGGAAGGAAGGGAAACAAGCAAGTAAAGGTTGAGCGACTTAGTTTAGGGAAAACTGATTTTACGAAGTACGTACCCACTATGGAGGTAGTACTACTTACTACTCCATCCTTTCCAGTTTATAGGGCTCATCTAAAAAAAAATCATTTTTCTGTGTTATAAGTCTCAATTCTACTCCCTCCTTTCCGGTTTATAGGGCTCAAATATGAAATCTCATCAACCAAGGCATTTTGTGAGTGGATGAATGTATCTCGTACTTTACAAAACTACTCAAATTAAACTCATGCATTAATTTAGATTAATTGCAGTGCATGCATGCTTGGCCACAAGATGAATAGGAACGTTACATGCATTGGTGTGTTCCTTTTTAATTCTTGCATGCAAATAATTAATGCGCCTAGAAAACTAAAAATGAGATGGAGATGAGCCCCTAAAATTGGAAAAACAAAAAGGTTGAATTAAGCCCTATAAACCGGAAAGGAGGGAGTACTAGTAGTACCACCACATGTTTGGATTTCGAGGTGCATTAAATCACCCGAGGCAAGCAGTATCAAGAGAAAACTCACCAATGCATGTGGAAGTTCATGGAAATTTAGTGGTCATGCATGCATTCATTGTAATTAATGCATCCGTAAACTTAACTTCTTGAGAAAAACGAGTGTACTAATTACTTATGCAAACTATGAAATTAATTCCACCACTCACCGTCTACCTTGGTTGGAGAGATTTTGAAATTAAGCCATAAACCAGAAAGGAGGGAGTAGTAACATAGCCTAGTGTAGCTTGCTGCACCACGGACTCCAAGGAAATTGCTGTAGTACTACTCCTACAACTAAGAGACGTATATTTCAAACAATATGATAATCTCTCTAACCAAGGTAGGGACGAGGAGTAACGGAGGGAGTAGTAAAATTTTCTCCTCGTCCTACGAGCCATAGCGTGCGTGGGCGAGGGAGCAGGCGTAGGTGTTGTAAGTAAGCTTCTCCTCGTCCTGCGACTGCGAGCCACCGCGCCCATGGGCGGGAGACGGCGTACTAAGCAAGCTTCTCCTCATTCTACGAGTTGACGAGACACATCAAAAGTAATACATACAGAGCATCTCTAGTGTATAGAGCCTTGCCTCTAAGGTAGGCCCCACATGGTTTGCCTCTTATCAAATGAAAAAAACACAAATTATAGAGACTCTAACCAGCCTCTAAGACGGGCCCTAGCAGATATTAAAAAAGTATTGATTAGCAACACATTTGTCCAATTAGTACTATTTCTCTTGTACTCCTACTTTCTTATGCTTCCTAAGGCGGACAATTGGGACCAGATGGATTGTTACATTGTTAGAGGCAGCCTCTAAGGTTAGACGCGATGCTAGCCAATTTTTTCTTAGAGGCAGTTGATGCAATGTATAGAGGCCTGCCTCTGAGAGTAGAGAGGGCTTAGAGGAAACAAAAAGCATACATTGTCTATGACCTAAGTTCCTACTTTCCAGTCTATATGACTCAATTTAAAATCCACAATGCATCCATAATAGATGTTGAGTGGTGGAATATGTTTGTTACTTCCATAGTTCGCAAAGGTACTAAGCATGTGAGATGGTGAACGAAGGGAGTACAATACCATTAGTACTACAGTTCTTTTGGAAAGGTTTGCTACCTCTTGAGCATGCGTTGGTTTTCCCTTGAAGTGGAAAGGGTGATGCAGCGAAGTAGCGTAAGTATTTCCCTAAGTTTTTGAGAACCAAGGTATCAATCCGGTAGGAGGCTACACAAATCCCTCGTACCTGCACAAACAAATAAGAACCTTGCAACCAACGCGATAAAGGGGTTGTCAATCCCTTAACGGCCACTTGCAAAAGTGATATCTGATAGGGATAATAATAAGATAAATATATTTGGTATTTTTATGATATAGATTGGAAAGTAAAGATTGCAAAATAAAATAGATCGGAAACGTATATGATAGAAAATAGACCCGGGGGGGCATAGGTTTCACTAGTGGCTTCTCTCAAGATAGCGTAAGTATTATGGTGGGTGTACAAATTACTGTCGAGCAATTGATAGAAATGTGCATAGTTATGAGAATATCTAGGTATGATCATGTATATAGGCATCACGTCCGCAACAAGTAGATCGAAACAATTCTGCATCTACTACTATTACTCCACACATAGACCGATCCAGCATGCATCTAGAGTATTATGTTTTTTTTGAGCTGAAACTGTAGGGCTTAGGCCCCACAGCAATTTTATTACTCCCAAACAAAAATACATATGTGCAGTAATTACAAGGTCAGAGAGACCCTAAAAGAGAAAAGGCAAGGTAAAAAAGCTAACCTCAAGGAGGCAAAAAAGTGATCCATCTAATCAGATCATCTTTGAACTTGGGTTTAATCCTATGAACTAAAAGAGAAACGTCCAAAATAAAAGAAGCTCTCCACATACGAAAAGATGGTTTGATATTCCTGAAAACCCTGTCATTTCTAACATTCCAGATATTCTAGCAAGCTAGAAAAACAACTTCAGAGAAGAAAGGCCTTGCAAAATCCCTTCTAGCTTGATAAGCAATGGCAGTCATGTCATCTCCAGCAGGCCAGCTGATTTGAAGGTAATTCCAGACCCTGCAACTAAAGTTACACTGGAAGAAAAGATGATCCCTGTCCTCCTTGGTGTGCGTGGGACACAACACACACAAATTTGAGTCAGAAAAATTCCAGTGCCTTCTCTCCAGCATATCTTGTGTATTCAGCCGATCCATGATCAACATCCAAGCAAAGAACTTGATCCTCAAGGTGCAGCAACTAGCCCAAATCCAGGACAATATTGGGTTTGACACAATATGCTTATGCAAGAAGGTATAATATTTCTTGGCAGAGTAATCCTATCCATCCTCTTTCCAAACCCAAACATCATTCAACTGGTGATTAAAATTTGAATTTCCAAGCAAGGATTGCAATGACTGCAACTCACCAAAAGCTCTCTCAGAGAGTAGTAAATGAAATAATGGAGTGAGCTCAGACATGTCAAAAACCTCAGCAGCAGAAATAAGAGGGTCAATGACAAAGGAGAATAGTCTTGCAAATCTTTGATCAAGTGGGACACTGGAATCCCCCAAAGACCAAGAATCAGACCAAAACAGAACTGTGTCACCCCTATGAACATGCACAGCACAGACCATTCTGAACTTATCCATTAACTTGCAAATATCCCTCCACCAGAAGGAACCACAAATGGTTGTGGCACGAGGGACTCTACCATGATAGTAGGTATTCCAAATCAAATGCACCCAGGGAACATCAACTTTATTGTAGAAATTACTAACATGTTTGAGGAGTAGGGCTTCATTCTGCAGCCCCAAATTCAAAATACCCAGCCCACCTTTATTCTTTGGTCTGAGACCAAGCTCCAAGCAACCAAAGACCCACTGACTCCTGCCCATACTTTCTCCAAAGGCACTGCCTCTAAATTCTCTCCAGTTGCTTTAAAATACCAGGAGGCAGGTCCAAACCGCAGAGGAAAAAAATAGGAACAGAAGAGAGAGCAGAGATCAAGTACTGTAGCCTTCCTCCATGTGCAAGGAAGGAAGAGCTTACGGAAAGTTTCCTCTCCATACTATCCACCAAAGGCATTAAGTCCAGAATCTTGGGTTTGTTGATTCCCACAGGTAGCCCAAGATAGGTAAAAGTCAGAGAGCCAACCACACAACCAAAAACTAAAGCCAGCCTAGCTATCTCCATTGGATCAACATTAATAGGAATCATAGAAGACTTATGATAGTTGACATGCAACCCAGTGGACTTGGAGAATAGAAGTAACATCTTCTTCAAAGCAACCAATTGAGATTCCTCAGCAGGCAATATAATTAGGGTGTCATCAGCATACTGAATAATGGGGTAGTCCTTGTCATGACAGGGAATGGGAAGCTCCAAAAGTCCCTTATGATACATCTAGAGTATTAAGTTCATAAGAACAGAGTAACGCATTAGGCAAGATGACATGATGTAGAGGGATAAACTCAAGCAATATGATATCAACCCCATCTTTTTATCCTTGATGGCAACAATACAATACGTGCCTTGCTGCCCCTGCTGTCACTGGGAAAGGACACCGCAAGATTAAACCCAAAGCTAAGCACTTCTGTAACGCCCCAGATCCGACGCGCCAGGTGTCTTCCAGTTATTCGCCGTCGCTGACATGTCATTTGCTTGCGTGTTGCACTTTTCCATGTCATCATCTGCATTTCATCCGCATGGTTTTCAAAACTTGCATTCGGCCTTTTCCCTCGTCGTCCGTTTCGCTATCCGCCACTCCCACATGCACCGGCGCACCCTCTCTTGTCTCTTTTCGTGAGCGGGTGTTAAACGTTCTCGGAATGGACCGAGTCTTGCCAAGTGGCCTTGGTACACCACCGGTAGACCGCCTGTCAAGTTTCGTTCCATTTGGAGGTCGTTTGATGCTCCAACGGTTAACCGGGTAATCGCAAAGGCCTTTTGAGTGTTACATCCCAACACCCTCCAAAACAGCCCGTGAGCCCATCCAAACCCCCTCCATGCTCTCGATCATTCGATCACGATCGTGTGGGCGAAAATTGCACCTCATTTGGACTCTCCTAACTCCCTCTACCTATAAATAGGCCCTCTCCCTCGAACTTCCGGATCAAATCCACCCTAACCCTAAAAAATCGCCCTCCGCCGCCACCGGACACGTCCGCGACGGCTGGACACGTCCGCCGCCACCGCCCGGCGAATCCCAGCGTGCCACGTGGCGATCCCCGCCGCCACCCACCGCCGGCCCGCGAGCCCACGGTGGGCCCACGAGCCCGACTCTGCCGCCCCGTGCCGCCATCTCCCGTCTCCTGCCACCGGACACCGTCGGTGCCTCCGCCGCCGCCTCCACCGCCGCTTCGCCGGCGTGCTCTTCCGCTGCCTCGCCGACACGTCACCTGAGGGAGTCCTGGACTAGGGGGTGTCCGGACAACCAGACTAACATTATCCGCCGGACTCCAAGACTACGAAGATTGAAGATTGAAGACTCCGGCTCGTGTCCGGATGGGACTTTCCTTGGCGTGGAAGGCAAGCTTGGCAATACGGATATGTAGATCTCCTACCATTGTAACCGACTACTGTGTAACCCTAGCCTCCTTGGTGTCTATATAAACCGGAGGGCTTTAGTCCGTGGGACAACATACATTACAACAATCATACCATAGGCTAGCTTCTAGAGTTTAGCCTCCTTGATCTCGTGGTAGATCTACTCTTGTACTACCCATATCATCAATATTAATCAAGCGGGGCGTGAGGGTTTTACCTCCATCGAGAGGGCCGAACACTGGGTAAAACATCGTGTCCCTCGTCTCCTGTTACCATCCGCCTAGACGCACATTCGGGACCCCCTACCGAGATCCGCGGTTTGACACCGACATTGGTGCTTTCATTGAGAGTTCCTGCGTCGCGTCCGATAGGCTTGATGGCATCTTTAACCAACGATGCTGTCGGTGAGACTTTTCTCCCGGACAGATCTTCGATTCGGCGGGACCGCGCTGCGGGCAATTCACTTGGCCATCTAGAGCAGATCGAAGCTTCGCCCTGGCCGTCGGTCGATTTGGAAGCTTGAACTTCACGGCCGATGTCGCGGAGACTTGATCTTGACGGACTCGAGCCTGACCAGCGTGCCGCCTTTGTGGACGATGGGCATGATCTAGCTCTGCTGCGAGCAGTGCCTTGGTGGCGCTGCGGATCGCTTGCCAATAGCCGGAACCGTCGCCCGGATCGAGGGCGGTGGATAAACGCCGCCACAGGGGCTTCAACATCCGCAGCGATGGGCGAACACGATCTTGTCCCTGCAAAACTTCGTGATTCGGCGCGGACTCCTCGCCGGACTCCGAACCTCTCGCGCCCTACCAATCGATCCGGATTGGGCACGGTTATGGAATTCACCGCGCGGACATCTTTCAATACTTGCCTTACGGCGATATCTGAATTCACTAAAACATCTCTCATTATCGGAGAGTCTGGCGGACTATGGCGGGATGGTTGGAATACAGACGACGAAGAAATTGAGCCCACCCACCACCCACTTTGTAGCCACCGCCGACAACCTAACCGACATGCTGATTACGACTCGAAGACATCGGCGGAATGGGCGGCGATGCGGAGGCGAACAAAAACGAGCATATAAAGCATGGGAGGACCGCCTCGTCACATGACATATATATGGTGGACACCCGAAGGAGAGCGATAACGAGGACCAGCGGGCGCGGCGAAGATGACCCCACCGATAAGCGACCAAAACGGCGGCGCAGACGTCGCCCTAAATCCCGCCTCGACGACAACAACGCTCCCAAGGAGCCCGCAATACGGCAGGGCTCACAAGTGGACGACGAACATGCAAATAAGCAACCGTCCGAACACGACGAGTCAGATAATCAGTCCAGGCCCGGTGAAAATAACAGTCCGGACGACCTCATGCCGGACACGCCGCCGGAGAGCAAGAACCTTCGGAAAAGACTCGTCAGTACTGCAAGAAGCCTGAAGAAGGAAAAGCGGAGGCTCAAAACAGCGGAAGACACACTCAGAATGAGATGGAGCAAAGTGCTCAAAACCGCAGAATAAATGCGGCAATGGCCACCAATCAAAGAGCTACCCGAGGCGCAGCTGCTACGAATTGACGAGGAGTCCATAGAGCCTCCTTGTCCAAAAATAAAGGGGCGCTGGTTGGATAGAGCGGCGGATGATGAGCCAAATTATGACAAGCGCCACACATAAATCCACCAGCGAACTTGGAAGGATAGATGGCCCAGCCAGGTCCATTTACGGGCCAAGGAGAAGGCCCCAAGAAGCAAGGCAACACGTCAAGTGTCGATGATAGCGGCACACACAAATCTGGCGCCGCACACCCACTATGTTTCACCGATGAGGTCTTTGGACCATGAATTCCCAGCAGATTTAAACCCATCAACATAGAGGCCTACGATGGAACAACAGACCACAGAGTGCGGATAGAAGATTATATACTACATATACATATGGCGGAGGAGGCGATCTCCACGCCATAAAATACCTACCCTCAAGCTCAAAGGGCCAGCCGTCATTGGCTTAAAAGCCTCCCGAAAAACTTGTTGGAAGTTGGGAAGAGCTCGAGGGGCGTTTAGAGCAAATTTTCAAGGGACTTATATACGTCCTCCGGATCTGAGATGACCTAAGTCATATAACTCAACAGCTCGGAGAGTCGTCATGAAATTCGGAACAGGTTCCTTACCAAAAGAACCAAATAGTCATTGTCCGGATGCCAAAGCCTTAGCATCTTTCAAGCACAATGTCCGAGCGAATGGCTCGCCGAGCACCTCGGTCAAGAGAAACCGAGGACAATGTCGCACTAACAAACCTCATGACCCGCTTACGTGCGGAGAGGATAACTAGTTAGCAAGATGCACACCAGCGACCCAAGTACATCGAGATAAGAGATGGAAGCGGAAAATCACAACGCAGAAAAAAGCGGCGCCCGGAATAAAGAGAAAAGCCCAAAACACGGCGATCGGCGCCGGATTCAAAAGCTCATGCCCAATAATAAAACACAGCTTCTAAAGGATGGCGGTGACAAATTGTCCAACAAACAAGATTTTGGGTCAGATATGCCAAATCCACAGTACCCGGAAGGCTGCAAATCACACCCACGAGGATTGTTGGGTTTTAAACAGTCCGGCCGACTAAATGCGAACACAAGGGCTCGGCGCATCAGCGAAGAAGATAAACCCCACCAGCAGGGCACCGAAAACAAAAGACTTTCCCACAAGGGGTCAAAGATAAACTCACTTCATGTGATAATACGGAAAAATAGTGCGGCACTTCCTAAAAAGAGCTTGGCGGTCCAACCCAGCGAGACCGTAGAGATTGGATATCAAAACCAATCACTTTCGACCACTGGACTATTCGAGCGTTAAAATGCGGGGCGGACTCCCTTGATATTGAATCCCATAATAGACGGATTACAATTTACTAATGTCCTAATGGACGGAGGCAGCGACTTAAACCTGCTGTATTCAAAAACAATCCGTAGGATGGGGATAAACCCTGCTAGAATCCGACACAGCCGCACATCCTTCAAAGGAGTGACGCCAGGCCCTTACGCCAAGTGCACAGGCTCCGTATTACTAGAAGTCCTGTTCGGATCGCCGAACAATTTTCGACAAGAAAAATAACTTTTCATATCATCCCTTTGAAAGTGAATATCAAGCACTCTTGGGGCGAAAGGCTTTTGTCGCTTCAGCATCATACCGCATTCTGGCGTCTCTTACACTCAAGATGCCGGTCGCGTGGCGTCATTTTAGTGTGTGGTCATAAAGACCCGGACTCGGATAGACAAATCCGGCGTCGATAGGCTAGGGCTCCCTAGCCGCATACCCCTTCACGAGGGGCTGCGGCGCTAAACAACCGCGAGTTCATACAAACCCTGCTTTAATTATTTATATTTCTTATTTTACATATTTTTCGCATGCAATTGCTTTTAAAACTAAGCGTTCCTCTCTTTCTCTGAGATGAACAACGTGCATACCCGTCCAGATAACGGTATAGCGGAGACACGGTAGAGACATGCGTAGGGACCCGTTGTGAGATTCTTTTCGATTAAGACCTGCGTAAACCTTTTTCTGTCTCTTGTTGTTATTCTCCTTGGTTTCTTCCTATAGCCAAAGAGGAGCTGGCGCTTTGGCATCGGCGCGTCGAAGACCATGCCGTGCACGGACACTACGGGCTTAGGGCATTGTTCTACCCATTATTATAAAGACCGAACACCTTAGGGAGTGTTGGCGTCTCGAGATTAGGCATTATATGCATCAGCTCGAATCATGTCTTTGGTCAAATGTTGGGTTTGCCGGCTCACGTGTTTTGCTGCCTTACATTACGTATCATCGGCTAATGCGGCACGGAGAACTCTGCGATTGTGCCCGGTTAATTTGGCGAGCACCTCGATGAAAGCGGCCGATTGTCATGATCTGGCGAGACTGGTCAACCACTCGATCGACTATCGGAATGTTTATAATTCCCGCTTTGACGAAGGACCGTTTCGGTTAGGCACATGGCGCTCCAACCGGAGAAGGCGATGCCACCGGGGCTATTCGTAGCCCCACCCTCGAGCTCCATCGGCTAAGTGAAAGTGATAAAGCATTATAGTCCGGATTGCCTCGTTAGCTCGCTACCACCTCCTTATAACGGGACCGAGGCGTCGGATGAAAGTGTGAAAAGCGCTATTTTGCGAACACCCGCACCTTGTGTGTGGGGGCTGAAGTCAAGAGCGCCATCTTTCAAGTTATACAAAAGTATCGTGGCGGCCGACGGAGAAGTTTTACTACTTGGGGCGCACAAGTATAAAAAAGCGGTTATAACATAATCATCGATTTACAAGCTAATCGTTCATTTGAGCGTGATATTTTCGAGCATCTGCGACTCTATTACCGAGCGCCACGCATAACTTCCCCAGTAGCGCTCGGCGAGGAGCCGGCTTTCATCCGAACCTGGCGGCAACAGCGGTGGCATCCATCTCCGGACAATGCGCCTTCACGGGCAAGAGCCATCCAGGCGCCCTCGATGCGAGCCGACCGCTTCATCTCCTTTATATGTGGCACCGCCCAAGGAATTGCTGCGATGGCGAAGTAGCTCGTCGCCTTGGTCCTCTACGGCCATACATGGGCCACGATGTCGATCATGGCAAGTCCGGACAATCTATTTAGCTCGGCCCATTCGCCGGCCGGTCTCATCAGCGGAAGTGAGCGATCTGGGTGTGGAATTGAGACCAATATAGCTCTTCCGTCTCGTGATCCTCCGGCTCGGAAGTGCTTAATGGCATCGGCTGCACTTGCGGCTAAGTCCATATCGGATCCTCCGGACTCCACACCGCTCAAATTGAGCATACTTTCCATCCATAAGCTGGCGGCGCAAAGCGAAAAGGCTTGCAGCCATGATATCTCCGGCTGGCGCAGTTCCTCCTTCATAGCCGCATTGCAGAGCGGGCATCCTTAACCGGCGGTGGCCTTCTTCAGTCTTCCGCTCCGATAAGCGCTCCTTTTCAAAACATCATTGTGGTCGGCAGCATCCTTTACTTTCATGGCCAATTGCCACCTCGCCTGCTTAGGCGGTCGCAGCCCTTTGGCTTTCAACTCCTCGGCGCCCTCGAGGCAGCAGCGTCACTCCGCCGGGCTTGCTCCTTAGCTCGAGCAAGTTAAACCGAAGGCTCTCCACAGCAGCAGCACCGTCTGTACAACAGCATATAAGTTATCAGAGGAGGGCTTCGACCCCCTTAATAAAGCAACTGCGGAGAACTCTTTTACCTTGCGACTCGTCAAGTCACCTGTTGACAAGTGCGATGTCCGCATCTGCCAAGTCAAGTTGCCGATTTAATTCGGCAAGCTCACTAGTCCGGCTAGCCCCCGGACTATCCGCCACCTGCATAGGAACGATGGAATTCATTACTTTAGATTTCGATCCTCTGTACGCTGTCGTTTCCGACAACCTACTGAGTCTCAGGGGCTACTATCTATACAGGACACATTTTTATGTGCGAAACTGTTAAAAGACAAAAGGGTGCGTCATTCTCGCATACCTCAAATCCCGCCAGCAAACTCATGGCGGCATTGCGCAATCCGCTCTCGGCGGATGAAATCCTTCCAATCACCATACGCATCAGCGCACGGTGATCTTCAAAGCAGACGCCCTCTCAAGCAGATTCTTGATTCCCCGGCGGATACTAGTGGGTGCGAACTCTGGCCCCTCGGACTCGGGGATACCCTCCGTGACAATACTTGAGCTCGCCCGCCTTAGGCGGCGGCGCTGCAGACGGAGGCATTTCGCTCTCCATCATCTCCGGAAGAAGGTCCCCCGAAGATGAATTCATCTGAGAAGGCTGCAGATCCGAACTGCAATATAAATATTTTAGTTACCCATGAAGGACAAATGAAGGTATTTCCTTATTAATTAACTCCTCTTTCATACTCACGGCTCATTTGGAGGCTGGTCCTTTGCGATGATTGTGCGCCAGATTCTCTCGGACGCGGACCCCGGTGAAGATCTCTTCCCATGCTTAGGGGCTTTGGCCTCCGGATCTTGGGCGGTCCTCTTCTCCCCTCGAAGGTAGGGGTTCTTGGTTCCCCCCTCTTGATCGCCTTTAGGCGAAATATTAGCTCCTCTATTTTCCCGTCGCCCCTTACGTGGCGCGACCTCCAACATTCTCGACCAGCCACGGGCTCCATTGCGGTCTCTGGGAGGGCTGGACACCTTATCAGCCTTGATCGCGCCACCCATTCTGTAAAGAACAAGGGGTCGAGGCGAACTCTAGAAAGGCATATAAGCAGAATGTCCGGACTCGAGCTATTTACAGAGTATCCGGGTGATCGTGGCTTAGGCCTGCGTCCTCGGCTAAATCCGGACACGCCACCTGCGGTCCGAAGAACAACTTGTACATCTCCACGGGTGTCACACCCATAAAGTGTTGGAGAATCTGAGGTCCCTCGGGTTGAACTCCCATAGGCGGAAGGGCCGGCGTTTGCGAGGCGAAGATGCACGATTAGCATAACACGCATCACCTTGATCAGTCGATCTCCCTCGCTTGGAGGTCTCGAATCCGGCCCTGCATTGAGGGCACGTCTTCGGACGGCCCCCAATTGAGCCCTTGGTTGACCCACGACATTAGTTGGTGTGGAGGTCCCGGGCGGAATGAAGGCGGCGGCTTTTTACTGCTGCCCTCGGAGCGGTGATGTAGAACCACTCCTGCTGCCACGATCAGAGTTCCTCTTGGAAGGAACCATCAGACCCGAGGGCATCGGCCTTTTTCTTATGGCCGCCCGCCGCCTCTGCTTGACACCCCGATCATCTTGGCTCCACCTTGAAGCTCTTGACCACAGGCCAAAGTGGGGAGGTAGCGAAGGAAGGCTTCATGAGATGATAATGAATCGGAGATATGGAGGATGGACTCGGAGCCAAGTCGTGAAAGTCCAGCCCATAGTAGAACAGAGCCCTCTCACGAAGGGGTCCGTCGGGAAGCCTAAACCCCGGCGGAGGTGGGATCTGAAGGCGACATATTCGCTGGGCTCGGGGGGCGGGCACGGCCTGCCCTTGGGCAGGCAACTGTCTGAAACCTCGTGGGCGGTGCTTGGCCTCACGCAACTCAATATGTCCTCCTCCGTGGCGGAGGAGGGCATCCACCACCCCAGAGTTGGAGCGGACATGGTTGAGATCCGGCGCTCGAATCGAGGCTCTGGGTGTTGGAACTAGGAGGCGAAGAAGAGATTCGATCTGAGATTGAAGAACAAGGACAGGCCTTGGTCCTCTTATAAAGAGGAAAAAAATACCAAGAGCCGTCTCGTGACCGTTCGGGATTCACCTTCGATAGAGGCGTGGCGGCGGGAATGGTTGGGTTACCCACACGTATTGATGAGAATCCGGGATAAGGGGACATGATCTCTGCCGACAAGACATGCCAAGAAGCGCCGCTAAGCGTCTTTGAGGTGGTATAGTAAAAAGCGATTCAAACAAAGGCTTGGTGGCGGTGTGGCGTCACGCCGCATAATCGTCGGAGATTAATCTAAAGTGTACATTTTATTCTCTCTACGGTGGAATGTGGAAATTATTTTTGCGAGCGGACACTATCCTGGTGTTCATGATCTTCTCTGGATTATTCAAGGGAGAACCCGCCTTGCAATGCCGAACATTATCGCGCCGGACTTATCGTCATTGAAGACTGGTTCAGGAGACTCTTGAGGAGTCTGGACTAGGGGTGTCTGGATAGCGGACTATCATTATCCGCCGAGACTCCAAGACTACGAAGATAGAAGATTGAAGACTCGGCTCGTGTCCGGATGGGACTTTCCTTGGCGTGGAAGGCAAGCTTGCAATCTGGATATGTAGATCTCCTACCATTGTAACCGACTCTGTGTAACCCTAGCCTCCTCGGTGTCTATATAAACCGGAGGGCTTTAGTCCGTGGGACAACATATATTACAACAATCATACCATAGGCTAGCTTCTAGGGTTTAGCCTCCTTGATCTCATGGTAGATATACTCTTGTACTACCCATATCATCAATATTAATCAAGCGGGGCGTGGGGTTTTACCTCCATCGAGAGGGCGAACACAGGTAAAACATCGTGTCCCTCGTCTCCTGTTACCATCCGCCTAAACGCCTGATTCGGGACCCCCTACCGAGATCCGCGGTTTGACACCGACATCGCCTCCTCGCCGACCCGCCTCTGCACCGACCGCCGGCACCTCCGCCGATTCCCACGCGCCGCTACTGTCGCCCCCGTGCCGCTGCCGGCTTTGCTCGCCGTCGCCTCGGCTTCCGCGTCGGCCGCCGCCCGAAGTTCACCGCCCATCGCCCCGTGCCTCCTCTCCTCTGCCCTCGGCCAGATCCGGCCGCGGGAGGGCCGGATCCGGTGACCCCGAGCTCGCCGGCCACCATCTCCGTCCTCTCTGGCGAAGCCCCGACCATCCTCATAACCCGATCCAGATCCAGATCCACAGGTTGACTTCCCACCCTCGAATTTTCTGCTAAGTCCTGAAATTGTTGCATTCTGGTGCCCAGTTTGACATGCCATAACTTTGTGTGCTGCTCCGTTTCGTGCGTGTGGTATATCAAAATTTTCATCATGAGATGCTCTTCACTTCATTCCATTGTGCCATGTTTGTTTGAGATAATCTTGATGCCCAAATCATCGTTGCAAGAGTGCTATATGATGTTGTCTGCTGTAGTTTAACAGAACTTGTTGTTTTGTCTTTTTCATTGCATTTTGTGTGTGCATCTTATGAACTTGATGTATACATGAGTTTTGAGATACATCATGCCATCTTTACAGTGGTGCAATCCATGTCTTTTTGTCAGTCCTGTAGTGAGTGCATCGAGCTTGTGAAGTAGGGTACTTGCTGTTACTGTTTTGCTAGGCTGAATCCGCTATATCATAATGCTATGTAAACCTGCTGCTACACGTCATTCTATGCATAATCTGGAGATGTTCACTAAGGATGTTTTGTTACACATGTCATCCTCTATCCATTCATGCCCTTGGTTGCATTTATAGCTGTGGGATTTCAGGTTCCGACAGACCCTTGAGGTTCGAACACTGGGGTGCACGCGGAGATCACACCCCCAGCCTACCCATGTCTCACCGCCTCGTCAGGATCTAAAACTACATGAGGAACAACCCAAGGGACACGAGATTTATACTGGTTCAGGCCACCATTGTGGTGTAATACCCTACTCCAGTTTGTGGTGTGGTGGATTGCCTCTGGGGCTCATGAGGAATAGTACAAGGGAAGAACAGCCTCGCAAGGGTCTGTTCTTGGTTGGTGCGATGAACTGCTAGGGGAGTTCAATCGCCTCTCTCTCTGTGTGTCTCTTTCTTTCTCTCCTTGTTCCTTCGATCCGATCAGATGCCCTACCCTGTGGGTGGCTAGTCCTATTTACAGGCGAAGGTCCTGGGCCTCTTCCCTAATAATGAGCGGGAAGGGCGCCAACAATTGGCCATTTTGAAGGGGAACATCTAGTACACTTATCCTGACTAAAGTTTGTCCTCGCCGGCCAAAGACCCTGACGATGATGCTGGCTTGGGCTCCACGATGACCTCTGCTCTGTCATCCTGCTGGTCTTGGTCTTGTTGCACCGAAATGGTTGCCTTTGCTTGATGCCCTTGCCTGCACTTGCCCCCTTTGCACCAAAGGGGAAACAAGGACTCTGCGCAGGCCGGCGCGTGCCTGGCGCCCGCCTGGCCTTGGTCGTCATGGCTTGCATCAAGGGAACCTCATGAGGTACCCCGCATTAATCTCTCCGCCTCCTCACGAGCCAGCCCGACGAGGCCGTGCACGAGAAACCTCTGTCGTCCGCCCGCAATCTTGGCCCCTCACGAGGTCTTGAGCATGTGTTGATGAAGATGGGCCATCTTGGGCCACTCCTTGAGCTACGCCGCGAGCCATGAGCGAGCAAGTCAGGTACCCGTTCCCGAGAACACCGGCAGTAGCCCGGGCCCAAAGCGCGCTTGGACTTGGCTTAGCGAAGGCGAAGAGGCAAGTCTGGCGCCGCGGAGCTAATATCCTGCGGCCTTGTGCACCGCGTGGTGGTTGATTGGACGTGGGCATCCTGGCTCCCCCACGACGCCTCGGTAACTGCACGAATTGACAAGTACCTGCATGCAAAATGGATCATGATTACCTGTGATCGTGGAGGCCGTCGCTTGGCCTCCCTCGGCTATATGTACGGAACGGCGCGAGCCCTTCCAATCCATCTCTTCCCGCTACTCTTCATTTTCCTCTTCGTCCTTGCTCCTCCATTCGCCAATGGCACCGATCCGTCGGTTTTCGCGAAGAAGGGAAGGCCCCGAGAGAGTCTGTCCGCTTCCTCGAAAAGCGGCTCGTCTCTTGCCACGGGGAAGGAGGTGCTTGGTAGGAGGTGTCGAGGCCATGGTTCGAGCGGCCGCCGCCGGGATTCCCATTGCCCTTGTACGCCCGGATCAAGGGCCCTGAAGGTGCTGACGCCGAGCGGCATCACCAGAGGCACCGTCGCCGCCGGCGGGTCACGGCGGTGCGCGTCGTTCCTCTAGGAGTTCACGCCGAAGGCTCTTCTCACGAGCTCGTGCTTCACGCTGCCATGCCTCCTCAGTCCTGGATTCGCCTCCCTCCTTCCTTCACCTCTGAGATCCCGCCGAGGGGGCCTATCGGGCTTTGGCTGCAGCATGCTGACTGCAGTGCCCCTGTGACCGAAGCGGAGGTCGAGGTCGTTGCTCCGGGCAGGGTCTACCTGACCCGTGGCTGGGGCGAGATCGCCCAGGTCGGAAGGACGGGTGGCACCGTCGCAATCCACCTCGAGTAGGATGGCGCCTCCCTGATGTTCTTCAAGGTCTTCGACGCGGAGGGACGTTGGCAGGAGTGCTTCCCTGAGAAAGGCGGCCGGGGTCCTGCTGTGGCGAGGACTAGGCTCGTCAACCGCTTCCCCAGTACCTCCTTGGGTAGCGGAAGCACGGAGGATCCAGCAACTCCACTGAGCACCTCGCGACCCTGGAGACGAATGACGACAGCTACGAGCCCCCGAGCTTGCGTCGCTCCCGAAGCAGGGCGGGCTCGTTGGGCCGCTATCGCCACTGATCTGTATGGGGTTGGCGCCGGTGGCTGACGGCCCACTGTTGATGATGGCGTCTCCTACGGAGGTGAGCATAGTTAGCACTCTTTAGGATCTGCTCCTTTTGTTCCCTGCGAGGAATCAAAGAAAACACCCCGCGGGGGTTTGTAAGGTGCTTGTAGTTCCATTTGTTAATATGATCCTCATCATGAAGTGGTGAGGGATGCTTGTCCTGTCTTAGCTTAGTTCCTCCTTTCGAACCTCGCGAGGACTCGACGCTCTGCGCTGACAGGTCCCGTTCCCAAGGCAGGCTTCAGCCGTCGGTGGTATGCCAGGTCGGGATGCCGTGGTCAAGGCCAGGAGGTTAGCGGCCTGGGGTCCAGTAAGAGCCCCTGAGTCGCGATGCTCAGGAGGTCCCCTTTAGCGCTCAAGCAGCCATCGTTCAGTGAGAAAGGAGCGTGACATCGCCAAAGCGGGACTGCATTAGGTGCGAGGTTGGTGCTGTGACGGCTAGTGTTTCCGGAGGATGACTTATCTCGGGGGTCAGAAAACACTTCTTGGCGTGGCGCCGGGCTCGCGTGTTGACGGCCGAGGAGTTGCCCTGCGAGGTCCCCACGTGCTCTTCCCTCTCGCCTTTGCTCCCCTTCGTGCTCTACGTCCTTAGGTCCCAGCCCTCGAGCGGGCTCAGCCGTCGCTGGTATGCCAGGTCGCGATGCCGTGGACACGGCCAGAGGGTGAGAGCTGGAGAGCCAGTAAGAGCCCATGAGTCGTGATGCTCAGGTACCCCCCTTTAACATGCAAGCGGTTCGCGTGGACGAGAGCGAAGGAGACGCGGCGGAGGCCTCGCCGGACGTTGCTCCTTAAAGCGATCCTGCGAGTTCATCATGAGAAAAGCGAGGGTTTGCCGTTACAATTGCTGGCCAGCTGCTGGTTGCTCTAGGAAGGTGACGAGGCACTAAAGGCTTGGTGAGGTGGCGCCCTGCAGGCTTGCCACGGCCAGAGCTCAGCCGTCTAGCTTTGTCAACGTTGCAGGGACGGACCCATGCGCAAGCGTCGTGCCGTGAGGGAGCAGCTCCATCAGTTGGTGTCAATTGGGCGGGCGATTAGGTCAAGCACGTTAGCCATGAAGGAGCAAATCTATTTAGATAGACGCAGAAAGAGATGATCACCGCTGGGTCGGGCCCGAGCGGCTTTGGGGATGATGCAGCCCGAGGGGCGCCCCCGATAAAGTAAGCTGAAATCATGAACTAAAGGGATACATGCCACAGGGACGGACCCACGCGGCCTGGGAATGATGCAGCCCTAGGGGCGCTCCCAGCTGAAAAACGAAACTCGAAGGATGTCACCTGGTGATGCTGAAGATGGAGGGATGCTGAAGTAGCGGATAGCATGCGCTGCGGGAGACGATATTCACGAGCCCCCAGGCCCAGGGGCCTCAGGAGGCTCTGGAGGCGCTGGCGGCTCCACGCGGACCAACTCCATCTCCGCTAGGACTGCGGAATGCCTGACCGCCTGAGCCTCCAAGATGCCCCTCATGAGGCGCTGACGCACAACAGCCACGTTCGGCAGGCCGTAAGGCATGCAAACATAGCTGTGGGGTGGGCCTTCGCAGCGCCCCACACGTGAGGGCCAGAGGTGCTCCTGAGAGGCGGCTCGGTTGAGTCCTAGTATGTCGATGCAGACGCGCAGCCCACCATCCTCGCCTAGATGGGGAGCTACGGCAGGCAAGCGGCGGCTGCCACTCATGACTCTTGACTCCTGCAGCTCCTGAATGATCTCGCTGACGAATTCCTGAGGGTTTGGCCCTCCTTGCTTTGCTCCTTCCTGAGGGAAACGTGCGTTTAAGCACGCCTCCAAGTGGTGCCCGAGCGCCTCCCTCGTGATCTTAGCAAAGTCGATGGCCCTCTAGAAGAGAGCCCTCAAGCCCTGCTCGAGGAGGGCGCCGGGCATGCCTTCCTATGTGACAGAAGGAGGTGCCCCTTGAACAGGCGCGGACCCTGAGGGGCCAGCCTCCCGAGGGGTTGGGCCAGGCGATGTCTTCTTCTTCTTAGGAGCAGCCTCGGGAGGCCTCCCGTTCCTGTGATCTGGGTCTTCAATTGATGCGGCTTGGAAAGCACGTTCGAGAGAGCACACAACGTCTCTCTCTTCACAAGGCCTGATGATGACTCCACCGCTTCTGGCATGAAAGTGCAACTAATCCCGGGTGGTTTTGGTAATTAATAACAACATATATATCATTGAACTAATTATTTCTTGAGAATATTTCAGAAAGTTCGATGATATGGGTATGGCAATATTGATGATGTGGACCCCTCAAAATGCTAAGGAAAACATTGGCAAAAGCTCAAGACTCCATTTTTGGTTTAGTGATCCAAGATCACATTGAGTCCATAGGAAAGCCAATACTATTAAAGGGATGAGGTTATGATGATGATCTGGTTGCTCAAAGTGCTTAGTGATTTATCTCTCAAACTATCAACAATCTTTCATTCCAACATATACTCATAAGTAATCTCGGTCCCACCGATTCCATAAACTTCAGTCACACGAGATGAACCACCTCACCATATACCCAAACCCTAGAAATTCGGATTTTCCGATTCCAAACTCGGTCTTACGAAATTGGTGTTGCCAACCTTACATGTAACATACGTACTCAAATCGGTGTCACCGAGATGAGAAAATCGGTCCCACCGAGATTGGCAAACCCTAGACTTTGGAAGAATCGGACTAGCAGAGATTGTATTTTCGGTCCCACGAAAATCCCAACGTTCTAAGATTTGAACTTTCGGTCTCACCGAGTTGTCAACCGGTCGACCGAGATTGGTCAAATGTGTGTAGCAGTTGGATTTTGTGTGGAGGCTATAAATACCCTCCACCTCCTCTTCATTCGTGGAGAGAGCCATCGAGAAAGAACTACCACTCCTACCTTACATTTACGAGAAGAAAACTACCTACCCTTGTGTTGAGATCAAGTTGCTCCACTCCCACCATATGAAACTTGATTTCTAGCCTTCCCAAGTTGCTTTCCACTCAATCCTTTCTTCCACCACAGCCAAATCGGTGAGGAGAGTTGAGTGTTGGGGAGATTATCATTTGAAGCACAAGAGCAAGGAGTTCATCATCACCAACACCATCTATTACCTTTTGGAGGTGGTGCCTCCTAGATTAGTTAGGTGTCGCTTGGGAGCCTCCGTCAAGATGTGGAGTTGAACCAAGAAGTTTGTAAGGGCAAGGAGATCGCCTACTTCGTGAAGATCTACCCAGTAAGGCTAGTCCTCCGTGGGCGTAGGCCATGATGGCATAGACAAGGTTGCTTCTTCGTGGACCCTTCGTGGGTGGAGCCCTCCGTGGACTCTCATGGCCGTTACCCTCCGTGGGTTGAAGTCTCCATCAGCGTGGATTGGCGATAGCACCACCTATCGGAACCACGAGAAAAATCTCCGTGTCTCCAAATTGCGTTTGCTCTTCTCCACCTCTATTTACTACATGTGCAATTTACTTTCCGCTGCCACTACTCTAGAATTGCATGTGTAGGGTGATACTTGACTTGCTCATCATTGTGAACTTGCTAAAAACTTGTCCTAATCAAAGGCTAAACTTTTAAGTTGTCAAGTAGTCTAATCACCCCCCTCTAGACATACTTCGATCCTACAAGTGGTATCGAGCTTTGGTCTCCATTGGATTGGTTTCCATTGCATTGGACTCCATAAGCTTGGTTTCACAACCTAGGAGAGTATGGCGTCTAGTGAGGTAATTTTCGTAGAGGTCCTTACTTTGATGGTTCAAATTTTGCTAGTTGGAAGCATAAAATGAAAATGCATATTCTTGGACATAACCCTGCCGCATGGGGCATTATTTGTGTTGGCTTGCAAGGTGAGTTCTTGAGGAAGGAAAAGTTCGGATCGCGAAGCTCTGCGGATGAGTTGCGGATGTTCTGAACAATGCTCAAGCTTGTGACATTCTCTTCAATGCTTTGTGTCTGAGGAGTTCAACAAGATCAGCCGTCTTGAGAATGCAAAGAGATTTGGGATACTTTGGTGAAATGCGAAGGTACCGAGTCCGTGAAGGAATCAAAGCTAGATGTTCTTCAAGGTCGACTTGACAAGTTCAAGATGAAGGAAGGTGAAGAATTCGCTGAAATGTACTCTAGGCTTGCTCTCATCACCAATGAGATTGCCGGCTTAGGAAGCGAAGAAATGACCGACCGATTCATCATCAAGAAGATTCTCGAGCTTTGGATGGAAAGTATGACACCGTGTGCACTTTGATCCAAATGATGCCAAACTACAAGGATCTCAAGCCTACGAAGTCATTGGAAGAATTGTTGCTCATGAGATGACACTTAAAGATAAGGAAGAGCTTCACAACAAGTCAAGTGGTGCTTACAAAGCTACAGTTGAAGCTCCCACAACCTCAAGTGACAAGCTAGTTTCCAATGAAGAGATAAGCCTAATGGTGAAGAACTTCAACAAATTCTACAAGAGTAGAAGCAAGGAAAGAAGCTCAAAGTCTAGATCATATGATGAAAAGAGATCTTCTAGTCGTGATCGAAGCTGCTACAATTGTGGAAGACCGGACACTACTCAAATGAGTGTTCGACTCCCCACAAGAGAAGAAGAATCTCCAAGAAGAAGAAGCTCAAGAGAAGAGTCACCTCGAAAAGAGAAGGAGTAGAGATGATCGTTATGAGCGAAGATCCTCTCGGAGAAGCAAGGATTCGGAAAGGAAAGACAAGTCATCAAGGAGCTACACAAGAAGAAAACATCAAGCTCATGTTGGTGAATGGGTCTCGGCTCCGACTCAGACAATCACTCGAAAGAAGCTATCACTCCAACTCGAATCTGATCAAGATGAAGGTGTTGCGGTCTTGCTCTCGTGTCCTCCAACTCCAACTCCTATGACTTATTTGATTCACCAAATGAGGGAATTGGAAGATGCTTCATGGCAAAAGGCCCCAAGGTATCACACCCTGAATTTATTGACTTTGATAGTGATGAAGATGACTTGCTTGGTGAAGATGAGCTTTTACATGACAAATCTAGTGAGCTTAGTAATGATGAACATGCTAATAGTCTTTATAGTCGAGAAGAGTCGAATGACAATGCTATGAAGGAGATTGAGCGTCTAACTAAAGAACTAAACACTCTTAAGTTAGCTCATGAAACAACTCAAGAAGATCATAGAGAGCTCCTAAGATCTCATGAGAAGCTACGCTCGAGAAGCTCAATCTAGAGCAAGAACATGAGTTTCTAAAAGCTATCAATGGCGATCTTGAAAGAAGAGTTCTTCATATCTTGCCAAGCGACTTCTCTTGTCTAATTTCTTGCCACCTATTAAAACTAAGCATGACAAGCATAAGAAAAATTCTTCATCTAGTAGTAACAATAATCATGCTAAATCAAATGTTGTTACTTCTAGTAATTCTCTTGATTCCACTAACAATGTTTCAAGCCAAGTTTCACTTGAGCAAGAAAATAGTTTATTGAAAGGGATTATAGAAAGGTGTCTACAAGAGTCTTGCGGAAGCAAGAACTTTGAGAAATTGTTACTTAAGCAAGGAAGACACGGAAGAATCAAGGAATTGGTTTTGAGCGAAAGTTCAACGCCGAGGGTGTTGAATGGGAAGAAGGTCAATATCCCACTCCAAAGTTTGTTTCTCAAAGAGAAGTATGATCCTACTTCTTCCAATGTGGAACAAGCTCAAGATGACCTTCCACCACAAGACCACAAGCTAAAAGGCAAGGACAAGCTTCAAGAGGAGATTGATGCATTCATTGAAGCACCCAAGGCCATGGTCAAGTGGGTTCCCAAGGAAACTTCAAGTTCTACTTGACAAGCTCAACTACTACCCCAAGGATTCCCATCAAGATGATGTGGATCCCGAAGAAGAAGAACTAGAGAGTTCTTGAGGTGACTCCGCCAACATACTTCACTCACATTCATTTTGGCAAAGAACTTGTGCAATCAACTTCCACATCTTGCACTAGTTCATGGAGTCACAAACCCTCATGTTGGTAAGTCAAGGGACAAGGTAATCATTGCTTTCATGGACATCATCTATTGTGTACTTCAATCTATGTCCATGGATATCCTTGTTTGTTCCTTGTGGGACTAACCCATGTAGGTATTGAAAGTGCCGAATCAAAGGATTGCTCCCAACTCTTGATGATCTTCATCAACATTGAGCATCCACATCTTCAACATCTACATGAAGTCTTCAACGACAACCCAAGGTTAGTTTGACCCTTTAAAAGGGGTTCTCACATCAAGGGGGAGCTTTGCTCTAAAGAATTGAGCTAAAGCATCTTCAAATGATGTGAACACATTAATGCTTTATGTAAAGTGGTAACCCCACTTGTGCTTAAGCGATGAGTATGACCTATGATCAAATGTTCTCATTTGACTCCTAAGTCAATATACTCATATATAGATGACCTAGTCATCGCCAAATTGTGTGCTAGTTGCTAGAGTTTTGTTTGTGCATGTTTGACACATATTTCATTTGCTATCTTATTGTGTGAGCATGTTGGATGCATGATTTTATCCATTCGAGGACATCCATTTGTTGCTTTGGTCTTTTGGATTTTTCTTTTTGACCAAATGGATGGACAAGAATGCCTAAGTTCCTCCTAGCTATCTATGCTTTCTTGTCTCAAATTCTATTCATGCTTATATCACAAACTTTGATCAAGTCTTTTTCGGACAGACCGAGTGAGGAGCACTCGGAGCCACCGATCCGTCAAAAGCTTAAATTCCAAAACCTTCTAAGTACTTTCGGTCAAACCAATATACTCAAATCGGACAGACCGAAATCACTTGGATTGATCTAGGTTTTCACCTCGGTGAAACCGAGTTACAAATTCGGCGTGACCGAAGTGAGTAGCTTGCTTGCGATTAACCATCTCGGTCCCACCGAGTTTTCAACTCGGTCCCACCGACAGTGAAGGTATATATACCCGAGGGCAGCGTTGATTATTCCTTCAAAGCGCCTCGCCCCAAACCCTTCGCTGCCGTCGCCGTGGTCTCCGGATCGTCTCCGCCGTCGCTGTGTGCGCCCCGCATGGGTCTCCATCGCCGTCAGCGGTCGATCTCATCGCGCCGTTGCGCCGTAGTGAAACTCCACCAAGTTGGGTGAGTTTCATCCC
The DNA here is from genome assembly GCA_021437245.1 of Aegilops speltoides. Classification (NCBI taxonomy): domain Eukaryota; kingdom Viridiplantae; phylum Streptophyta; class Magnoliopsida; order Poales; family Poaceae; genus Aegilops; species Aegilops speltoides. The sequence goes on along the minus strand of CM038144.1, from coordinate 349,379,076 downwards.
TCTCGTCTTCAACCTCGATTCAATGCACGATAGGTTTTGCCTAGCTTCTTGCCAAGTTTGAAATCTTCCTATCCAGTGATTAGATCTTAGAACAAAATTGAGTAAAAATTTTAGGGTTAGGTTTCCGCGAACACATCTCGGTGTGACCGATTCTACATTCTCGGATGACCGATTTGGCCTCTGGCCATTACCTTTGCACTTTTCGGTCCAACGAGTTGTGCAAATCGGTAAGACCGAAATGAGGACTTAGTGAAACCCTAGTGCTCTCGGCTAGACCGAAACCCATTTCGGTCCAACGAAAGTGGTGTGAATGGTTACATTTAGGCACTTGGATTCACGAATTTTAGACTCGGTCGGACCGAAATGCATTACAGTGAAAACCTAAAACTGAAGTTTGAACTCATTCATTTTGCAAAATCTTCTGCAGTTTGTGATAACTCTTCTATTACGCCTATACCTATTCTATTCACGGGTTGTCGGTCATATGCGATGCAAGTGACAGCGAACAGTCTGAATCACGGTTGAGATTCGAGGCGATTACAAGTCTGAAGCAAGCAGTTTTTCGATGATGGAGAGAGAGCACCCCAAGTGGTTTGCCTCCTGCTGCCACCAAGGCCAGGAAGAAGAGGAATTCGATGAGGAGGATTCGACTTTGTTCTTGAGGAGGAGATTACATCAAGCCTAAGAGAAAAGTGGTTGCCAAGGACTATCAAGGGCAACATACCAAGAAAGGCACCAGACAAAGTGAAGAAGTCCACAGTTGCAAAAAAGCTGAGCATGGAAGAAGAAACCTCGAGCAAGATAAAGAAAACTTCCAAGAGGAAGAGGATAGTTCATGATGAAGGCGATGATGATTACGATGAGGAAGCACCCCAGCCTCCTCGAAGCCCAAGTTGATGGGAGATGCCATCGAGGCAGGAGCACCCACTAAATCTAAGCCATCAGCTCCGGCAAAGGCAGCTCAAGCCAAACCTGCTGCCAAGCCAAAAGCAGTGAGAAATATTCTGCCTCGAGAGAAGAAGAAGGACAATGTGCCACCGGTGAGTCGGATGAAGAGGCACATGTATTCTTTGAAGCTCGAGAAAAGCTGCCGATTCATAATGATGCTCATCCTCGAGCTGAAAATATGAAGGAAAGGAAGGACAAAGGTCTCGGGCTATGGAGGCAAGTTGATCCATATGCCACCGGAGAAGGACAGCTGTTGACTCAAGGTTCCACACGAGAGCAACAAGATTTCTATGAGGCAGTGCTCATGGACAAGAAGCCAATTATTCTTGACACTAGATATGTTATTTGGAAATACATCGACGGTGAAAACACAGAGACTACTTCCCACATGTGCATGAGAGCTTCACTTTGCATGTGGAGTTCTGAGTTCGTTGGTCGGAAGTATTGCTTGGAATGATGAGATGATCATGCGGTTCTATGCCCTGACACATTTCTATCCGGATGGCGAATTGTATGGATGGTGAAGGCGGAGATTCTCTTCACAGTTGAAGAGTGGGCAGAATTGCTGAATGCTCGATATCAAGAGATGATGATGTAGATGTCTATGGCATTCAAAGAAGAATCACGAGTCTATGAAGAACATGTACAATGAGGTACAGACAAGGATGTTGAGATATGGAAGCTTGGATCGGTGTATCATCTTGAGCAGGTCTCCCAACCACTAACACCATTCTGAGGCATACTTTGATGCCCAAGTCAGGAGACCATCGCATGATAAGAGGCTATTCTATCAACATGCTGCATATTCTAGATCAGAAGACACCTTTTAAGGTGATGGACACGATAGTTGAGACTATCAAGAGGACATGACGAGACGAGAAGAGGTCATGTGGGTTTGCCCGCACATTCGGATGCTCATCAATGCCAAGTTTGCACGGGCACCTACTTGTTGGATAGACCCCACTTGCCACTGCAGCTGAACATGAAGATAATGAAGTTGTGATGGTGAGGATGCTCCACATCTGTTGAAGGACACGCTAAGTCTGAAGCTGCCAAACAAGCTAAAGCTGAGAAGGAAGCGGCAGCAGCAACAAAGCCAAGGCGTTGGAGAACAACTTCTTGAAGCTACCGGAGGATTGAACTCGCGCTGGCCAGCATAGTGCGATCTCGGGAGAGTCTTGAGAGGATAGTTGAAGACAAGTTCCATGCTCTGGATGTCAAGTGGTGAAGTGCAGTCACCGTCAACAAGCTTGAGGCGGACATCGAGGAAGCCAAGAGGAGAAAGCGAGCTCATGAAGGAGATGGAAGATGATCTAGTCGGGATGACTATGAGCAGCTGCTCCAGTGCCCACAAAGCCCAGATCAGCTGCTATTCGATGGCAGACCCGGGGCTACTACATCAGCACCTCCACAGCTCCATCGGTTCCAGCTCCGGCTCGGTGTCCCTCCTCCAGCTCCACAGACTTAGCGAAGCCTTTGCAGATGCAGCTATCTCCACTCCATCGACCCGAGCAGGAGAGCCCCCGCAGAGTCCCTAGTGGCGCTTAGCTCTATACCTTCGAACTTTTGGTAACTTGTTGCCAAAGGGGAAAGTGTATAGATCATAGGACTTCGAGAGAGAGTGCTCGTTTTTGCTCTTTCGTTTGCGTTTTTCCTTGAGATACTTTTGAGTTCTTGAGACATTTCGTGTGTTTGATACTCGTTTGCTCTATCTTTGATGAGTGCTTGATCATACTATGCTTAATGTGTGCTTAATGCTTATCATATTCTATTCATATCTTGTATGATCATTTACTCATGTCTTGGTGATTGGGTGCATGCTATTCATTCTTATCATTCTGTGCGCTCCACCAAGATGTATGTGACATGGAAGAGTGACCCATGATCCTAATCGATTGTGCATTTGCATTCAAGCATAAATCTTAAATAATGCACAAATTTAGGGGAGCTCTTGCTTATCACATACTTCTCAAAGCGACGATATTATTCATTGATTATATCTCTTGTCGAAGCTTTGATCTATATGTTGTCATCAATTACCAAAAAGGGGGAGATTGAAAGTGCAACTAATCCCCGGGTGGTTTTGGTAATTAATAACAACATATATATCATTGAACTAATTATTTCTTGAGAATATTTGAGAAAGTTCATTGATATGGGTATGGCAATGATGATGATGTGGACCCTCAAAATGCTAAGGAAAACATTGGCAAAAGCTCAAGACTCCATTTTTGGTTTAGTGATCCAAGATCACATTGAGTCCATAGGAAAGCCAATACTATTAAAGGGATGAGGTTATGATGATGATCTGGTTGCTCAAAGTGCTTAGTGATTTATCTCTCAAACTATCAACAATCTTTCATTCCAACATATACTCATAAGTAATCTCGGTCCCACCGATTCCATAAACTTCAGTCTGCGAGATGAACCACCTCAGCCATATACCCAAACCCTAGAAATTTCGGATTTTCCGATTCCAAACTCGGTCTTACGAAATTGGTGTTGCCAACCTTACGTAACATACGTACTCAAATCGGTGTCACCGAGATGAGAAATCGGTCCCACCGAGATTGGCAAACCCTAGACTTTGGAAGAATCGGACTAGCAGAGATTGTATTTTCGGTCCCACGAAAATCCCAACGTTCTAAGATTTGAACTTTCGGTCTCACCGAGTTGTCAACTTCGGTCGACCGAGATTGGTCAAATGTGTGTAGCAGTTGGATTTTGTGTGGAGGCTATAAATACCCTCCACCTCCTCTTCATTAGTGGAGAGCCATCGAAAGAACTACCACTCCTACCTTACATTTACGAGAAGAAAACTACCTACCCTTGTGTTGAGATCAAGTTGCTCCACTCCCACCATATGAAACTTGATTTCTAGCCTTCCCAAGTTGCTTTCCACTCAATCCCTTCTTCCACCACAGCCAAATCGGTGAGGAGAGTTGAGTGTTGGGGAGATTATCATTTGAAGCACAAGAGCAAGGAGTTCATCATCACCAACACCATCTATTACCTTTTGGAGGTGGTGCCTCCTAGATTAGTTAGGTGTCGCTTGGGAGCCTCCGTCAAGATGTGGAGTTGAACCAAGAAGTTTGTAAGGGCAAGGAGATCGCCTACTTCGTGAAGATCTACCCGAGTAAGGCTAGTCCTCCGTGGGCGTAGGCCATGATGGCATAGACAAGGTTGCTTCTTCGTGGACCCTTAGTGGGTGGAGCCCTCCGTGGACTCTCGCAGCCGTTACCCTCCGTGGGTTGAAGTCTCCATCAGCGTGGATTGGCGATAGCACCACCTATCGGAACCACGAGAAAAATCTCCGTGTCTCCAAATTGCGTTTGCTCTTCTCCACCTCTATTTACTACATGTGCAATTTACTTTCGCTGCCATAACTCTAGAATTGCATGTGTAGGGTGATACTTGACTTGCTCATCATTGTGAACTTGCTAAAAACTTGTCCTAATCAAAAGGCTAAACTTTTAAGTTGTCAAGTAGTCTAATCACCCCCCTCTAGACATACTTACACGATCCTGGGAACAAAGCCGAGGTTGATCCCTCCAACCCCCCTCGCGAGGTGGGTCCCTCCAACCTCCCTCACGAGGCTGGTCCTGCCAATGATCCTCGCGAGGTCGGTCACGCCACCCTTGGCGTGGGCCACGGTCTTCCCATCGTCCTCCACCTCTTCCTCCTACTCGGCCATAGCCCTTGTCGCTGCGCTCGGGGCGTCGACCGGCACGCATGTCTCATACGGCCCTGAGCTCTTGGCATTCGTTGGTGTTGTGGGTGTGGAGGTCGTGGTACATGCAGTACCGGCTGCCCTTGGATGACTCAGGCTGATCCCTGCACGGCAGCCCCCTTGCGCTTCACGTCCTTGGCCTTGGGCTTCTTCTCTTCTGGGTCAGCAGCTGGCAGCTCGAGGAGGGAAAGGCGCCCTTACTCATCCCTAGCGCACTTGGTTGCTAGATTGAACAGCTCCAGGGAGGTGCACAGGTCTTCATGAATCGCGAGCTCCTCCTTCCTCTTGACGTCATGCACATTGTCGGAGAAGGATGAGATGATGGCCTCGTCAGACACCTTGGGGATCTTAAGGCGAGCGCTGTTGAAGCGCTGGATGAACTTCTGCAGGAGGTCTCTCCAGCTCTTGCTTGATCTTGGCGCAAAGTCGCTCATGGCGAGGCGGTCGCGGAGTGCCTTGGAAGTTGGCGGTGAATGGTGCGCATCTCGTCGAGGAGGATATCGTGCGAGAGCGAGTTCGGGAGCAGTGCGGGCGCCATCCTTGAGCGCCATGGGGAACCAGTTCGCCATGACCTTCTCGTCCCCGTTGGCGGCTTCGATGCCCAGCTCGTAGAGTTGGAGGAACTCAGTAGGGTCAGGCGTGCCATCGTAGCGTGGGGGCAGGTTTGGCTTGAACTTGCCCGGCCAAGCCACGCTGCGCAGCTCGGCGGAGAAGGCACGGCAGCCTGCAGTGGCCGCGGGAGCCCTTTGGTGATGAAGAGCTTGATCTTGCGGGTCTCTGTGCGCTGCAGCCAGGTGCAGCGGGGGGTCTTGATGCGCTGGAGCAGGTGCGCGTTCGTGTCGGGCTAGTGCGGGGAGCACACGGGCGGCTTCTTGGGGACAAGGGATCTCTTGGTAGCTCTTCTCTTGCTGTGCTGGCGCCGGACGGAGTGGGTTCTGCCCAGGGGCCACGCGCCTTGGGGCCAAGGCACCTTCTTGAGGGGAGGCGGATGGGCGCCCCGAAGCCGTCTGCAGGGCAGGCGTGGTGCAATGAGAGGATGGTGCGGGGAGCTCCAGTGGCGTTGCGAGCTTCGTGTCTTGAGGCGAGCCACTCGTCGTAGAGGTCGTCGGCAGGATGGTAGTCTGAGGAGCTCCAGCGCCCGGGAGCAGCCTTGGCGTCTTGGCGTCAGCAGGAGGCCTTGCAGGCGTTGATGGATTCATGTACCTAGGGTAGGGTCATAGGCACGACCTAAGCGTCCTACCAAGGGTACTCTTAGAAGAGATCATCTTCGATCGACCAACTAGGAACTCACTCGTGACTAGAAGGACTCGACCATGGAAGACTCACTCGACCATGAAGACTCACTCGACCACGGAAGGTCGAGAAGACACTCTGCAGCATAGCGGCTTGTAATTGAATAGACTTAATGATAGTTAAGGCTCTTTATGAGGCGTTACGATGCGCCCAAGCAATGTACTTTAACCTCTCCATTATGTGGGCTGGCTGGGGTCTGGCGCACTCTATATAAGCCACCCCCTCCACAGGCGAGAGGGTTCGCACTCTTGTAATACCTACTGCGATAATCCACTCGACCGCCTCGGGGCTCCGAGGCGTGGGGCTTTTACTTCCTCAGAAGGGCTGAACTCGTACATCACTTGTGTTCACAACCTCTCCATAGCTAGGACCTTGCCTCTCCATACCTACCCCCCACCCTACTGTCAGACTTAGAACCACGACAGTTGGCGCCCACCATGGGGCAGGTGTTTTAGCGATTTGTGGAGGTTGCAGTACTTCAGTACCTTCATCATGATGACTGCTAGAGTTTTGGTTGAAGGCGCGAGATCCGTCTTGGTGCCCTCACCTTTATCGCCCGCGACTCCGCATAGCTCGGGGAGGCTCCGCTCGGCGTCGGCGCTCCCGTCCATGAGGCGACACACTTCGCGCATGTGTTGGCGGCGTTCTGCTGCGGCAACCGTCGACCCATGTCGGTCGACTCCTTTATCGATCGCCTACCCAGTCTCCCACCAGCGTATAAGCGCTCTGGTGATCGAGACTCGGCGGTGGGTGAAGCCTTGATGGCTCGCCAGACAGCCATCGCCAGTCGCGACCATTGAGCCCAGCGAGTCCCTCTACGGCTGTTCGATCTGTCGGCGGCTCCGTAGAGAGCGCATCCGAGTGTGATAGCGGTGATCGGTGGCGGAAATCCTCATGGTCGGCCCCCATGATCCTCGGCCGCCCATGGCGCGAGCAGGCTGGAGGAGGTGACCCGTACAAAACACGAGGAGTACCAGCCGAGACACTCGACTCTTTGCGAGAGAAGAGCCGCCCGAGAACATGGATGCCTGCATACTCCCATCGCCGGAGAAACCCGAGGCTCGCGCCTTGGAGGAAGCACATTTGGCGGCGTGGCTGAACAGCGCTCGCTTGGAGAATCTTCAGCGAGCACTCGGCAGCCTTGTGGCAGCAGCAACGAGTCCCGAAGCGGTCGGCGTCGACTCTTCCCAGCGACTCAGGTATACCGCCGCGCCGATTCAGAATTTAGCAGCATAACTTGCGTATAGCGAGTCTATCCGGCCGTCGGTCGAAAGCTGGGAGAGGCGATGCGAATCGATTTACTCGGCGGCGGAGACGAGAACTCAGCCGTGTCGCGATCGCGCAGCAGGATTCACGGTCGATCCGTCGCTGCGAATCTTGTCGATCGGCTCCTGGCCCGATCGCCTCCAGCGGCGGAAGAAGCGCGACAACCGGCGAGATCGGTATGGAACCGACATGGCCGGGATGACAGGCGTTGAGTGCCCTTTCCCCTCGAGGAAGGTCTTACGCTCCTCGGCGGCAAGATGATGACGTCGATTCGATCTGGCGAAGAGTTCGGTCGACCCGGGGAACCAAGCTTTGTGCGCGATCCATTATCGTGCAAGGCTTGGTCGTCGAACGAAGAGCCCATCAGCGGACCGAGAGAGATGCACCCACCAGCGATCGAGTGCATGTTTACGGTCGGAGTGTTTTAGCGAGGGCTATCGAGCGCGATAATCCCCCAATTTCAGATTAGCAGCGAAGTCGACAAGTTCCTTTGGGAATCTAAGCTGAAACTTGGTTGGAAGATTACAGTGGCTGTTCAGATTGGTGGTGGGAATGATGAGGTGGCCATGAAGCATTTGCCCTCATGTTGGAAGGTTACGCGAGCATGGCTGAATCGATTACCTCCTAGCGATATATATACTTGGGAAGATTTGTCGAGTGTTCGTCGGGACTTTTGAAGGGACTTGCAAGCGACCGGCTGGTTTGTGAGCTGCAAGTTTGTGTGCGAAGACCAATGAAACTCTCGAGAGTACATTGAGGTGGATTACTTTGCACCATCTTGTGGAAAATGTGTCCGACCATCGGGCGGTTTGCGCCTTCAAAGATGGCGTCAAAAGCAGAGAATTGAGCTTGAAGTTGGTCGAACCGGCAACATGACCCTGAGTCGAATGATGGAGATTGCCACCAAATGCATGCCAATGGCAAGGAAGAGGACCGGCTCGAGCGGCAAGTACAAGCCAAGTCGGTCGGAAAAGGAAATTCAGTCGGAGCGAGCGGAAGCCGAGCCGGCAGCTCTGGAGAGGCCCTAGCCGTGACTCGGGGAAAGTTCAAGGGAAGCGAAAGGATCACGGAATCCTAAGAAAGTAAAAGATAAAGAAGGCAATGGCGTGATGGATATGCCATGCCATATTCACACGAAGAAAGATGAAGAGGGCAACATCATTTACCCAAAGCACACCACTGCGCCGATGTCGACTCTGATCCAGCGGTTTAGGGAAAAGCAGTCTAAGGACAAGGAGAAGGAGCGAGACAAGGCGGAGACAAAGAGGGCGGTGAGGAAGAATATCCATACGTCAACTCCACTCGATGATCTTCGCGGATGTGGAAAGCAAAAGTCGTGAAAGTCATTAACGTGAGGTGAACATGGTTGCCCGGTAAAGCCAAGTTATGTGAAGTGGTCCAAACACCCATCACATTCGACCGGTCGATCACCGACTCACATTGCCACCTGGGCGGCAAGCCTTGGTGGTCGATCCAATTGTCGAAGGCACTCGGTGACGGAAGTGTTGATGGATGGTGGTAGTGGGCTGAATTTGTTATATCGGATACATTGAAAGGGATGGGCATTCCGATGTCGGTGAGCACCGACAATATGAGTTTCCGCGAGTCATACCGGGGAAGAAGGCCAACTCACTCGGCCAAATAGCCACGGGCGTGGTTTTGGTGATTCCAAGCACTTTCGCAAGGAAAAGTTGACCTTTGAGGTTGTGGATTTTTGAGTGCCTATCATGCCATTTTGGGGAGGCGGTCTACGCGCGATTCATGGCTCGACCATGTTACGTGTACCTCAAACTAAAATGCGAGGTCCCAAAGGGTGATCCTTGTCACGGCGATCGGAAAAAAGCGGAAGAGTGCTTTGGAAGGGCTCAAAGATTGCCGACTCCCAAGTGACAGCGATAGAATTCAAAGAATACAAGCAAAATGCAGATCCGAGTGATTTGTTGCGATCCAAGAAGCCGGCCACAGAATCGCATTTGATTAAATGCGGTGAGGCGAAGCAGTTCATATTCACCGTGACCCCAATGCAGCCCGACCCACATCTCCACGACACTCGACCGAAATAGGAAGAAGCGCTCATCCGGTTCCTCCGTGAGAAGCGGGACATTTCGCATGGAAGCCGGTGACATGCCGGGTGTTCGAGGGACTGGTGAGCATCGCCTCCAAGTCGACAAGTCGGCAAAACCAGTCAAAGAGCATCTTTGGCGGTCCGCCGTCAAAAGAAAAGCTATTGGTGAAGAAGTGGCTCATTGTTGGCGGCAGGATTCATCGAGATATACCACTCGAGTGGCTTGCTAATGTCGTCATGGTTCCCAAGAAGGACAACTCGCTCCGCATGTGCATTGATTTTAAGCACATCAATCGGGCCTGCCGAAGGATCATTTTCCTCTCCCCGCATAGATCAAATTGTTGACTTCGACCGCGGGATGTGAAGATGTCTTTTCTAGATGCATATTCGGGTATCATCGAGATCCGTGCATATGGGCCCGATGAAATAAAACAGCTTTCATCACTCCATTCGTGCTTACGCTATATCACCATGCCATTCGGCCTCAAGAATGCGGAGCCACATTTATGCGAATGATTGAAGTGTCTTCTCACTCAAATCAGTCGGAATGTGGAAGCGTATATGGATGATATCGTCGTTAAATCGCAAAAGGGTTCCGACCTACTTGCGACCTCGCGAAACATTTGCCAACCTCGGAAGATGCGATATCAAGCTCAATCCGTCAAAGTGCGTTCGGAGTTCCTGGTGGAAAATTACTCGGTTTTCGTTTCGAATGAGGATCGATGCTAATCTGAGAAGATCGGCACTATTCTCCGAATGAAAGCATGCGTGCAAGTGCACGGCGTCCGAAGCTTCTTGGATGCTTGGCGCTTTAAGTCGATTCATCTCACAACTTCGGTGAAAAGGCATTGCCTCTTTACCGGTGATGAAGAAGGTGACAAGTTGAGTGGACTCGAAGGCGATGCAGCGTTTGCCGAGCTAAAAGCTCGCTCTCCACCCAGCCGCTGCTTGCTGCTCCAATCAGCAAAGAGCCTCTGTTGCTTTATATTGCAGCCTTTGGACAAGTTGTCGATCTTGTGCTTCTGATCGGCGGGAAGAGGAAGGAAAGGCCTTCAAAGTTCAGCGCCCGGTGTATTATTTGTGCGAAGTCTTGACTCCATCAAGCGAGAGATATCCTCATTATCGAAGCTTGTGTATGGTATATACATGACCACGAAGAAGGTTGCTCATTATTTCTTTGATCATTCTATCACGATCGTCGTGACGCTCCTTTATCGAGAGATCTGCACTGCAGGGGGCTTAACCGGTCGAGTGGCGAAATGGGCGTCGAACTTCTTCCCTTGATATCAAATTCGAGGCAAAAGCCATTAAGTCGAGGCTATAGCGGATTTCCTTGCGAGTGGATTGAACAACAATGACCGGTGAAGTTCACTCGGAGCATTGGACCATGTTCTTTAGCGGTTCCAAGATCTTTGAATGGTTACAGTCTTTGGGGTTGTTCTGGTTTCCCAGAGGAGATAAGCTTAGGTATGTGCTCGATTCACTTTGATTCCTCCAACAATGAGGCGATCTGAGGCCCTCTTATATGGATTGCGCATGGCCATCTCACTCGGCGTCCGTCGCCTAATGGTCTATGGCGACTCAGATTTAGTGGTCGACGGTGATGAAGGAGTGGGGCGTAGAAGCCCAGCCATGATTTGGATCTGCAATCTGATGAGGAAGCTGGAAAAAGAAGTTCGAGGGTTGGAACTCCATCACATCCCCGGTGAAAAATCGAGCAGCAGATGATCTGGCGAAGATAGGCTCCAAAAAAGAAGCCATTCCAAGTGGTGTGTTTTTGGAGCATATCGCCTCCGTCGATTAAAGAAGATCCTTCACAAAGGCTCCACAGCCCAAGAGTGCCACAGACCCGGTGAGGTTGAGGTCCCAGCGGTGGTCGACTTGGTCATGGAAGTTTTAGTGGTCACTCCCGATTGGACAATTCCATACATCGCATATATTACGAAAGGAACTCCCGGAGGGCGAGGAAGAGGCTCGGCAGATCGTCCGTCAATCCAAAGCCTTTACCGTTATCAAAGGGCAGCTGTATAGAAAGCCGGCGAGTCGATCAAAAATGCATAACGCCGGAAGAAGGTCGAGTCATACTCAATGACATCCACTCGGGGACTGTGGTCACCATCGTCCTCTCGGACCATTGTAGCCAAAAGCATACCGAGCGGTTTTACTAGCCAAGGGCAAATGAGATGGCAAAAGAAATAGTGGACAAGTGCGAAGGATGTCGGTTCTATTCAATATGTCACACAAGCTGCGTCGACCACGAAGACCATTCCACTCGTCGGCCTTTTGCGGTATGGGGGTTGGACATGGTCGGTCCCTTGCGAACAGGTCGGGCGGTTTCACGCATGTCTTGGTAGCGATCGACAAGTTCACCAAATGGATTGAAGCTAAACCAATAAAGAGTCTTGGCGCCGGTACTCTGTTTCCTTCATCGAGTAGCGTTGAGATATGGGGTCCCGCACAGCATTATCACGGATAATGGGTGAATTTTGACTCGGAAGAATTCAAGGATTTACGCAGCGCCTAAGGCACACGAGTCGACTACGCTTGATCGCCCATCCACGGTCGAATGGGCCGGCAAAAGCGAGCCAGCGGATTAATCCTCAAAGTGCGAAGCCCGGTGATCACGAGATCTCAAGCATGCGGTGGAGCTTGGGTTGATGAACTCCCTTGATGCTTTGGGGCTTGCGGACCACACCTAATCGGTCGACCGGAAGAACTCCCTTCTTCTTGGTCTATGGGCGAAGCAGTCCTACCGAAGTGATCTCCTTCACAATGCTCCCGAATTGAACTTTACAATGAAGCGAAGCTGAGCAAAGCGCGTCAAGATGCGGTCGACCTCCTAGAAGAGGAAAGGAGATGGCTCGATCCGCTCGACCATCTACCGACAAGACTTGCGTCGCCTTTACGCCCGAGAAATGTGAGAGGTCGAGCCTTCCGGGAAGGGATCTGGTCCTTGAGTGGATCGTGCGAAACAACATAAGCTTCGCCCCCTCACAGGAAGGGCCCTTCATCGTCACAAAGGTTCTCCACAATGGGGCATATCGTCTCTAGCGTCGAACACAATATCGAAGAGCCCGAGCTTGGAATGCGGATCTGCTCCGCCCGTTTTACATAAAGTTTTCACTCGGATGAGTTGTAATAAAATATACGTAGTTCATGGGCTTGAATAATAGTGCCATAATTCCTTCATAAGTTTTGTCACTTTTTATTTTGTCGATAAAATTTTCCCCGATGGGTGGCTTAATCGCGAATCCGTTTAGCCTAAGTTTGTACAAATCCTACCGAGTGGTAAGCCGGACTTCCACTCGGAGGCTTAGCCACGAATCCGTTTCGCCTAAGTAACCAAAAATCCTACCGAGTGGTAAGCCAGACTTCCACTCGGAGGCTTAGCTGCAGTCCAGTACTCGCCTAAGTTTCAAAAAATCCTACCGAGTGGCAAGCCAGACTTCCACTCGGGGCTTAGCTGCGATCCGATGCTACGCCTAAGATATAAGAAATCCTACCGAGTGGCAAGCCGGACTTCCACTCGGGGCTTAGCTGCAGCCAGTGCTCGCCTAAGTTATTAAAAATCCTACCGAGTGGTAAGCGGACTTCCACTCGGAGGGTTAGCTGCAGTCAAGTACTCGCCTAAGTACAATGTCGCTACTTAAGGAGGGCGAGGCGCGGGCTGCGACCCTCTCCTCGAGCTACACCATAAGTAACATGTGTGCTCATAAAGAGAGGAGCGAGTGCAGGTCGATTGACCCTCTCCTCCGAGCTACACCATAAGTATGATGTGCGTTACTTAAGGAAGGCGAGGTGCAGGTCATTGCTGACCCTCTCCTCAGAGCCGCCACAAATACAACGGAAATCCTACAGTGAAGAGCAAACCTCTCACTCGGGGCTTAGCTGCAGCCAGTGCTGCGCCTAAGGTATAAGAAATCCTACAGTGAAGAGCAAACCTCTCACTCGGGGCTTAGCTGCAGCCAGTGCTCGCCTAAGATATAAGAAATCCTACGAGTGAAGAGCAAACCTCTCACTCGGGGCTTAGCTGCAGCCAGCTCGCCTAAGATATAAGAAATCCTCCGAGTGAAGAGCAAACCTCTCACTCGGGGCTTAAGCTGCAGCCCAGCTCGCCTAAGATATAAGAAATCCTACCGAGTGAAGAGCAAACCTCTCACTCGGGGCTTAGCTGCAGCCAGTGCTGCGCCTAAGATATAAGAAATCCTACGAGTGAAGAGCAGACCTCTCACTCGGAGGCTTAGCTGCAACACGTGCTTGCCTAAGGAATAAGTCATTGCAGTGGGCATCTTCTTTGTGAACCTGCAAAGGGCAATTCAAGCCAAAAGCAATCATATCAAACATCAATCCAAGTTTAGGTCGATACCTAAAGGAACCGAGAGTGCTCGAGCGTTGAGCTGTTAAGGTTTATCGGTTACAATTCCACTCGACATACCGAGGCAAATTTAAAGACTCAAAGAAAGTTTTGTACCCCTCACTGTGGAGAGGCTGGAAGAACAACGAACTCGTCGAGGTCAATCCCATCTGCGATCCGTGTAGCAAGTGGCGATGAAAGTCTCCATGAAGGACTGAAGTCGTGTTTCTTGGTGTTGGCCACTCGGAGAATCGCCAACTTATCTTCTCGTGCATCCTTGCAATGGACTTGCGCCGGACCACGAGGCGACATCTGCGCCACACCGGGCGAAGACTTCTTCCCTCCTGCACTTTCGGTCGGGGCGGCGTTGGTCGAGCCATCAACGACTCGAGGTCATTTTGGAGTGTCGCCGGGCGGGCGTCGAGTCGATGCGGGACATAGCAACCTTCAGCCTTGCGAGGTAATCCACGGCAATGGCGGCCACGGGACTCCAGTCGGAAGACGTTCATGGCAACTTCATCATTCACCGGAGAATTGACAGGGTCAAGGTTCATCTCCAACTGGCTGGTTTCTTCTTCAAAGTTGCGATAGAACTCTGCAAAGACAAAACCCCGAATCAAGAAAATAGTCGAATGGGAGCATAACAGTTGGAAGAATTGGTCGAGTGTAAAAGGCTACCTTGAGCATAAGGAACAATTTTTAGCAAGACCACCGGAAGCCTTCGGGTTATTCTTCTTCGATCAGTGGTTGATCTTCTCGGTCGAGTGGTCTTGTCGGCTTTCGATCGGTCGACATCCTTGGTGGCAATGGCGAGCAGCCTTGATTGGTGTTGTCTGTTCGAGCTTGGTGGTGAGGCTAGCTTTTAGGTCGGCAAGTTTGATCTTCTCGAGACAGCTCAAGCTCCTTCTTCCTCTGGGCCTCCTTCACCTTGCTGTAAATTACAGCAAAGTCGGGTTTGAAGCAAATGAGGGGAGAAAAGAGTCGTGAAGTCTCACCAAACATACCTTTGGTCTCCTCCTTTGCCTTCGTCGATTCTCTTGCACTAACTTCAAGTCCAACTCGAGCTGAATATGCTACGCTCCGATTCGATATAAGCGCCCGCAAGATCACAGGATTTCTCTGAAGAATCAATCGACAAAATGTCAAAGATGATTCACTTCCGAGTGAATAGAGAAAAATGATACGTTTCTAAGACTACAGTCGAATGCAAGCATTCGACCGTAGTCTCGGGGACTACACCCAGTGGGTGCACTCAGCGTGCCCCCACTAGTCTTATTCAAGACAAAGTCGACCAGTCGACCAAAAAAAAGAGAGAGAGAGTCGACCAATCGACCAAAGCTTCTTGAGGTAATCGGCGCGTGATTGACCCACGATCTCGGGGACTACACCCGGTGGGTGCACTCGGTGTGCCCCACTGGTTTGTAGCTCCATTCATTTCAATCGAGGGATGATCAATATTTACTTATAAAGCCTAAGGCCAGCGCCGGTGATCGACCTTAGCCTTGGGGACTACACCCGGTGGTGCACTCAGCGTGCCCCGCTAAACACGGAGTTTTATCAACACACCCGGTGGGTGGCTGCTATGGATTTAAGAAAGAAGTTTTGATAGCATATCCCTATGAGCAGCGGTGGTCGACTAACACGAACATTGCTTTGAAGAGCGAGCTGGCATCAAAAGCTGCTTGGCTTGCATCCCGGATGACCTTCACCTGCTCCATCATGATCCCTGCTTGGCGTATCGCCTCCTTAGCAGCGCTAGCTTGGTCCTCCGGGGCGTGGTGCGTGGTGAAAAGCGAAGGCTGCCCAGCACTCGACGAAGAGGGACGAGCACTTGTCAACGGCACCGCGAAAGACACGGTGGGTCGAGTGGTGTTCTCCCCCTCCGTGACAACAGTCTCGGGCGCCGTCACATCTGGGGTTGTTTTGCCAGAGGTCGCTTTCCTGCTCCTCCTATACCTCAGTGGTTCTTCATCCTCATCATCGTCATCAGGAAGGGTGATAATGTCATTGGTTGGAGCTTCAGAAAAGAATCAAAGTTAGAGACTACGAGTCGGTCGACTAAAACGAGTTAAGGATCTGATGCGAGATTCGAGGTCGCGCATCCTCCATCTCATGGTCCTCGGCCTTGCACGAAGTTTGAAGTCGCACCTTGAAGTTCAAAGAATCGGTCGACCGATTCAAGTATCAACCGGAGACAAAACTTGTATAGAACAGGAAGACTTAAGTGATATATTTACCACGAGATGGTGGGGATGGACACCTTCATTTTTAGCGAGGCTTGGTTGGCCGGCGGAGCTACCTTTTGCCTTGGCGCCTTCTCGATCGGCACGGAGAAGCGGTCGAGGCGTTTGGTCATTGCGAGGCGATCGCAACCCCTTTCGCGTTCGATCACAGGATCATGTATGAGTTTCGACCGCCTTTCCGAGCGCGGTGGAGCAACCTCCTCTTCCTCCTCCTCCTCTTCCGCATCGTCATCATCATCATCGTCGTCATCGTCATCGTCACCTTCAGCAGCGTATGAGTCCCTCTTCACGGCTCTCGCCTCGCTGGCTTCTCCTCCTCGATCGAACTGAGCTCCATTGGGCATTGAGTACAACTTCGGTGAGGGCACTGGAAAATATCAAGACAAGAGTTCAATCGACCAAATTGCAAAAATCTGAAACACATTCAACGGACATACAATGGAAGCGAGCAAGTATACCTTATACGGGGCGTTATTGTGGTCAAGTGGAGAAATCCTCCGGGATCGCGAGGTTGTCCTTGTTCGATGATCGCGGCCATCCATCTTTCCACTATGGCGTCATCGACTACCTCCGGGTGGACACGAGTCTCGTCTTGGTCCCTTGATACAGCCACATGCAGTGGCTCCGGAGCTGAAGAGGCTGGATTCGCCTCCGAAGGAAAACCTCCAAGAGGTCCATGCCAGTCACACCGTCCCGAACCAGCTGTACCACGCGATTCATCAGCATCTTCACGTCAGCTCTCTCCTCCAGAACCACCTTGAGGAGGAGGGTGCATTCACTCGACTCATGGTGAATGGAGGAGTCCACTCGGCCCGCCGGTGTCGACTCATTGCAGCGATAGAACCAGGTCATTGCCAGCCCCTCACCGACTTCGGGAAAGGACATAGCTGGGAAGGTGCTCTTATTCCTCACTTGGATTCCTAGGCCCCGCACATCCGAACCACTTGGGTCTTCTCATCACGGGGCTCGCTTTCTTCCTGATCTGAGGCGGCATGTGAAGATGTACTTGAACAAACCCCAGTGCGGTCGGCAGCCTAGGAAGTTTTCGCACATGGATACAAAAGCGGCAAGATACGCGATGGAGTTTGGAGTAAAATGGTGGAGCTGGGCTCCAAAGAAATTTAGAAAGCCACGAAAGAAAACACTCGGCGGCAGGGAAAATCCTCGATCGACATGGGTGGCCAGGAGCACACACTCACCCTCCTCCGGTTGAGGCTGCCACTCTTTGCCAGGAAGCCTTGCGGCGCCGTGGGGGATCAGTCCGTCATCGGCCATATCGAGAGATCCTTCTCCGTGATGGTTGGCTGGATCGATCGCCCTGGACCCAACCCTTGACAGCGAGATCTCGACGAAGAACGCTGCGGTGGTGGATCTCCCCTTCGCCTTCTCGACGCCGGCGCCTTCTCCGCCGCCGGCGCCTTCTTGGCAAGCGCTCCAACACCACCGTCTTCTCCTTGCCCATGGCCGCCGGCGAAGTGCGCGAGAGAGAGAGTAGCGGGGACGACAGCAATTGCGGTGGGCAGAGACGAAGAGAGTAGAGGAGGAAGAACGGGGTACTATGCAAAAGCCCTCACAAGTCGCATTTATAACATCCCTTCTGAGTGGATGACAGGTGGACCCGGGCAATCCAATCATATCCCGAAACAGTTGCATTGCACGATACGTGGCGGAAAAAGTGGCACGGGGATCGGCGTCCATGTCTGTCCGTCCGGCGCCGCTGTCCGTTCGGCAGCGCTTCCCCAAATTTAGTATCCCATGAGATCCGTGAGAGACGGTCGATTCGTCAAGTGCGAGATTTCCTGCGATCCGTCGCTCGGGAATAGCGAAGTATAAAGGTCACTCGACAAAAGAACAAGAATGGATCGAGTCGACTGAAGAAAAGTTGCTCGTTATCAACAAAGAAGATCTTGATCCAAGACAACACATAGCCAGTATGCAAAAGATAATCGGAAACAACGTCAACTCCTCCCTCACTCAAGCCTCAATCCATTCAGGGGCTAATGATGGATTCATGTACCTAGGGTAGGGTCATAGGCCTGACCTAAACGTCCTACCCAAGGGTACTCTTAGAAGAGATCATCTTCCAGTCGACCAACTAGGAACTCACTCGACTGACTAGAAGGACTCGACCATGGAAGACTCACTCGACCATGAAGACTCACTCGACCACGGAAGGTCGAAGACACTCTGCAGCATAGCGGCTTGTAATTGAATAGACTTAATGATAGTTAAGGCTCTTTATGAGGCGTTACGATGCGCCCAAGCTTAATGTACTTTAACCTCTCCATTATGTGGGCTGGCTGGGGTCCTAGCGCACTTTATATAAGCCACCCCCCTCCACAGGCAGAGGGGTTCGCACTCTTGTAATACCTACAGCGATAATCCACTCGACCGCCTCGGGGCTCCGAGGCGTGGGGCTTTTACTTCCTCGAGAAGGGGCTGAACTCGTACATCACTTGTGTTCACAACCTCTCCATAGCTAGGACCTTGCCTCTCCATACCTAGCCCCCACTCTACTGTCAGACTTAGAACCACGACAGGCGTGGGACGAGGAGCGGCGAGTCGTCGGACAGGGGTGGCGGTGCGGCCTTCTCGCCGCCTTGAAGGATCAGAGGGCAGCGTGCTGCTCGTTCCCGCCCGCGCGTGTGGCGGCGATGACGGCGGCGACGAGGGAATGGCGGGCGCCCGCCAGCAGGGGCCATCTCGGGCGGCGAGTGGCGAGAGCGGCCGGCGCTTCGGGCGGGCGCGACGTCGTCGACATGGATGGGGACGGCGACAAAACAGGAGGCGACGGAAGGCAGATTCCGGCGCACCCCTACCTGGCGCGCCAAATGTCGGATTTCGGGTTCCGGCAGACCCTTGAGGTTCGAACATTAGGGTGCACGCGGAGATCACACCCCCAGCCTACCCATGTCTCACCGCCTCGTCAGGATCTAAAACTACACGAAGAAAAACACAAGGGACACGAGATTTATACTGGTTCAGGCTACCATTATGGTGTAATACCCTACTCCAGTTTGTGGTGTGGTGGATTACCTCTGGGGCTGATGAGGAACAGTACAAGGGGAGAACAGCCTCGTGAGGGTCTGTTCTTGGTTGGTGCATGAACTGCTAGGGGAGTTCAATCGCCTCTCTCTCTCTCTCTCTGTGTGTGTGTCTCTTTCTTTCTCTCCTTGTTCCTTCGATCCGATCAGATTCCCTTGTGACACTCCAAAAATTTTATTTGGTTTTTAGCAAAAACATTGCTGGTTTCTTTCTTTCTTTAAGAAAGGCCTTTTATTTTTCTTTTCAGAAAAAGGCTATTCTCTTTAACTTCTCTTTTCTTTGGCAAGTTTGTCATCTCTGTTTTCTTCTTCAAAACCTTAGGTTTGATCCTTTAAATATTCCCTCTGTTGTTTCCTTCCAAAATTGGATTTTTGGAGTTTATCTTCTTTCATATTTCAAAGAAAAGATTTAGGGTCACCTTTCTTTTCTTAACCATCCATGACTCTGTATTTTACCCATGTGGTAAAACCACTCCAAAACCTCCTCTCCTCCTTGCCCGACAACTTAAGTTCACTATCCCAACTCATCCAAACAAGTTTTGGATTTTATTTGAATTAATTCTTCTCTCAAATCTTTTTCGATAATTATTTTGAGCTGAACCATTTACAAAGCAAGTGTTCCTTTTCTTGTGAGTTTTGATCTCAAACCAACTCTCTTGGCTAGTCCTTTGTACTCACAACCCAGGACCATCTTGATCCACTCATCTTCTTTTCAAATTTTTCAAACTACACTCTCTGCAAGTTTGGACCAGATTTGCCAAATTTGGTGAAATTCATACCTACACTCCTCCAAAAATTCCACAAAAATCAGGCAGCCTCTTTGGGACATTGAGGAGCCACTCCACCAAAAATCAGCCCAAGGAAAAATTCCTACAAGCGAGAATCATTACAGCCGAACACTGGCGTGCCTTTGTTCAAACACTGCGATAAATTCAGTTTGCGGTGTCATTTTCATCAAGCAGTTTGATCACAAAGTCTGTGCCTTTGTACGTTGCTCGTCGCTTTGGCTCGCTTGTCCGCAGCCTTGCCGCGCGCTTAGCGGCTTCGGCGTCGGGAGCACCACAGCCGCTTCAGCGCGGCGTGTCCCACGGCGGCAGCGCCACCGTGGCGCCAGCGGAGAAACGACACGCCATAGCGCCGTTCTGCGCCGCCCATTGCTTCTGGCTCTCGCGTGGCCTCATGCGCGCCGGCACACCCGCTGCACCGTCGTCGTGGCCCGGCAAGCAGGCGCGCTCCACGCCGCCGGCGTGCCCGCCTTTGCTCCGTTCGTCGAACTCCACCTCGGCAAGCCAAACTTCGCGCGGCGGCACCAAATCAGCTCGGTGGCAACAACGACAACGCTCCAACTCCTAAACACCTGTCCAGCCTTTGCTCCGCCGTAATCCCTCGCCGGACTTATCCCGTTCGCGGCAACCGCCTCGGGTCGCCTATAAAAAGACCCGAGTCCCCTCTCGAACACGCCACGCTCACTACACTCCACCTACACCTCACGGGCCACTAGGAGGACCTCGAGGAGGTCTCCTCCCCCAACTCCGGCCGCCCGTTCCGCCTCGGGCTCCAGCTCGATTCGCTGCAGTGAGGCCGTCTCCGATGCCCTAACTCCGTCCGGCTTCCTCTCTAGCTACCATATCCCTAACCCCTCGTCAATTTGATCATTGCAGCCCTCTCCGGTGAGCTTCATCCTCGCCCGAGCTGCCGTCCGCGGGGGCAGGAGCCACCGTCGGCGTGGTGCTGCTTGGCGACCACCACCACCACCAACCGCGGAATGGCACCTGAACACGCTGGTACTCCCGATCACCCTACCTCGCCGTGGATCGCCGCCGGCGACCACCATGACTCTCGGGCGCCAGCGAGCCCAGCGCGCCCCTTTCAATTTGAACTGGCGGGTGGGACCCGCCCGTCGGCCTCTCTGTTCGTTTTAAGCGAACCGTTTCTAACGTCTTTTGCGAGAATCGTTTTCTCCTCTGAGCCGGCGTATTCTAATCTGAAACGTTTTGTTTTTGCAATAAAAACCACAGGAAGTTTCGTTTCATTCTGAGATGGGTCCTGGACAAAAACCCTAATAACTTTTTATCGAAGCATATTTTGATTGATTCTTTTCTGTCCTCTTTGAAATTTTGTCTAGTTTTTATCAGATTTATTTGAAAATTATTTGAGATAATTTTGTGCACCTTCCGGTATTCACGATAAGCGTATATTTTACGTTATACCGTAGATGCGAAGGAGGTGGTGAACCATGAACTTCACGAGCTAGGCTCCGACTACTCTGAACCAGGCAAGCATGTTGAGACTTTTGATATGATGAGTGTTTGGCATGTTTGCATGTAAGTAGTTTCATAGCATGTTGGTGAGCATACCGATGGAGGTTATTATTCATGCATGTGGAGACATGTAATTTCATTGATCCATACTTGTGGTGTATGGAGGTGCATGGCCATGTGTTGGCATGAGTATGGGTAAGATGGCAGTGTTGTAGCATGCGGTCTTCGCCACACATCTCTTTACTTCGAATCAACCCGTGTCGGTTCGATTCCCTTTCGATTTCACTCCGTACTACCACATGTTT
The DNA here is from genome assembly GCA_021437245.1 of Aegilops speltoides. Taxonomy (NCBI): domain Eukaryota; kingdom Viridiplantae; phylum Streptophyta; class Magnoliopsida; order Poales; family Poaceae; genus Aegilops; species Aegilops speltoides. The sequence goes on along the minus strand of CM038144.1, from coordinate 349,357,567 downwards.
TCCGCAAGGAATATGGCATAATAAGTTGCAAACCGCTTTCTGGTACACACCAAAAGGAGAGGCGGGATGATGGTTCCATGGCCCTGGATTAAAGCGGTCATCCGGTCGGGGGCATGGGTGTTTCGGTTGGGACGAGAGGGGCACCCTTAGAGCGTAGCGTATATAAATTCGATCCCATGCTATTCGAGATTGTGATCTCCCGTCTCAAAAGTTTTTCTTGAGCGATGTGCAGGGTGGTTCGACATCGAGAAGTATGATGGGTGTGTCTTTGGATCGCTGTGTTTTCTTACGAAATACCGTGAAGCGGAACTAGTCCTTCGTGACTACGAAATCCGTTATTTGTGGGTGATTTTAGTACAAGCTCTGCAGAGTCAAAACTCCTTTGAATCATCTTATCATCATCAAATTCTATACTATTCTTATCGACAAGTGTTTGTTGATGACGAAAACTCGGAGAAAGTTCATGAGTACTAAATGCGATTTAATGGGATATTCTTGTGATGTGCTAACCCGTTTATTATTATGAGCTGAATTTTTGTTATGAGTGTTGTTACATTCTTTTAAAGCCCTTTATGTGGCGTCGCTCGGGCCTTGATTGTGGCATTTCTTTTAAAGCCCTTTATGCGGTGTCGCTCGGGCCTTGCATTGTGGCATTTCTTTTAAAGCCCTTTATGCGGTGTCGCTCGGACGCCTTGACCGTGGCATTTCTTTTAAAGCCCTTTATGTGGCGTCGCTCGGGCCTTGCATTATGGCATTTCTTTTAAAGCCCTTTATGCGGTGTCGCTCGGACGCCCGATTGTGGCATTTCTTTTAAAGCCCTTTATGTGGCGTCGCTCGGGCCTTGATCGTGGCATTTCTTTCCTTCTATTTATTTATTTACCTTTCGGCGTCGCTCGGACACCGATCGGGTTTCATTTTGTTTATGTTGTTGGGATTTTACGGCGGACTACCGCCGTTTCCCCTTTATTTATTCCGTATGCTAATATACTGTTCATGCATTGGTGTATTTATCGATCGCATTTCATGCATGCATTTGTTATATCTTACGTCCGAGCGGTCTTGCGAGTACTTTTAAAGTACTCAGCGGCTTATTGATTTGGCGGATCTTGTGAAAGCGATCTCATGGATGAAGAGTTCGATAGCGAGTCCGGCGCCTAGAGAGTCGGTCGATCCCGTCGACCCTTGGTTTTGGTCATTGTACTATATCCGCTTCCGCTACCCAAATAAATTCACGAGCCTCACCTCGGCCTCGATGAGATGCTAGTTGAGCATATCACTTCTCCTTTGTGATATACCACCACCGCCCGATTTAGTTCGAGTCGATAGTATGCCACCTCACCCTTGTGTTATACCGCCATTATGTATAATTATTATTGGCGCTTGTAATAAATTTGTTGAGCATCCTTGGCTCAGCCCTGTAATATATTTTATACTCTTGGCTTCTTGTATCAAGAATTTGTCTACCGTGAGGAGTTCTTCTCAAAAACTGGGGTAACAAGATTGGCTTTTCAATAAATATTTTTATCGGAAAACCGGTCGTGACAAGCTTAGTACGAGCGGCTGATTGTAGGAAGCCACTAGGTGCGATCGCTAATCGGTGATTACGAGTATTATCTTGTCTTATTTTTTTACAATCGTAGACATTCTTTCGGCGATCGGCATAAATTTATGATCGACCTTTCAAATTTTACTGCTGTTGTAGATGGTGACGGCGGCTGCGAGTCTCGGATGTTAATAGCGTGCCCGATGGGTTCGTCAAGCTTCTCTCTGCGTCGTTCGGTCGCGATGGGGCCATCTGTGCGCCCAGCTTTCACATTCTACCAGCACAAGGTCAGCGGCAGTCGACCATGCACCGAGCAGCGGTGCAATTCAAGGGAGGCGTGTTGAGTTACGGCGCTTCGGTTTGTGGGAAGAGCCATGCCTACGGAGAAGCATGCTATGCAGATGGCAGCCCGTGAGGCGATAGCTTCGCCTCGGGGATGTCCTTCCCTCAATGAAGACTCGTCGTTACCGCTACCTCCCATGCCATGTGCCCTACACTGTCACTATGCATTCTCTGTCCCGAGAGGAGAAGCGGGGCGAGGCCTTTGAGATGCTTATTGAGTATCTCCGGGCCTGGAGGCAGCATTCGACAATTTGGTGGGCGACTTCGTGGCTGCCGCATGGACTCGATCCATGGCTGTGCCGCCAACAGGAGGGAGCTCCTGCACACCGCACCGCCAGCAGCGTTTGTCTCGTCCTCAGCATCCTATGCACCGAGTAAATGCGCTGCCTACCACCGAGGAATTCAACCAAGTCATCGCGCCCACTCCAACACGTGCTACACCAACCTTTGCGCCCATCCTGTTCGTGTTGCTCCACCTCGGCACCCGCTCCACCTTCTCAGCGCAGCACTCCACGTCTGGAGCCTATTAGTGAGGAGGAGGTCGACTCCCACCTCTCTTCGCCTCACCCTTGGCGAGCCAAGGAGATCGTCAACATCTCCGTGATGCGCTTAACCGACATGCGAGATGCCGCTTATGCGATATGTGTATATGTACATAGGTTGTGAGAAGTAGCCTGTTTGCGCATCATGTAGGAAGTGGAGAAGTGCACTAGCCTAAATAACATGTCGAGGATTATGTCGCCTATCACGAGTGATGTATTGTATAATTATCGACCGCGTGTAAGATACGTAATGAGCAGTTCTTCTCCGTGCGCAAATCTTTTGTTTCTTTGTGTTGTCTTGGCATTTTATTCTTATTTGAAAACCACTGTGAATTTATGGATTTAAATTTTGGCGATTCTTTTCATTTTGTTCTTATGGGTTTTACAAAATGTATCCCAGTGAAAAATGTCTCGTCCTTGACGCGCTCCATGCCAGCTCCGCCAGAGGAAAATTGTGACACTCAACGGACAACGATAACACGCAAGGACGATCGTGTCAGCAGGCGGTGAAAGCGGCACTTTCTCAAATGTGCCGCCTTTTGAACAAAGTCAGCAACAACATCGAGAAATGATGAACCAAGTTTTCAACATGGGAAATCACCATGGGCGATATCCATGACATTCCAAATTATCTGAATTACGAGAAGACCGTCCTCGGACATTTTCTCATCTTGACAAACCTCTTGAAGCCGAGGGTGGCTTGAGATATGGAGAGAAAATTAAATATTGCAAGATGTTCAGACCAGGAAAAAGTATTATATGCACCGCACTATCTCACAGGAGCAGCCGCCGTGGTGGGAAAATTTCTGCACATGCATCCCAATGAAAATAATATAACCTGGGATGATTTCAAGGAAGGTTTTAAGTGGTGCACACATTCCCAAAAGTATTATGAAAATCAAGAAGAGAGTTCGATGACCTCAAACAAAGGAATATGGCGATGTCGATTACAATGGTCGATTCACTTTATTGTCCCTTCGCCAATGAAGAGCGTATGGTGAAAGCAAGAAGATGGAAAAATTCCTTGACGGTCTAGCGCCCGCACTTAAATGCCAACTGGTTGTACACACTTTTCAGATTTTAAAACACTGGTGGATAAAGCCATTACCACGGAAAATGAGAGGCGAGCTTGGAAGATTTCCATAGCGAAAAAGGACCGGACAAACCATGCTCGCAACCATCGAAGCAAGATAGATTTTCGAAAGGTGGGGCGCACAAATCCACGACAAGCGTCTCACGCCCAATCAAAAATTTTCATGCAAGGGACAAGGAGTCCACATATCGCCCGAGCGTTACTTATTACGCTTTGTGGAGAGAAGGGCATTATGCCAAGCAATGCCCCAAACCAAGAACTCAACCGAAGCGAACAACGGTGGCAATAATTCAGCACCAAGCGAAACAATTTCAACCCCAATAACAACCACGGGAAGGGTCATCGAACCACGTGACCCGGAGGAAGCCAGAATGCCGGATATCGTACTCGATGCGTTTCTGTCAACACAATACCTGCCATGGTTTTGTTTGATTCGGAGCTTCTCACTCATTCATTCGAAAGGTTTTGCTTTGAAAAATAATTTTTCGATGCTTCCTTTGGAAAAATCGATGATCATCAAGTCCCACGGAAATCAGCAAGTTACTCGAGTTCTTGTCAAGGTGTGGTTATTAAGTTTGAAGGATTAGAGTTCCACATAAATCTCATTGTTTTGGAAAACAATGGGTGGGCGTCATCCTAGGGATGGATTGGTTAACCACCAACAAAGGTTTTATTGATTGTTTCAACCGATCCGTAATTCTCACTCATCACCTCGGGAAAAGCAGTAAGAGTTTCGCCCAAGGCAGAAAAATATCTCGGCAACCAAGATTGTATAAAGTGGACATTTCGAACTAAACAAAGTTCGATGGTGTGTGAATTTCAGGCGTATTTCGAAGAATTACGGGCATGCCACGGATCGGAAATAGAATTCAGCATTGAGCTAGCTTTGGAACCACCCCATATACAAGAAACCATCTGAGAATGGCACCATCCGAGTTGGTAGAATTGAAGAAGCAAATAAAAGAATTACTAGACAAAGGATATATCTGAGCCAGCTCCTCCCTTGGGGTTCACCAATTTTATTTGCCAAAAAGAAGGATGGAACACTGAGATTGTGTGTAGACTACCGAGCACTTAATATGGTCACAATCAAGAACAAATACCCAATGCCAAGAATAAATGATTTATTTGACCAGCTCGCTCAAGCGAGGTCTTCTCAAAAATTGACTTAAGATCAGGTTACCATCAATTAAAGAGTGCATACAGAGGATATCCCCAAGACAGCTTTCACCTCCGGATCTGGATTGTATGAGTTCACAGTAATGCCATTTGGAATGACAAGCGCCCCGCATATTTTGTTCACCTCATGAACAAAGTATTTATGAAGTTTATGGACAAGTTTGTTGTGGTATTCATTGGCGATATTTTGATATATTCAAGACACCGGAAGAGCATGCGAGAACACCTCGGATTGTGTTAGGGAACTCGAGAAAACATAAATTGTCGCCAAATTCAGCAAGTGTGAATTTTGGTTAAGACAGTAGGCTTTTTGGGCCACGTATTAAATCAAGAAGGTATTGCCGTGGACCCGAGAAAAAGTCAAGGCCGTAATTGGTTGGAAGCCACGCCAATGTAACGGATGTCTGAAGTTTCACAGGAATGGCAGGATATTACCATGATTTATTGAAGGATTCTCCACCATAGCCAAGCCAATGGCGCGATTACTCAAAAAAGACAAGAAATTTGAGTGGATGAAGCACTGTGAGAAAAGTTTCCAAGAACTAAAGAGAAATTAACGACAGCACGGTATTAATTGTGCGGACATACACAAGAATTTTGAAGTATATTGTGATGCGTCGAAAGGGTCTCGGATGCGTACTAATGCAAGAGGGCAAAGTTGTTGCATACGCTTCAAGGCAACCGTAAACACGAGGAAAATTATCCCACTCATGACCTAGAATTGGCGCGATCATACATGCACTCAAGGAATGGAGGCACTTCCCTTTGGGGAATCGTTGTGAAATATATACGGACCATAAAAGCCTCAAGTATATTTTACACAGCGAACTCAATTTACGACAACGGCGCTGGTTGGAATTGGTAAAGATTACGATGTGGGTATTCACTATCATCCGGGAAGGCAAATGTTGTGGCGAGATGCTCTTAGTGGAACCCAGTCCGGACAACAACAACTGCCGAGTTTGAGACCTGAATTCCAACAAGAATTTACCAAACTCAACTTGGTAATGGTCACGGGAGGCACCATAACAAATTTGGAAATTCAACCCAACCTTGTGGAGAAAATCAAAGAAGCTCAGTATAAACACCCAAGCATCGAAGGCATAAAAATAAAGGTAAAAATGGGCAAGGCCTCGGAATTCATCATAGACAATGAAGGAACCTTATGGTACGGAGACAGACTCTGCGTGCCAAATATAGAGGACCTCAAACATCAAATTTTAGCTGAAGCCCACACCGCTCCATATTCGATCCACCCTGGAGGAACCAAAATGTATAAGGATATTCAGGAAAGATTTTGGTGGCACGGTATGAAGAGGGATATAGCCACTTTCATTGCATGTTGCGATTCTTGTCAACGCATAAAAGCTGAACATCAAAGACCAGCGGTCTCTCGCAACCGAATAAAATACGAGTGGAAATGGGATGAAATAGGGATGGACTTCATTGTCGGACTACCTCGGTCAAGCGGAAATGATGCCATATGGGTCATCACGACAGATTAACCAAGGTGGCACATTTCATTCGGTGAAAACAACCCACACCACTCGAAGCTTGCGGTATTTATCTTGCCCGTATAGTTTGTTTGCATGGAATCCCTAAAACAATAATATCGGCGAGAGGCACTCGGTTCGTCTCGAGATTTTGGGAGCACTTAGCGAGGCTCAGGGAACTCAAGCGGCCTTGATGCAGCATACCATCCCGGTGATGGACAAGCGAGCAGCGTAAACCAAATACTAGAAGACATGCTAAGAGCATGTGTCCTCACCTATGGGACCAGCTGGGAAGAAAGCTTGCCATATGCGAGTTCGCATACAACAACGATTACCGAGCCAGCTTGCAAATGGCACCTTTGAAGCCCTCTACGGACGGAGATGCGTACCCGCTAAATTGGTCGAAACCGGAGGCGATCGTATCTTGGCCGGACATGCTCAAAAAGCCGAGGAAAAAGTCAGGCTAATCGGGGACCGACTCAAGACCGCTCAAAGCCGCGAGAAGAGTTATTACAATCAAAAGCATCGAGAGGTCAGGTTTGAGCCGGCGATTATGTATACCTCTGGTATCCCTATGAGAGGCCTGCAGCGGTTCGAGGTCAAAGGAAAGCTAGCACCAAGGTTTGTCGGACCATTTTGTATAGTGGCACGAAGAGGCAAGGTAGCCTACCAACTAGACTTGCCCAAAGAATTATCCGGCGTCCTAGCGTATTCCCGTCTCACAATTAAGGAAATCGTGAGCAACCCGGAGAAACAAGTATCCACGAGAACATTGGCGTACAACCAGATCTCACCTATCGGGAACATCCGGTAAGAATATTAGAGGAGTGCGAAAGAAGAACTCGACGAGAAAACCATCAAGTTTTTGAGTCAATGGAGCAATCACACCGAGAATGAAGCAACTTGGGAAAGAGAGGATTTTCTTGGACGGAACATCCACACTTATTTAAGGATCAGCTGAAATCTCGGGGCGAGATTTTTCCTAAGGGGTAGGTGTTGTGACACTCCAAAAATTTTATTTGGTTTTAGCAAAAACATTGCTGGTTTCTTTCTTTCTTTAAGAAAGGCCTTTTATTTTCTTTTAGGAAAAAGGCTATTCTCTTTCTTCTCTTTTCTTTGGCAAGTTTGTCATCTCTGTTTTCTTCTTCAAAACCTTAGGTTTGATCCTTTAAATATTCCCTCTGTTGTTTCCTTCCAAAATTGGATTTTTGGAGTTTATCTTCTTTCATATTTCAAAGAAAAGATTTAGGGTCACCTTTCTTTTCTTAACCATCCATGACTCTGTATTTTACCCATGTGGTAAAACCACTCCAAAACCTCCTCTCCTCCTTGCCAACAACTTAAGTTCACTATCCCAACTCATCCAAACAAGTTTTGGATTTTATTTGAATTAATTCTTCTCTCAAATCTTTTTCGATAATTATTTTGAGCTGAACCATTTACAAAGCAAGTGTTCCTTTTCTTGTGAGTTTTGATCTCAAACCAACTCTCTTGGCTAGTCCTTTGTACTCACAACCCAGGACCATCTTGATCCACTCATCTTCTTTTCAAATTTTTCAAACTACACTCTCTGCAAGTTTGGACCAGATTTGCCAAATTTGGTGAAATTCATACCTACACTCCTCCAAAAATTCCACCAAAAATCAGGCAGCCTCTTTGGGACATTGAGGAGCCACTCCACCAAAAATCAGCCCAAGGAAAAATTCCTACAAGCCGAATCATTCAGCCGAACACTGGCGTGCCTTTGTTCAAACACTGCGATAAATTCAGTTTGCGGTGTCATTTTTCATCCGGCAGTTTTGATCACAAAGTCTTGTGCCTTTGTACGTTGCTCGTCGCTGGCTCGCTTGTCCGCAGCCTTGCACGCACGCTTGGCGGCTTCGGCGTCGGGAGCACCTGGCCGCTTCAGCGCGGCGTGTCCCACGGCGGCAACGCCACCGTGGCGGCCAACGGAGAGCGACACCTGCCCATAGCGCCGTTCTGCGCCGCCCATTGCTTCTGGCTCTCCGCGTGGCCTCATGCACGCCGGCACACCCCGCTGCACCGTCGTCGTGGCCCGGCAAGCGCAGGCGCGCCCTGCCGCCGGCGTGCCCGCCTTTGCTCCGTTCGTCGAACTCCACCTCGGCAAGCCAAACTCGGCGCGGCGGCACCAAATCAGCTCGGTGGCAACAACGACAACGCTCCAACTCCTAAACACCTGTCCAGCCTTTGCTCGCCGTAATCCCTCGCGGACTTATCCCGTTCGCGGCAACCGCCTCGGGTCGCCTATAAAAAGACCCCGAGTCCCCTCTCGACACGCACGCTCACTACACTCCACCTACACCTCACGGGCCACTAGGAGGACCTCGAGGAGGTCTCCTCCCCAACTCCGGCCGCCCGTTCCGCCTCGGGCTCCAGCTCGATTCGCTGCAGTGAGGCCGTCTCCGATGCCCTAACTCCGTCCAGCTTCCTCTCTAGCTACCATATCCCTAACCCCTCGTCAATTTGATCATTGCAGCCCTCTCGGTGAGCTTCATCCTCGCCCGAACTGCCGTCCGCGGGCAGGAGCCACCGTCGGCGTGGTGCTGCCGGCGACCACCACCACCACCAACCGACGCGAATGGCACCTGAACACGCTGGTACTCCCGATCACCCTACCTCGCCGTGGATCGCCGCGGCGACCACCATGACTCTCGGGCGCCAACGAGCCCCGCGCGCCCTTTCAATTTGAACTGACGGGTGGGACCCGCCCGTCGGCCTCTCTGCTCGTTTTTAAGCGAACCGTTTTCTAACGTCTTTTGCGAATCGTTTTCTCCTCGAGCCGGCGTATTCTAATCTGAAACGTTTTTGTTTTTGCAATAAAAACCACAGGAAGTTTACGTTTCATTCTGAGATGGGTCCTGGACAAAAACCCTAATAACTTTTTATCGAAGCATATTTTGATTGATTCTTTTCTGTCCTCTTTGAAATTTTGTCTAGTTTTTATCAGATTTATTTGAAAATTATTTGAGATAATTTTGTGCACCTTCGGTATTCACGATAAGCGTATATTTTACGTTATACCGTAGATACGAAGGAGGTGGCGAACCGCGAACTTCACCGAGCTAGGCTCCGACTACTCTGAACCAGGCAAGCATGTTGAGACTTTTGATATGATGAGTGTTTGGCATGTTTGCATGTAAGTAGTTTCATAGCATGTTGGTGAGCATACCGATGGAGGTTATTATTCATGCATGTGGAGACATGTAATTTCATTGATCCATACTTGTGGTGTATGGAGGTGCATGGCCATGTGTTGGCATGAGTATGGGTAAGATGGCGGTGTTGTAGCATGCGGTCTTCGCCACACATCTCTTTACTTCGAATCAACCCGTGTCGGTTCGATTCCCTTCGAGTTTCACTCCGTACTACCACATGTTTTCCGCAAGGAATATGGCATAATAAGTTGCAAACCGCTTTCTGGTACACACCAAAAGGAGGCGGGATGATGGTTCCATGGCCTGGATTAAAGCCAGTCATCCGGTCGGGGGCATGGGTGTTTCGGTTGGGACCGAGAGGGGCACCCTTAGAGCGGCGTATATAAATTCGATCCCATGCTATTCGAGATTGTGATCTCCCGTCTCAAAAGTTTTTCTTGAGCGATGTCAGGGTGGTTCGACATCGAGAAGTATGATGGGTGTGTCTTTGGATCGCTGTGTTTTCTTCGAAATACCGTGAGCGGAGCTAGTCCTTCGTGACTACGAAATCCGTTGTTGTGGGTGATTTTAGTACAAGCTCTGCAGAGTCAAAACTCCTTTGAATCATCTTATCATCATCAAATTCTATACTATTCTTATCGACAAGTGTTTGTTGATGATGAAAACTCGGAGAAAGTTCATGAGTACTAAATGCGATTTAATGGGATATTCTTGTGATGTGCTAACCCGTTTATTATTATGAGCTGAATTTTTGTTATGAGTGTTGTTACATTCTTTTAAAGCCCTTTATGTGGCGTCGCTCGAGGCCTTCGACCGTGGCATTTCTTTTAAAGCCCTTTATGCGGTGTCGCTCGGGCCTTGACCGTGGCATTTCTTTTAAAGCCCTTTATGCGGTGTCGCTCGGGCCCCGACCGTGGCATTTCTTTTAAAGCCCTTTATGTGGCGTCGCTCGACGCTTGACCGTGGCATTTCTTTTAAAGCCCTTTATGCGGTGTCGCTCAGGCCCGACCGTGGCATTTCTTTTAAAGCCCTTTATGTGGCGTCGCTCGAGGCCCGATCGTGGCATTTCTTTCCTTCTATTTATTTATTTACCTTCGGCGTCGCTCGGACACCGATCGGGTTTCATTTTGTTTATGTTGTTGGGATTTTCGGCGGACTACCGCCGTTTCCCCTTTTATTTATTCCGTATGCTAATATACTGTTCATGCATTGGTGTATTTATCGATCGCATTTCATGCATGCATTTGTTATATCTTACGTCCGAGCGGTCTTGCGAGTACTTTTAAAGTACTCAGCGGCTTATTGATTTGGCGGATCTTGTGGCGATCTCATGGATGAAGAGTTCGATAGCGAGTCCGGCGCCTAGAGGAGTCGGTCGATCCGTCGACCCTTGGTTTTGGTCATTGTACTATATCCGCTTCCGCTACCCAAATAAATTCACGAGCCTCACCTCGACGCTCGATGAGATGCTAGTTGAGCATATCACTTCTCCTTGTGATATACCACCACCGCTTGATTTAGTTCGAGTCGAGAGTATGCCACCTCACCCTTGTGTTATACCGCCATTATGTATAATTATTGGCGCGCTTGTAGTAAATTTGTTGAGCATCCTTGGCTCAGCCCCTGTAATATATTTTATGCTACTGGCTTACTGTATCAAGAATTTGTCTACCAGTGAGGAGTTCTTCTCAAAAACTGGGGTAACAAGATTGGCTTTTCAATAAATATTTTTATCGGAAAACCGGTCGTGACATCCCTACCCTGTGGGTGGCTAGTCCTATTTATAGGCGAAGGCCCCGGGCCTCTTCCCAAATAATGAGCGGGAAGGGCGCCAACAATTGGCCATTTTGAAGGGGAACATCTAGTACACTTATCCTGACTAAAGTTGGTGCTCGCCTGCCAAAGACCCTGACGATGACGCTGGCTTGGGCTCCAGGATGACCTCCGCTCTGCCGTCCTGCTGGTCTTGGTCTTGTTGCACCCAAATGGTTGCCTTTACTTGATGCCCTTGCCTGCGCTTGCCCCCTTTGCACCAAAGGGGAAACAAGGACTCTGCGCAGGCCGGCGCCCGCCTGGCGCCCGCCTGGCCTTGGTCGTCATGGCTTGCATCACGGGCACCTCATGAGGTACCCCTCCTTGATCTCTCCGCCTCCTCGCGAGCCAGCCTAACGAGGCCGTGCCTGAGGAAGCCTCCTGTCGTCCGCCCCGCGAGGTTTGGACCCTCGCGAGGGTCTTGAGCATGTGTTGATGAAGATGGGTTGTACTGGACCCTCACAGGCAGGCAAGTCTGGGTACCCTCGTTCCCAGAACGCTGACAATAGCTTGATGTAGCTTGTTGTAATCTTACTCTCAAATTGCTAAATAATGTTGCTGTCAGCCTGTTAACATTAAGTTCAGTTATGCCATGAGCTTTGCTAGTGATCCACGCACCCTATGAACTTGCTCTTGCCATGCTTAGATTCATAATTATGTCATCTTATTGTTGGTTGACTTCACATGCCATGTATTGCTTTGTGGTGAGTTGTACAAGCTCACCAACATGCCTACTTATCGTCGTTCCTGCCATGTCTGAATCTGTCATATTACTTGCCATGTTTGCATGGATGCTACCATCTTTTCTGTTGATCTTTGGAATAAGTTCAGTAAGGGAGTTTTGTTCTTTTTCTTTAGTATTATCATGCCCTGCCTCTGTTTGCCAGGATAAGTTCCTATAGCATGTTGTTTGATAGCTCTAAATATTGCAACCTGATGTTATTTCTGCCATGTCCAGTGATTTCTGTCAAGTCTGTAAACTGTTATTATTTGCAATCTTGCCATGTCCTTTTGAGCATGTTATAGTGTTTTCTGGAGATAGCTCTGTGTTCATGTTTTGTCATGATTTACCTTTACTTCATGCCCAAGCCTTTTGTTCTTACGTTGAGATGCTGTAGCATATTGTTTTGATGCTTGCTAGATGCCTAGTTGCTATTTTGGACAGCTTGTCCTCTAAACTAGTTTCATGTGTATGTCTTGAACCGTTGCTCCGTTTTGACTGTGCTCTATATGGAACTTGCTTGATTTTGCATGTAGTTTCATCTTATCATGTTGCATCCATGTATTGAGAGTGTTTGCTTGATGTTTGAATGTATTTTTGCATCAATGCCATGCTTAACTTGTTTTGCTCATATCTTCTATGCCGTAGCTCCAAACTAAATGAACTTTATATGTAACTTGACTACAATTTCGTGTAGATCATCTTGGTGCATCTTAACTTGTTGTTTAACAACTTGAACATAAGGTTTATTCAGATCTGGACCAATTTCGAAATTTGCATATGAGGACTTATCGGATTTGTAATATGTTATTTCAGGCCTCATTTAAACTTGCTTTGATGTGTCGCTCTTGTATGCATCATCTCTTGCCATGAGTAGCTTCATGTAGCTTTTGTCATGCATCATGCTTGGTTGTGCATCATGTCATGTATATGTGTTGTGTGTTTACCATGTTGTGTGCTTCTTCTCGATAGTTCCTGTTTCGTTGCGATCGTGAGGATTCGTTCGGCTATGCTTGGTTCGGCTTCATCCGTTCGTCTTCCTCATGGACTTGTTCTTATTCCTTGCGAGATTTCAGGCAAGATGACCATCACCTTGGATCTCACTACTATCATTGCTATGCTAGTTGCTTCGTTCTATCGCTTTGCTGTGCTACCTATCACTTGTTCTTCACGCCTCCGAATTTGCCATGTCAGCCTCTAATCTTTTTCACCCTTCCTAGCAACCTGTTGTTTGGCTATGTTACCGCTTTGCTCAGCCCCTCTTATAGCGTTGTTAGTTGCAGGTGAAGTTGAAGATTGCTCCATGGTGGACAGGATTATGTTGGGATATCACAATATCTCTTATTTAATTAATGCATCTATATACTTGGTAAAGGGGTGGAAGACTCGGCCTTATGCCTGGTGTTTCGTTCCACTCTTGCCGCCTTAGTTTCCGTCATACCGGTGTTATGTTCCTTGATTTTGCGTTCCTTGCGCGGTTGGGTGATTTATGGGACCCCCTTGACAGTTCGCTTTGAATAAAACTCCTCCAGCAAGGCCCAGCCTTGGTTTTACCATTTGCCTCACCATCACCTATACCCTTCCCTTGGGTCGGCCAACCCGAGGGTTATCTTTATTTTAGCCCCCCGGGCGGTGCTTCTCTAAGTCTTTGATGCGAACGAGCTGCCTCATGAGAATACCTCGGGAAACTTGAGGGCTGGTTTTACTCGTAGCTAGTCTTATCCGGTGTTGCCCTGAGAACGAGATATGTGCAGCTCCTATCAAGATTGTCGGCACATCGGGCGACTTTGCTGGTCTTCTTTTACCATTGTTGAAATGTCTTGTAAACCGGGATTCTGAGACTGATCGGGTCTTCCTGGGAGAAGGAATATCCTTCGTTGACCGTGAGAGCTTGTGATGGGCTAAGTTGGGACACCCCTGAAGGGTATAAACTTTCGAGAGTCGTGCCCGCGGTTATGTGCAGATGGGAATTTGTTAATGTCCGGTTGTTGATAACTTGACACCAGATCCAAATTAAAACGCATCAACGGTGTGTGTAGCCGTGATGGTCTCTTTTCGGCGGAGTCCGGGAAGTGAACACGGTTTTTGGTTATGTTTGACGTAAGTAGGAGTTCTGGATCACCTCTTGATCATTGCTAGCTTCACGACCGTTCCGTTTGCTTCTCTTCTCGCTCTCATTTGCGTATGTTAGCCACCATATCATGCTTAGTCGCTGCTGCCACCTCACCATTTTACCCCTTCCTTACCCATTAAGCTTTGCTAGTCTTGATACCCATGGTAATGGGATTGCTGAGTCCTCGTGGCTCACAGATTACTACAACAACAGTTGCAGGTATAGGTTATGCGATGATCATGACGCGAGAGGGATGTTTGCTTGTTTCAGAGTTCTTCTTCTGCTTCTTCTTCGATTAAGGGATAGGTTCCAGGTTGGCAGCCTGGGCTAGCTGGGTGGATGTCGTTCGAGTTTCTGTTTGTGTTTCATCCATAGTCGGATGGTGCTGTTATGTAAGATGATGTTGTATTCGTGTGGCATTGTATGCCTTTTGTATGTATCCCCATCTATTATGTAATGTTGATGTAATGGTATCCACCTTGCAAAAGCATATCAATATGCGGTTCTATCCTTGGTGGGACCTTCGAGTCTCTTTAGGATAGTATCGCATATTGGGCGTGACAACTTCTCCCATTGCAAGAAAGATTAATCTAGTAGGCCAAACCAAACTGATAATTCGAAGAGACTTGCAAAGATAACCAATCATACATAAAATAATTCAAAGGAGATTCAAATAGTGTTCATAGATAATCTTGATCATAAACCCACAATTCATCGGATCTCGACAAACACACCGCAAAAAGAATTACATCGAATAGATCTCCAAGAAGATCAAGGAGAACTTTGTGTTGAGATCCAAAGAGAGAGAAGAAGCCATATAGCTAATAACTATGGACCCAAAGGTCTGTGGTAAACTACTCACACTTCATCGGAGAGGCTATGGTGTTGATGTAGAAGCCCTCTGTGATCGATTCCCCCTCTGGCGGAGCGCTGGAAAAGGCCCCAAGATGGGATCTCAAGGGCACAGAAGGTTGCGGTGGTGGAAATAGGGTTTCGTGGTGCTCCTGGATGTTTTCAGGGTATAAGACTATTTATAGGCGAAGGAAGTCGGTCAGGGGAGCCACGAGGGGCCCACAAGGGTGGGGGTGCGCCTACCCCCCTGGACGCGTCTCCCTGCCTCGTGACCACCTTGTTTCTTTCTTGACGTCCACTCCAGGTCTCCTGGGTTGCGTTTGTTCCAAAAATAACTCTCCCGAAGGTTTCATTCCATTTGGAATCCGTTTGATATACCTTTTCTGCGAAACACTGAAATAGGCAAAAAAACAACAATTTGGGCTGGGCCTCCAGTTAATAGGTTAGTCCCAAAAATAATATAAAAGTGCTTAGTAAAGCCCATTAAACATCCAAAACAGGTAATATAATAGCATGGAACAATCAAAAATTATAGATACGTTGGAGAGGTATCAAGCATCCCCAAGCTTAATTCCTGCTCGTCCTCGAGTAGGTAAATGATAAAAATAGAATTTTTGATGTGAAATGCTACCTAGCATATTTCTCAATGTAATTTTCTTTATTTTGGCATGAATGTTCAGATCCAAAAGATTCAATAAAAAGTTTAATATTGACATAAAAATAGTAATACTTCAAGCATACTAACAAAATAATCATGTCTTATCAAAATAACATAGACAAAGAAAGCTTATCCCTACAAAATCATATAGTTAGGCCATGCTTCATTTTTGTCACACAAAATGCTCACATCATGCACAACCCCATTTTAAGCCAAGCAATTGGTTCATACTTTTTAACGTGCTTCAGCTTTTTCAGCCCTCACACAATACATGAGCGTAAGCCATGGATATAGCACTATGGGTGGAATAGAGTATGATGGTGGAGGTTGTGTGGAGAAGACAAAAAAAAGATAAAGTCTCACATTGACCCGGCTAATCAATGGGCTATGGAGATGCCCATCAATTGATGTCAATACGACGAGTAGGGATTTCCATGCAACAGATGCACTAGAGCTACAAATGTATGAAAGCTCAACAAAAGAAACTTGCTTGCTCACGAAGACCTAGGGAATTTTGTGGAAGCCCATCATTGGAATATACAATCCAAGTTCTATAATGAAAAAATCCCACTAGTATATGAAAGTGACAACATAGGAGACTCTCTATCATGAAGATCATGGTGCTACTTTGAAGCACAAGTGTGGTAAAAGGATAGTAACATTGTCCCTTCTCTCTTTTTCCCTCATTTTTTCTTTCTCTTTTTTTATTTTTTATTTATTTTGGTGGGCTTCTTTGGCCTCTTTTTTTATTGGGCTTCTTTGGCCTCTTTTATTTTTCATAAAGTCCGGAGTCTCATCCCGACTTGTGGGGGAATCATAGTCTCCAACATCCTTTCCTCACTTGGGACAATGCTCTAATAATCAAGATCATCACACTTTTATTTATTTACAACTCAAGAATTACAACTCAATACTTAGACCAACATATGACTCTATGTGAATGCCTCCGGCGGTGTACCGGGTTATGCAATGAATCAAGAGCAACATGTATGAAAGAATTATAAAGGTGGATTTGCCACAAATACGATGTTAGCTACATGATCATGCAAAAGCATTATAACAATGATGGAGCGCGTCATAATAAATGGAACGGTGGAATGTTGAATGGCAATATATCTCGGAATGGCTATGGAAATGCCATAATAGGTTGGTATGGTGGCTGTTTTGAGGAAGATATAAGGAGGTTTATGTGTGATAGAGCATATCGTATCATGGGGTTTGGATGCACCAGCGATGTTTGCACCAACTCTCAAGGTGAGAAAGGGCAATGCACGGTACCGTAGAGGCTAGAAAATTGTGGAAGGGTACGAGTGCATATAATCCATGGACTCACATTAGTCAGAACCCATATACTTATTGCAAAAGTTTATTAGCCCTCGAAGCAAAGTACTACTACGCATGCTCCTAGGGGAAGGGTTGGTGAGTTAACCATCGCACGATCCCGACCTCCACTCATAAGGAAGGCAATAAAAAGAACACCCCATGCTAAAAATTTGTCACACAACGTTTACCATACGTGCATGCTACGGGACTTGCCAACTTTAACACAAGTAATTCTTAATTTAATAATTACCCAACTAGCATGACTCTAACATTACCACCTTTATATCTCAAAACAATTATCAAGTATCAATTTGATCATAGTGTTCAATGCACTTTATATGATAGTTTTTATTATACCCAACTTGGATGCCCATCATATTAGGACTAATTTTATAACCAAAGCAAATACCATGCTCTTCAAGAATACTCTCCAAGTAATATAAGTGAAGCATGAGATATCAATAATTTCTACAAAATAAAACCACCGCCGTGCTCTAAATAGATATAAGTGAAGCGCTAGAGCAAAATTATCTAGCTCAAAAGATATAAGTGAAGCACATAGAGTATTCTAATAAATTCCGAATCATGTGTGTCTCTCCCAAAAGGTGTGTACAGAAAGGATGATTGTGGTAAACTAAAAATCAAAGACCCATATCAGACAAGGCGCTCCAAGCAAAACACATATCATGTGGTGAATAAAAATATAGCCTCAAGTAAAGTTACTGATGGACGAAGACGAAAGAGTGGATGCCTTGTGGGGCATCCCCAAGCTTAGGATTTTGGTTGTCCTTGAATTTTACCTTGGGGTACCTTGGGAATCCCCAAGCTTAGGCTCTTGCCACTCCTTATTCCATAATCCATCAAATCTTTACCCAAAACTTGAAAACTTCACAACACAAAACTCAACAGAAAATCTCATGAGCTCCGTTAGTGCAAGAAAGAAAACCACCACTTTAAGGTACTGTAATAAACTCATTATTTATTTATATTGGTGTTAAACCTACTATATTCCAACTTCTCTATGGTTCATACCCCCCGATACTAGCCATAGATTCATCAAAATAAGCAAACAACACACACAAAACAGAATCTGTCAAAAACAGAACAGACTGTAGTAATCTGTAACTTTCGAATACGTTTGGAACCCTAGAAATTCTACCAAAATAGGAAGTCCTAGGAAATTTGTCTATTAATCTTATTCAAAATGAATCAACTAACAATCACGTTTTTGCGATTTATTAAAGTTATTCTCGTGCACCCAAAAATTTCTGTTTTTCAGCAAGATCAAATTAACTATCACCCAAGATGATCATATAGGTTCTACTTGGCACAAACAATAATTAAAACATAAAACCACATCCAACCAGAGGCTAGATGAATTATTTATTACTAAACAGGAACAAAAACCAAGGAACAAAAATAAAATTGGGTTGCCTCCCAACATGTGCTATCGTTTAACGCCCCTAGCTAGTCATAAAAGCGAGAATAGATCTAGGTATTGTCATCTTTGGTATTCACTTCATAGGTGGATCTCATAATAGATTCATAAGGTAATTTGATTTTTTTCCTAGGAAAGTGTTCCATTCCTTTCCTTAATGGAAATTTGAATCTAATATTTTCTTCTTTCGTCTCAATAATTGCACCAATCGTTCTAAGGAAAGGTCTACCAAGAATAATAGGACATGAAAGATTGCAATCTATATCAAGAACAATAAAACCACGGGCACATAATTCCTATTTTCAACAATAAGAACATCATTAATCCTTCCCATAGGTTTCTTAATGGTGGAATCCGCAAGGTGCAACTTTAAAGAGCAATCATCAAATTCACGGAAACCTAACACATCACACAAAGTTTTTGGAATTGTGGAAACACTAGCACCCAAATCACACAAAGCATAGAATTCATGATATTTAACTTTAACTTTAATAGTAGGTTCCCACTCATCATAAAGTTTTCTAGGGATAGATACTTCTAGTTCAAGTTTTTCTTCATAAGATTGCATTGGAGCATCAAAATATGTTTGGTAAAAGCTTTATTTTGACTATAAGCATGAGGAGAATTTAACACGGATTGCAACAAGGAAATACAATCTATTATAGAACAATTATCATAATTATATTCCTTGAAATCCAAAATAGTGGGTTCATTGCTATGTAAAGTTTTGACCTCTTCAATCCCACTTTTACCAATTTTTGCATCAAGATCTAAAAACTCCGATTCATTGGGACGCCTTTTAACTAAAGTTGACTCATCTCCAGTCCCATCATTATCAAGATTCATATTGTAAAACAAAGGTTTAATAGGGGACACATAAATCACTTTTAGATCTTCATCATTATTTCCTTCTAACCCTTCTGGTTTGGCGGCCATCTTATTAAAAACTATGGTGGCCTGCTTATCGGAAATTTGGGCTATTGACTTTTCAAGACGAGAAAACTGAGATTTCAAACCATAAAATTCCTTAGACATTTCATCAAGCTCTTTATTCATGTATTTCATAAATCTTTTTTGTTCCTTAAACTCGTTTCTAAAGAAATTATTATGCTCAAATTGTAAAGTCATAAAGCTTCTAACGTTGTTTTCAACTTCCTCCAATCCTCTAAGTTGAGTATCAACATTTTTAGGCAAGGCCATCAGGGCAAACAGGCACACAAGAAGCAAGCGAAAAAGAGGCGAACGGGAAAAAGATGGCGAATAAAATGGCAAGGGTGAAGTGGGGGAGAGGAAAACGAGAGGCAAATGGCAAATAATGTAATGCGAGGGATAAGAGTTTGTGATGGGTACTTGGTATGTCTTGACTTGTGCGTAGACTTCCTGGCAACGATGCCAGAAATCATTCTTGCTACCTCTTGAGCACGCGTTGGTTTTCCCTTGAAGAGGAAAGGGTGATGCAGCAAAGTAGCGTAAGTATTTCCCTTAGTTTTTGAGAACCAATGTATCAATCCAGTAGGAGGCTACACGCAAATCCCTCGTACCTGCACAAACAAATAAGAACCTTGCAACCAACGTGATAAAGGGGTTATCAATCCCTTCACGGCCACTTGCAAAAGTGAGATCTGATAGAGATAATAATAAGATAAATAGTTTTGGTATTTTTATGATATAGAATGGAAAGTAAAGATTGCAAAATAAAATATATCGGAAACTTGTATGATAGAAAATAGACCCGAGCGCCATAGGTTTCACTAGTAGGTTCTCTCAAGATAGCATAAGTATTACGGTGGGTGAACAACTTACTGTCGAGCAGTTGATAGAAAAGTTCATAGTTATGAGAATATCTAGGTATGATCATGTATATAGGCATCACGTCCACGACAAGTAGATCAAAACGATTTTGCATCTACTACTATTACTCCACACATCGACCGCTATCCAGCATGCATCTAGAGTATTAAGTCCATAAGAACAGAGTAACACATTAGGCAAGATGACATGATGTAGAGGGATAAACTCAAGCAATATGATATAAACTGTCGGCGTTCTGGGAACGGGGGTCCCCAGAGTTGCCTGCCTGCGGCCTGCAGCGTGGCTCAGCAGTGGCCCAGTATGGCCCGTCTTCATCAACCTAAGTTCAAGACCCTAGCGAGGGGCCAAGCCTCGCAGGGCGGACGACACAAGGCCCCCTCAGGGGCGTCCTCACCAGGCAGGCTCGCGAGGAGGCGGAGAGATCAAGGCAAGGGGTACCTCGCGAGGTGCTCATGACGCAAGCCATGACGATCAAGACCAGGCGGGCGCCAGGCGGGCGCCAGCATGCATAGTGTCCTCGTTTTTTATTTGGTGCAAAGGGGCAAGCATAGGCGCGGAGTACCGAGGCATCAAACAAAGGTTTCCATATCAGTGCAACGACACCAAGAACAGCAGGACGGCAGGACGGAGGTCACTGTGGAGCCCAATATGGCGTCATCACCAGTGCCTTTGGCAGTCGAAAACCATCTTTAGTCGGGATAGCTTGTACTAGTTGTCCCCTTACAAAATGGCCATTGTTGGCTCCCATCCCGCTCAACATTTGGGAAGAGGACCAGGGGCTCTATAAATAGAGATAGCCACCAGAGTAGGAGGGGATCAAATCTTTACCAAGAAGAACACCCACCACGACAAGAACACCCCTCGCGAGGCTGTTCTTCCTCTGTACTGTTCATCATCATCCCCAGAGGCAATCCGCCACACCATACACCGGATTAGGGTATTACACCACAACGGTGGCCTGAACCAGTATAAACCTCGTGTCTCTTGTGTTGTTCATCGTGCTAGCTTAGAATCGCGGCGAGGTTGTGGGCGTGTTTCGGTAGGGAGAAGATCTTCGTGCGCACCCCAGAGTTCAAACCTTAAGGGTTTTGCCGGAACCCGATATCCGACATTTGGTGCGCCAGGTAGGGGTGCGCCGAAATTTTCTCTCCGCCGATCTGCGTCCCACTGCTTTGTCGCATCCATGTCCGGTGACCCGACGACCAACGCCGACCGCTGGGCGGCATGGCCAGCTCATTCCGCCCCGCCTGCCCAAGGAGACCTGAAACCCGCGCCACAGGCAGCCCGCGCTCCGCAGAACACTGCAGGACGCGGGTGACGCGGTCAAGCGCCACCTGCCCTCACTCCGCGGTAGGTGCGATCAGTCGCACGGGCCTCAAACCACGCCGCAGCCACGACGCCGCACACCAGACGGGAACAAGCGAACATGAGGGCCACGCTCACGGTGGCTCGGGAGCTGTTGCTGCGCAAGTTGCAGGATAGTGGCTGTGACGTGCTGCTGGAGCGCGCTGCGAGCTCCTGGATGTCGCTGCTTCCGGGGCTCCTCCCTTCTGCGTCCAGCTTCCACCCCAAGCCCCGGGCGGATCATATGGCGGGCCCATCCACGCCCATGCGCCCTCAGGCGTGCCCCAAGGCTTCATCAACACCAGCTCAACCATCAGTGCCGGGCGTCAAGCTGCACCAGCTCCATCCCCGGTGAGCGAGGGCATGCGCATCGCCGCCTACTGCCCAGGCGGGCCGCCGCCCTATCACCCCCAAGACGGCGCGTTGGGCCAAGCCGCATGGAGCGTGGGGCACTACAACGAAGTCTTTAGGGCGGCGACCTTGGAGGCTTACGTGCCCCACATGGTGGATCGGGAATACACACTGGAAGACGACCATGGCTTGTTTCTCGGGCCAGGCTGGGAGGAAAAGACGCCGGAAGCCGAGCCTTTTCAGGAGCCTCAAGGAAGCCTCACCAACAGTGCTGGCGGCAGCACTTATCGGGTACCGCTAACTCCTCAGGAGCAAGCTTATGCTAACCATGGGTCGCAGGAAGTCCAGGTCACTGCAGCGGAAGGCTGCCCCAGCTCGGCACCCTCCCTTCCACCAGGAGGAGTGCTTTGGGGGCAGCAGGAGAGGGGCCGGGAGCCAGGCCCCTCCCCACGGTGCACGGAGCAAGGTGTAACCCGGAGGTAGGCCCTCTGCTGGGGAGGTGCTGCAAAGCCTGCCCTCGGCAGAGGACCCATGGTCGTCAGGGGAACCGCTGGTGTCCCCTTTACCCCATTGGCGTCGTCCTTGGTTTCCGGTAGCCGTCAATGGCGGTCGAGGGTGGCGCAAGGCGGGGCCCTCGCCTGGCGATATGAAGCAAGGCCGGTACCTGTGAAGAAGGCCCAGCGCCTGTAAAGCTCGCCGCGCGTGACTCTCACGTAATAATAAGTTGGGGTTGTACATGCCCTGGAGTCTCCGGAGAGCTGCCCTCGGACCTCGGGGCTCCCTCCCATGCCCACTGGCAGCACGTAGCTCCGCGCTGGTGAGAAGACGTCGAAGACTAGACTAGGTGCCGGACGCGGCCTTTTGCTTCTTGCCTGCCTTTCTGTGGTCGAGCTTCCTTGCTTCGGATTTAAGTTGAAATTGAATTTGTGTTTGTGTATGCAGGGGGGTGTGTCTTGTCTCGATCGTGTGTTCTCTCGTGTTCTAGTTTCTGCCATAGTTTGGAATTCGCACTAGCTGCCTCCCCCTTGCGAGCCACTCGCGGACGGAGCTGGGCCAAGCGCACGCGCGCATGCCATCCCGTGGCCAGCACTCGCTCTCGCGAGGCTCTCACCACATGGTCAACAGGTCCCCCAGAGGACCCTCGGAGGATCATGGCCTCGCAAGCCTACTCAAGGCTTGCCCGGGCTAACTCATCACAGGGCCCTTGACATCAGGCATGCGCACATTCGGCGTCACTCCTAAAACATGTGGACAAAAATCTTTTTTACATGAGGGGCTTCACCTCCCCAAAATGCTCTTACAACCTTCACGGCCGCGCCCGAGATTTTTGTGTGCAGGATAAACAGCAGGGGGACACAGGATCAATCAGACATATCGCTCACCGCATCCTCTTGGTCACCTCCAGAGGCATCACTGGCATTGTTGTTGCTGTCATTGGCACCACCATCGCCATCATTGGCGCCATCTTCACCGCCATTCACCACA
Organism: Aegilops speltoides; assembly: GCA_021437245.1. Classification (NCBI taxonomy): domain Eukaryota; kingdom Viridiplantae; phylum Streptophyta; class Magnoliopsida; order Poales; family Poaceae; genus Aegilops; species Aegilops speltoides. Next base: position 349,334,290 of record CM038144.1, on the reverse strand, counting down.
TCACCTTCATCAGCGGCAACTATCACCCCATCGTTGTCAGAAGCAAAGGCTCTGACAAGCGCATCCACGTTGTCCTCCACCCACCGCACCAGGTCGCCCCGGATGGCCTCGGGCACTGGGGTGATGACGGCGTTGAAGTTGAAGTGGGGGTCCGTGTTCTGAAGATGGCTGAAGATGCGGGAGAATGCATGCCCAAGCAGGCTGTGGCTCCTCTCTTCGACAAGCTGGCGAGCTCTCTCGGAGCGGTTTTCCAAGCGCGTCACCACTTCAGTGAAGAATTGGAGATGGCCGGCATAGTTGGTCCCGTGAGGATGCGGAGCGTCCGCATCGCAGATATTGCCTAGGGCCGTGTTGGCCTTGTTCCTGAGCTCTTGGAGCATGGGGCCATGCATATGCTCCACCGTCTGCCATTGAAGAATCTCTTCTCTATTCTGCCGTGCTATGGACTCGGCGTCGTCAACCCGCCATTGAAGAAGAAGCAGCTCGGCACTGGTGGAGGCCAACTCAGTCTGCACCGAGACCAGGGCGTCTGCGGCGGCCTCCGCGCGCTGCGCCGTTTCAGTCAGCTTGGACCTGATAGCGGCAGTTCTGCCCTCAGCCTCAGCTTCAATCAGCTCCAGCCTCTGGTTATACCTGCACTCAAGATCTACGCGGGCTTCCGCCACGCGGTGGTAGACCTCGTCCTGGATTCGAGCCTCGCGCGCGCCAACCTCGTCCTCTGCCTGGGTAATCTGGCCCTCCCTTGTCTCCAACCGCTCAAGGTCAAGATTGCGCTCAGCAGCCTCCAGCGTCAGCACTTCCTCCCGACTTTGGAGATCCTCCTCCTCGACGGGCGTCCCCTTTAGCAATGCAAGGGCGGCCTGACGCAGCTCCACCTGCTGCTCCAGGGAAGGGCTATAGGCTTGGAGCTCCCACGCGCGCTTCTCCGTGATCTCGTGCCGTTGGACTACTTCCCGAGCCTCCTCAATAGCTTGGGAGTAGGTCTTTCGCGAGGCTGCGGGGATGCTTCGGCCTTCGCGTTGTCAAGCTCCCGCTGATGACGCGCAAGGTTGACTGCCACCTTCACCTTGCACCACTCCTCAAAATCAGCCGCATGCCTTCAGCTTCAAGACACACATCCACGTCCACGAGCTCTCCACCAAGCTGGCCCATAACGTCCATCGCCTTTCGGAGGAACTCTTCGCGAACGACGCTGCGCTCCCACGCTCGCCTGAGCACGTCGTCAATGTCGACCTCTGCCACCGGCGTTGGTGGTGGGCCCTAAAGCGGTTCGCCCCCTCTCGGCAGGGGGCAGGGGGCTGGCGCCCCCACGATCGCCGGACGGGCTCCGCAAGGGACCCTGGCCGGCGCAGATCCATCCCCAGAAGAAGAGCCAAGTGTTGGGGAACGTAGCAGAAATTCAAAATTTTCTACGCAACACCAAGATCAATCTATGGAATCATCTAGCAACGAGGGAAGGAGAGTGCATCTACATACCCTTGTAGATCGCTAAGTGAAAGCGTTCAAGTGAACGGGGTTGATGGAGTCGTACTCGTCGTGATCCAAATCACCGATGATCCTAGTGCCGAACGGACGACACCTCCGTGTTCAACACACATGCAGCCCGGTGACGTCTCCCATGCTGTGATCCAGCAAGGAGAGAGGGAGAGGTTAGGGAAGACTCCGTCCAGCAGCAGCACGATGGCGTGGTGGTGGTGGAGGAGCGTGGCAATCCTGCAGGGCTTCGCCAAGCACCGCGGGAGAGGAGGAGGGCTTGGGAGAGGGGGAGGACTGCGCGAGAACTTGGGGTGCGGCTGCCCTCCCACCCCCACATATATATAGGGGCAAGGGAGAGGGGGCCGGCCCCCTCAGATCCAATCTGAGGAGGGGGCGGCGGCCAGTGGGGAGGAGTGCCTTCCAAGTCAAGTGGAGGCCCTCCCCCTTAGAGTTTCCCCTCTCCCATGCGCATGGGCCTTGGGGGGCTGGTGACCCTGGCCCATTAAGGCTAGGGCGCCCCCTTACAGCCCATGCTACTATATTGGACGTGGTGGAACATTTTCCGGACCTCCGGAACCTTCTGGAAGCTTCCCGGTACAATACCGAAAAAACCCAACTTTTCCCTGAACCCGAACAACAACTTTCCATATATAAATCTTTACCTCTGGACCATTCCGGAACTCCTCGTGACGTCCGGGATCTCATCTGGGACTCCGAACAACATTCGGTAACCACGTACATCTATTCCCTATAACCCCAGCGTCATCGAACCTTAAGTGTGTAGACCCTACGGGTTCGGGAATCATGCAGACATGACCGAGACAACTCTCTGGCCAATAACCAACAGCGGGATCTGGATACCCATGTTGGCTCCCACATGTTCCACGATGATCTCATCGGATGAACCACGATGTCCAGGATTCAATCAATCCCGTATTCAATTCCCTTTGTCTAGCGGTATTGTACTTGCCCGAGATTCGATCGTCGGTATGCCGATACCTTGTTCTATCTCGTTACCGGCAAGTCTCTTTACTCGTTCCGTAACACATCATCCCGTGATCAACCCCTTGGTCACATTGTGCACATTATGATGATGTCCTACCGAGTGGGCCAGAGATACCTCTCCGTCACACGGAGTGACAAATCCGATCTCGATTCGTGCCAACCCAATGCAGACACTTTCGGAGATACCCGTAGTGCACCTTTATAGCCACCCGATTCGTTGTGGACGTTTGGTACACCCAAAGCATTCCTACGGTATCCGGAGTTGCACAATCTCATGGTCTAAGGAAATGATACTTGACATTAGAAAAGCTTTAGCATCTGAACTACGATCTTTGTGCTAGGCTTAGGATTGGGTCTTGTCCATCACATCATTCTCCTAATGATGTGATCCCATTATCAACGACATCCAATGTCCATGGTCAGGAAACCGTAACCATCTGTTGATCAACGAGCTAGTCAACTAGAGGCTTACTAGGGACATAGTGTTGTCTATGTATCCACACACGTATCTGAGTTTCCTATCAATACAATTATAGCATGGATAATAAACGATTATCATGAACAAGGAAATATAATAATAATAACTAATTTATTACTGCCCCTAGGGCTTATTTCCAAGAGTCTCCCACTTGCACTAGAGTCAATAATCTAGTTCACATTGCCATGTGATTAACACTCACAGGTCGCATCGCCATGTGACCAACATCCAAAGAGTTTACTAGTGTCACTAAACTAGTTCACATCATCATGTGATTAAGACTCAATGAGTTCTGGGGTTTGATCATGTTTTGCTTGTGAGAGAGGTTTTAGTCAACGGGTCTGCCACATTCAGATCCGTATGTACTTCGCAAATCTCTAGGTCATATTGTAAATGCTGCTTCCACGCTCCACTTGAAGCTATTCCAAACGGTTGCTCCACTATACGTATCCGGTTTTCTACTCAGAGTCATTCGGATAGGTGTTAAATCTTGCATCGACGTAACCCTTTACGCCGAACTCTTTATCACCTCCATAATCGAGAAACATGTCCTTATTACTCCAAGGACAATTTTGACCGATGTCCGGCGATCCACTCCTTGATCACCTTTGTACCCTCTTGCCAGACATGTGGCAAGGCACACATCTGGTGCGGTACTCATCATGGCATACCGTATAGAGCCTATGAAAAAAGCATAGGGGATGACCTTCGTCCTTCCTATTTCTTCTGCCGTGGTCGAGCTTTAAGTGTTAACTTCATACCTTACAACTCAGGCAAGAACTCCTTCTTTGACTAATCCATCTTGAACACCTCCAAGATCATGTCAAGGTACATGCTCATTTGAAAGTACCATTAAGAATTTTTGATCTATCCTCATAGATCTTGATGCTCAATGTTCAAGCAGCTTAATCCAGGTTTTCTATTGAAAAACACTTTTCAAATAACCATATATGCTTTCCATAAATTCTACATCATTTCTGATCCACAATATGTCAACAACATATACTCATCAGAAATTCTATAGTGCTCCCACTCACTTCTTTGGAGATACAAGTTTCTCATAAACTTCGTATAAACCCAAAATCTTTGATCATCTCATCAAAGCGCATATTCTGACTCCGAGATGCTTGCTCTAGTCCATGGAAGGACTGCTGGAGCTAGCATACCTTTTAGCATCCTTAGGATCGACAAAACCTTTCTGATTGTATCACATACAACCTTTCCTTACGAAAACTGGTAAGGAAACTTGTTTTGACATCCATCTGCCAGATTTCATAAATGCGGCTAATGCTAACATGACTCCAACGGACTTAAGCATCGCTATGGATGAGAAAATCGCATCGTAGTCAACTCTTTGAACTTGTGAAAAACTCTTCACCACAAGTCGAGCTTCGTAGACGGTGACATTACCGTCCACATCCGTCATCTTCTTAAAGATCCATTTATCTCAATGGCTTGCCGATCATCAGGCAAGTCCACGAAAGTCCATGCTTTGTTCTGATACATGGATCCTATCTCGGATTTCATGGCTTCTAACCATTTGTCGGAATATGGGCCCACCATCGCTTCTCCATAGCTCGTAGGTTCATTGTTGTCCAGCAACATGACCTTCAAGACAGGATTACTGTACCACTCTGAGGTAGTACGCATCCTTGTCACCCTACGAGGTACGGTAGTGACTTGATCCGAAACTTCATGATCACTATCATAAGCTTCCACTTCAATTGGTGTGGGCGCCACAGGAACAACTTCTTGTGCCCTGCCACACACTAGTTGAAGTGACAGTTCAACAACCTCATCAAGTCTCCACCATGCTCCCACTCAACTTTCCGAGACAAACTTTTCCTCGAGAAAGGACCCTATTCAAGAAACAATCCCTATTGCTTTCGGATCTGAATTAGGAGGTATACCCAACTGTTTTGGGTGTCCTATGAAGATGTATTTTATCCGCTTTGGGTTCGTGCTTATCAACCTAAAACTTTTTCACATAAGCGTCGCAGCCCCAAACTTTTAAGAAACAACAACTTAGGTTTCTCCAAACCATAGTTCATACGGTGTCGTCTCAACGGAATTACGTGGTGCCCTATTAAAGTGAGTGCGGTTGTCTCTAATGCCTAACCCATGAACGATAGTGCTAATTCGATAAGAGACATCATGGTACGCACCATATCCAATAAGGTGCAACCATGATGTTCGGACACACCATCACACTTTGGTGTTCCAGGCGGTATTAATTGTGAAACAATTTCCACAATGTCTTAATTGCGTGCCAAAGCTCGTAACTCAGATACTCATCTCTATGATCATATCATAGACATTTTATCCTCTTGTCACGATGATCTTCAACTTCACTCTGAAATTACTTGAACCATTCAATAATTCAGACTTGTGTTTTATCAAGTAAATATACTCAGTATCTACTCAAATCATCCGTGAAGTAAGAACATAACGATATCCACTGCGTGCCTCAGCACTCATTGGACTGCAGACATCAAAATGTATTACTTCCAACAAGTCGCCTTCTTGTTCCATTTTACTGAAAACGAGGCTTTCAGTCATCTTGCCCATGTGGTATGATTTGCATGTCTCAAGTGATTCAAAATCAAGTGAGTCCAAACGGTCCATTTGCAAGGAGTTTCTTCATGTATATACACCAATAGACATGGTTCGCATGTCTCAAACTTTTCAAAAATGAGTGAGTCCAAAGATCCATCAACATGGAGCTTCTTCATGTGTTTTATACCAACATGACTTACATGGCAGTGCCACAAGTAGGTGGTACTATCATTACTATCTTATATCTTTTGGCATGAACATGTGTATCACTACGATCGAGATTCAATAAACCATTCATTTTAGGTGCAAGACCATTGAAGGTATTATTCAAATAAACAGAGCAACCATTATTCTCCTTAAATGAATAACCGTGTTGCGATAGACATAATCAAATCATGTCTATGCTCAACACAAACACCAAATAACAATTATTTAGGTTTAACACCAATCTCGATGGTAGAGGAAGCATGCGATGCTTGATCACATCAACCTTGGAGACACTTCCAACACATATCGCCAGCTCACCTTTAGCTAGTCTCCGTTTACTCCGTAGCTTTTATTTCGAGTTACTAACACTTAGCAACCGAACCGGTATCTAATACCCTGGTGCTACTAGGAGTACTAGTAAAGTACACATTAACATAATGTATATCCAATATACTTCTATCAACCTTGCCAGCCTTCTCATCTACCAAGTATCTAGGGTAATTCTGCTCCAGTGGCTATTCCCCTTATCACAGAAGCACTTAGTCTCGGGTTTGGGTTCAACCTTGGGTTTCTTCACTAGAGCAGCAGCTGATTTGCCGTTTCATGAAGTATCCCTTCTTGCCCTTTCCCTTCTTGAAACTAGTGGTTTCACCAACCATCAACAATTGATGCTCCTTCTTGATTTCTACTTTCGCGGTGTCAAACATCGCGAACATCTCAAGGATCATCATATCTATCTCTAATATGTTATAGTTCATCACGAAGCTCTAGCAGCTTGGTGGAAATGACTATGGAGAAACATCACTATCTGATCTGGAAGATCAACTCCCACTTGATTCAAGTGATTGTTGTACTCAGATAATCTGAGCACAAGCTCAACGATTGAGCTTTTCTCCCTTAGTTTGCAGGCTGAGAAAATTGTCGGAGGTCTTATACCTCTTGACGTGGGCACGAGCCTGAAATCCCAATTTCAGCCCTCGAAACATCTGATATGTTCCGCGACGTTTCGAAATCGTCTTTGGTGCCCCAACTCTAAACCGTTTAACTGAACTATCACGTAGTTATCAAAAACGTGTATGTCAGATGTTCGCAACATCCATAGACGATGTTCGAGGTTCAGCACACTGAGCGGTGCATTAAGGACATAAGCTTTCTACGAAGCAACGAGGACAATCCTCAGTTTACGGACCTAGTCCGCATAATCGCTACTATCAACTTTCAACTAAATTTTTCTCTAGGAACATATCTGAAACAGTAGAACTAAAGCGCGAGCATTATGACATAACTTGCAAAGACATTTTGACTATGTTCAAGATAATTGAGTTCATATTATGAACTCCCACTCGGATAGACATCCCTCTAGTCATCTAAGTGATTACATGATCCGAGTCAACTAGGCCGTGTCCGATCATCACATGAGACGGACTAGTCAACGTCGGTGAACATCTTCATGTTGATCGTATCTTCTATACGACTCATGCTCGACCTTTCGATCTTCCGTGTTCCGAGGCCATGTCTGTACATGCTAGGCTCATCAAGTCAACCTAAGTGTATTGCGTGTGTAAATCTGGCTTACACCCGTTGTATTCGAGTGTTAGAATCTATCACACCCGATCATCACGTGGTGCTTCGAAACAACGAACCTTCACAACGGTGCACAGTTAGGGGGAACACTTTTCTTGAAATTATTTCGAGGGATCATCTTATTTAAGCTACCGTCGTTCTAAGCAAATAAGATGTAAAACATGATAACCATCACATGCAATCAAATAGTGACATGATATGGCCAATATCATATTGCTCCTTTTGATCTCCATCTTTGGGGCTCCATGATCATCATCGTCACCGGCATGACACCATGATCCCCATCATCATGATCTCCATCATCGTGTCTCCATGAAGTTGTCTCGCCAACTATTACTTCTACTACTATGGCTAATGGTTTAGCAATAAAGTAAAGTAATTACATGGCGTTGTTTATTGACACGCAGGTCATACAATAAATTAAGACAACTCCTATGGCTCCTGCCTGTTGTCATACTCATCGACATGCAAGTCGTGATTCCTATTACAAGAACATGATCAATCTCATACATCACATATCATTCATCACATTATTTTGGCCATATCACATCACATAGCATACCCTGCAAAAACAAGTTAGACATCCTCTAATTGTTGTTTGCATGTTTTACGTGGCTGCTATGGGTTTCTAGCAAGAACGTTTCTTACCTACGCAAAAACCACAACGTGATATGTCAATTGCTATTTACCCTTCATAAGGACCCTATTCATCGAATCCGATCCGACTAAAGTGGGAGAGACTGGCACCTGCTAGCCACCTTATGCAACAAGTGCATGTCAGTCGGTGGAACCTGTCTCACGTAAGCGTACGTGTAAGGTCGGTCCGGGCCGCTTCATCCCATGATGCCGCCGAAGCAAGATAAGACTAGTAGTGGCAAGAAAATTAACAACATCTACGCCCACAACTGCATTGTGTTCTACTCGTTCATATAAACTACGCATAAACCTGGCTCTGATACCACTGTTGGGGAACGTAGCAGAAATTCAAAATTTTCTATGCAACACCAAGATCAATCTATGGAGTCATCTAGCAACGAGGAAAGGAGAGTGCATCTACATACCCTTGTAGATCACTAAGTGGAAGCGTTCAAGTGAACGGGGTTGATGGAGTCGTACTCGTCGTGATCCAAATCACCGATGATCCTAGTGCCGAACGGACGACACCTCCGCATTCAACACACATGCAGCCCGATGACGTCTCCCATGCCTTGATCCAGCAAGGAGAGAGGGAGAGGTTGGGGAAGACTCCGTCCAGCAGCAGCACGATGGCGTGGTGGTGGTGGAGGGCGTGGCAATCTGCGGCAGGCTTTGCCAAGCACCATGGAGAGGAGGAGGGCTTGGGAGAGGGGAGGGCTGCGCTGAACTTGGGGTGCGGCTGCCCTCCCACCCCCCATATATATATAGGGGCAAGGGAGAGGGGCGGCCCCTCGGATCCAATCGAGGAGGCGGCGCCTGTGGGAGGAGTGCCTCCCAAGTCAAGTGGAGGCCCTCCCCCTTAGGGTTTCCCCTCTCCCATACGCATGGGCCTTGGGGGGGCTGGTGACCCTGGCCCATTAAGGCTAGGGCGCCCCCTTACAGCCCATGCTGCTGTATTGGACGTGGTGGAACATCTTCCGGACCTCTGGACCCCTCCGGAATCCTCCGGAACCTTCTGTAACCTTCCCAGTACAATACCGAAAAAACCGAACTTTTCCGAGAACCCGAACAACAACTTTCCATATATAAATCTTTACCTCCGAACCATTCCGGAACTCCTCGTGATGTCCGGGATCTCATCCAGCACTCCGAACAACATTCGGTAACCACGTACATCTATTCCCTATAACCCCAGCGTCATTGAACCTTAAGTGTGTAGACCCTACGGGCTCGGGAATCATACAGACATGACCGAGACAACTCTCTGGTCAATAACCAACAGCGGGATCTGGATACCCATGTTGGCTCCCACATGTTTCACGATGATCTCATCGGATGAACCACGATGTTGAGGATTCAATCAATCCCGTATTCAATTCCCTTTGTCTAGCGGTATTGTACTTGCCCGAGATTCGATCGTCAGTATGCCGATACCTTGTTCAATCTTGTTACCGGCAAGTCTCTTTACTCGTTCCGTAACACATCATCCTGTGATCAACCCCTTGGTCACATTGTGCACATTATGATGATGTCCTACCGAGTTGGCCCAGAGATACCTCTCCGTCACACGGAGTGACAAATCCCAGTCTCGATTCGTACCAACCCAACTGACACTTTCGGAGATACCCGTAGTGCACCTTTATAGCCACCCAGTTACGTTGTGACGTTTGGTACACCCAAAGCGTTCCTACGGTATCCGGGAGTTGCACAATCTCATGGTCTAAGGAAATGATACTTGACATTAGAAAAGCTTTAGCATACGAACTACACGTTCTTTGTGCTAGGCTTAGGATTGGGTCTTGTCCATCACATCATTCTCCTAATGATGTGATCCCGTTATCAACAACATCCAATGTCCATGGTCAGGAAACCGTAACCATCTATTGATCAATGAGCTAGTCAACTAGAGGCTTACTAGGGACATAGTGTTGTCTATGTATGCACACATGTATCTGAGTTTCCTATCAATACAATTATAGCATGGATAATAAATGATTATCATGAACAAGGAAATATAATAATGATAACTAATTTATTATTGCCTCTAGGGCATATTTCCAACACCAAGGACCGACTTCAACCATTCACCGTCCATGATCAGAGGAGGAGCCCTGGGCAGGCTGGTCACGCCCCGGGAGAGCTCACGATGGAAAGGCGGCAAGGGCACAGGCTCAAGGCACCCTGTGGGCCAGCTTACTTCTCCGACCGAACTGTCATCAGGGGCAGCACGCAAGCTCGGGACACTCAAGGCCAGTGATGGAGGCGAGGCCGGAGGAAGTTGCTTATTGGAAGACTCCGCAGGTTTGGCAGGAGGGATCCTGAGGGGCCACAGTCAGGAAAGGGAGCAGCGATTGAGGAATTACAAGAATGAGGTACTTACTCATCTATGGCGAAGTACTTCCTATGCTTCAACGGTCGGAAGGGGCGCCCACCGCCACTCGAAGACTTCTTCCTCTTGCGGAGGGCGTCGAAGTCCACACGGAACCGACCCAGGTGCTCAACGTGAGGACTAGCGCGCGGCGCAGATGAAGAAGCACTCAGGCAGCGAGCTTTAGGGGCGCGAAGCTGGGAGGAGCGGTTAGGCACCACCTCTTGACGGCCTGCTGAGGCCTCGGGGGCTCCGGCCTCGGGAACCGTGGGTTGCACTACCCCATCGACGACCGCCTTAGGACAGGCTTCACAAGCTCCGGAGGCCGACGCTTCGGGAGCCCCGTGCAGCGTCAGCGCCATGACACCAGAGCCTCCAGCTTCAAGCGATGCTTGCCTCCTTACACCTGCTCCTAGGGCAAGATCGGTGTTGGCGATGGGGAAGGGAGTCACAGTGACGGGATTCTCGCGAGGCCCCACAAGGCCAGCTGGGCGCAACCCCCATTTGTCGAAGTGAGGCATCTATCTCACGAACTCGGCACCGCCCGAGCAAAGATACAGGAGTCTGTCCCCGTGCCGGATATCGCCCGGTGAGGGGTCGCCAGTCAAGACCTCCAGCACCTTCTTTAGCGTTTCGGGCGCCAGCTCCGTCTCCTGGAGCCTCATGCGGTCCTGGTATTCGGTCAGGGCCCACACAGGTCGAGAGTGGCGCTGGAGAGGAGAGATGCGACTCTGGAGGAACTCCTTGACCACCCAGGGCGCAGTCACGCCGAGCTCTCTCAACCTCCCAGTCGGCACCAAACGAAGGAGAGCGGGGGGCTCACGAGCCTCTCGTGGCCCTAGCCCTGATTGGGGACAGCAGGCAACATCGGATGCGAGTGCAGAGGGCTGGGCACTCCGACATCCACATGCAGCCACCGCGTCCGGAACCCACTCGTGGAAGGCGGGAGTCCAAAATCGATCCCCAATGCGGCCGTCTCTTCCACAGCCAAGAAGCTCACGCACCCCGAGCACTGTAAGGGGTCAGTCAGACGCAAGGAAAAGAAGTGGCGCAAAAGGGCAATGGAGGGAGCAACGTCCACCATGGCTTCAGAAACGAAGGCGAAGACAGCAAGAACGGTAACGGATTGAGGATCAAGATGCATCATACGAAAATGGGGGTCCCCAGACTTGCCTGCCTACGGCCTGTAGCGTGGCTCAGCAGTGGCCCAGTACTGCCTGTCTTCATCAACCCAAGTTCAAGACCCTCGCGAGGGGCCAAGCCTCGCGGGGCGGACAACACAAGGCCTCCTCAGGGGCGGCCTCACCAGACAGGCTCGCGAGGAGGCGGAGAGATCAAGGCAAGGGGTACCTCGCGAGGTGCTCATGATGCAAGCCATGACGATCAAGACCAGGAGGGCGCCAGGCGGGCGCCAGCCTGCGCAGTGTCCTTGTTTCTTCTTTGAAGCAAAGGGGCAAGCATAGGCGCGGAGTACCGAGGCATAAAGCAAAGGTTTCCATATCAGTGCAACGAGACCAAGACCAGCAGGATGGCAGGACGGAGGTAACCGTGGAGCCCAAGACGATGTCATCACCAGTGCCTTTGGAAGTCGAAGACCACCTTTAGTCAGGATAGCTTGTACTAGCTGTCCCCTTACAAAATGGCCGTTGTTGGCTCCCTTCCCGCTCAATATTTGGGAAGAGGACCAGGGGCTCTATAAATAGAGATAGCCACCACAGTAGGAGGGGGTCGAATCCTTCCCAAGAAGAACACCCACCACCACAAGAACACCCCTCGCGAGGCTGTTCTTCCTCTATACTATTCATCATCAGCCCTAGTGGCAATCCGCCACACCACACACCGGATTAGGGTATTACACCACAACGGTGGCCCGAACCAATATAAACCTCATGTCTCTTGTGTTGTTCATCGTGCTAGCTTAGAATCGCGGCGAGGTTGTGGGCGTGTTTTGGTAGGGAGAAGATCTTCGTGCGCACCCCAGAGTTCGAACCTTAAGGGTTTTGCCGGAACCCGATATCCTACATAAACCCCATCTTTTTATCCTCTATGGCAACAATACAATACGTGCCTTGCTACCCCTGCTGTCACTGGGAAAGGACACCGCAAGATTGAACCCAAAGCTAATCACTTCTCCCATTGCAAGAAAGATCAATCTAGTAGGCCAAACCAAACTTATAATTCGAAGAGACTTGCAAAGATAACCAATCATACATAAAAGAATTCAGAGGAGATTCAAATATTGTTCATAGATAATCTTGATCATAAACCCACAAATCATCGGATCTCGACAAACACACCACAAAAAGAATTACATCGAATAGATCTCCAAGAAGATCGAGGAGAACTTTGTATTGAGATCCAAAGAGAGAGAAGAAGCCATCTAGCTAATAACTATGGACCCGAAGGTCTATGGTAAACTACTCACACTTCATCGGAGAGGCTATGGTGTTGATGTACAAGCCCTCCGTGATCGATTCCCCCTCCGGCGGAGCGCCGGAAAAGGCCCCAAGATGGGATCTCACGGGTACAGAAGGTTGCGGCGGTGGAAATAGGGTTCCATGGTGCTCCTGGATGTTTTCAGTGTATAAGAGTATATATAGGCGAAGGAAGTCGGTCAGGGGAGCCACAAAGGGGCCCACGAGGGTGGGGGCGCGCCTACCCCCCTGGGCGCGCCTCCCTGCCATGTGGCCGCCTCGTTTCTGTGTTTACATCCACTCCAACTCTCCTGGATTGCGTTTGTTCCAAAAATAACTCTCCCGAAGGTTTCTTTCCGTTTGGAGTCCGTTTGATATTCCTTTTCTGCGAAACACTGAAATAGGCAAAAAAACAAGAATTTGGGTTGGGCCTCCGGTTAATAGGTTAGTCCCAAAAATAATATAAAAGTGCTTAGTAAAGCCCATTAAACATCCAAAACAGGTAATATAATAGCATGGAACAATCAAAAATTATAGGTACGTTGCAGACGTATCAGGGTTCTAGTGGTCCCTCCCATTCACATGTTCACATTTCAAGCTTCAATAAGAACGTTGCACACAAGGATTAAGATAATCATCAGCAATGCATGTACTCCCTCAATCCATATAGGGTATAAAATGCGTTTTGGAGGCTACTTTGACCACATGTTCGAGCAATAATATGACATCCAACTTACACAAATCTTATGATCAAATCCGTACGTGGTCATTATACTGCTAACACATGCATGCGTTGCAATTAGTACGTAGATACAGTAGTAAACACTCACTATCTAGTAGGAGTAGTACTAGTAGTACTCTACACTACTACTACTATGAGGCCATCCTACTGTGTCCCGGCAGAAGACCGTGGACACCGATTATTCGTTCATATCTAAATTTGTTTTCACACAGCAAAATATCCATGAAAATAACACATGCCAAAATTTCACGGCGAATGACGGATTTGAATGTGCTGGGAGGGGTGGGCCTGTTTGGATCTTGCCCAGGGTAGTACAAAATATTGGCGACCCTTTTGTCCACCCGTGCCTTTGCCACCGATGAATGAGGAAGAGCTCGGGTGCTCAGTCCTCCAGCGCGCATGTTGGAGACGAGCTCGCATGAGTTGTGTTTTTTTTGTCCCACCACGCCACTCGAGCCGGCCGCAGAACGACCGGCGACCCGCAAATTACGCCATCCAACTGTAGCCGCACACATTTTGATAGCAACTCAACCAACTGGACGATATTCATGCAAACACGGCGATATTTCATATAAACAATGGCAAAATTCATATTAAATACTGGATTTTCATACAAACATGACGGATTTCATTACATTGAAATCAACTAGGCGGTGCTAGTCCTCAACAGCACAGGTATAATAATATCTAGCCTAAATGGTCGCCAGCTGTCCATTTCTCTTCCTCATGTCCAACACAAAGGACGGCTCGCTTCCCCACCGCTCAACTGACATCGTTGGCTGATGCCCAAGATGGAGTCTGAAGGGGGCTTCTCCGCTTCGATGAAGGTCCTAGCAACAAAAGGATCCGGCAAGACACCGGATGTGTATGCCGGTGTCGCCACCGCTATGGCCTTCATGGGACCCAAGCGGAGGCGGCCTCCCGTGTTCTACTTCTCTTCGATGATGGCGGTGGACGCGGAGGCATTGGCCACCGACTCGTCACTCTCCGTGCACCCGGCTTCTGTCTCTGCTTGCATGGCGCGGCCGCAGGCATGGGATTCTCGGCCACAGAAATGGGAGACACGGTAGCAGACACGGGAGGCGCGGTACAAGGCAGTGACGTGGGCGGCAACGAGGATGCCTGTGCTCCCAGCCGTGTCGGCGTGGAGTAGCTCCTTGCTCCTTGTCGAGCTGGCCTTGAGCGGCAAGTTGCTAACAGCGCGCTGGCTTGGGGTGGCAACTGGCCCCGTCGGGCGAGGGGAGGGAGGTGAACCAGCGAGATGCATAGCTCGTATCCGGCAGGCTCGACGGGCCACCCAGCCGGCTTGGATGCTGGATAAATACTCTTCATAAGCCATTGTTAGAGTGGACAAAATGGTGAAGGAGGAGATAGGGGAGCGGCGGAGGTGTGCGATTCTTGGCCGGCGCCTGGCCTCGTTTAAATAGGAGATTAAATAGATGGCGGACGGGAGGAGCTTGGCCAGTGTTGCATTTAATTTCAGCCCGGTCATGAACGGACGTATGTCCAGAGTGAGTTTCTCGGCTTCCACATGGGTTTCATGGAGGCATTTGAATGCGGCAAGGATGCGTGTTTAGCGGGGCATGTAGCAAGCGGCGCCCTCGACTTTGATGTATGACACCACGCCATTCTTCGACTGACGTGTGGGATTGTTGGGTTCCTAGCCTGCATGTCAGTGACCCAGCGCAGGCGGCGCACGGTAAAGGACCTTTTGGTGGGCCAGGGCGGTCAGAAGAGGGCATTTCATAAACCGATGATTGTTCATTAAGTGTGATGTCATCTATTTCATGTAGATAAGCCTACTATATAATGTAAGAGAATTTTAAAATTTTCATATATACGTTGATAGCCCATTCGATACGTTGTGATTAATAAAGACCACTGCAAACATTAATGTTCTGCTTATCATAGATAAGATTGATTAATACCCGTAATAATCCATGTCCTTAACAAAGGGTGCATGCACATATAGGTTGAGCGTGTGTCTTGTGTCGTGTGTTGTGTGCATGCATGCGTGCGAGTGTTGCGTGCGTGCATGTGTACGTTTCAGTGTTGCATGCATGTGTGCGTGCGTGCATGTGTTCGTGAGTGCATGTGTACATGTCAGTGTTGCACGCCTGCATGCGTGCGTGTGTTCGTGCGAGTGTTACATGTGTGCATGTGTACATACTTGTATTGCATGCATGCATGCGGGCATTGCGGGCGTGTTTGTGCGCATGTGTGATGAGTTTGTATTCACCACACTGGATCGTGCGTGCATGCAATTAAAATGGTCGGATCAACATATCATAACAAGGTGATCCTTGTCCGCTGTGGTTAAGGTACGCGGGCTGCCAACCAGAGGTCTCACAACTTTGAATCCCCACCAATCACTAATTTATTACCATTTTTTTCTTTCATATACGCGCTGACGGGTGGGCCCTATGGTAATGTGCGCTGCTGAATGTGGACCGTTTGACTGGTCAATTGATTGTGTCATCAACAAATTACAGAGTTGTATGGTGAGCCAGTGACCGTATGATCACCATAAAATGTATTTTATTAACACAGTATAGACTCAAACTACCATTTCTTTCTTTCATATACGCATTGACAGGTGGGCCCCATGGTTACGTGCGCTGATGGTGCAACACTAGTTGCTCCACGTGGAATGTTTGACTAGTCAATTGATGGCGTCATCAACAAAATACTGAGTTGTACTGGTGAGCCAGTAACCGTATAATCACGACATGTATTTTTTTAACACAGTACAGACGCAAGCGCTCATATATACGTGCAAACACTCACCGTTATAAGCGCACACACGCAGACCCTACCCCTATTAGCACCTTCGAGAGAGTGAGCCAGCATATGATCTTGAGATTTTACGAAGTCACCGTCGGTGCATCGTAGTCAAGGGGAACGTCTCCTCCCACTGAATGCACATCACCGAAAAATACTGAAATTAATCCAAGATAAATGCGAGCACCAGGACTTTAACCTTGGTGAGCTGGGGAAACCACTGTCCTCCTAACCATCTAACCACGGGTTGGTTAGCACCACAAAATGTATATGGTGATCATGATGAGCTTATTCTGAAGTCCAGTGACCATATCGTGCTTTCACTTCAAATACAATGACCGTAAGTATCGCCAACAAAATATGGAGCACGCATCAAATGCAATGTCCATCAGTGTTATCAATAAAATACGGAGACATATCGTGAGCTAAATACTGTATGATCAGCACGAGAATGTATACGGTGACCGTAATGAGCATATTCTAAAGTCCAGTGACCGTATAGTGCTTTCGCTTGAATACAGTGACCATCACACATGAATGTGTCAGGGGCATCCATACTTTTAGAGGGCCGAGAGATAGTTTGTGTGCGTACATGAAAGTGGTGTAGTAAGAGGGGGTGTCCGGTGGAGACAAGGAGAGATATGCCCTTCGTTTCTCTTTCCCGTGACTAATATTTTAGGAGAAAAATATAAACATTCACAATACAAAACAAATATTATTGGATGCACCGTGCAATTAACTTTCATGTATAACACTGTACTATTGCATATGCTTATTTTCTTAGTGGCCGATTGCGTGTGGGGTGTGGTGGGCACATCATTTATAGTTGTGGTGGGTCAATATGGGGACTCATGGGTCAGTTCCATCCTATGCCACATAGGTTGGACCGAGACGCATTATGCGAAGACCCATGTGGATGACTCGGCTTACAAAATGAAGCTACTAGAGTCGTGGAGAACTCTATCCCCACTGATGTTAAGCCAACTATATATGATTTGAAACCCTAGTCCCCGAGTATGTTATAGAAGCCCGGGGGCTAGTTCATCGATAGTATACACACACACAATGCCTGGTATTCACGTGTACTTTGTATACACCCCACAAATATACAGTACCGGGAGTAGGCTTTTTCCTCCACTACAAGTGCCTGGACTTGGGTAAAACTTTGCCTCATATTACCATTTGGCCTAACAATTAGGGATGTCCTACCGAATGATTTGATGGAATCATATCTGCCAACTACTAAGAGAGAGGTGTGGGGGGGGGGCAATGTGTGCAGGAGAAGCCTAAAGATAATGTGCATGCGGGAGACACGTAGGCACATATATATGCCTATAGAGGGCTAGTAGACACTGTGCGTGTGTGTATATATATATATGCATGTGAGAGAAATAGTGTTTTCCAACTAAGATTAGTGAAAAGCATGGTACATAGTAGTAAGAAAGATAGAGGGAGATATATAGAGAGTGTATGCATGAGACACCCGACACCCTGGGAGAGATTGTGAGCATGTGTGAGAGAAAATGCCGATGTATATAAAGTGTGTGCACTTATGCATTAGATAGAGAGATATATAGTATGTGTGTGTTTGTGACAACGGGCCGATGCATAGTGCATCTACGTGTCAAAGGCGGTTTTACGCATTAAATTAGAATATAAATGACATTATTATTTTTGGATGAGATCATGAATTTTGCAATTTGCGTATGAATGAACATCGGTCTATTAGACACCCATACTCTATTGAATTCTAGCATGTGCATGTGTTTATTTCATATTATCGATCCGTAGAGTGAGAGGTTTGAAATCCAGACAATGAATTGCTTTTCAGTTCACATATAAACATTAATTAGTGCACTCCATGTTGTTAGTGGAAGCACTTTATACATTTTTCACTTACATGGATACATTCCAAATTGCTAGCTACAAAATAGAATACATTTTGAATTCAATAGAAAGGGGGTTTCGAAGATTCGAATTCGTAGGAAGTGCATTCATCTATTTTAATCCGAGATAATGGCATTTGTAAATCAGATCTAAAAGGGGGCATCAATCATTGTTGTGCGTTTGAACATGCTATATATTCATACGCATGTCTAACTATTTTTTTGCAACCAAGGAGATTTTATCCGGAACCATGCATGAACTGAGGTAAGATGCATATTTTTTAATATATACTCGTGTACAATGTATATTCAAATGTACCCCCTCCATTCAAAAATAATCGTAGTTTTAGGATTTTCAAGTGTCAAGATTTGTGAAGTTTGACAAATCCTAAAAGTTCAATTCAAGAGAACCAAAAACATTAATGCTTTTTGCTCCCAAATATTGAACGAAGCGCCAAATAAGCCTCTGGTCACCCGAAACCGCGCGAGACTAATGTTTGGTGGTAGGAAATAAATATCCTAACTCTGGCCCGTGTAGCCTATCGGCCTGATGTCCATAGGTCTAAACCAGGGTAGGTTTGTAACTTCACCAAGACGCCAGTCTCAACCGCCTCTGAGAAGCATTCATACGCTGTGGGCGCCTAAACACCCATGTGCTTGGCCGAGATCTATCCCGCTCACCATTTGGGACACCCAAGATTAGTGTCCTACCCCCAACAATATGTCCGAAATTTTTAGATGGGGGCAAAGTTTGTAACTTTCCCCAAATTTCAAACAAGCACGTCCCAAACCAAAACATTGTTCCCCCTTAGTTCCCCCTCCCTCCGTTTCCCCATTTCATACTCCGTGGGTGCCAAAACGCCCTCTCCACCAGACGCGAAACCCGAGCCTCCTCCGTCATCCACCCCATCGCGCCCAATCCACCGCCGCCCTCCTCCATCACACCGGAGCCGGTACCCCGACGTCATCTTCCAATGCAATCGTAACCACAATGCCCTCAAGGACTTAGTAGCTCAAGAAAAGGCAGAGCTGCCTGCATGATGCCAACGCAGACATGCGCCGTACTAGAATCACTTCGACCATGCCGTCCCGCGCATCCCCGCTGCCGCTCCACTATCACAACTGTCCACCGCACTAGAACTGTTCCCACTACGCCATCGTTCGCCACCTCAGATCTGGTTCCCCGCTGCTGAGAGACGGCCATCGCACGACACTCAACAACTTGGCCATGGGTTCGTCCAAGGCTCCACCGTCCTCCACAACTTCTCATTTCCAGCGAACCACAAGACGATTGTTGGAAAAACAGAAGGCGGACACATCACTGCCTGCAGAAAGAGGTACTCCTCTTCCCTTATTCGTGCAACCTTGCATCTCTGCTCAAACCGTATTCAACCCATGAAAGAAACTAGTTGAGTGCTTCTTACTGCATCTTCTTCGTGATAATAAATGCACAAGGTTTCCTCCCATTTACTATTTCACCTTGGCTAGAGGTTAGTAGCCTGCCTAGATTTCAATTTAGGGTCAGTTGATTTGCAATTGAAAGAAATAGCACCCGCTTAGGCGCGTGGAGCACCTAGTCCGCCTGTTCGCCGGGGAAGTGGCGCATCGGTATCTATCATAGGGGTGTGGGTGCAAGAGCTGCTTGCGCCCGATCTGGAGGTCGGTGGGGCTTCAAGGGATGGCCGGGGGCGGTGCCAAGCACGGCGGTGTGGTGAGGTCGAGGGGAGGGCGGAGGCAGGGGACTGGGCCGATGGTCGCTGGCGTTTCAAGGAAGATCGTCAACACTGATTAGCTGGAGGTAGATGAAGGCGATATGCCCGTTCTTTGTACATCAGACTGTGCAGAAAAAATGGACTGACCTATTTGTTTTCAGTCGACTGTTATTTTCATAGGACCACACATTGTGGTGTGCTAGAGGAGCATCTGCATTTCCCAGCCATCCCTGTGCTCATATTTCAAAATCCTAGAATCTAGTAATTTCGTGTGCCATGCATGTTGTAGAGCTATCATATGTCTTCTGTCATTTATTCTCACCGACCTGCTATCTGCTACTTCTACACTGTACTACTTGTTCACACACTTCACCCGTACTCACACTATTGTTTTTTGCATGGGTATTTCAGACTCTGACGTAGTGTTGATGAATACACAAAATAAAATACAGAAGTCGCTCCAGTGTAATTCGAAGATAAGCACTAAGTGTTTCAGCGCTCTAAAGGGTGTAGTGTCAGCAGATGGAGACAGTAAACATAGCTCTACACTTGATGATCTCAATTTCCACACACAACCATCCTTGGTGCTTGCTTTAACTTTGCGCTGTCAAATGTGGTTGCATGTTGCATATGGTGTCTAGCTTGTATTCCTTCCAATTTGGTAATTGCATCTACTTACTTTACACATTATACCTTTGATAATGACATTCCTTCCTGTTTTTGATACATACTACGTATGTCTATTAACCATGTTCGCACATCAAACTAATGCTCTTTTGTATCCCTCATCAATCACTTATGATGAGACAGTCACCCTAGTGGGTTACTGTGAGACGCGCTACTTGTTTAAAGAGTGTAGGGTCATCCTCCCCACATGATTCTCAAGAAACAACAGGGCTAAATGAAAATAGTCAACGTAGATCTCTAGTTTATGACTGCAATTCCCCTACACCACCATTGAAGGTGCTTGCTCTTACTTGGCAATGTGATATGTGATTGCATTTTGCATATGGTGTCTACCTTGTAATGCTTCTAATTAGGGTAAATTGCATATGCTTAGTTAACACATTACCTGTGAATATGACATGCCTTCCTGTTTTTGGTACATACTACGTCTTTCTATTAACTATGTTCTTACATCATACTACTTTTCTTGTGTATTCCTCATCAATCACTTCTAACGAGACACCTTCAAGTTAACAGTGTAATATTGGTTGCATCTTGCATATCATTTCAAACATGTATTGCCTCTAATTTGTTGAAGTGCCATTTATAATGAGACACATCTAACTTGGTAGAGTGATTTTGGTTGGATCTTTCATATGGTGTCTAGATTGCATTGCTTCCACTTTGTTGAAATGCCTTCTGCTTAGCATTTTTTGTACATATTCCATCCTCCTACAATGTGGTTTCCTTACATAGAAGTTGTGTTTGTCAGTATCATGCATCAACAAATTTGGTAGTGCGAATTTAATTCTTTTTTCCTGTGTGTTTACTTGACAAGGCAAAATCTAAAAGGATGAAGGTAAGGAATGATAGTGGTCCTTTGGAGCAACCGAAACAGATGATCTTTGCAGATTCTCCTTCTACTCCTACTGCAGTGAAAGTTCCAAATCTCATCTCCCCTACTCCACAGCCCCAGGTGCTTGCTCTAACATGGCAGTGTCATATCTGGTTGCATGTTGCATATGGTGCCTAGTTTGTATTGCTCCTAATTTGTTAAATTTCATATCCTTAGCTTACACATTATACATGTGAATATGACACGCCTTCCTATTTTTGGTACATACTACATCTGCCTATCACACCATGTTCTTACATCAAACTATTGTTCTTGTGTATCCCGCATCTATCAATTATGATGAGACAGTCACGCCCGTGTGTTAGTATGAGATGCGCTACTCTTATAAAGAGTGCATTTTCATCCTCCCACTATTGCAGGATGCTGCTAACGCGACACTACGACCAGAGACCCTTCGAGAAACTATGTGCAATCCAATAATCGCAAACGGTGGTGTCGGAGAACCGTCTAAAATGTGCAGAACGTTTGCGATGACAGCTGCATCAAACACGGTTCAGATTTTAGTTGCGTGTGTGATGCAGGGCATACAGTTCAGTTCAATTAAATGTTTGTGATGAGGAGGAACAAAAGAAACGGGCAGCCAGATGAAGGCGTGTGCGATACACAGCATACGGTTCACTTGGATGAACTGTTTGTGATTAGGCAACACAGAAGAAATGGTCATCCAGATCAAGGTGTGTGTGCGATAGATAGCATGCAGTTCACTCGAATGAACTGTTTGTGTTGACACAAGAGAACAAAAATGGTTTAATATAACAAGATGTGTGTGATACGCGGCAAACAGGTATGTAATCAGAAATGTGTGTGAAGACCGATAATAACACAGACGATTGCTTCTAATAAGACGAACGTGATATGCTCTATCTACACAACATGTATTGGCCATTGGGGGACGGGCGGTCATCTGGATACGCCGTAAGGATGCGAAGAGGAATCCTATATCAGCAAGGACTAGTTGTTCCACCAGTAGTTCATCTAAGAGAACTCTCAAGTTAAAGTGTGCTCAGGCTGGAGCAGCCATCAGATGGGTGACTGGATGGGAAGTTGTGTTGATGTTAAATTAACTGACGGCATGGGTCATATCGGTCAAATGACCAAAACGACCCATTCTCCATGCTAATTTAACCTCGAGGTCCTTTTTTTATTTTTATTTTATTTTTTAATAAATTTTAAAGAAGGTCTACCACATTACTTTTTGACAATGTGTATACATGGCATACAGTTGATCCATCTGACCTGTTTGTGATGGAATAAGCCATGTGTGTTGTGGGAAAACACTTGCTAGTGTACAACCATTTGTGATTGATGAATTCATCACAGACGGGTTCCCTAGTGTGGTCCGTGTTCGTCTCATCATCATCTACTTCTTGTGTAGCTTGATGTTCCTTTATATTGTAAGTTTCCATTAATTGATGGTGTTCTATGAACACGCCACCATTTCCCGCCACCCAGCGATATTGCACATAAACCTAGGTGTGGCGCGACGCACGGAGGCAACAAGCACAGACTGCAGCACATCCACCTTTTCCAAGCACGCCAACGCACCAAAGCGCCGCCTCTGCCATCAACCTCGTCGACGAGGAAAAACAGAAGGCGCCACGACCCGTTGAGGCCATGGCGCTCCCTGGCAACGTGATGGATGACGCTGTGATGCGCGTCATCTCTGGGGTTGAGCAGACCTTTGGCGCATGGCGCTTCAGCGCCGCGGATCAAGATAGGCATGTTAGCGCCCAGAGGCTACAGCTTGCCGCACAACATGATTGATGGCGCGCTGCAGAGCAAGCTAGGCGCGTCCGCGCCGATAGGCTACGGCTCGCCGCACGGCGAGAGCGTTGGAGCCCCACAGAGCGAGAGGCGCAGCGCGCCGCACAGCAAGAGCGGATCCATCAGCGCTTGACTTCTGTCGATGGGGTGTTGTAGCTGGGTACACGTCCTGTCAGTATCCCCATTCCTTGCTAGGAGTGGGCACAGGCCCTCTGCGCCATACTTGCACCAGAGGTCGGCCGCGCCATACTTGCACCGGAAGCCCGGCGCGCCGTTCGTAAGGGTCGCGCCGTTCATCTTGTCTGCAACCCGCTCGATGCCAACGCGCTGGTCTGTAGGCTCGACCGCCTCCTTGGCCCAGATTTCCACATGGGCGCAGTAGAGGAACATGACCGTCACATCCTCGAGGTGGTGATCCCAGATGAAATAGCCAACTTGGAGCTCAAGATCACGCTCCAGATGTACCGTGAGCGTGTCGACCGCTTGGATGAATGCCTGCACAAGTTCAGGCAGAACCAAGAGCTGCCTTAGGCAAGGGCTGTTGGTCATGGTCTCATGGACGCGTTTTATTTTGTTGAGTCGTTTCGACATGGATAGCTATGTATTAAAAGCAATCATACTATTGCTCTGTTTATTGCTCTGTTTCAATGTGTGTACTCTGTTTTCCATTCTTATATGTTCTGTTTCAATGTGTGTTTATACACTTTCCATTCTGTACATGTGGATGATAACAGATAGAATCAAATTAGTATACGAAAACAGATAGAAAATGGAATTCATAATATATATAATATTAATTGTTCATTAGTTCATCACAGAATGTATATAATATCATCACATATACGTGATGATACTTAACTACTAGGTACAATGCATAAAATTGAAAACGAACAATACTAAAACTAATAATCCCTCCTAGGGCGAGTATTCCGACAGCCCCTCGCCAGCATCTCCCTGGTGCGCGGTGTCTTCCCAGAGCGGAGACAGTACTCCGCCTCCTCCGCCTCGCAGCGCTTGATGTGCCGATCTGCCTCTTGCAGGCAGACGCGCGCGAACGATCTTGCCATTTTGTTGGGCGCCCACCGGAGCTCCTCGTCGGTGGCGCGCAGTAGCTTATCGGCCTAGCTCCACGCAGCGACGAGGCGCCTAGCACCTCTGGCCTTCCTCGCGAAGTACCCGTCTTCATACACCTCCTCCATACGATGACGCGCCCGCCACCAAAGCTCCACCACCTCCTTTTTCCAGGCAGCATCACGGGCTTCATAGGCTGCCTGGTACCTAGCATCCTCCTCCGCCATCTCCTTCTTGAAAGCCACTTGCCTGGCTTTCTCAGCCGGCGGCAGCGACTTCCAAAGACAAAGATCGTACTGGCCCCAAAACCAATCCAAAGTTGGGGGGTCCGATGAAATTTGTCCGGCGGCGTGTAGGTGTCCTTGTCGCTGCTCTTCGAGTGAGCCTCCTCAGGGGGTGGCGACTCCTCGTCGGCGCGTGGGCAGACCGGCAGCGCCATGGCAGAGATTTGAGAGAGATAGAGAGAGATAGGGCGAGCAAGGGGAGGATCTAGATGAGAATGCAGGTGGGACGATGTGATTAAGGTAGTACACGCGCTAGTCGCCGGAATTTACAAGTACTGTAGTGTGAATTACACACAATTCCCGCAGCAAAATCACTGTGTGAACATAATAGCTGACGGTTCCCAATGCAGAACCGTGTCTGATTAATAAAGCCCGCCACTCACCTTCCAAAACTCGAGGCACGAAATAGAGTGCTAATCATGTGGAGCCGGTTGTCTTGCTAGATTTTACATTTTCTTTATTGAACACCAGATATTTACATCGTCTGATGATTTTTGAACTCGCACACAAGTACAAAAATATGATTTTTCAAACCGTTATGGTTAGCCGTTGATTGTAGATGTAGTTCAAATTTTAATTATGATCATTAAATGGCTAGAAAATCGCTTAAATGTCTTCAAAAGGTCAAATGACCCCTGGAATTTTCCAAATTTTCACATGTCTGTTGTATTAGTGCACGTTAGATGTAGACAAAAATTGAAGGCCATAAGAGGAAGCTATCTGCCGTTCATCATCAAACATGCATTGTTCCCTTCTCGGAACCACGAGCCTCTGAGTGAGTTGCTCCGGTTTGTGAGGGGTGTGTGTCCAAACTTTCGTCAAACAAACCAATTATTGTACCACATCATCTTGGTGGCATGACATTACATCAAGCAAGGTTTCATGTTTTTCTGATCATTTTTAAATTTTTTGGAATAAAAATGCCATGGCACTCCATCATGTACATGTGTCCATGTCGTGAGACCAATATGTTTGAAAATTCCTTCTACTTTACAGCACATGGAATTAACTCACACACAAGTACACAAATATGATTTTTTTTAAACCGTTATGGTTAGCCATTGCATGTACATCTAGTTAAAATTTGAATTATGGTCATTGCATGGCTAGGAAATCACTTAAATGTCTTCAAAAGGTCAAATGACCCTTGAAATTTTCCAAATTTTTACATGACAATTTGTATCAGTGCACATTACGCATAGAATTTTTTTGAAGGCCGTAAGAGGAAGCTATCTGCCGTTCGTCATCAAACATCCATTGTTCCCTCTCGGGACCACGAGCCTTCTAGTGAGTTGCTCCGGTTTGTGAGGGGTGTGTGTCCAAACTTTCGTCAAGCAAGCCAATTTCTGTACCACATCATCTTTGTGGCATGACATTACATCAAGCAAGGTTTCATGTTTTTCTGATCATTTTTAAAAAAATTGGAATAAAAATGCCATGGCACTCCATGCATGTGTCCATGCCGTGAGACCAACATGTTTGAAAATTCCTTCTACATTATTGCAGATGGAATTAACTCGCACACAAGTACACAAATATGATTTTTCAAACCGTTATGGTTAGCCGTTGCATGTACATCTAGTTCAAATTAGAATTACGATCATTAAATGGCTAGGAAATCACTTAAATGTCTTTAAAAGGTCAAAAGACCCCTGAAATTTTCAATTTTCACATGATAGTTTGTATCAATGCACATTACACGTAGAAAATTTTTGAAGGCCGTAAGAGGAATCTATCTGACGTTCGTCATCAAACATGCATTGTTCCCTCTTGGAACCACGAGCCTTCTAGTGAGTTGCTCCGTTTTGTGAGGGGTTTCTGGCCAAACTTTCATCAAACAGGCCAATTTTTGTACCACATCATCTTGATGGCATGACATTACATCAAGCAAGGTTTCATGTTTTCCTGATCATTTTTTTAATTTGTTGGAATTAAAATGGCATGGCACTCCATGCATGTACATGTGTCCATGCCGTGAGACCAATATGTTTGAAAATTCCTTCTAATTTACTGCACATGGAATTAACTTGCACACAAGTACACAAATATAATTTTTCAAACTGTTATGGTTAGCCATTGCATGTACATCTATTTCAAATTAGAATTACGGTCATTAAATGGCTAGGAAATCACTTAAATGTCTGCAAATGGTCAAATGACCCCTAAAATTTTCCAAAGTTTCACATGACAGTTTGTATCAGTGCACATTACACGTAGAAAAATTGAAGGCCGTAAGAGGAAGCTATCTGCCGTTCGTCAGCAAACATGCATTGTTCCCTCTCGGAACCATGAGCCTTCTAGTGAGTTGCTCCGGTTTGTGAGGGGTGTGTGTCCAAACTTTCGTCAAACAGGCCAATTTTTGTACCACGTCATCTTGGTGGCATGACATCACATCAAGCAAAGTTTCATGTTTTTTTGATCATTTTTTAAATATTTTGGAATTAAAATACCATGGCACTCCATGCATGTGTCCACCGTGAGACCAATATGTTTGAAAATTCCTTCTAATTTACTGCACATGGAATTAACTCGCACACAAGTACACAAACATGATTTTTCTATCCGTTATGGTTAGCCGTTGCATGTGCATCTAGTTCAAATTTGAATTACGGTCATTAAATGGCTAGAAAATCACTTAAATGTCTTCAAAAGGTCAAATGACTCCTAAAATTTCCAAATTTTCACATGACAGTTTGTATCAGTGCACATTACATGTAGAAAATTTTTGAAGGCCGTAAGAGGAAGCTATCCGCCGTTCGTCAGCAAACATGCATTGTTTCCTCTCGGAACCATGAGCCTTCTAGTGAGTTGCTCCGGTTTGTGAGGGGTGTGTGTCCAAACTTTCGTCAAACAGGCAAATTTTTGTACCACATCATCTTGGTGGTATGACATTACCTCAAGAAAGGTTTCTTTTTTTTAATTTTTTCAAATTTAAATGCCATGTCACTCCATGCTTAATTGTGTCATAACCGTTAGACCAATATGTTTGAAAATTCCTTCCAATTTACTACACGTGTAATTAAATCGCACACAAGTACACAAAATATGACTTTTCAAACCGTTTTGGTTAGCTGTTGCAAGTACATGTAGTTCAAATTTCAATTACGGTCATTAAATGGCTAGAAAATCACTTAAATGTCTTAAAAGTTCAAATGACCCCTGAAATTTTCCAAAATTTGACATGACAGTTGTATTAGTACTACAATTTTTCTCGTACATTTAAAACATCATCCATTGCCACTTTACTCCAAATTCATCTTTCACAGCTAATAAAAAATATCTACAACATCGCACACAGTTGTTTTGTAGCAATCGTTTGCGATGAAAAATTATGGGTCTATTTAAGTCTTCCTCCTTAAGCTTCACCGGCTCGTCTACTCTAGTGCCGGCAACCCCTCAATCAACAAATCCCAATCCCCATTCCTGCACCCCCTTCTTGCAAAGATGACACCGTGGAAATGCTGTGTGAAGGCTCGTATGATGGCCGCGTCCCCCCGAGCACCGCCGCCTGCGCCAAGAGTGCGTCCGCCTACGCCGAGAGTACTGCCGCATCCGCATTGAGCGCGGCCGCTTCGCTGAGAGGCGTCTGCGGCAATGAACAGGCAGCTGCTGCAGCGAGCAGGTGCAGTGCCGCTGCTTGACAGCGGTTGCAAAAGCCGAGAGCGCTCGAGCTGCCGTCCGTGCCACCGATGTCACCCTGGCCCGGGTCGAGGCCATCCACGCCAAGATATTCCAGGCCACCTCGGAATCCAGCATGCAACCCATGTCCGAAAAGGCGGTGGTGTCCATGGAGCACCTGCTTCCTCATGAGGTCGTCGAGCAGGAACTGGAGATGCAGGAGGTGGTGGAGATCGAGGAGCGCCGGAAGGAGCAGTTGCGTGTGGCCCAGGTTGAGGTAGAGAAGAGTCTGTCCATCGAGGAATCGGCGATGGAGTACCAATGCGAGCTCTAGCGCAGCCACTACTACGAGTACTACAACCTGGAGGGCGGCGCCGAGGACGAGGACGAGGACGAGGACGCGGTTGACTTCAACAGGGGGGCGCGGAGTCCACCAATGGCGGCATATTGCCAGGACAAGTCATCGAGATCTTATCTCACACCAGTAATGCATAGGCCGACATGGCAGCAGATTTGTTAAAATTATTCATACTTAGGCTTTGTTTTTAATGCTGGTCTTTTGTAGAGCAATGTTTAGGTGAACCGCCTCTGTTTAATTACTAAAATTGCCTGATTCAATAAGTCTGGTCTGTGTGTTGTATGCTCTTTTGTGTGCCCAAATTAGCAAGCGATGTTAAATTATGCAATGACATACGCGGGGAAATTTCCACGAATATTTCAATCATAAAACTCATCCCATGCGCGTTAAGCACAAGAATCGTTTGCGATACACACTATCGTTCAAAGTGAATGGTGTCCGGCGGCACCGCGCAAAGTTTCCCTCCACATTTCGAAATTTTTGGCCTACCGCCGAAATATCTACCCTCCTCCCTCCCCATCCCCTTTTCTCCTCGAACACAAGTCACATTTCCCCTGTTTCTCCCTTCATTCCTTCCTAAGCTATAGCCACTTCCTTGCTTGCTTCCTCGCTCTCGCCATCTCGCATCCTACCGCCGGGGTCGCCATGGTCATCTTCAAAGACCTCTCGAGCAGTTCCTCCTCCTCCGACGACTCCTTCACCACCCAGGTATGCCTCTCTTCTCTCTCTCGGGCTATGACTTTGAATGAAAGATTTTTACCCGGCGGTCGATTTGAGTCATTTCTTCCTCTTGTAGTTCCATAGGACCATCATTTGCAATGAATCGAGCGGGGTGGATGAAGATCTGTCTGCTCATTGTCACCATCAATCTCCATGCATGGACCTAGTTACGTTTGAATCTGTGGACAGTGGGAGGAAGTTTCTGGCATGTGCAAAGAAGGTTAGACCCTCTTTCGTTGTTATAAATCATTTGTTAGATGTGATTCAGACACTGTCACGGTCCCAACCCATTCATACCACACCTTCAACCAAACGCATCCTAAGACAGTGTCACAGTTTGTACCTAGTATCTAAAAATGTTGCCATCTCATCAGCGGTGCCATTAGAACATTATTTGGCACCGCTTCAGCAGTTTGTGGAGCCAACTTGTCCACACATCCGAGCAGCCAAGCAATAAAATACTAAATCTTTATGGAACGAAGGAACTGGGCATCAGAGCAACTAGGTTCTCCGGAGTCCGCGTCCCTAATTTTTTTCCGCTGCATCGACTCGTCAGTGCAGGGCACCGGTGCGAGATGTAGCAACAATTGTCTTTACACCGGTTTTGGCATACATAGTGGACGCCTTAATGCTATTAGTTCTATGTCACTAAATTTGTGCATGTACAAATCTGTTAGTATATATTTGCTGTCATCCAAACACTGTCGCTATGTTGTTGCAGTTATATTTATATTCCTCTTAAAATGTTCAATTTGTTATTTATAGTACATGAGTAAGAACTTGTAGCGTTGTTGTAGTTAATTATAGCTTTTGATGTTTCAAAATTTGGTTGTTGTGTCAGTAGCAATTAATTCATTTGCACATTGATTTTTTTGAGAAGATATGTCATAATTAACCTGTTTCTTCATTTTTTTTCAAAATAAGTATTGGTGATTTTCTATGTTTATATAAACCCATTTTCCCTACAATTGTTACTGATCTAGTTTTAAATATTATAGGATGAACGGAAGTGTTCTTACTTGGAGTGGGTTGATCAAGAGTGGCCATGGTCTTTGAAGATGTGCCTAGCAAAGCTCTGGAGCATGTATCAGGAAGAGAAAAGAGGTAGGCTTGGAGATAGTGCTGTCAACACTGAAGAATATTTGAAGATGCGGGATAAAAAGAGGAAAGTGGAGAACGAGCTCAGATTTTTTAAATCAGACTTTGCTAAGATGGTGTTGGCGAAGGAGGAGGCACTTTCCCGGTTGGCCAGTGCAAAACAGGTTCTTATTGAACTGAAAGCAGAGGTCGATAAGGAGAGCCTGGATGATCTCGATTAGGGAAATGAATATATTGTTCGAATATTGTTCTTATGAAGTTGAACTATCTATATGATGTACTGTGTTGTTTTCCGGTAGCTATCGTACTGTGATGTTAAAATGTATCTATGTGCCTGATATGGAATTGGCAAACAGTTGCTCGATATGAATTGTGAATTCTGTAATACTGGAATTATTAATTGTAAACTAATAAATCTGTGAAATGGGTCATGGAACTTTGCAAACGGTTCTAGAAGTAAAAGCGCTTGTGATTGATAGCCCAATGCCACACAGTTTTCTTCAGCAAATCATGTGTGATGTAGTTGATAAAAGCAAACGGTTAACCAAGGCAGAGTGTGTGATCGCACGTATCACACACGAGCCTATACATAAACCTATGTGGGATGTACATACGAACGAAAATGTTTTCCCTGGATTGACTATGTGGGATGTATGTAAGAACGGAAACATATTCCTTGGATTGACTGTGTGTGATATACATACCTACGGAAATACTTTTCTGTGATTCACCGTGTCGGATGTACATACCTACAGAAATTATTTCTGGGATTCACCGTATGGGATGTACATATGTATGGAAATGATTGGGTTTCCATGGGTCACCCGATCGCACACGAACTCATTTGGTGTCCCAGGAGGGCCTATCCCCGACGATTTTTGGGTCGTGTGGGAAGGACCCCCTATCACCCACACTCACTTGGCAACGGTTCCAAATGTCGTCACGGAAAGGGGTGTAAAACCGTTTGTATAGCACTGACCTGTACTAGTGTCCCCACATGATTCTCAAGAAACAATAAGCCTAAATGAAGATATTGAATGTAGCTCTGTACTTGAAGACCACATTCCCCCTACACCACCATCGCAGGTGCTTGCTCTAACTTCGCAGTATGATATGTGGGTGCATGTTGCATACGGTGTCTAGCTTGTAATGCTTCTAGTTAGGGTAAATTGCATCTGTTTGTTTACACATTATGCCTGTGAATATGACATACCTTCCTATTTTTGGTACATACTACATCTATCTGTTAACCATCTTCTTACATGAAACTACCTCTCTTTTGTATCCTGCAACAATCACTTACGATGAGACACCTTTATTTGTTGCATATTGCATATTATTTCTAGCCTGTTACCATGTATTGCTTCTAATTTGGTCAAATACATTTATGAGGCCACCCTTTTAATTTGGCAGAGTGATATTGTTTTCATCTTTCATATGGTTTCTAGCTTGCATTGCATCTAACTAGTTCACTTGTGCTTAACTTACACTTTATACATCATACATGTCAATATGTCATGCCGTCCTGTTTTTCATACATATTCCATCCTCCTATCATGCGGCTGCCTTGCATGAAAGTAGTGTTCGTCAGTATCATGCATCAATGAGTTTTGAAGAGCAAATTCTATTCATTTTTCTTGTGGGTTCGACTTGACAAGGCAAAATCAAAAAAGAGGAAGGAAAAGAGGAAGGAAGGCGATGATTGTGGTCATTTGCAGGAACGTAAACGAAGCATCTATACGGATTCTCCTTGTACTGCTAGTGCATTACAAGTTCCAAGTCTCCGCTCCCCTACTCCACCATCCAAAGTGCTTGCTCTAACTTGGGAGTGTGATATCATGTTGCATGTTGCATATGGTGTCTAGCTTGTATTGCTTCTAATTAGTGTAAACTGCATCTTCTTAGCTTACACATGATACGTGTGAATATGACACGCCTTCCTGTTTTTGGTACATACTATATCTGTCTATCACACCATGTTCTTACATGAAACTACTCTTCTTGTGTATCCTGCATCACTCACTTATGATGGGACACCTTTAAGTTGGCAGTGTGATATTGGTTTGCGTCTTGAATATGATTTCTAGCATGTAGTGCTTCTAGTTTGATGAACACCACCTAGGATGAGACAGTTTTAACATGGCGGAGTGATATTGATTGCACCTTCCATATGGTGTCTAGCTTGCAGTGCTTCTAATTTGTTGAAGTGTCTTATGCTTAGTTACCACATCATAGTTGTGAATATGTCAAGCCGTCTAGTTTTTCGTACATATTCCATCCTCGTATCATGACTTTGCCTTTCATCAGAGTAGTGTTCGTCAGTATCATGCATTAATTAGTTCCAATGAGCGAATTTTATTCCTTCTTCTTGTCGGTTTGACCTCACAATGCAGAAGGAAATTGGTAAGGCATTGGATGATGGCTGTCCTTCCAAGCAATTGAAACGGAGGGTCTCTACAGATTCTACTCCGCCATCCTCCCAACAAGATTCACAAGACAACACAAGGCTAGACAGTCAACGTAGTTGTGTAGATGATGAGCACATCTCCCCTACTCCACCATAATAAGTGTTTGCTCTAACTTGGCACTATTATATGTGGTTTCATGCTGAGTATGATGTCTAGCTTGTATTGCTTCTAACTTTGTTGAATTGCATCTGCTTACTTTACAGATAATGCCTGTGAATATGACATGTTCCTGTTTCTAGAACATACTATATCTGATCACACCATGTTCTTACATCAGACTACTGTTCTTGCATATCCTGCATTAGTCACTTATGATAAGGCACCTTTAAGTCGCCACTATGATATTGGTTGCTTTGCTCATCCACTTGGTTACTTCTCCATTGGAGTCCACGCCCTCTTCAAAAAAGATCCCTCAAGCGGATTCAAGACCCCATCATGGGAAGACCCCTCAAGACCTCCTCACGAAGAAGAACTACCGCCACTTGTATCATACTTTGTTGGATTTGGATCGTGTATCGCTTTGTGCTTCAAGGATCTAGCACATGTGTAATCGAAACATGTTGGTTTGAGTGTTTTCCCTCGTGTTTTCCCTCGTGTTCTTGGTAGGATCCAGTCCAATCGTGAAATATCGGGCATCTAGGATACTACCCTACATCATATGTGTATCAGAGCTAGGTTGATCACAAATTTGGAGCCCCTACCCCTCTTTTTCTAGCCTAATTTTGTTGTGTTCTTCCCCAATTTCAAAAATCCCCACCAAAAATAGCCCCAATTTTTTTTTGTGATTTGTTGGTTTGATGTTTTGTTGATTTTGATCCATGGATTTGGTTGGTTTCAAGTGGATCTAGCATCTACGAAATCTCCTCAATTTTGACCCCGAAATCTCCATTTTCCGCCCAAAATCGCGTCCCAAAATTCGGATCCCGAGTTGACCCAGACCCACCGAACGACCAACGTTTTCTCGAACGTCTGACGCCCCTGGATCCATCGGATGACCGACACTTACCGAACATCCGACACCCCCGATCCAGAATGACAACATCGCATTTCTGGTCTTTTCTAGACGTCCGTTCTATGCTCCAGCCCTCGGAAGTCCGACGATCACCGGTCGTCCGACCCTTATCGGACGTCCGACGCGTGTAGATTCTAACTTCAGCTGATTTCTGTTTTGGCCATAACTAATTCATCTGGACTCCGATTTTGACGTTCTTTAGCTCATTTTGAAGCTCTTGAAATTTACCATCCCACAAAAATACCAACAACATCATTTGACTCCATCAATTTTTTTAGAACTTTGGCTTCTTTGGCTAGGGCCTTCACCAGATCATCCACATTACCACCATAGACTTCCGCAACCTTAGCCATTTTGATCCCATTGCATTAGTGGTTGCTTGAGTAGTGATTCGAGTCTCCTAAGGTGTTTCGGCTACTGAGGGATGATTACTTCTTCATCAACCACCACTATAACTTTCGCATACCCATTGCCCACCATACACTTCTGCCACCCCCAACTTAACCCAATCTTGTTTGTGTTGTGAGTGTCTCCTAAGGTGTTTCAGCTACTTAGGGACGGCAACTTCAACTTCAAATCGCATAACCCATCATTCCACTTCCGCATTGCAAAGTGCAAACCACCACCACTTTCCCCTACCACCATTTGACATTTGCCTTTGAGATTTTGAGTTTGCGGTTTTTCCGTTTCCTATGGTGTTTCTGCTAACTAGGAACGGTTCGACATGGACAACACCGCCGCTCAACCTCGTCAAGGATTCGACATCGACCACTTCACCATTTTGACACTCTAACCTTACGCAAGAATGATAACCTCTATATCAACTTCGTATCATGGTATCCCATCATTATACATTTCTTCTTGCCATTGTATTGATAACCCCTAGCCCATTTTGCGTCACTTACCTATTGAGACTAGCCTTTGAGTATTGCCGGCAACGTTACTTGTGCACGTTAGTGATCTTCGATCTAGACCTCGCATACATACCATATCATATTGGAATCATCATATCATCTCTTGTGTTACAAGATTGTTCCCGCGTATACACAATTGCTATCTTGGTTTGTGCATTGTGCAAAAGTGGCCATACAAAAAAAAAGAATAAGCTTTTAAGCAAAAGAGTGAACAAAGAGCTTGTAAGTAGGTGCCATAGCATCATAACACATTGCATATAAGTTTGTCATATCCGATCATCTTGGATCATCTTGAGAGGAACACCGGGAACCATACATACATAGAATACTTGGGATAGAAAGTTTATCCATTTTACATCTTATAGGTTGTGCACAAGTGTCGTGTCTGCCTATTGAGCAATCATGCTAGCGTCTCTCTTGAGTTGTGCAACACGAGCATTTTCCGTGGATTCCACATTTTGAGCTCATTCCTTGGTTGCACGACCCCATTTATCTATCCGTGTGTGTGTTTGCGTGTGCCACATATTGCTATTTCTCTACTTGTTGCATTTGCGAATTTGTGAATCTCTTTCAACATTATTGACTCTTGCTAACATTTTGCATCAAATTTTTGTGCCGCTATCCTCACCGAGCTCGACCATAAGCCTTATTTGTGTACGTGTGACAAATTGACGAGATCGGTGCCAATTGTGCTATTTCCTTGTTACATCATTGAGTGATCACTGATCCATTCTCAACATCGGTCAAAGTACATTTGGTATAGTTCTCTCCTTTCTGCCACTCATATTTGCTTGAGTCTTGTGATGGATAGGAAAGGCATTTCATCTCTGGTCTTCCATGACAACAACGGCATGAACAACTACATCACCAAAGCGTCCATCTTCAGTCTACAACAACAAATGCAAGGCGCACATTCTAACTTGCGAGAGTGCATAGAGAACCTCTCTATCGACATTCTCACTCCGAAGCAAGGAAAAGGGACTACATCGACAACAATCTTTCCGCACAAAAGGAGGAGGAATATGCAAGGATGGAGGATATTTGGGCCTTGTTGGTCAACCGTTCTTACCCTTCGTCATCCTCAAGGCGGCGGCGACCAAATCAATCATCCTCGGAGCGCAAAAAAGTTGCAAGCGCAAGTCGTCCACGTCCACTTCTCCATGGTGATCATCATGATCAACATCGTCATGAAGGACAAGTCACCTCCAAGCATCATGTGCACGACGACGACGAACGACATCTACTACAAGCTCAAGCACGACAACGACACCATCAAGATGAAGATTCTCCACAAGCGCAAACGTACAAGTCCCAACAAGCTCTACTCCACGCCAAGGACAAGATTCAAGAGCATAAGAGAAGACTGCGAGACAAGCACCACCAAGAGCAAGCTACAGCTACCACCACCACTTCGGCATATTCACAAAGTGCTATCAAGGCATCTTCGCCTTTAGACGCACGGCTTCTTCGCCTACTTCCCACGAGTTTGCCTACATCGACATCTTCAACAACAAGGTGACCACCTTCAAGCGAGGGCGACACTTCCAGCTTCGGAAGCCCCTCAAGAAAGTTGGCCGAGCAAGGGAAATTCCCTTCGGTCATGGAGACGAGCGACGAGGTGCCACGGCGTATGGGCCTCCAATGACAAGAAGGTGACAAGAAGGTCGAGCCAGGGCCATCCCCTTCGACTATGGCGACGAGCACAAACCTCTTCAACAACATGAAGACGGCACCCATATTGGACTCATACTCCGAGTCAAGCTACGCGAGCGCACATGAGACCTTCTCTTTAATCTCGGAGGAGAGTGATGATTTGCCACCTCCTACGGCATTCATCTTTGGAGGCGTTATGGATGAGGAGGTTGAGCATGGGACTATCCCTTCAACCAAGGCGGCAATAGGAGTTCAGCATGGAGACATTTGCACCTACATCTCTCCGACACCCACATTGACGAGATGGCCAAATTGCCATGCGAGGAGAGCCACCATCACATGAGTGACATGAGTGACTCCACCATACGTTACATTGAGAGCATTTCCTATGAGAGGATGAGTGTGACCACCACTAGCCCCACACACGAGAGGATGCCACACATCCTATGTGAGGTTGGGGGCCATTTGAGTGACTCCACCAACCATATGAGTGAGAGCATCTTACCGGGAGTGAGTGAGCCACAACACTTAGTTAGTGAGGTAGTTGAGACGGCATGTGAGGCCACTATGATTTCTAATGACTTACCCTCTACTCCTAGTGTGTTTTCTTCTTTGGTGATAGATCTCGAACAAGATGAAGCGCCAATCCTCGACAAGTCCGTACCTCCAATGGGCAAACCGATGGCCATGACAGAAGAAGATGCACCCCCCCACATGGTACCATCAAGTTGTAACCTCACCTACAACACATGAGCGACGCTCCAAAGGTAACATAGGTGATGGTACTTCTCTTGTCCCACTAGTGGACTAACTTGACATCGATTTCTCCCATGATGTTGAGCACCCTATGGATTCATCACATACTCTGTCTTATTTCGATATGCCACCCATTTATGATGAATATGATGATGAGCATGTTGAGTTGCCTAGTTGTGATGCTATGCTCCATAGGATATCATGTGAAAATTCTTTTGGTCACATCATGTTCGACAAACCTTTAAACTTGTCATATGCTATGAGTGAGATCTCCCATATTGCATCATTTCAATCTCAACATAGTAACTATGCATGCCCCATTAAATTAAACCCCATTTGCACTTATGGCATAGTTGACGAGATGATGGTCATTGGCTTGTGTTTCTCTTGTGATGATATTGCCATGCTTCCTTTACATGATTTACGCAATTCATATATTATGCCATGCCATGATCACATTGTTCCAAATATGCTTCGTTTTGGATGTTGTCAATATTCTCCTTGTGATGTTTCCACTAATGCTCATGAAGAGACCCCCATAGTTTTCTCATACATATTAGGAGATTTTGATGCATTCCATACATTGCATAATTCTCATAATTGCTTGCACCATATGCATTCCATGAATAACAATGCTCTACATATTTCTCGTGGTGAATTACACAATTTGAGTCTCCATTATTCTATACATAACAACAAACCTATCATGATGGATGACATGTTTCTATATCACGCATCTCATTTATTTGAGCATTGGCTATTTTGTGCTAACCAACACATACACGTGCGCATCATGATGGATGATGTGTACATATACCATGCACACACAATTTTCCCTTTGTCTTTGTTTTGTGTAGGTACTCACGTGTACTCGTCAACCTCTCAATCCCAAGAGTTGACGAAACGAGCTCTTGAGAGCAATGACGATTTGGGATCCTGTGGACTATCCTTACCACCGTTCCCTTCGCGCAGGACCTTCACACATCTCTTTTACTTGGCTCTCACACGACTGTGGGCTATTTACCACTTGTCACAGTATGCCCATTCTATTGTGTTCACTTTGCATGTTATGCTTGCTTCTATGCCTTTGCCATGAAGAAATTGTGACCCTTGCTTGCATCTACCCATGATTCACCATTATACTACTATGTGTATTTGCATGCTTGGTGGAGATCCTTGTTGTTGTTGCCATGTTTTCCTTGAGCCACATGCTATTGTTGATTCTTGTGTTGGGAGAGTCATGATGTTACATTGCTATTTACATAGGACTTCTTGCCAACACCATGAACCTACTTTGCTCAAATTTTATTTTCATGCTTGCGCTATGTCATGTGAATTATTCATGCCCACTATTTGCACACATGACATGATTGCCATGATTACCTCTAGTACGTTGCATCTTTGCACTACTAGCTTGCACCACTTGATCGCTATAATTGCTTGTTTGTTGCATCACCCATGTTCCATTCTTACACGCTTTCTTGGGTTGATGACATATATGTTCATGCCTCTCACATGATATATATTGTTCATTGTCGCTTGCCTCCAATAGTTGCATCTATGCTTATTGATCTCGGAGACTTTGACACCTTACTGTGATGCGTGCTTGTTTGATTGAGCCTATTTTATTTGGTTGTTCTCGCATCATATGTCCCCATACTATGAAATGCTCCCTTGTCCTTTCTTATGATGAGCATGATGCATACACTTGTTGGGTATCTTACCACACGAATGATAGGTTTTGCACTTCCACTAACCTTGTTTGTTTTTTCGAGTGTTTGTAATGTTCTTTCACTTTGAGGGATTCACAAGGCGGTGTTGTCATGCGACAACTTGGTCATATGAAGGCGTACACGATGCGCAACACCAACATTTTCGACATCCTCATAAAGGTGAATTCCTTCCCTTTGAGTCCTCTTCAAGTATGCATATTGGATGGGTCATTCTTTCATTGTTGCTTCCTTCTTGTTGCCTACATGATACATCTCGCAAACAGAGGAGCGACATTGGAGATGGACCCTATGGACCTCCAAGTTGAGGAGTGCTCGGACTTTTTGGAAGCATCAACGGACCGCCACTTCTACCACGACATCGATCTTTGCAACAACAACACCCATAACAAATTTGCCTCTTATGCATGGATTGACCCACATTATGATTGCCTTGTTGCATCTTGCATTACCATGTCATCCTTGATATATGATCTTGTGCATTTCCTTAGCAAATTTGTTGTGATCTTTCTTGATGGCATATTCATACATAATGATCACTTTGCCCATCATCAATTGCATGATCACATAGTCATATTGAGCACCAATTACCATGTTCATGCTTTTGGTACACCGTCACACTATGACATCATTTTGCACAATGGTAGAATTTGTAGCTTTGTGCACCATGCAACTTATTATACCTTTGTGTGCATAACAAATAAATTTTCTCCCATGAATGCATTACATATCATTCTACATCTTTGGGATAAGCATCATGTGTCTTGCCACGCACAATCTTGCCGAACAGACTCATACTTAATTGATGGACACTTTGTGTACGCTAACCATTGTATTTCCAAGAGTCATTTGTGTTTGCTATTCTTGCATGTATACCACTCTAGCGACACCTTGGAGTACTTGGATTGCACAATGTCTTCAACTACGTCCAACTACAAGTCCGTCCATGACAACTGTTTCCATGGTGATGAGGATCACGATCCGAGGTCGGATCTTTCCCAAGGGGGGGAGATGATGCGTAGCATCCTACGATCATCTCCATGTACACTACGTCTACTCTCCAAGCCCCAAGAGGACATACGATGAGACCTCGACCATACACCATTGGACACAAGGTGAACTCGCTTCTCTCCGAATTGTCACTTTCCACATGTGAGACATGGCTACTACCTCAAACATATGTGCTATGCATGACCAGGAACCAAGAGGAAGGCCATGGAATAGCTAGGAGCATTGGAAAAGACAGAAAGGACACCAAGCACGAGGAACAAGAGGAAGAGCTGCCAGGAAGCTACAGCTCTCGGACGTCCGATGACCTCTAGACTACCGACGATCTCCGGACGTCCGACGCCTGGAGACTGCACCAGCCAGATCGACTCCAGCTGAGGCAATCTACAACGTTCGGACGACTGCCCGACACCAGACATCCGACACTCATCAGCGCTCGGACGACCGACGCCGACCAGACATCCGGAACTACCGGACCAGAGCCAAAACGTCGGAAGTCTGAAGACTTCCAGACGACCAGATGCTCACGAGCGATTGGACGACCGACAGCCATCGAAAGTCCACGCATGTCCGCACATAGAGATTGGGCCCAAGGCCCATGTACCCCTTCACTTCGCCCCCACTTGCACTATGACTATAAATAGGACACCCCCTCCTCCTAGCTCGGGTTAGCAAAGGATAAGCTCATTTGAGAGATAGAGCTTTGCTCATCCAGTTGGTTACTTCTCCATTGGAGTCCACGGCCTCTTCGGAGAAGATCCCCCAAGCGGATTCAAGACCCCATCATGGGAGGACCCCTCAAGACCTCCTCACGAAGAAGAACTACCGCCACTTGTATCGTCCTTTGTTGGATTTGGATCGTGTATCTCTTTGTGCTTCGAGGATCTAGCACATGTGTAATCGAATCTTGTTGATTTGAGTGTTTTCCCTCGTGTTTTCCCTCGTGTTCTTGGTAGGATCCACTCAAATCATTAAAGATCGGGCATCTAGGGTTCTACCCTACATCACCATTTATCTTTGCTTGTTTTATTTTCTTGTCTAGCTGCCTTTTGCCTTCTTACTTGTTTGCCAAATAAATTCCAAAATAACAAAAAAAAATCTTATGTTGCTATCATGGCTAGTTCTTCACTTTGTGTCCCTAAGCCCGAGCTAGAAGTTCTTAACTTCAAACAAAGGGGCATAGATTGTTTGAAATATGCTTGGTGTATATTTTGTGATGCTCAAGATTGATCCATCCATAAGCAATAATCTACCACTATTCTTCTTAGAAATTTTTATGTTGGTGTTTCTCCTTGGTATAGATTCGTCCTGACACTATTGCATGGAGAAATTTCTTGAGTAGTCAAATTTTGGATGCTTGTAATGCTATGGGAAATTTAGTAGTATCACCACCCATTAAAATCAATGAAACAAAAATAACTTTGGAACAACTTACGCAAAGAACGGATATCACTGAAAATAAAATGTCTACTATTCAACAACAAGAGGGTTTGGATAAAACAATGCATAATCATTTTACTAAGTTAGGATCTTTAGTGGACAATGCTTTGAAACCTCTAAGGAGAAATAATCCATTATCGATAAAGTAGAACAAAGTCCAACTAGAATATATAAATGGAGGAAGTTATAAATGTGTTGGGTACAGCTTTTTCTTCCATAAAAACAAGTGAGGAAGTCTTTACTAATTAAAATTTGAAATCTACTTGTTTGTCTAAGGTTCCTAAACCAAATAAGGGTTCTTCTTCTAGTATGGAGAAGGAAGATCTAAAACTAAGGAGAAGGGCGATCTAAAAAT
This sequence comes from Aegilops speltoides, assembly GCA_021437245.1. Lineage (NCBI taxonomy): Eukaryota > Viridiplantae > Streptophyta > Magnoliopsida > Poales > Poaceae > Aegilops > Aegilops speltoides. The sequence goes on along the minus strand of CM038144.1, from coordinate 349,292,614 downwards.
GATTAGTGTTCACTCTAACTTCATAAAGTTAAAAAAGGAACCTGCCTTTGACACTAATTCTTTTACTTTGTGCCTAGGAGTGTTATAATTGATATGATGCTTCATAATCCTCCTAAGAAATCAAGTTGCCTTATTGAGGAGCTAAAAGATGATAAAACTTGATATATTGCATTATGTCTAGCTAGAGGGCATTAAACAGTAGCATTGGTTGGCAAGCAACCCAATAGTTATCCTTTATATTATTTTATTTTAAGTGTGTCGACATGATTATTTCTACTATAGCAATTGTTTTTGTACATTTTATTTCAATAAAGTGCCAAGTTAAACCTTTGCTATGTTGCAAATGCTTGTTTATTAGGTTCTATGCAGAAACAAAAACTTCTGCGTCCAGTGTTTGAGTTTTTATTCTGTAGTAGAACATGATCAATTATTAAAAGTTTTACATAGTACTGAATTACTATATCTCAGTAGTGCCTTAATTAAAAAAATGGAGTTAGATAAGTATGATAGAAAAATAGATATTTGCGTGTTGTTTTGTTTTGACATATTCTACTTTGTTTTGTTAGTTTACTTGTTTTGGAGTTTTCAACTTATGTTAGGGGATATAAATTGTGGAGATGATATAATATAGTAGACATAATTTGGGAATAATTATGAATCTTGTCTTGACAGTACCTAAGTGAATGGTTTATTTTTATTATACTAGCCTATCTCATGAGGTTCCGTTAAGTTTTGTGTGAATGAAGTTTTCAAGTTTTGGGTGAGATGGAGATATGAGAAGAATATGGAGCGGTAAAAGCCTAAGCTTGGGGATGCCCAAGCCACCCCAAGGAAATATCTAAGGAAGACACAAGCATAATCTTGGGGATGCCTCGAATGGCATTCCCTTGTTTGTCTTCAAAACTATCGGTACATCTTACTTACAGCTATATTTTAATTCTTCACATGATCTGTGTCTTGCTTGGAGCATCATTTGTTTTATTTTGTCTTTGTTTGATGGTATTTCCAAGCATAGTTCTTGATCACACCTATAATGAGAGACACACAGTCATCTTATATTTATAGAATGCTCATTTGTCTTCACTTATATCTATTTGAGTTGAGGCAATTGCTCTTGTACTTCAAAAATATTTGATTGAGCATGGTGATATGTTTTGTAGAAATTATTGCACTCTCTTGCTTCACTTAAATATTTGTCAGAATTGAATAGGAAGTGGTAATTTGTAAGAAATATATGGTTGGTCAAAAAATAATAGGTATATAGAGGTGATATAATAAAAACTAGCATGAACTTGTAGATCATGTATGATAAGTTTGATTCCTTGCAATAGTTTTGTGATTTTGAGGTAGTAATATGTGAGTGTGTTAGTAAATAATTAGACCCCAAGGTATATATAAGGGTGTTAAGGTTTGTGAGTCCTTATGCATGAAAGTGGTAGCTGCTGGGATTAGCGAGAGATTCATAGTGCAATTTTTCCTAGATTAAAATCCTTTGTGTGTCCGGATTGGGGGCGTGTGATGGTTAACTCATACCAACACCCCCTAGGGGCATACACGAGTTATGCTTTGCTTGAAGGGCTACTAATTTTTTGGAATAAGTATTTGAGTTCTTTATGATTAATGTGAGTTTTTGGTCTAAAAGCACTTCCACCTATACATATTTTGTTGGCCTCTTCGGTACCGTGCATTACCCACTCTCACCTCGAGACATGTGCAAACTTCATAGATGCATCCAAATCTCTGAGATGATATGCTCTCACACATAAGCCTCATTATATATTCCTCAAGACAACCACCATACCTACCTATTATGGCATTTTCATAGCCATTCTGAGATGTATTTCCATGCAACTTCCACTATTACTATTCATATGACTTGAGCATTTATTGTCATTATGCTTGATATAGAGATAACATGATATTTGTGGCAAAGCCACCTTTCATCATTATAATACATTTTATGTGAGATCATTGCACATCCTGGTACATTGCCAAATGCATTCATATACAGTAACCATTTCCAGTTTTTTAGTTGTAAGTAAAATAAAGTGTGATGATCATTATTATTAGAGTATGCCTGTACCTATGAGGATATGAATTGGAGGAGACTTATGGTTCCTCGAAAAAGAGGGGACGAGGTCCACGAGGCCAATCAAAAAAAGAAAAAACAAGAAACAAATAAGAGAAAAAGATAGAGGGGACACACTACTATCCTTTTACCACACTTGTGCTTCAACGTAGTGCCATGTATTTCATATAAAGAGTCCCCATGATCCTCATTTTCTTATGCTAGTGGCATTTTTTACATTATTAGAACTTGACTTGCATATTCTGATGATGAGCTTCCTCAAAATGCTCGAGGTCTTCATGAGGAAGTAATTGGATGCACAATCACTTAGCTTCATATATAGAGGTTTCGTACACTTATAGCTCCAACGCATCCATTGTGTCGGCGTTTTGGGAACGGGGGTCCCCAGACTTGCCTGCCTGCGGCCTGCGACGTGGCTTAAAGGGGGCCCAGTACGGCCCATCTTCATCAACACAATCTCAAGACCCTCGCGAGGGGCCAAGCCTCGCGGGGCGGACGACAAGGAGCTTCCTCAAGCACGGCCTCATCAGGCTGGCTCACGAGGAGGCGGAGAGATCAAGGCGGGGTACCTCGCGAGGTGCCCCATGACGCAAGCCATGACGACCAAGGGCGCCCGATCGGGCGCCAGCCGCTTGATGTCCTCCTTTCCTCTTTTGTGCAAAGGGAGCAAGCGCAGGCGAGAGCATCAAGCAAAGGCATCCATTTCAGTGCAACAAGACCAAGACCAGCCCAACGGCAGGAAGGAAGTCATTGTGGAGCCCAAGCAGGCGTCACCGCCAGAGTCTTTGCCAGGCGAGGACCAACTTTAGTCAGGATAAGTGTACCCGATGTTCCCCTTCAAAATGGCCAATTGTTGGCGCCCTTCCTGCTCAATATTTGGGAAGAGGCCCAGGGCCTTTGCCTATAAATAGGACTAGCCATCCCCAGGGTAGAGGCATCTGGATCCTCACCAAGAAACCAGTAGATAGAGCGACTGAACCCCTCCTAGCAGTTCATCGCACCAGCCAAGAACGGACCCTCGCGAGGCTGTTCTTCCTTGTATTGTTCATCATCAGCCCAAGAGGCAATCCACCACACCACACACTGGAGTAGGGTAATGGTGGCCTGATCCAGTATAAACTCTGTGTCTCTTGTGTTGTTCCCTTCATAGTTTAGATCTCAGCGAGCCGGTGAGGAACAGGTAGGCAGAGGGCGAAATCTCCGCGCGCACCCCACTGTTCGAACCTCAAGGGTCTGCCAGAACCCGAAATCCGACATTTGGCGCGCCAGGTAGGGGTGCGCCGGGATCCGCCTTCTGCCACTTCGCGTCCCATCGCATCGTCATCACCATGTCCAGCGACCAGGCGGGCAACCCTGATCCCAGGGTGGCTTGGCACACCCACGCAGAGCCGCTCGCCCCGGGCGACCCCATGCCCCAGGCAGCTCGCGGTCCGCAGGGCGCTGCGGGCCGTGGGCGACGCGGACAGGCTCCGACAGCTCTCACGCCGCGGCAGGCGCGGCCGAGGCAAGGGCCTCCAACCACGCCGAGGCCACGATGCCGTACACCCGCCGGGAGCAGGCGAACTCAAGGGCCGCGCTCACGGTGGCCCGAGAGCTGCTGCAGTGCAGGCTGATGGAAGGCGGCCGCAACGCGTCTTTGGAGCGGGTGGCGAGCTCCCGGCCGCCGCCTCGGGGGCTCACCCCTTCTGCACCCAGCTCCCGTCTCAGGTCCAGGGCGGCCCGCGCGGGGGCCTCACGCGCGCCCGCAGGCTCCAAGGCCACCCCAACACCAGCGAAGCTGTCAGCACCGGGCCGGCGGCAGCACTGATTCCACTACCGGCTAGCGAAGAAGACCTCGTCACGACCCACGGCCCCAGTGGGCCGCAACGCTACCACCCCCAGGTGGGCACATCAAGTAGAGCTGCGTGGCACGCGGAGCACTATGGCGCGACCTTCGGGACGACGGCCCCAGAGGAATACGTGCCCCACATAATGGACCAGGGACACCCGCATGAGGGCGAACAAGGCTCGCTCCTCAGCCCAAGCTGGGGGGACGAGGCGCCAGAAGCTGAGCTCTTCAAGGAGCCCCGGGACGGCCCCACAGGCCACGCAGAAAGCAACGACTATCGGGTACCACTAATTCCTCAGGAGCAGGTATACGCTAATCATGGGTCGCAGGAGGTGCAGGTCGCCACAGCGAGCAGCTGCCCCGCTCCCGCAGTCTCCTACCCCTCAGGAGGAGGGCGTCGGGGGCTGCAGGAGAGGGGCCGGGATCCGGCATCACCACCGCGGCATTCGGAGCAAGGCGTTCTCAGGAGGTAGGCCCTCTGCTGGGGAGGTGCCTCAGGGCCTGCCCCTGGCGGAGGACCCGTGGTCGTCGGGGGAACTGCTGGCGACCGCTCTACCCCATCAGCGGCGTCCTGGTTTCCGGTCGTCGTTGATGGCACTAGAGTGTGGCGCAAGGCGGGACCCTCTTCTGGCGATATGAAGCAAGGCCGGTACCTGTGAAGAAGGCCCAGTGCTTGTGAAGCTCGCCGCCCCGTGACACTCTCACGTAATAATGAGTGGGGCTGTACGCCCGAGTCTCGAGGTGCGGCCTCGAGCCCTAGGGCTCCCTCCCACGCCCGATGGCAGCACTTAGCTCATGTTGGTGAGAAGACGTCCAAGACTAGACTAGGTGCCGGACGCAGCCTTTTTCTGCTTTCATTGCTTTTCCCTTGGTTGTTGCTTTCCCCCGCTGGATTTAAGTTGGACTCGAATTTGAGATTTGCTGTGTTTCGGGAAGGGGTGCTTAGTCTCGTTCGAGCAATCTCTCGCGTTTCGGTTACAACTTCGCCTCAGCTGCCTCCCCTCGTGAGCCCCTCGCGAGCCGGGTCTGGCCTAGCTTGCGTGCAGCCCAGACTGCCGCCGTCATACCCTCTCAGGATGTTTTTCACTACAGATCCTACGAACTCGATCAGGAGATACTCGAGACACCACAGCCTCTCACAAGCTATCTCAAGGCCCGTGCGGGACAAAGGTAAACTAGCCAGCCGGCTCGTCGCCTAGCCAACCGCTTAGCGCGGGCATATGGGTGATGTAGCATCCACTAGTACGCTGAATATGAGTTTTACATGAGGGGCACCCCCTCCCAAAATGCTCTTACAACTATTAGGTCAAAACCTGAGTTCTATTCATGCAGGGTAAGGAAACGGGAACGATACGCGGTCAGTCGGATAAATCCCCCAATGCATCCTCAGGAGCACCGCCCGAACTGTCGCTGGCGTCGCTGGCCTCGCCATTGCCCCCTGCGTTGTCGTCAGCGGTGTTAGGACCGTTCTCCATGCCGCCCTCATCGGCGGTCACGATCGCGTCATCGTTATCTGAAGCGAAGGCCCTGACGAGAGCGTCCACGGTGTCTTCCACCCGAGACGCCAGTCGTCCGGACTGCACGGGGAACGGGCGATGGCGGCGTCGAAGTCAAAGTGGGGATCCTTGTTCCGGAGATGGCTGAAGACGCGGGAAAAGGCGCGCCCGAGCAGGGTGCGGCTCCTCTCCTCCACCAACCTATTGGCTCTGACCGACCGCACCTCCAGCTGCGTCACCACGTCTGTGAAGAACTGGAGGTTGCCAGCATAGTTAACAGCGTGCGGCTCGCCAACAGCCGCCTCGCAGATGTTACCCAAGGCCGTGTTGGCCCTCTCCCGAAGCGTGGTGAGCATGGGGCCGTGCTCATGTTCCAGAAGCCGCCGCTGGCGTATCTCGTCCGTGTTCTGGCGCGCGACGGCCTCAGCCTAGTCCACCCGTTGGCGAAGGAGGAGCACCTTGGCATGGGAGGTAGTTGACTCCCCCTGCACCACCTCCAGTGCGGCCCGCAAGGCATCGACCCGCCGCGTCGCTTCCTCCAGCTTGACCCTCAAGGTAGTGGTCCTGCCTTCAGCCTCGGTCCGGATCAGCTCCAGCCTCTCCTCGAACTAGCGCTCGAGGTTCAAGCGCATCGTCGCCACCCGACGTCCGACCTCCTCCAGGACACGGGCTTCCCACGCAGCGACATCCTCCTCCGCCCGCGTCACCAAGCGCTCCCTTGTCTCTAGGCGTCATACTCGCGTGCGCGTTCGGCGGCTTCCAGTGTCAGCGCCTCCTCACGCTTCTGGAGCTCCGCTGGGTCGCCTGAAGCCACCTTCATCGACGCGAGGGCTGCCTTGCGCAGCTCCACCTGCTCCTCCAGTGAGTGGCACCGGGCCAGGAGTTCCCGCGCCCGCTCCTCCGTCGCCTCTCGCCGCCGGTCAGCTTCCCGGGCCTCCTCGACTGCCCGGTAACGGACCTCCTGAGAGGCCGCCAGTGACGCCTTGACCTCCTTGTCGCCAAGATCGCGCTGATGGCGCGCGAGGGTGACAGCCGCCTCCAGCTCGCGCCTCTCTGCAACTAGGCGCAGGCCCTCGCCCTCAAGGCGCACGTCCTCATCAGCGAGCTCTTCTCCAAGCCGGCTCACCGCGTCAGCCGCCCTCCGAAGAAACCCTTGGCGGAGAGTGCGACGCTCCCGGGCACGCTCGAATACGTCTTCCGCTCCATCATCCGCCCCAAGTGAGCGCCGGGGGGCACGAATCAACACTCCCCCTCCGGGCAGGGGGGTGGGGCCTGGTGCCCTCGAGGCGACCGGACACACCTCACCAGGAGCCCGGCCTGGAGCCAGTCCATCCCCAAATGAAGAGCGCAGAGAGTACCCCAGTCAATCATGGTCCACGACCAGACGAGAAGCCCACGGCAGGCTGGCTATGCCACGAGAAGGCTCGCGAAAGAAGGTCGCGAGGAGCGCATGGTCGTGATGCGCCTCAGGATGGTTCGTCTCTCCAGCCGGCCTCACCACAAGGGCTCTGTAGCTCGGAGTGCTCGAAGACGGTGGAGAGGGCGGAGACAAGGGAGATGGCTCCTCAGTCATCTCTGTGAGCTCAGCGGGAAGGGCCCTGCGGAGCAAGGATCAGGAAAAGCAACAGAAGAATCAAGAGCTGGGAAGGGAGAAGGCTTACTCATCAGTGGCAAAGTACTTCCTACGCTTCAGCAGGCGACAAGGGTAATCGTCACCCAGGGCCTCCCTTCTCTTCCGGAGGGCCTCGAAGTCCACGCGGAAGCGACCCAGGAGTTGAGCGCAGGGGTCAACCTGCGACGAGGAAGAAGCGTCAAGGCGACCTGCGTCAAGGGCGTTCGTCTGATGCGCGCCGCCAGTCGCCCCACCAAGAAGAGTAGCTGGGGCCTCAGGGGCCCCAGCCGCAGGCAGGGCGGGCGGCTGCTCGCCGCCTTCAGCCACATCAGCACGGGCCTCAGGGGTTGCTCCCTCATGAGCGCCGCCCAGGACTGTCACCTCGGCGGGAGCCCCCCTCGGCCTCCGACGGCTCATGCCTCCCTGCTCCGCCACTCGAGGAAGAGTCGCCTTGAAGGACTGCAAGGACGGCCACCACCACTGGGTTCTCACGAGGCCCCTGGAGGCCAGCGGGGCGCAGCCCCCATTCGTCAAAGATGGGCATCTGCTTCACAAAGTCGCTTCTGTTCGGGCAGAGGTACAGCAAGCCCCCCCCCCCTTGTCGGATGCTGCCGGGGGAGGGGTCTCCTGTCAGGACCAAGAGCACCTTCCTCAGCGCTTCAGGCGTCAGGCCCTCTTCCTGGAGCCTCATACGATCCTCACGCCTGCTGAAGGCCCACATCCGATGAGAATGGCATTGGAGAGGGGCGACATGGCATAGCAGGAACTCCTTCACCACCTTGGGCGCCGTCATGCCGAGCTTCCTCAAGAACGCGAAGCGGCGCCAAACGAAGACAAGCCGGGAACTCGTGAGCGTCTCTTGGCCCCAGCCCGAGTTGGGGACAGGAGGCGAAGATGGCTCCGACAGCAGGGGGCTGGGCACCCCTACGTCCACGTACAGCCACCGCTCGCGAAACCCAGGTGCGGGCGGAGGAAGACTGAAGTCGATCCCTGAATCCGCCGTCTCAGGCGCGGCAATGAAGCTCACGCACCCCGAGCATTGGGTGGGGACGATAAGGCGCAGAGAGAAGAAGTGGCGCAGCAAGGCAACCGAAGGAAGGATGCCCATCATCGTCTCACAAACGAAGGCGAAGACCGCAAGAAGAGTGATGGATTCAGGACCCAGATGCATCATGTGGATCTGATAGTGGGAGAGCACGGCGTTGAAGAAATCAGAGAAGGGGGGAACCAGTCCCGCCCACAGGGCGTCGACGAAATACCGGACCTCAGTGGCTATCATGTCGATGGAGAAGCGGGACGCGGGCCAGGCCGTCGTCCTCCCGCATTCGTTGAAGATGGTGGCCAGAGCCGAGCTGACCTTGCCCAAGCCCTCTCGATTGATTACAATCGACCGATCAACGGCGGGAGCCGGCAATGATGGTGAGCGAGGCGGACGTATGGGTTTCTTCCCTTGTCCCTTCTTCGTCGGAGCCATGGCGACAGAAGGGGGGAGGGAAGGTTCGAGATTGGATTGAGAGAGGAAGCTGGAGTTCGAGAGGAGGAAGGGCAGAGGATGCTCGGGCAGCGAAGAGGGGAGTGGCTGTGTACGACTACGAGTCCGCCTAGCATGGCACAAAATAAGGAGGCATGGGGGAACAGTGCCACCCACGTCCAATCAACCGCCACGCAGCGCCCAAGGCGCGAGCTATTAGGGCCAGCGGCGCCAGACTTGCCCTTTCACTGCGCTCGGCCAAGTCCGGGCGCGCCTTGGGCCCGGGGGCTACTGTCGGCGTTCTGGGAACGGGGGTCCCCATACTTGCCTGCCTGCGGCCTGCGACGTGGCTTAAAGGGGGCCCAGCACGGCCCATCTTCATCAACACAATCTCAAGACCCCCGCGAGGGGCCAAGCCTCGCGGGGCGGACGACAAGGAGCATCCTCAGGCACGGCCTCATCAGGCTGGCTCACGAGGAGGATCAAGGCGGGATACCTCGCGAGGTGCCCCATGACGCAAGCCATGACGACCAAGGGCGCCAGTCGGGCGCTAGCCCGCGCAGTGTCCTCCTTTCCTCTTTGGTGCAAAGGGAGCAAGCGCAGGCGAGAGCATCAAGCAAAGTCATCCATTTCGGTGCAACAAGACCAAGACCAGCCCAACGGCAGGAAGGAAGTCATTGTGGAGCCCAAGCAGGCATCACCACCAGAGTCTTTGCCATGCGAGGACCAACTTTAGTCAGGATAAGTGTACCCGATGTTCCCCTTCAAAATGGCCAATTGTTGGCGCCCTTCCCACTCAATATTTGGGAAGAGGCCCAAGGCCTTTGCCTATAAATAGGAGTAGCCACCCCCAGGGTAGAGGCATCTGGATCCTCACCAAGAAACCAGTAGATAGAGCGACTGAACCCCTCCTAGCAGTTCATCGCACCAGCCAAGAATGGACCCTCGCGAGGCTGTTCTTCCTTGTATTGTTCATCATCAGCCCAAGAGGCAATCCACCACACCACACACTGGAGTAGGGTAATGGTGGCCTGATCCAGTATAAACTCTGTGTCTCTTGTGTTGTTCCCTTCATAGTTTAGATCTCAGCGAGCCGGTGGAGGAACAGGTAGGTAGAGGGCGAAATCTCCGCGCGCACCCCAGTGTTTGAACCTCAAGGGTCTGCCGGAACCCAAAATCCGACATTTGGCACGCCAGGTAGGTGCGCGGGATCCATATCCGCCGCCGCGCCCCGTCAGATCGTCATCACCATGTCTGGCGACCAGGCGGGTAACCCTGATCCCAGGGCGGCTTGGCCCACCCGCGCAGAGCCGCTCGCCCGGGGCGACCCCATGCCCCAGGCAGCTCACGGTCGAGGGTGCTGCGGGCCGTGGGCGATGCGGACAGGCTCCGACAGCTCTCACGCCGCGGTGCAGTGCCATAGGGGGAATCCATTGGGAAGGCCATATTTATCAACCTTGTTTCCTCCATGATGATGTGTGATTAGTTCTATTAGGACCTATGGGTCCATAGTAGTAGTTAGCTCTCTCTCTCTCTCTCTCTCTCTCTCTCTCTCTCTTATTGATCTTCAAATACAATGATCTCCTATGAGATGTTTGTTGGGATCCGATGAATTGTGCATTTATGATCAAATTGCTCATTAAATTGATTTGAATCCCTTGATGTTTCTTTCCTGCATAATTTTATAGCTGTGTATGTTATCCGATCTATGATTCTTCTCTGGCCAAGATAAATGATTATTTCTTCAGAGGGAATGGTGCATAGTAGTGGGTTCAATCTTGCGATGATCTTCTCTAGTGAGAAAAAGGACAAAGGCCCGTATTATATTGTTGCTACTGAGGATAAAACTATGGGGATTAATTTTATTACTAGGGCTCTTTATATCTACATTATGTCATCTTCCGTATTGTGTTACCCTATTTCTTGTAAACATAATACTTTAAGATGCATGTTGTATAGCGGTCTTGGGGTGGAGTAATAGTAGTAGACGTCAATAAGTTTAACGGTCTACTTATGATGAACGTAATGCCTATGTGAGATTATGCCATGAATGATCATATTATAAATTGCCACTATTCTGTCAATTGTGCAACAATAATTTGTTAGCATGCCATTACCTACTTTCGAGAGATATTCCACTAAACTATGGCCCCCGGGGTCTATTCTCCATTAATACAAAAGCTCCTACAATTTCCTATAATTTTTTTGACATTTTCCCTATGACAATATATTTTATTTTAGTCTTATAACTAGCAAGAACATGAGGATTGGCAACCTTATTGCTACTTTCGGGTGCAAGCAATTTTATTTGTTTGTTTATAGATATTACCAACATTGTTAGCTTGGCGCCTCCTACCGGTTCGATAAACCTTAGTTCTTAGCTAAGGAAATCACTTTCTGCTGTTGTGCTACATCACCTTGAAGGAAATATGCCCTAGAGGGAATAATAAAGTTATTATTTATTTTCTTAATTCATGATAAATGTTTATTATTCATGCTAGAATTGTATTAACCTATGTGTGAATACATAGACAAAACATATAGTCCCTAGTATGCCTCTACTTGACTAGCTCGTTAATCAAAGATGGTTATGTTTCCTAACAATAGACATGTGTTGTCATTTGATGAACGAGATCACATCATTAGGAGAATGATGTGATGGACATGACCCATCCGTTAGCTTAGCATTATGATCGTCACAGTTTCATTGCTACTGCTCTCTTCATGACTTATACACGTTCCTCAGACTATGAGATCATGCAACTCCCAAATACCGGAGGAACACTTTGTGTGCTACTAAACGTCCCAATGTAAATGGGTGATTATAAAGGTGTTCTACAGGCGTCTCCAAAGGTGTTTGTTGGGTTGGCATAGATCAAGATTAGGATTTGTCACTCCGTGTTTCAGAGAGGTATCTCTGGGCCCTCTCGGTAATACTCATCACTATAAAGCCTTGCAAGCATTGTGACTAATGAGTTAGTTGCGGGATGAAGTATTACGGAACAAGTAAGAGACTTGCCGGTAACGAGATTGAGCTAGGTATGATGATACCGATGGTCGAATCTCGGTCAAGTAACATACCGATGACAAAGGGAACAATGTATGTTGTTATGCGGTTTGACCGATAATGATCTTCGTAGAATATGTACGAGCCAATATGAGCATCCAGGTTCCGCTATTGGTTATTGACCAGAGATGTGTCTCAGTCATGTCTACATAGTTCTCGAACCCGTAGGGTCTGCACGCTTAACGTTCGATGAGGATTTGTATTATGAGTTATGTGATTTGATGACCTAAGCTTGTTCGGAGTCCCAGATGAGATCACGGACATGACGAGTAGTCTTGAAATGGTCGAGAGGTAAAGATTCATATATTGGAAGGTTGCATTCGGACATCGGAATGGTTCCGAGTGATTCGGGCATTTTTTCGGAGTACCGGGAGGTTAGCGGAACCCCTCGGGGAAAGATATGGGCCTTATGGGCCATAGGAGGGAGGCTAACCAGCCCACACGGGGTTGGTGCGCCCCCCACAAGGGAGGAGGCTGAATTGGACTTGGGAAGGGGGCTCCACCCCCTTTCCTTCTCCTACTCCCTCTCCTTCCCCTTTTCCCCCTCGAGTAGAAGGAAAAAAGGATGGGGTCGAATCCTACTAGGACTGGAGTCCTAGTAGGACTCCCCTCTCCCTGGCGCGCCCCTTGTTGGCCGGCCTCCTCCTCCCCTCCTTTATATGCGGGGGCAGGGCGCACCCCAAAGGCACAACAGACAACACAAGTTGATCTTTTAGCCGTGTGCGGTGCCCTCCTCCACAGTTACACACCTCGGTCATATCGTCGTAGTGCTTAGGCAAAGCCCTGCGCCGGTAACTTCATCATCACTGCCGCCACGCCATCGTGCTGACAAAACTCTCCCTTGACCTCAACTGGATCAAGAGTATGAGGGACATCATCGAGCTGAACGTGTGCTCAACGCGGAGGTGGCATACATTCGGTACTTGATCGGTTGGATCACGAAGATGTTCGACTACATCAACTGCGTTATTGAAATGCTTCCTCTTTCGGTCTACGAGGGAATGTGGACACACTCTCCCCTCTCGTTTCTATGCATCTCCTAGATAGATCTTGTGTGATCGTAGGAAATTTTTTAAATTACCGCGTTCCCCAACAGTGGCATCCGAGCCAGGTCTATGCGTAGATGTTATATGCACGAGTAGAACACAAACAGTTGTGGGCGATAATAGTCATACTGCTTACCAGCATGTCATACTTTGATTCGGCGGTATTGTTGGATGAAGCGGCTCAGACCGACATTACGCGTACGCTTACACGAGACTGGTTCTACCGACGTGCTTCGCAGACAGGTGCCTAGTGAGTGTCAGTTTCTCCAACTTTAGTTGAATCGAGTGTGGCTATGCCCAGTCCTTGTTGAAGGTTAAAATAGCACACTTGATGAAAAAGTGTTGTGGTTTTCATGCGTAGTAAGAACGGTTCTTGCTAAGTCGATAGCAGCCACGTAAAACATGCAACAACAAAGTAGAGGATGTGTAACTTGTTTTTGCAGGGCATGTTGTGATGTGATATGGTCAAGACATGATGAGATATAATTTGTTGTATGAGATGATCATGTTTTGTTAAAGTTATCGGCAACTGGTAGGAGCCTTATGGTTGTCTCTTTATTGCATAAGAGGCAATCACAATATAATTGCTTTACTTTATCGCTATGCGATAGCAATAGTTGCAAAAGCAATAGTTGGGGAGACGACCATGTGACGACAAGTTGATACAGATCAAGATGATGGAGATCATGGTGTCATGCCGGTGACGATGGAGATCATGATGGTACTTTGTAGATGGAGATCAAAGGCACAAGATGATGATGACCATATCATGTCAAATATTTTGATTACATGTGATGTTTATCTTTTATGCTTCTTATTTTGCTTAGTTTGGCGGTAGCATTATAAGATGATACCTTACTAAAAATTTCAAGGTATAAGTGTTCTCCCTGAGTATGCACCGTTGCGATAGTTCTTCGTGCCGAGGCACCACGTGATGATCGGGTGTGATAAGCTCTACGTTCACATACAACAGGTGCAAGCCAGTTTTGCACACGTAGAATACTCAGGTTAAACTTGACGATCTTAGCATATGCAGATATGGCCTTGGAACACTGGAGACCGAAAGGTCGAGCGTGAATCATATAGTAGATATGATCAACATAGTGATGTTCACCATTGAAAACTACTCCATCTCACATGATGATCAGACATGGTTTAGTTGATTTGGATCACGTGATCATTTAGATGACTAGAGGGATGTCTATCTAAGTGGGAGTTCTTAAGTAATATGATTAATTGAACTTTAATTTATTATGAACTTAGTCCTGATAGTATTTTACAAATTATGTTGTAGATCAATAGCTCGCGTTATAGCTTCCCTATGTTTTTTACCTGTTTCAAGAGAAAACTAAGTTGAAAGATGATAGTAGCAATGATGCGGACTGGGTCCGTGATCTGAGGTGTATCCTCATTGCTACACAGAAGAATTATGTTCTTGATGCACCGCTAGGTGACCGACCTATTGCAGGAGCAGATGCAGACATTATGAACGTTTGGCTAGCTCAATAGGATGACTACTTGATAGTTTAGTGCACCATGCTTTACGGCTTAGAACCGGGACTTCAAAAATGTTTTTGAAATGTTACAGAGCATATGGGATGTTCCAAGAGCTTAAGTTGGTATTTCAGACTCATGCCCGTGTCAAGAGGTATGAGACCTCTGAAAAGTACTTTGCCTAAAAGATGGAGGAGAATTTCTCAACTAGTGAGCATGTACTTAGAATGTCTGGGTACTACAATAACTTGAATCAAGTGGGAGTTAATCTTCCACATAAGATAGTGATTGAAAAAATTCTCTAGTCACCATCACCAAGTTACTGGAACTTCGTGGTGAACTATAATATGCAAGGCATGACAAAAGCAATTCCCGAGCTCTTCGTGATGCTGTAATCGACGAAGGTAGAAATCAAGAAAAAGTATCAACTATTGATTGACAAGACCACTAGTTTCAAGAAAAGGGCAAAGGGAGAGAAAGGTAACTTCAAATAGAATGGCAAGCAAGTTGTCACTCCCGTGAAGAAGCCCAAAGTGCTTCTACTGCAAAGGAAATGGTCACTGGAAGCGGAACTACCCCAAATATTTGGTGGAAAAGAGGGATGGCAAAGTGAACAAAGGTATATTTGATATACAGGTTATTGATGTGTACCTTGCTAGTGTTCATAGTAGCCCCTGAGTATTTGATACCTGTTCGGTTGCTAATATTAGTAACTCAAAACAGGAGTTACAGAATAAATAGAGACTAGTTAAGAATGAAGTGATGATGTGTGTTGGAAGTGGTTCCAAGATTGATATGATCATCATCGCACACTCCCTATACTTTCGAGATTAGTGTTAAACCTAAATAAATGTTATTTGGTGTTTGCGTTGAGCATAAATATGATTAGATCATGTTTATTGCGATACAATTATTCATCTAAGACAGAGAATAAATTGTTATTCTGTTTACATGAATAAAACCTTCTATGGTCATACAACAAATGTTGATGGTTTATTGAATCTTGATCGTAGTGATACACATGTTCATAATATTGATGCCAAAAGATGCAAAGTTGATAATGATAGTGCAACATATTTGTGGCACTGTCGTTTGGGTCGGTGTAAAGCACGTGAAGAAACTCCATAAAGATGGACTTTTCGATTCACTTGGTTATTAATCATTTGATGCTTGTGAACCGTGCCTTATGGGCAAGATGACTAAAACTCCATTCTCTAGAACAATGGAACAAGCTAGTGACTTATTGGAAATAATACATACCGATGTATGCAATCCAATGATTGTTGATGCTCGTGGTGGGTATCATTATTTTCTGACCTTCACAAATGATTTGAGCAGATATGGGTATGTCTACTTAATGAAGCACAAAGTCTGAAACATTTGAAAAGTTCAAAGAATTTTCAGAGTGAAGTGGAGAATCATCGTAACAAGAAAATAAAGTTTCTACGATCTGATCATAGAGGAGAATATTTGAGTTACGAGTTTGGCCTTCATTTAAAACAATGTGGAATAATTTCACAGCTCACGCCACATGGAACACCACAGTGTAATGGTGTGTCCGAACGTCGTAACCGCACTTTATTGGATATGTGCGATCTACGATGTCTCTTACCAATTTACCACTATCATTTTGGGGTTATGCATTAGAGACAGCTGCATTCACTTTAAATAGGGCACCATCAAAATCTGTTGAGACGACATCTTATGAACTGTGGTTTGGCAAGAAACCAAAGTTGTCGTTTCTTAAAGTTTGGCGCTGCGATGCTTATGTGAAAAAGCTTCAACCTGGTAAGCTCGAACCCAAATCGGAGAAGTGTTTCTTCATAGGATACCCCAAAGGAAATTGTTGGGTACACCTTCTATCACAGATTTGAAGGCAAGATATTTGTTGCTAAGAATGGATCCTTTCTAAAGAAGGAGTTTCTCTCGAAAGAAGTGAGTGGGAGGAAAGTAGAACTTGATGAGGCAATTGTACCTTCTCCCGTATTGGAAAGTAGTTCATCATAGAAATCAGTTCCAGTGATTCATACACCAATTAGTGAGGAAGCTGATGATGATGATCATGAAACTTCAGATCAAGTTACTACATAACCTCGTAGGCCTTCCAGAGTATGGTCCGCACCAGAATGGTACGGTAATCCCATTCTGGAAGTCATGTTGCTAGACCATGATGAACCTACAAACTATGAGGAAGCGATGATGAGCCCAGATTCCGGTTTAGTTGATTTGGATCACGTGATCATTTAGATGACTAGAGGGATGTCTATCTAAGTGGGAGTTCTTAAGTAATATGATTAATTGAACTTTAATTTATTATGAACTTAGTCCTGATAGTATTTTACAAATTATGTTGTAGATCAATAGCTCGCGTTATAGCTTCCCTATGTTTTTTACCTGTTTCAAGAGAAAACTAAGTTGAAAGATGATAGTAGCAATGATGCGGACTGGGTCCGTGATCTGAGGTGTATCCTCATTGCTACACAGAAGAATTATGTTCTTGATGCACCGCTAGGTGACCGACCTATTGCAGGAGCAGATGCAGACATTATGAACGTTTGGCTAGCTCAATAGGATGACTACTTGATAGTTTAGTGCACCATGCTTTACGGCTTAGAACCGGGACTTCAAAAATGTTTTTGAAATGTTACAGAGCATATGGGATGTTCCAAGAGCTTAAATTGGTATTTCAGACTCATGCCCGTGTCAAGAGGTATGAGACCTCTGAAAAGTACTTTGCCTAAAAGATGGAGGAGAATTTCTCAACTAGTGAGCATGTACTTAGAATGTCTGGGTACTACAATAACTTGAATCAAGTGGGAGTTAATCTTCCACATAAGATAGTGATTGAAAAAATTCTCTAGTCACCATCACCAAGTTACTGGAACTTCGTGGTGAACTATAATATGCAAGGGATGACAAAAGCAATTCCCGAGCTCTTCGTGATGCTGTAATCGACGAAGGTAGAAATCAAGAAAAAGTATCAACTATTGATTGACAAGACCACTAGTTTCAAGAAAAGGGCAAAGGGAGAGAAAGGTAACTTCAAATAGAATGGCAAGCAAGTTGTCACTCCCGTGAAGAAGCCCAAAGTGCTTCTACTGCAAAGGAAATGGTCACTGGAAGCGGAACTACCCCAAATATTTGGTGGAAAAGAGGGATGGCAAAGTGAACAAAGGTATATTTGATATCAAGTTATTGATGTGTACCTTGCTAGTGTTCATAGTAGCCCCCGAGTATTTGATACCTGTTAGGTTGCTAATATTAGTAACTCAAACAGAGTTACGAATAAATAGAGACTAGTTAAGAATGAAGTGATGATGTGTGTTGGAAGTGGTTCCAAGATTGATATGATCATCATCGCACACTCCCTATACTTTCGAGATTAGTGTTAAACCTAAATAAATGTTATTTGGTGTTTGCGTTGAGCATAAATATGATTAGATCATGTTTATTGCGATACAATTATTCATCTAAGACAGAGAATAAATTGTTATTCTGTTTACATGAATAAAACCTTCTATGGTCATACAACAAATGTTGATGGTTTATTGAATCTTGATCGTAGTGATACACATGTTCATAATATTGATGCCAAAAGATGCAAAGTTGATAATGATAGTGCAACATATTTGTGGCAATCGTCGCTTGGGTCGGTGTAAAGCACGTGAAGAAACTCCATAAAGATGGACTTTTCGATTCACTTGGTTATTAATCATTTGATGCTTGTGAACCGTGCCTTATGGGCAAGATGACTAAAACTCCATTCTCTAGAACAATGGAACAAGCTAGTGACTTATTGGAAATAATACATACCGATGTATGCAATCCAATGATTGTTGATGCTCGTGGCGGGTATCATTATTTTCTGACCTTCACAAATGATTTGAGCAGATATGGGTATGTCTACTTAATGAAGCACAAAGTCTGAAACATTTGAAAAGTTCAAAGAATTTTCAGAGTGAAGTGGAGAATCATCGTAACAAGAAAATAAAGTTTCTACGATCTGATCATAGAGGAGAATATTTGAGTTACGAGTTTGGCCTTCATTTAAAACAATGTGGAATAATTTCACAGCTCACGCCACATGGAACACCACAGAGTAATGGTGTGTCCGAATGTCGTAACCGCACTTTATTGGATATGTGCGATCTACGATGTCTCTTACCAATTTACCACTATCATTTTGGGGTTATGCATTAGAGACAGCTGCATTCACTTTAAATAGGGCAACATCAAAATCTGTTGAGACGACATCTTACGAACTGTGGTTTGGCAAGAAACCAAAGTTGTCGTTTCTTAAAGTTTGGCGCTGCGATGCTTATGTGAAAAAGCTTCAACCTGGTAAGCTCGAACCCAAATCGGAGAAGTGTTTCTTCATAGGATACCCAAAGGAAATTGTTGGGTACACCTTCTATCACAGATTTGAAGGCAAGATATTTGTTGCTAAGAATGGATCCTTTCTAAAGAAGGAGTTTCTCTCGAAAGAAGTGAGTGGGAGGAAAGTAGAACTTGATGAGGCAATTGTACCTTCTCCCATATTGGAAAGTAGTTCATCATAGAAATCAGTTCCAGTGATTCATACACCAATTAGTGAGGAAGCTGATGATGATGATCATGAAACTTTAGATCAAGTTACTACATAACCTCGTAGGCCTTCCAGAGTATGGTCCGCACCAGAATGGTACGGTAATCCCATTCTGGAAGTCATGTTGCTAGACCATGATGAACCTACGAACTATGAGGAAGCGATGATGAGCCCAGATTCTGTGAAATGGCTTGAGGCCATGAAATCTGAGATAGGATCCATGGACGAGAACAAAGTGTGGACTTTGGTGGACTTGTCCGATGATCGGCAAGCCATAGAAAATAAATGGATCTTCAAGACAAAGACAGACGTTGATTTACTATCTACAAAGCTTGACTTGTTGGAAAAGGTTTTCGACAAAGTTCAAGGTGTTGACTACAATGATATTTTCTCAACTGTAGCGATGCTTAAAACCGTCTGAATCAAGTTAGCAGTTGCCATATTTTATGAAATCGGGCAAATGGATATCAAAACTGCAATCCTAAAATGGATATTTTTAAGAAGAGTTGTATATGATCCAGCCAGAAGGTTTTGTTGATCCTAAGGTACTAACAAAGTGTGCAAGCTCCAGCGATCCATTTATGGACTGGTGCAAGCCTCTCGGAGTTGGAATAAACTCTTTGATAGTGTGATCAAAGCATATGGTTTTATACAGACTTTTGGAGAAGCCTGTATTTACAAGAAAGTGAGTGGGAGCTCCGTAGCATTTCTAATATTATATGTGGATAACATATTGTTGATTGGAAATGATATAGAATTTCTGGGTAGCATAAAGGGATACTTGAATAAGAGTTTTTCAATGAAAGACCTAGGTGAAGCTGCTTACATATTGGGCATCAAGATCTATAGAGATAGATCAAGATGCTTGATAAGATTTTTCAATGAGTAAATACCTTGACAAGTTTTTGAAAGAGTTCAAAATGGATCAGTCAAAGAAGGAGTTCTTGTCTGTATTACAAGGTGTAAAGTAGAGTAAGACTCAAAGCCCGACCACGGCAGAGGATAGAAAGAGAATGAAAGTCATTCCCTATGCTTCAGCCATAGGTTCTACATAGTATGCTATGCTGTGTACCAGACCTATTGTGTACCTTGCCATGAGTTTGGCAAGGGGGTACAATAGTGATCTAGAAGTAGATCGCTGGATAGCGGTCAAAATTATCCTTAGTGAGGACTAAAGAAATGTTTCTCGGTGATGGGGGTGATAAAGAGCTCATCGTAAAGAGTTACATTGATGCAAGCTTTTACACCGATCCAGATGACTCTAAGTATCAATCTAGATACATATTGAAAGTGGGAGCAATTAGCTAAAGTAGCTCAATGCAGAGCATTGTAGACATAGAATATTTGCAAAATATATACGGCTCTGAATGTGACAGACCCGTTGACTAAACTTCTCTCACGAGCAAAACATGATCACACATTAGTACTCTTTGGGTTTTAATCACATAGCGATGTGAACTAGATTATTGACTTTAGTAAACCCTTTGGGTGTTGGTCACATAACGATGTGAACTATGAGTGTTAATCACATACATATGTGAATATTTTTTGTTAAATCACATGGTGATCTGAACTAGATTATTGACTCTAGTGCAAGTGGGAGACTGAAGGAAATATGCCCTAGAGGCAATAATAAAGTTATTATTTATTTTCTTAATTCATGATAAATTTTTATTATTAATGCTAGAATTGTATTAACCGAAAACTTAGTACATGTGTGAATACATAGACAAAACATATAGTCCCTAGTACGCCTCTACTTGACTAGCTCGTTAATCAAAGATGGTTATGTTTCCTAACCATAGACATGTGTTGTCATTTGATGAATGGGATCACATCATTAGGAGAATGATGTGATGGACATGACCCATCCGTTAGCTTAGAATTATGATCGTTACAGTTTCATTGCTACTGCTCTCTTCATGACTTATACACGTTCCTCACACTATGAGATTATGCAACTCCCGAATACTGGAGGAACACTTTGTGTGCTACCAAATGTCACAACGTAAATGGGTGATTACAAAGGTGCTCTACAGGTGTCTCCGAAGGTGTTTGTTGGGTTGGCATAGAACGAGATTAGGATTTGTCACTCCGTGTTTCGGAGAGGTATCTCTGGGCCCTCTCGGTAATACTCATCACTATAAAGCCTTAAAAGCATTGTGACTAATGAGTTAGTTGAGGGATGAAGTATTACGGAATGAGTAAAGAGACTTGCTGGTAATAAGATTGAGCTAGGTATGATGATACCGACGATCGAATCTCGGGCAAGTAACATACCGATGACAAAGGGAACAACGTATGTTGTTATGCGGTTTGACCGATAAAGATCTTCATAGAATATGTCGGAGCCAATATGAGCATCCAGGTTCTGCTATTGGTTATTGACCGGAGGTATGTCTCGGTCATGTTTACATAGTTCTCAAACCCGTAGGGTCCGCACGCTTAATGTTCGATGATGATTTGTATTATGAGTTATGTGATTTGATGACCGTAGTTTGTTCGGAGTCCTGCATGAGATCACGGACATGACGAGGAGTCTTGAAATGGTCGAGAGGTAAAGATTCATTTATTGGAAGGTTGCATTTGGACATCGGAATGGTTCCGAGTGATACGGGCATTTTTTTCAAAGTACCGGGAGGTTACCGGAACCCCCAGGGGAAAGATATGGGCCTTATGGGCCATAGGAGGGAGGCTAACCAGACCACAAGGGGCTGGTGCACCCCCCACAAGGGATGAGGCAGAATTGGACTTGGGAAGGGGGCGCCACCCCCCTTTCCTTCTCCTACTCTCTCTCCTTCCCCTTTTCCCCCTCCGGTAGAAGGAAAAAAGGGTGGGGCCGAACCCTACTAGGTCTGGAGTCCTAGTAGGACTCCCCTCTCCCTGGCGCACCCCTTGTTGGCCGGCCTCCTCCTCCCCTCCTTTATATATGGGGGCAGGGGGCACCCCACAGGCACAACAGACAACACAAGTTGATCTTTTAGCCGTGTGCGGTGCCCCCCTCCACAGTTACACACCTCGTTCATATCGTCGTAGTGCTTAGGCGAAGCCCTGCGCCGGTAACTTGATCATCACTGTCGCCATGCTGTCATGCTGACAAAACTCTCCCTCGGCCTCAACTGGATCAAGAGTACGAGGGACGTCATCGAGATGAACGTGTGCTGAACGCGGAGGTGCCGTACGCTTGGTACTTTATTGGTTGGATCGCGAAGAAGTTTGACTACATCAACCGCTTTATTGAAACGCTTCCACTTTCGGTCTACGGGGGTACATGGACACACTCTCCCCTCTCGTTTCTATGCATCTCCTAGATAGATCTTGCGTGATCGTACGAATTTTTTTGAAATTACCGCGTTCCCCAACACACCTTACCTCTTTAGGGAATCCAACAACTCCAACAGGAATAGCAACTCTTAATCGACAACCTCGGCCAGTGCATAAAAGGCATTGGCCCCCCTACCTAGCAGTCGGTGGTGTCGTCTCGTGACAACTCGAGTTTTGGCTATCGCCCACTTTGAATAGATAGATGAGTCCGGAGATAGAGTGTGCGCGGCTCTGGATATCTGACTCACCTAGAGGCCGCTCTAGACTATTTTACATTAGCTCGAGGACTTGTTACACTGGATTCCTAGGATGCTTCGTGGCAACACATTGTTGATGTTTCCAACATATACATGTGATAATTTATAATGGACGAGTTGGAGCACCCCTACGGGATTAAATCTTTCAGAAAGTCGTGTCTACGGTGATGGACGACTTGGAATTTTGTAACCTTCGGTTGTAGACTTGCCAACCGTGTGCGTACCGTGATTGCCTCTTCTTGTGAGATTCTGATCAAGAAGAGAAGATGTTGGTTTTATGAATCACTCGTAAGTAGGTGTTCAGGATTAATTCTTAGTTAATCATTCTAGTTGTGTCCCCCTAATGTATAGGAATTAACCTTATTGTTCTAGTACTCATAGGACTAGTTGGTTTACGAATGTTTAGTGCTTGCTACAACCTCACCACTTCACCACTTTTGAACCCATAAGTATTGTTAGTCTTGATATCCTTGGTATTGTTATTGCTGAGTCCCAATGACTCACGGATACCACAACAATAGGTGCATGTACGGGTAAAACGATTCTCTAATGTGAGAGTGATATATGTTCTATTTGGAGTTCTTCTTCTTCGACGACGATCATAGGATGGATTCCTGGTTGGTAGCCTAGGATTAGGAGAATGGACATTACTTTATTTAACTGGGGCCTCTTTAGTCCAAATTGCTTCTTATCCGCTACTCGGATTGTGCCTTCTGTATGATAACTCAGATGTAATGTTGGGTCATGTGACCTCTAATTGGTGATTTAGCTATGTATGGCATTTGTTTTTCGTACTATTACTCTTGTATCTCGTCTCATCATTTGTGGTTGTATTTGTTATAATTTCCACCTTGTTATCGACATGTGACACTTGCGTGTATCCAATTAGTCACATGTTGGTTGTTGGGGCGTACCAATATGTGCTTCTATCCCTAGCGAGGAATGCAAATCTTTTTTCAAGCTAGGACCGCATGTTGGTTAGGGATGGCACCCGCAGGGTTGGGGTATGGGTTGAGCCACCCCATACCCTTACCCATCCCCTCTAAGCTTACCTATCACCCATACCCATACCTGTCAATGGGTATACTTTTTTCCCATACCTGTTACTTGACAGGGTAGATGGATACTCGTGGGTAAAATTACCCATGTTTGCAAAGCATCGCTTTGAATAACTCATTGTCATAAAAAACAACATATAATTATAATCTATAAACAACAATAGATTATAACAACCACACATATTTCTGAATAGCAACACATCATAAACAACAATACATTTAATAAACAACATCACTTTCTCGTAAACAACAACACATCAAAACATCAACATATTGTCATATATTTTGAGTTCACAAATTCATGACAAAGTGAAGAGATGATTCGAGTTCATATGAATTTTATATGGGTACATGGGTACATGGGTATGGGTAATATGATCCCATACCCGTACCCACTATACTCGATGGACTTAACATTTCCTTATTTATATACTCATGGATATTTTTTTGTCCCATACCCTTACCTTATAGGGGTTTTACCCGTAGGGTACGTGGGTAATGGGTATCCATTGCCATACCTAATGTTGGTCGTTACAATATTGACTAGAGAGGGTGTGAATGGGAGATTTTTGTTTGAAACTTGAAATCTTGTAGTAAAGCACAACAGAAAACTCTTAGTACAACACAACAGAAATAAAACTAAGTAGATGCAGGACTGCAAAATAAAATTACAACTAAATGAAAACATGGCATAGTAGACATAATATATCTCTAAGAAAAGTAACTATGAGAGCTCAGATGGAAAACATACACACTATTGTGAGATGATCATTATGGCAAGAGTGAGGTGAAAAACTAACTAGCACTACATGTAAAGCAAACGAACATACATGTATACAACCATAAATACAACTAATGCAAAGATACACCACAACGAGGTCACAGTACAGATAGACTTGTATGAAATGTAAATCTATAATATTTTCCCGAAGAATGACAAAGGAGATACACTCAGGTGAGAATAAATTACAAGAAGTAATTTCAGAATGTGAAGAAACCCGATAGTGCTCGATGGCAACAAATAATTTGTTAGATCAGTTCACTCTCCAGCAAAAGAGTTACTTCTGGTTGGAGGGACTTGTGATTGAACACATGAACTAACCTCTCTTTGTCCTCTTATCCTCAACATCAGTTGATTTCTCTCATGGTAGATTCTTATCGGGAATCTCCAAACCTTCAACAGACTTAATCCTTGAAGACCACAATTATTGTTCATCACTCTGGCAGATGCCTAAACGTATAGAGAGTTAGCAGCTCTCAAGAGTAACAGGCTCAAGAATTCTCAACTTAGATCTGTCTGATGCTCAACCACTATCTTAGTTTTTGGCTCTTGGGTTTTCTCTTAGAAAGATTTACTCAAATCTATTAGAGAGGGGTGCTTAATCAATCTTCTCGGAATCTTAAGTGGAGCACCCAACCATCTCGGTTGGTACAAGGTGGCTATTTATAGCCGGAGCAATCTTGAGAGGGAAATGACCATTTAGGACATATGGCCTAGCTAATGGCCATCTGACATGTTTCTAGTGGTCAGATTTCATTTCGAACTCACACGACAACTTTACTTGAGGAACAAGTAAAGATGACTCCTCTGCTAGGGTATTTTTCTTGCATCCCAGACGAATTTTGTCTCTGGATGGCAAGTAAATGATTCTACGCACAAAGATATTTCTCTCCACTCACATGGGATAAGTTTTGATTAAGCATCACACTAGACAAAAGTCTCTAAATACTTCAACCTCTTTTAATAGTACAGTGGTCCTATGACTCAAATCAAGGAAACGAAACTACAAAATAATAATGTCTCGTCTTTGTCTCCATTCTTCTTCTATGCAGTCAACTCTCTTGGACCATACTCCGTAGTAATTGCTTCACTTCAGCAACATTTTCAGAGTTATCTCTGACACGCAATCTTCTCGGCATAAAACTTCTCAAAGCTCAACAAACTTCATGGTGGTGCATATAACTCTCTTGGAAGTTTAGTCAACTTCTCCGAAGATTATAGCAATCTTCTCGAAACTCCAGGGACCTATCCTTCTTAGTGCGCACTAGCAAACACATTAGTCACTCACTGTTTCTGTCCAACAATCTCCAAAACCTTAAGGGGCATTCGATTGCACCAAACGAGTCTAGCAATAGGGGAACCCCTGGCCAATTTCATGTTGCCCTTGACATCGGTGGTGGTGTTAGTGCTCCTTTTCTTTCCCGAGTGGTCGTTCGAGTTCCCTACTCCCCCAATTCCTCGGGGTGATAACACTTCCCATGCTTTGTCGGTCAATGGTGGCCCTATGGCGTCATTAGCCTTCTTAAAGGTGAAACCTTGGGTGGCGGATGTGTGTGCTTTCGGGGTCGACAGATAATTCTATATGACTCTATGCTCGATCACACCGCAGGCCGCTGACCAGCGTTACGGTGCCTTTGTGTTAGGGGCAACGGGAGATAGTGGTCTCCCTTTCGGCAGTGGGTGTGGTGAGATTATGCTATTGTCTTCGCTCATGACTCAGTTGACCAGGCGGCGGAACCTGCACTTATCCTGCGGCTGCGTGTTTCTCCTCCCTTTGTTTGTTGCTTGTTAGGATTCTTTAGTCGCCGATCCTTTTAGGCGACGAGTTATTCTTGCTTCTTGATTAAGATGTTTCCTTTCGTGCCGCGTGCGCTTAGACCTCTGTGCTCTCCCGGTGGTTGTATTTGTTGTGTTAGTTTGCTAATCGCATGTACTTCTTCTTCTTCTTGCTCTCAAGCATGTTCATGTTGTTTGCAACACCAATGTCTCCTTCGCGGTTGATAGCTTCATTAATGTTAAGTTGGACCGATTGCCTTTTCTCTAAAAATTCAACGGGTGAAGAGAGATTTAACGTAGTTGTTGCATTAGGAGTCAAATTTGTAATAAAAAGGAGATTAAGCTCTACCTTTAGGGTTCTGTTCAGTAATGCTCTGCTCCGGGAGTTGGCAGAGCTGCGGTTCAAATTGGCAGAGTTGCAGCTTGCCCGCTCCGTAGATTCTAGGAGTGGATGAATACCGATTAGGGCCTTAATTTACCCATATCATAACTTGGACTATAGCTAGCTAGCTCCAACTGTCTCCCTTTTTATAAAAGAAGAATGATAAGAACTTGGAGTATTGACCAGCTACACACGCCCCAGTTAATTGTTGATCGGCATGATAATGGTCCGTGTCAAGGAAATAATTGTTAGAATAAATCCGAGGCACATAGTCGATCACTTGAGGACCAAGCAATCACACGAGCACAACACCGAGATTTGTTAACAAGGTTCACCGATATGGCTACATCCCCGGGGCCTGACTAAGGGCGCTCCTCCCCGTGACACCGTCACAATACCGCACCCGGTCGCCCTGGACACTGTCACATGCCGTCGGCTTCCCCTGCGTTCCGGTGCTATTATGTTCGCATAGGTTACATCGTGTGTCTACCCCTACTATATATGAGAGGCTTAGGATACAAGTGTCCTATTAGGACACAACTCCTACCCTGTCTACACACAGTACGACTCCAAGTCCAACTGTAACCTAACTTGTACAATAATATTCGACACAACTCTAATAAACTCCACCTTGGCGAATATTCTCCACCACCTTGAATTTGTCCGTGCGTTTAACCTCCATGTACATTGGACTTGAGATACACCATGAGCACCGCTGCTACTCCCAGACTCCATGTGACTCCACCTGCAACTGTAGTCCCTTCTTGTCTTCTTCACAATCAACACTCGAGTAAAATTAAGTTCCTCATTACTCTACCTTGTGCTTTCAACTTTCGGAGTATCCATCCAACACCATCACGCACCGATCACAGTCTATGTGAAAGTGAACAACTCACATATTGGATGCCACATATAAGAGTTACTTGAACTCAATGTCACCACTCTTTCTTGACTGCTTGTCTGAAACTTGAAGGAATTTCACCGTCGCCCTGTGTCACCCTGAGTCAAATTCGCAGTTGTCTCACCCTTCTTCCAGATAGTCTCAGGCATGTCCCACAGCTGTAGCACTCCGCCTCCTTCTGTATTTGTCATCCGCACTTTACCATGTGCAATCGAACACCACGTAATATACGGCCATGTACTCTCTCACCTTTGACAATTTCAGACTTCCTCCACTTTCTCAGATTCTCCATGGTCAACTCCTGCCCATTAACTAGCACCGATAGACCCAGCTACTAACTTGAATTGTACTCGGCCAACACCGCTTCAAAGACCTTGCACACTTTGTCTGACCACATGTCTGACCACCAGTGCCTTGGTCTATCGCTGTGTCCCGTGCTTACTGATGAGGGTACAGACCTGGGTAGGGTCATAGGCCTGACCTATACGTCCTACCCAAGGTCACTACCCCAGAAGATAAGAAGACCCAGAATCCACTCGGTGATGTAATCACTCGACCATCATTTCCCACTTTCACTCGACTATGTGGGGAATGACTCGACCATATTGAAGACCAGGAATCGGAAGAGCGCACAATGGCCGGGCATTCATTCCTTAGTCTTCATGAGCATTAAGAGTATTCAAGGCTGCCATTACCAGTAACTCCCTTACTTTATGTACATTAAGCCCCTTGTAATGGAGGTGAGCTGGGGCTTCTCTGGGACAAGGGTGGGCACCCCCTGTAACACAACACACATAAACCAATCGACTACCTCCGGGCACCAAGACGTAGGGCTATTACTTCCTCCGAGAAGGGCATGAACTCGTAAACCTCGTGTGTTCATCTTCGCCATAGCTAAGATCTTGCCTCTCCATACCTACCCCCCTTTCTACTGTCAGACTTAGAACCACGACAGTTGGCGCCCACCATGGGGCAGGTGTCTTAGCGACTTGTTGGTAAAGTTGCAAGTTTGTTTTCCGATCATCATCATGGTTTCCGGCGGCGAGATAGTTGAGGGTCGCGAGATCCGTCTCAGCGCGCTCATTTTCTTCGCCGATGACTCGGCGTGGCTCCAGGAAGCTCCGCTCGATGTCGAGGCGCTCCCCGTCCGAGGGGCGACGCACTTTCGCGCGTGTGTTCATGGCGTTCTTCTTCTACAGCCGTCAACCCAGTATCAGTCGATTCTGGTGGCATCTCCCCTCCCCGATGTTCGTCGCCGCAAGCGATCCGATCGGTCGCGGCTTCAGCGGTGAGTGAGACATGCAGTGGCTTGTCATTCGGCCACCCATCAAGTCGCGGCAATCGAGCCCGACGAAACTCTCCACGGCCTATTCGATCTGTCGACTGGTTCTGCGGAGACGGCGTCCGAGTGCGATAGCAGCGATCCTGCGGCTGAAGTCTTGATGGTCGATGGTCCGCGTGGCCCCACTAGATTTCGCCGCGAGGACGACGAAGAGGCTGGTGGAGATCCATCACGGGTCCACGAGGAGTACCGCCCTGAACCTCTGTCTTCGCAGCAGAGGGAGGATCTTCGTCGTCGCAAAATGGACGCACTTCACATGCCCATCGTTGGAGAAACCCCCGAGGCTCGGGCCTTGGAGGAAGCGCGCTTGGCTAATTTGGCTGAGCGCACTCGACTGTATAACTTGCAACGCGCTCTCGACGAGCGAGCCTAGGAACGAGTTCATGAGTCCAGTCGGTGGCAGCTTTTCCCGCCTCCACCTAAGGTATACCGTACTCCGATTCAGAACCTCACTGCTGCGGCTCAGATTGCAGAGTCGATTCGGCCGTCCCAGTCAGAGGCTGGCTGAGGGTTGGAATAGATTCGTGCCCTGCTCAGAGCAGCAGGAGAACAGAATTCCGCGGTGTCTCAGTCGCGAAATAGGATACACAGCAAGTCCATGGCAGCGGATTCAGTTCAGTCGGCCCATAGCCCAAGATCGCCCCTGCGGCGCGAAGGTCGTGGGCAGTACGGTCGTCAGTTCGACCGCGACAATCATCGTCGGGATCCAACACCTCCTCCAAGGAGTACGTCGTACGTGCCTCGGCAGCACGATGACAGGCGCCGTCACAGGGACGAGCGCAGGGTTCCAGTTGACCCGAGAGAGCCAAGCTTCGATGCGAGATCCATTCTCGTCCAAGGTCTGGTCAACTGGAACAGAGCACATAGAGAAGACCTGCGCAGAGATCTCTCGAGTGGAAGCAGGTCACATGTTTCTGGCCCAGAGTGTTTCAGCAGAGCCATCAGGGCTGAAGTGATTCCTCCCAACTTTAGATTAGCAACAGGGGTCAGCAAGTTCACTGGAGAATCCAAGCCCGAAACTTGGCTCGAGGATTACCGAGTGGCAGTGCAGATTGGAGGCGAAAACGACGAGATTGCAATGAAGCATCTCCCTCTTATGTTGGAAGGGTCAGCCCGAGCGTGGTTGACTCAGTTGGCCCCGGACAGTATACACAGTTGGGAGGAGTTATCTCGAGTGTTTGTTAGGACCTTTGAGGGCACGTGCAAACGGCCGGCAAGGCTTCCCGAGTTGCAACATTGTGTGCAGAAGCCGAATGAAACTTTGAGAGAATTCTCTCAGAGGTGGACCACTTTGCATCATACCGTGGAGAATGTATCAGAGCATCAGGCACTGTGTGCTTTCAAGGAAGGTGTCAAGTATCGAGAGTTGGTTCTAAAGTTCGGTCGGACTGGAGATATGACTCAATTCGATGATGGAGATCGCCACTGATATGCTAACGGAGAATAAGAGGATCGACCAGAAGCGGGAAGAGTAAACCGGTCGGTCAAGAGGCCGACGGAGGTGGTTCCAGTCGGAAACAAAAGCGTAAAGCCAAAGCAGCAGCACCTGGTGAGATTGCAGCAGTAGCTCAAGGAAAGTTCAAGGGAAAACCTAAGGGGCCCTGGCCTCCTAAGAAGGTAAAAGATTAGGCAGGAAATGATGTGCTGGACATGCCATGTCACATCCACACGAAGAAAGATGAGGAAGGTAATCTGATTTACCCGAAGCATACCACTCGACAATGTCGACTCCTGATCCAGCAGTTCTGGGAGAAACAGCCCAGTGAGAAGGATAAGGAGTCGGATAGAGATGAGGAAGAAGAAGAAGATGACGGTTACCCCAAGGTCAATTCCACCCTCATGATTTTTGCTGATGTTGAGAGCAAGAGTCGGTTGAAGGTCATCAATAGAGAGGTGAACATGGTTGCTCCGGCGACAACGACCACGTACTTGAAATGGTCTCAGAGAACCATCACATTCGACCAGTCAGACCACCTAGCTCGCGTAGCCACCCCCGGGAGGCAAGTACTGGTGGTCGACCCAGTGGTTGGTGGCACTCGACTGGCTAAGGTGCTGATGGATGGAGGCAGCAGCCTGAATATCCTGTATGCTGAAACTTGGAAAGGGATGGGCATCCCGATGTCCAAGCTTAGCGACAGCAACATGAGCTTTCACGGCGTTATTCCCAGAAAGAAGGCCGAATCACTCGGCCAGATCACTCTCGCGTGGTTTTCAATGATTCCAAGCATTACCGGAAGGAAAAGTTGACGTTTGAAGTCATGGATTTCCAGAGTGCTTATCATGCCATCCTGGGGAGACCGGCGTATGCGCGTTCCATGGCTCGACCGTGTTATGTGTACCTCAAGCTGAAGATGCCTGGTCCCAAAGGTGTGATCATGGTCACTAGCAATCGGCAGAAAGCAGAAGAATGTTTCCAGAAAGGTTCCAAAATCGCTGATGCACAGATGGCGGTGGTTGAATTCCAAGAGTATCAGAAAAGTGCAGATCCTAGTGATTTGCTCCGAGCCAAGAAGCCTGCGACGGACTCCGCATTTCAATCGAGTGGTGAATCAAAACCGATCCATATTCACCCAACTGATACCAATGTTGCACCGACTCATATATCAACGACGCTCGACAGCAAATAGAAGAAGCGCTCATCCAGTTCCTCCGTGAGAACTTGGACATCTTTGCATGGAAACCCTCTGACATGCCAGGTGTACCCAGAGGACTGGCTGAGCACCGTTTGCGCGTCGACCCCAAGGTAAAACCCGTCAAAGAGCATCTTCGGCGGTCCGCCATACAGAAGAGAAAAGCAATCGGCGGGGAAGTGGCTCGACTGTTGGCAACAGAGTTCATCCGTGAAATCTACCACTCCGAGTGGCTTGCCAATGTAGTCATGGTCCCCAAGAAGGACGGTTTGCTTTGCATGTGCATTGATTTCAAGCATATCAATCGGGCCTGCCCGAAAGATCACTTCCCTCTCCCCCGTATCAATCAAATTGTTGACCCGACTCCGGGGTGTGAGCGCTTGTCTTTTTTAGATGCCTATTCCGGGTATCATCAGATCCGACTATATGGTCCCGATGAAATAAAAACAGCGTTCATCACCCCATTCGGGTGCTTTTGCTATGTCACAATGCCATTCGGTCTTAAAAACGTCGGAGCCACGTTCATGAGAATGATTCAGAAGTGCATGCTCACCCAAATCAGTCGGAATGTGGAAGCATATATGGATGAAATCGTGATCAAGTCTCGCAAAGGTTCCGACCTGTTGACTGATCTCGCAGAAACCTTTGCCAACCTAAGAAGGTACGATATCAAGCTTAACCCGTCAAAGTGCACATTCGGAGTACTAAGAGGAAAACTGCTCGGCTTTCTCGTTTCCGAGCGAGGGATCGACGCAAATCCGGAAAAAGTTGATACCATCCTCCGAATGAAACGCCCCGTGCGAGTGCATGACGTTCAGAGGCTGACTAGTTGTTTGGCCACCTTGAGTCGATTCATCTCTCATCTCGGTGAAAAGGCCTTGCCTCTCTACCGATTGATGAAGAAGTCTGATAAGTTCGAGTGGTACGAAGAAGCCGATGCAGCGTTTGCAGAGCTCAAAACCCTGCTTTCCACCCAGCCGGTGCTCACTGCGCCAATCAGCAAAGAGCCTTTACTGCTTTACATTGCAGCAACTGGACAAGTTGTCAGTACAGTACTCACGGTCGGGCGAGAAGAGGAAGGAAAAGCGCATAAGGTTCAACACCCGTTTATTATCTCTCAAGTTTTGACTCCGCCCAAGCAGCGCTACCTCATTATCGAAGCTGGTCTATGGAATTTACATGACCATGAAGAAGGTTGCACATTACTGCTCTGATCATTCTATTACAGTCGTCAGCGACGCACCATTGTCTGAGATCCTGAATAACAGAGATGCAACTGGTCAAGTAGCAAAATGGGCGATTGAACTCCTTCCACTAGACATCAAATTTGAGACAAAGAAAGCTATCAAATCCCAAGCAATCGCGGATTTCCTTGCCAAGTGGATTGAACAGCAACTACCGACTCAAGTTCACTCGGAACATTGGACCATGTTCTTCGATGGTTCCAAGATGCTAAACGGGTCAGGTGCTGGAGTAGTATTGGTGTCCCCCCGTGGAGACAAGCTCAATTACGTTCTCCAGATTCACTTTGATTCCTCCAATAATGAAGCGAATAATAAGCGCTTCAGATGGGTTATGCATGGCCATTTCACTCGGCGTCCGTCGCCTCATGGTATATGGCGATTCAGATTTGGTGGTTAACCAGGTGACGAAAGAATGGGATGTCAGAAGTCCAGCCATGACTGGTTACTGCAACGCTGTCAAGAAGTTGGAAAAGAAGTTTGAGGGGTTGGAGCTTCACCATGTGCCCTGATTGAAAAATCAAGCCGCAGGTGAGTTGGCGAAGATAGGTTCCAAGAGAGAGGCCATCCACCGCGTGTGTTTCTGGAACATATTCATTCGCCTTCGGTTCAGGAGGATCCCTTCACAGAAGAGTCGCCACAGCCCAAGAGTGCTACAGATCCGACTGAAGTCAACATCCCAGCCGTGGTTGACTTAGTCATGGAGGTTCTGGTCATCACTCCCGACTGGACAGTGCCATACATTGCATACATTCTTAGGAAAGAACTTCTGGAAGAAGAAGAGGAGGCTCGACAAGTCGTCCGGCGATCCAAGGCCTTTACTGTGATAAAGGGGCAGTTGTTCAGAGAAAGTGCAACTAGAGTTACCCAGAGGTGTATCACGCCAGAGGAAGGTCAAGTGATCCTCAATGATATTCACTCGGGAACCTGTGGTCATCACGCGTCCTCTCGGACCATCATGGCCAAAGCGTATCGAGCTGGGTTTTACTGGCCGCGGGCCAACGAGATGGCTAAGGAAATAGTGGACAAGTGTGAAGGCTGCCAGTTTTACTCCAACATGTCCCATAAACCTGCGTCGGCCCTAAAAACAATTCCACTCATCTGGCCCTTTGCCGTATGGGGACTGGACATGGTTGGACCTTTGAGGACAGGCAGGATCGGATTTACTCATGTGCTAGTGGCAGTCGACAAGTTCACCAAGTGGATCAAAGCCAAGCCCATCAAAAGCCTTGAAGCAAGCACAGCTGCGAGTTTCGTCAGGGAACTTATATTCAGATATGGCGTTCCACACAGCATCATCACGGATAACAGCTCGAACTTCGATTCTGCAGAATTCAAAGCCTTTTGCGCCTCCGAAGGCACGAGAGTCGACTATGCTTCGGTCGCCCATCCTCAGTCGAATGGACAGGTCGAGCGGGCGAATGGATTGATTCTCAAAGGAGTGAAGCCTCGATTGATGCGTGACCTGAAACATGCAGCTGGAGCCTGGGTCGACGAGCTCCCATCTGTGCTGTGGGGATTGAGGACAACCCCAAACCGGTCGACTGGAAGGACTCCATTCTTCTTAGTCTATGGAGCCGAAGCCGTGCTCCCCAGTGATTTGCTCCACAATGCACCTCGAGTCAAACTCTTCTCGGAAGAAGAAGCAGAACAAGCTCGGCAAGATGCAGTCGACCTCTTAGAAGAAGAAAGAGAGATGGCCTTGATCCGGTCGACCATCTATCAGCAAGACTTGCGTAGATTTCATGCAAGAAACGTGAGGGGTCGAGTGTTTCAAGAAGGAGACCTGGTTCTTCGAGTGGATCAGCAAAGACCTCACAAGCTTTCTCCTGCTTGGGAAGGTCCTTTCATTATCACCAAGGTGCTCCACAACGGAGCTTACCGCCTTTTCAACGTCGAGCACAATAAACATGAGCCACGCGCCTGGAATGCGGATCTGCTCCGCCCTTTCTATTCTTAAATATTTAGAATGATGAGATGTAATAAGGGATCCCTTGTAGTTTGACTATCAAAGACACAATTTACTTCTTCCAAATGGTTGTTGTTTATTTCTTTTGTACGATTTATCTTAACAGTGAATCTTTTTTCGCTTAAGACGAAGTAATGAAAATCCTACCGAGTAATTAGTCTGCCTCACACTCGGGGGCTTAGCTGCAGCCCAGTGCTCGCCTAAGTAATGAAAATCCTACCGAGTGATGAGTCTGCCTCTCACTCGGGGGCTTAGCTGCAGCCCAGTGCTCGCCTAAGTAATGAAAATCCTACGAGTGATGAGTCTGCCTCTCACTCGGGGGCTTAGCTGCAGCCCAGTGCTTTCCTAAGTATAAAAATCCTACCGAGTGATGAGTCTGCCTCTCACTCGGGGGCTTAGCTGCAGCCCAGTGCTCGCCTAAGTAATGAAAATCCTACCGAGTGATGAGTCCGCCTCACTGGGGCTTAGCCGCAGCCCTGCTCGCCTAAGTGATAAAAATTCTACCGAGTGATGAGTCTGCCTCTCACTCGGGGGCTTAGTTGTAGCCCAGTGCTCGCCTAAGTAATGAAAATCCTACTGAGTGATGAGTCTGCCTCACACTCGGGGGCTTAGCTGCAGTCCAGTGCTCGCCTAAGTAATGAAAATCCTATCGAGTGATGAGTCTGCCTCTCACTCGGGGGCTTAGCTGCAGCCCAGTGCTCGCCTAAGTAATGAAAATCCTACCGAGTGATGAGTCTGCCTCTCACTCGGAGGCTTAACTGCAGCCCAGTGCTCGCCTAAGTGATAAAAATCCTATCACAGGATGAGTCGCGCCTCACTCGGGGCTTAGCTGCAGCCCAGTGCTCGCCTAAGTAATGAAAATCCTACCGAGTGATGAGTCTTCCTATCACTCGGGGCCTTAGCTGCAGCCCAGTGCTAGCCTAAGTGATAAAAATCCTACCGAGTGATGAGTCTGCCTCTGACTCGGAGGCTTGGCTGCAGCCCAGTGCTCGCCTAAGTAATAAAAATCCTACCTAGTGGAGAGCAAACCTCCCACTCGGGGGCTTAGCTGCAGCCCAGTGCTCGCCTAAGTTACAAAATCCTACTGAGTGGAGAGCGAACCTCCCACCCAGAGGCTTAGCTGCAGTCCCGTACTCGCCTAAGTTTGAAAAATCCTACCGAGTGGTGAGCAAACCTCCCACTCGGGGGCTTAGCTGTAGTCCCGTACTCGCCTAAGTTTGAAAAATCCTATCCAGTGGTGAGCAAACCTCCCACTCGGGGGCTTATCTGCAGTCCCATACTCGCCTAAGTTTGAAAAATCCTACCGAGTGGTGAGCAATCCTCCCACTCGGGGGGCTTAGCTGCAGCCAAGTGCTCGCCTAAGTTTGAGAAACCGTTCCGGGTGGTTGACAGGGACGTCAAGACCATTGTTGAATGCCTTGCTGATGAACTGATCAATGCTCCTCAAGGATCGCCCAATTGGTTGACAGGAACGTCAAGACCATTGCTGAGTGCCTTGCTGATGAGCTGATCAATGCACCCGATTGGTCAACTGGAATGACGAGACCATTGCTGAGTGCCTTGCTGATGAGCTGATCAATGCTCTTCAAGGACCACCGAGTCGGTTGACAAGAACGTTAAGACCATTGCTGAATACCTTGCTGATGAGCTGATCAATGCTCCTCAAGGATCACCCAATCGGTTGACAGGAACGTCGAGACCATTGTTGAGTACCTTGCTGATGAGCTGATCAATGCTGCTCAAGGATCGTCCGATCAGTCGACTGGAGCGCCTCGCTGATAAGCTAATCAAGGTTGCCCAAGGATCACCCGATCAGTCGACTGGCCAACCTTCTCCAACAGCTGCATCAAGCAAACAGACAACAATTCGAGGGGAAAATAGTTTTCGTTCGAAGACGGACACAGTTTATGGGGTGACAAATACAAAGTTTCTTAACCGCAGAATAAAGTGCTCCGGCATCAGGCCCGAAGGAGTTTTTAACGGTTACAAATTCACTCGGCATTCCGAGGCAAATAAAAGTGATAGCATAATGTTTTTCTTTTGTTACTCGGCGGGAGAAGGACTGGCCGGGTCGTAGAAGCTGTCGAGGTCGATGTTGTCAGCGATGCGACTGGCTGCCTCGAGGAAAGTGTCCATGAAATCCTGGAAGGAGTGCTTCTTATTGTTTGCCACTTTGAGAGCTGCCAACTTGTCTTCCCTAGCTTCCTTGCAGTGCACCCGGACCAGAGACAAAGCGACATGAGCACCACAACGGGCAGAGGATTTCTTCCACTCTTGCACTCGACTTGGAATCTGGTTTAGCCGAGCCATCAAGGACCCGAGGTCTTGAGACAGTTCCTCCCGAGGCCGAGCTCGGCCCACTGGTCATCACCGCCTCACCGAGCTCGATAGTCGATCGCACCGCCCAAGCGTGATTCCGGTCGAGCAAGTTCATCACAACTTCATCTTTCATGGGACAGTTGATGGAGTCGAGACCTGTCTCAACCCGCCCAGTTTCGGCCTCAAACTCCTGACACAGTTCTGTCCCATTGCAAAAGTGAGTCGACGACGAGATGATAAAGTTCAATCGGCAACAAAGTGATGAGTCGACTGATCATACCTTCAAGCTTTAGAACAAGTTTGGAGGCGAGTTGCGGTCTTGGTCTTAAGGCCGCCAACTTCAGTGGTCAGATTTTCCTTGTCCTTCTTCAGTTGTTGAACTTCCTGGGTGGCGTCTATAATGGCAGCCTTTAGCTTCTCGTTCTCTTCCTCCAGTTTGCTGACCGAAGCCAGCTTCTAGTCTGCAAGCTTCGTCTTCTCGCGTGCCTCCTTTTGAGTGGCTGCTAGGTCCAGATCCTTCTGCTCCAAAGCCTCCTTCATCCTCTCTAAAGAAAAACCACTCTTCAGACGAGACTGAAGTTGACGATTTTCACTACGAACATCTACTCGTGTGAAATCACTCGGTTCAAGGAGACTGAAGGAAAAACTAGCGCGAAGCATGAAGTTACAAAACAGACAGGATGGTCGAGTGATTACCTCCCATGATGGCCGTTTCTTATTGGGTAGTCTTCAGATTCTTCTTCGCAAGTTCGAGGTCAAGTTCAACGCTGATATGTTTCTTCTTCAACTCGGTGAGCCGAGCTCCAAGATCACAAGACCTCGCAACCGTAAAGACGTAACATATCACGATGATCGCAGAGCCGAAAGTGAAAACAAAGATTACTCTAAGACTATCGCGAATCAAGTTTTCAACAAGAGTCTCGGGGATTACACCGGTGGGTGCACTTAGCGTGCCCCCACCGGATCGATCAATACTCAGCATGAGTTCAAAAAAGAAAGAGAGACATCATTAGACCTCGATCGCCAAGAGCCGACCGTGGTCTCGGGGACTACACCCAGTGGGTGCACTCGACATGCCCCCACTGATTCAAAAAGTGCAGAATTGAAGATTTCCTGAGTTCTAAACGAAAGAACACCTAGTGGGTGATCAGATATAAAAGTGACATCCAGAAATTTCAGTCGGAGCTTTGCTGACCTGAACGTTGGTCTGAAGAGCAGTGCTGGCGTTGTAAGCTATCTGACTGGCTTCATGCATCACTTTCACCTGCTCCATGACAAGGTTCGCCTGGCGAAGAGCTTCCCTAGCAGCACTCGGCGAGTCGTCTGGAGTTTGATATGTAGCAAAGAGAGATGGCTCTTGAGGAGCTGAAGTAGCTGCCGGGTCAGATGAGTGGAGTTGTACCGGTGCAGCAGGTGTCTGCGTAGTCGACCCTGTCGGACGATCAGTCGTCAACGGGTTAGCGAATGTGACGTTGGTCCGGACCATCGCTTCAGGCGTTGGTATCGACTGAGGGACCTGGACTTCAAGCTTCCTCCTGCTTGAGCTTCCACTCTTCTTCTTCCTCTCCTTTAGAGGCACTTCTTCGTCGTCATCAGGAAGCACAGCGATAACTTGTGGAGCTACATAAGAAGAGAAATGTCAAGTTTTCAGTCAATTGGCCATCCACTCGACTAAACAGAACTTGGTCAAATGAACTTACCAGCTCGAGAGGTGGCCTCTTCGTCTCCTGGTGCCTTGTCGATGTCCATGTCAGTGGCAGCAGAGGTAGGGCTGGAAAGACACAAGGATGGGTTGGTCAGATCAAGAAATTTTTCAGTTGACTTACAGAAACATGAACAAGATACCCACCCTGAGGCAACGGTGACGTCCATCTTGATGCGCGGCAGTGTCTTCCGAGCCTTGGAGGGAGCAACTCTGGGCTGCTTGGCCACATTCTCCGTCGGCTCTGGGGTCGACGCCCGAGTGCGCTTCTGGGTATTGGCACTCGGAACCACACCTTTCCCGCGCCCACCGGCCGGGTCATGCTGCTGTTTGGATCGACGTTCGGAGCACGGTGGCGAGTCGACTTCCTCCTCCTCGTCCGACTCCTCGCTCTCCTCCTCCTCCTCGTCATCTTCCTAAGAATCCCACTCGTCACTATCTTCCGCGCTGTCCTCCCCCTCCTGGGTCTGCTCCAAAGCCTGCTCGCCATTGGGCATCGAATGCATCTTAGTGAACACCTGCAGAACAAAGTTGGTCAAAGATGAGTCGGTCAATATCAAGTACAGTCGGAGCATGAATGGGAAACAGTCGGAGCGAAAAGCATACCTTCTCGGGCGGGTTGTTGCTGCTAAAGGGGACGACTCGCCTAGATCCTCTGGGATTGTCCTGATTGCCTGTAATGCTTCTCAGCCACGAAGCTACTGTTGCAGATGGTACTTCTTCTGGATGAATCCGTGCGGTGTCATCCGGTCCGGAATACAGCCACATCGGATGATCACGGGCCTGGAGAGGCTGGATACGTGGACTGAGGAACACCTCCAACAGATCCAGACCCGTGACACCATCATTGATAAGCTGTACCACCCTATCTACCAAAGATCCTCGCTCCATGGTCTCACCAACAGAATTTCAGCGGGCAGAGTCCGACTCGGTCAAACGAGAAGTGGGGAAGGCCGGTCGACTGACCTGGGGCCGCGACATCCTGGCAATAGAACCAAGTCGATTGCCAGCCTCTAACGGCATCAGGAAGAGTCATAGCAGGAAAGGCACTCCCTTTCCTCTTTTGGATACCTATACCCCCACACATCTAGATGACATGAGTTTTCGAATCACTCGACTTCGCCTTCTTTACCGATTGAGAATGAATATTGAAGATGTGCTTGAAAAGGCCCCAGTGTGGTCGACAACCCAAGAAGTTCTCGCACATCAACACGAAAGCAGCTAAATATGTGATGGTGTTGGGGGAGAAGTGGTGGAGTTGAGCACCAAAAAAGTTTAGAAACCCCCGGAAGAAAGGGTGCGGGGGAAGCGAAAAGCCGCGGTCGACATGGGTGGCGAGCAGAACACACTCACCCGGCTGACGCTGGGGGCTCATCTCCCCCTCCAGCAGCCTTGCTGCTCCCTTGGTGATTAACCCCGACTCCGCCAACTCGTCCAGATCCGCCTGCTGAATCGAAGACCGGATCCAATCGCCCTGGATCCAGCCCAGCAGTAGCCTCGCGCGCGATGACGACCCGCGTTGCTACTTCCTGCCCTTCGCCACTCCCTTCGTCTTCTTCGCGCGCTCTAGCGCTGCCGTCTTGTCCTTCACCATGGCGACGGGGAAGCGGCGTCGGAGCGGGAGAGTAAGGTGTGGCGGAGAGACGGAGAAAGAAGAAGGAAGAGAAGATGTGCACAGTGCCGGCGCCTCAGTCTAGCCACCTTATAAGAGGTTGTTTCCGAGTGACTGACGTGTGGGACCAGGCGATCCCGTCAAATCCCACAACAGTCGCGCGCAGCGTACATGGAGAAAAAGGTGGCATGGGAATCGAGGAATCATTGTTTACCCGCTCCACCCGCTTCGGCACTCCCCGTCTGGCGCGCTTCCCCGAAATTTCGTATCCCGCAGAATCCGGGATACACTGCAGGCAATCGCGGTCATGATCCCACGCTCCAACGCAGCACTCGGCACATAAGATCAACAGTTCACTCGACTGTCCACTGAATGGATCAAGGCGACTGAGTTGACACCAAACATCGAGACGTACAGAAAGCGCTCGCAAGATCCTTAGGCTCGGGTCAAGCTTAACTTCAGATGAGGGTACAGACCTGGGGTAGGGTCATAGGCCTGACCTATACGTCCTACCCAAGATCACTACCCCAGAAGATAAGAAGACCTAGAATCCACTCGGCGATGTAATCACTCGACCATCATTCCCCACTTTCACTCGACAGTGTGTGGAATGACTTGACCATATTGAAGACCAGGAATCGGAAGAGCGCACAACGGCCGGGCGTTCATTCCTTAGTCTTCATGAGCATTAAGAGTATTCCAGGCTGCCATTACCAGTAACTCTATTACTTTATGCACATTAAGCCCCTTGTAATGGAGGGGAGCTGGGGTCCTGGCGCACTCTATATAAGCCGCCCCCCTCCTCTGAGACAAGGGTGGGCACCCCCTGTAACACAACACACATAAACCAATCGACCGCCTCCGGGTACCGAGATGTAGGGCTATTACTTCCTCCGAGAAGGGCCAGAACTCGTAAACCTCGTGTGTACATCTTCGCCATAGCTAAGATCTTGCCTCTTCATACCTACCCCCCTTTCTACTGTTAGACTTAGAACCACGACAGTTACCGCACGCCTCGCCGCTATCACCGTGTCGAGCCTCTGCTGTCCTGGTCGAGTCTCCAGGGTCGCGAACCACACCACTCAACCCCCACTGCAGAGAACCACCGATCAACACCGACCGATGCCGAGTATCACATCTCCATCAGACACTGGTACCCAGTCCGATCCATGTTTCTCTCGCTATCCCGCTGAAATAGGCTTCGACTCTTTGTTAACTTTCGCCGTAGCCCCTCCATCAGCTCAGAGCATAGTCATCCATCGACTCGGCCCACCTTCAACATGACTCCATGTAGCTGCGCTTATGCTACCCCCGCTCCGCCGATTTCAAACTCTCATGTGTGCACCGCCTTGAATCAACCTCGCGCCATAGTCTTGTCAAAGTCGCACAAGCCCTCAGCTCGCACCATGTGTTTCCACGCCCTAAGTCGGCCACCATCAGCATCACGCCCTATGTCGTCGTCGCTGAAATCACCGCCGTCTTCGCTTTGACCGACATCCCCGCCGATCCGCCGATACCCATCCAACCCAGCCAAAATTATGCGACTGCAAACATACTCCACCCTGCGTCGTGTTCGCCCGCACATCTCCGTGCATTGCTTTGACGGCCTGTGTATGCATGATCCCTATCACGACGCACTTCAGACTTCTTCGAGCCTTATCCGCCCGTCCTCGCCATAGATACTCGAAGCTCCTCATCATACTAGACCCAAAGAAAAAATATTCGTGTAAGACATGACCCCGCTGGATCCCTTCTCTACACAATTCCTTCTTCTTATCTTCCCATGAATTAGCTTCTCCACGTATCAGCAAGCCCTTTTTTTCAAACAAATCTCACGCCTTGCGGTTCAGCACCACACGTACTCCGGCAACCTTTCCTACCGCAGCTGCATGTGCACTCCGCAGTCCACACGTACCTGGCCTTCGTTCGATCCGCCCGGCACTCAAACCCAGCCCCGC
The DNA here is from genome assembly GCA_021437245.1 of Aegilops speltoides. Taxonomy (NCBI): domain Eukaryota; kingdom Viridiplantae; phylum Streptophyta; class Magnoliopsida; order Poales; family Poaceae; genus Aegilops; species Aegilops speltoides. The sequence goes on along the minus strand of CM038144.1, from coordinate 349,250,674 downwards.
TCTTAGGCCTCGAGGCCCCGCCTGGGCCTTTGGTCGGCCACACGCCTCCAGCCAAACCCCTAACCTAGCGCTGCAGCCGCCGCCGCTTCGATCGAAGGAATCGATCTTGCCGACGCCACCGACCTGTAGGCCTAGCCTTGTGTTTCCGCTCCGGTCTGCGTGCTACAGCCTTGCACCAGGGCAGCTGAGTACGGCCGCTGTCGTACGTATCTGATCTGCTGCCTGCTGCATGTCGCCGATTGCTTTACCAATTCCGTCAAGTTGACCTCCAATCTGATCGCATACGCTGCTAGTTCTGTCACCATTGATCTTCCGAGACTTTACTCCCGATCACCGGACAAACTACGAACCGATCTGATCTCATCTTCTCGGCTGCACCTCCTCTTGATCAACCCGCCTCACGCCTAGCTCATGATACCACTTGTTAGAATAAATCCGAGGCACATAGTCGATCACTTGAGGACCAAGCAATCACATGAGCACAACACCGAGATTTGTTAACGAGGTTCACCGATATGGCTACATCCCCGGGGCCTGACTACGGGCACTCCTCCCCATGACACCGTCACAATACCGCAGCCGGTCGCCCTGGATACCGGCACATGCCGCCGGCTTCCCCTGCGTTTCGGTGCTATTATGTTGGCATAGGTTACATCGTGTGTCTACCCCTACTATATATGAGAGACTTAGGATACAAATGTCATATTAGAACACAACTCCTACCCTGTCTACACATAGTACGACTCCAAGTCCAACTGTAACCTAACTTATACAATAATATTCGACACAACTCTAACAATAATCAATCATCAATGTACAGTATTGACCGGGTACCTGCGATTGCGACCCCCGCTCGATCAGCAGGCTCTTTTAGCGTTGGTGATTATACAACCAGGAGAGAGTACATTATTAGTTTTGCGATCAATTAATTTGGCACTAGAGAGTGCCATTTCCTTGTCGATTAACAGCAACTATATATGTATGTGCGATCCCGTACGCGCGATCGATGCGACGGATTGATGGATGCGAAGCCGGAGTTGGAAACGTGGCCGACACATGGTTTTGTGCTGAGGCTAGACACTTGATTCAGGACAAGTTTTCGCATCTCAATCTGTCAGCTTGTTTATTTATAAATAGGATTCCATCGTACTGCTACATGTTATCTTCTGTATATGCCCGACCCATGACCGGCTTAACCGGCCGTTTAACGGATGCACCGTATAGTATTCATATTATTATTTTCATAAATAGAGATGTAAGATTTGCCTTATTTATTAATTAAGAAAAAAATGATTCAAATAATGTGTTAGAAGGACCCCCCCCCCCCCATTATATTACAAAATCAGACTTTATAAGTATTTAGGGACTGTTCGGATTGTAGCCAGCACCCGCCTTGCCAAAATCTCAACGCTGACCAACAGCCTTGGCATCCGTTTGGTTGGATGCCAAATCTTTTCGACCGACCCCAAAATTTTACTCCACCAGTTCCCAAATATAAGATTTCAACAAGTGACGACATACAAAGCAAAATGAATGAATCTACACTTTAAAATATATTTACATACATCCGTATGTTGTATTTCATTTGAAATGTCTAAAAAAAATTATATTTAAAAACAAAGAAAATAATCATCATTTCACTTTTCGCGCCAATACAAAGGCGAATCATTCTGGATTCCATTGCTCATTATTTGACGCCGCCCCGATTTGCCGTGGCTGGCTTGGTCGCCCTTAGCGCATGTGGTTGCCCAAAGCGTTGATTCGTTATTTATATTGTTGCTAGAAGAATCGCCAGCGAAGCGGACTTTTGACGGAAGACGCGGGTATTTCTCTAGTTTTAAATAGTCCAACCAATTAGCGTAGCGAGAGAGTCCGTAGCTATATTAATTATTTGCACGTTGGAATTAAACGAATCGATCTCGTGGAGGTGTTCCAATTAAATCCTAAATTAGGACGAAGCTTAGCTTGCTCATTGGCTCATTGCGTCTCGTCCTAGCCATAAAGTACTATTGTTGTTCGACTTTCAGCACATTTGATAGCCGCTTGCCAACTAACGAATGATTGCGCATGTGCTTATACAGTCGGCAAGGGGTAGCCCTACTATATTTACCACTCACGTCCATGTATCAAACGGCACCTTCAAACGTTTCGGTATATGTCTGAATTGTGTTGTTCGGATCATTTTTGTTAACTTTTGTTATCTAATATAGGAATATCAATTAGCGGAACGGTTTGGGCGTCCGTTTCCCGCAAACATCGAACTATGCGGGAGTTTGGACATGCACTTTATCAACAAAAAGTCCCCACATGGTCCTTTTTTTTCTCTTTCCCCAACCGCACACTATACACACAAAAGAAACCAAATGCATGGTCCCCTCTTTCTCCTCTCAGCCAAAAAATGAGAGTGAATAGTTTTGGATGGCTCTCTTCTGTGGACGGATACCGGGGCCATTTTGAGGGTTAGCATTGGAGATGCCCTAACACTTTCCCAGAGACGTTGTTAGTTAGTTTATGTTTATCTATGAAGCATGCATTAAAGCAAGATGGGATTGCTAATTTTTCTATGTTGATCGACGAAGCATGCACTAAAACCACAAAGCAGCTAACAAGCTAGCTAGCCTTTACTGCAGGAAGTAGTTAAACTGAGATTTCTTAATGAAAAAGATAAATGCATATAAAGCTACTTATATCCATATCATATGACATGTGCATGGGCAATAAAAAAATACTTGCGCGTGCTTTTTATTTGCGAAAATAATAATTGATTAGTTATCATGACAGTTCTTTGCTACATTCAGCAGTACTCTCCAGTGGCCATCAGGTATAGTGTTTGCAGTCATGTGTTTCTCTATCGGAGCCAACCACAGTTACACCACCTGGTACCATACAGTGAGATCATACTTCATCGGTTGACCAATTTACAGTATTGATTAACTAGTTTAGAAGTTGCTAATTACCTCCGCAGCAGCAACAGTAGCAACAACGACAACAATAACAAAGCAACTACCAAGGACATCCATCGGAAATTGCAATATGAGCCCACCTTGCCTCAGGTCTGTTTTTTTTTTAAGAAATCAAAAACCACATATTTTAAGTTTCAAAACAATAAATTTTGATTTTTACTGTAGAGGAGTAAAATTTCGGTTTTACTCTTTTAACAGGCACCTAGACGATCCGTAAAACCGAATCGAGGAGTAATTTTTTTGCTCCGCCTCCTATTCGGCGTCTAAATATACTCGGTCGTGACCACACGGAGTAAAAATTATGCCTCTCTTGCGCCTCCCACCCCCACTGCCTCTTTGTCGGTGCACCTCCGGCCACCGTCCGCTGGCCCCGCCGCTACCTCATCGCCTCCCTTGTCCCTCCCCGTCCTTCTACCCGACTTCGAGCCCGTTTGCCGCTATCGTCGTCGCCGGAATCAAGGTGAAACGCCGTCACCATCGCCATACCCAATTCGTCAGATTTCTCTCAAATCTTCTTCCTCGTTGGTGGCCGCCGCATCTGACCTTGCTTGTGCACCATTGCAGGCCATTCCCACGCGTCAACCCCCGCTGGTTTTTCCTGAACATCGCCGGCCGGCCGGTGCACCACCACCGCCTTGCAAGTGTTCAACGGTTTGCCTAGGTGAGTTTTTTTTTAATTTTGTTCTTTCGTTTCGTTCATTTTGTACAATCGAATTGAACCGAACCATTTGAATTGAAGATGCAAAGGTTGAGAGAGATGATCTTCGAGGAATCATCATCATTAGAAGAGCAAGAAGACATGAAGACTTTGACGTTCTTGGCATGATTCTCAATGATGATATTCGACGGACAAGGAGAGGATCACAGATTGGCCACATACAACTCAATCGTGATAGAGCGGAGGGCCATGCCAAGATCATGAGAGACTACTTTGATCCAAATCCAACCTATTCGGAGAAGTACTTTTGCCGGTGCTTTCGGATGCACACAAGTCTTTTTCTCACCATTACAAAAGCCGTTGAGAAGTATGATGATAGGTTCAAGCTTAGAAAGAATGCATGCGGAGAGATAAGTGCAAGCCCTCTAATGAAGTGCATTGCGGCTGTTCGACTTTGGCATATGGGTGTTCGGCCGATGCAATTGACGACTGTGTTTGCAGGTGAAGACACAATCTTGGAGGCTGTTCAAAGGTTCACTAAAGCAATGATCGATGTTTTTGGACCGGAGTACTTGAGGGCACCGAACAAGGAAGACACCCAGAGGCTAATGGCAGACAGTGAAGCAAAAAGATAGCTAGGGATGCTTGGATCACTTGACCGTATGCACTGGACCTGGAAGAACTGTCATGTAGGGTGGAAAGGTAAGTACAAAGGCCACTTCAACAATCCAACGATCATTCTTAAGGCAGTTGCAATGAAGGATCTTTGGATATGACATTCATTCTTTGGTTTTCCTGGCTCTCATGGTGACTTGAATGTGCTGTCGAGATCACCACTTTTTGCTACGCTTATTATAGGAGATGCTCCTCCTTACAACTATACACTCAACGAGCACGACTACTCTATGGGTTATTATCTTGCGGATGACATCTATCCTCCATGGGCCACATTAGTCAAAACAATTCCACATTCAAAAGATAATAAAAAGTATTCATTTTGCCCAATGTCAAGAAGAGATGTGGAGAGAGCCTTCGGTTTGCTTAAGAAGCGCTTTGCAATTCTTCTTGCCCTGCCAATTACTGGAGCTCCAAGGTTCTCTGACAAACCATGACTCGTTGCATCATTTTGCATAACATGATCATTGAAAATGAGAGAGAGATGGCTGAGAACTTTTGGTACATCACCAACAGGACTCCTGTTGATCCGGAGTACAATCCAAATAGGTTTGAGGCATTCGCTGAAGCCAATCGCAGGATCGAGAACCAACAAGTTCATACTTAGCTCCAAGAAGATCTTATTGAGCATCACACACAACTTCAAAGCACTTCATAGTTGTGTTTTTACGTGTTATTTGCTACATTTGAACCATTCGGTTTGTTTATATTTGAATAATTACTGTTGCAAACTTTGAATTCGGTTTGTAAACTATATTTCTGATTTGCTTGAACCTTCATATTTACTTTTAGTTTCGATATGTGTGCTAAGATGTAGTTGCAATGTAAACTAGAATTGCATAAGTTAGAAAGATCAAAATTATACTCCACTATATTTAGGGGGTCGGCTAGGTCCAGCCAAAATTTAGTGGAGTATTATACTCCATTAAGGTTTACTCAGCCATTTAGAGCATCTCTAGCAGATCTGATATATACCCGTCCCGCAAAATTCATTTATGGGTTGCCTGTAAAAAAATCAAAGTATCGCGAGGCCTCTAGCTGAACAGATCCTGTAAACTCGTCCCGCAAAACATTTGCGGGACAACTTGACATGATTTGTTCCGCGCCGGAGGCCTTACCGCAATTTTTTCGGAGCTTTGCAAATTCTAGATTTTTTAAACCGAATAGAACCATAATATAAATTAAACATATGAATATAAATGGTCCAAAAACAATTGACAATACAACAATCGTCTTCATTACAACAAACATCCAAATTCGGATAACTACAACAACAAATTGTTCAAAATCATAAAAAAATACATATGGAATTTATTAAATAAAAATGGGAATCTATCTCCCATAGAGTTGGCATTGATGTTCAATAAGATCATCACGGAGATGGTAGTGCAAACCACTGTTCTCAATCTTCCGGTAGGTGTCAAGAAATGCAATGATCTCATCTGCGTCCCTGGCAGCTTCACACGGCTACCAACATTATCATAATAAAACTCTAAATTCAAATCCCTCTAATCCTCGATGATAATGTTTTATAAAATTACACATGCAGTCATAATATTTATGAGGGATTTCTTATACCAGAAGCGAGCGGGACCTCGAACAATGGCAAACTGAGCTTGCAACACACCAAATGCCCTCTCAATATCCTTTCAGCTTGCCTCTTGTGCCACGATTTCAAGCACACTAGTAGGTTTATGTTTGTGCCGGTGTATTGCTCGCAAGCTTCAACCGTGTGAACGAAAAAGCGGCCTACGCATTCACCTACGGAAAAGGTGCGCCGGATATGTCGATACCTCGGCGACGTAGTCCTTCATGCGCATCTTGTCGATGAGAGCTCGGTTGCACGGAATGCATAGCCGGCCAACCGTGGATCTGTGGCACTTTCTCTTCGGCCCTCTTTCAAATTTGTCCACGGATTGCAACAACACAAGGTTGTCGACATCGTAATCTAAAATCATCTCCTCTATGCCGGAATCATCCGACGAAGATGACGATGACGAACTCCATTCCATCTAACAAAAAAATGCACGCCGCTGATTATTCCGAAATCTCACCGGTCGAAATTAAATCACAAATTGCCGGCATTGAACTTACCTTCCCTGATGCAATCCCACGGGCCAGAATCAAAGTGAGCCGCCCCACCCATTTCTTCTGCTCCGCCGGCCGAAGCAAAATGCCCTAGGATACCTAAGCTCCAAGACAACATTTTCAGGAGAGGAAATGGCGCCTAGCGTCGCCGTTGTCGAGTCTGAGACAGACATGGGTCTTCCCCCGAAACCCTAACACAAAGAGAAGAAACGCAATGACTCCCTCAAAGGATAGTGGCACCGTGGGCACCAGGGTCGGCAATCTCTCGGTGGACCTTCCACAAAATATAGATTATTTCAGGTATCACAATTGCCCGTCGCTTTTGGCCAATCTACAACTCGTGCGAACAATTTGGTGATAGGCAGTACAGTTATTGCCGGTGACAATTGGTACGGCCTACTGGACGGCAGGGGCTTCTTTCAGAGATCACACCAAGAGAAACGCAGATGGGAACGTGTGATCGCGGGGAGGAAGATGAGGAACGGAACACGCACACGTACGCAAAGCGCACGCGCGCGCACGCTAGCTGCACGATCGGGATCGACAGGGTTACTGTCAACCACGTGCCTGAGATCGGGATCGGTCGATTGGCACTCCCACCGGGAAAGGAAAAAAGAAAGGAAAATCAAGTGGCTCGGAATGAAATTGATCGAATCGCTGTCCCAATCAGGTAGCCAACTCAAAGTGTCTTTTTGACTCGGTCCATGCAAGGTAGCCTGGCCTGGCGCAACCAAATTAAACACGATCATTTCAGGGAGATCCATCATGCGGTTCTATGTCCTTTCTCGCTATAGCTCTCTCCTTCTTGTCTTGTGAAAACATGTGATGCGATCTTCGTACGGTTTACTTTCTAGCATGATAATTACCTTTTGCATTGAGGTCTGAGTAGGATCGCTCTGTTCCTAGCTCTAGCTTGCTTTCAGTCAGTGAGCTTTCGGCGGGTTAATTCGTGCGTGAGAATAGTAGTCTTGGTAGTGCTCGGAGTAGGCGTATATGGGTCATCGCGTAGGTGTCCGTCCTGGTATGGACGTTAGAGTCTGGACACGAATATGTGGCGATCATCAGCCAGGGAGGAGGGGTGCAGCGAACGAATCGATCGCCAGAGAAGTATCAATCCAGCGAACGAAAATTGGGAGAAGACCCCCGGCGTGACCCAACACCCTGACAGGCCTTTAAGTGGGCCTCCCCTTCCCAAGCATCATCCATAAGCCAAAATTACCTATAAAAAATCCATAAGCCAAAAAAATGCTTATGGCAAAAGTGCAAATGTTTTTTTTTAAGAATACATACACAGATTTGCACATAGTTTAATTGATGAGACAAAAAAAATTCTTTGACAAATTCACATATTTGCCATGAATATATAAAACCAGAGATTTTTGCTATGTAGACGATTTTATGTGGTGATTTAAAATGGCAAGTATGCAAATTCTTTAAATGCCAAGATATTATGAAAAGCAAAATTCTTTAACTGCCAAGATAGTATGAAAAAGAAAAATTCAAATTTTTTGCCATTTCACAAACCAAAGTTCATAAAGAAATATACAAACAAAAAGTCGTTATGATCCATGGAAAAATTTATATAAAAAAACACAAACATGAAGCGAAAATTCCCATGATTTTTCATTTGCAATGACTTATGAAACAAATTTACCTAATTTTTCCATGTGAAAAAGAACAATACAAGTAAGTTTCAAATATTGCCGTGTTTTTGGAGACCAAAAATGTGGAAATGCTATGAGACTATATGGAATCACTATTGAAAGAAATTTTTGCATTGTGTGTATTTTGCATTTCCTTCTAGGAAACAGTAAATGAAAAAACATCTACGTTTACCATGTCACTAAGATAAAATTACAAAATTGCCATGATTTGGAGTAAAAAAGAAAGGCCTATATTTTCCGTGAGAATAAAAATATAATTGCCATGCTCCCAACAATAAAACTAACGCGGTATAGTTAATAAAATTGCCATGGTCTATCGGAATAAAAATGCAATGCTACAAAAATTGAATTTGCAATGATCGAATGAATAAAATTTCCATTTCTAAATAAAAATAAAATGTCATAGTGCCTACAATAAAACTACCAAGTTCAAGTTAATAAAAATCTCATGTTTTAATTAAAAAATTGACATGGTCTAAGTACTAAAATTGCCATGGTACCCTATAATAAAAAAATGGGCATGGGAAAAATAAGAAAAATTGTTCCCTAAAATTTGTAAATTTGCCATGTCTACAAACAAGTTTTCTTGGAAAAATGCAAAAACAACATCTGATTTTTTTTCATGTGACGCTAACAAAACATATCAAAAAATTGCCATGTCGTATACACCAAAAAATGGAAAAAAATGCCATGATCCAGCAAAGTAATTTGCCATATCTATGAAATTATTTTTTTTGACCCCCAAACCGTAGAACAATGGTTCTACGGTATTTTATATTAATAAAACAAAATATAGTACAAAAGCACCCACATTGGGTCAAAAATTGGCAGGTAACTAGCCAATGCCTGTTCTAGGTATAACTGTCATGTCCTTACATATTATTGTCTATCCACTATGAAAATATCTACTCATATTTATTCTTGATCTTGTGTCGAAGAAGCTTTAGATCTTGCTTGAACTGGTATCTCCATGATTGTATTGGTTGTTGTTGTGCTATGAAAATTTTGCCATTTCTCTGAATCCAGATGTTCCAGCATCCCAAGATGACAATTCATGTGGCAAATTGCTTTGGTAGGTGATCCAATGCAAGAATTGTGTCCTCATACACAGATGTTCCTCTCTGTCTATTTGGTATCAAGGAGTTCCAGCATTCTTGTGCAAAGTTGCAATCCCAAAGCAAATGCATAGTGGTCTCATCTCCTTTTGATTGCAGTTAGGGCTAAGGGTGGCAATTTTACCCACGGGTACGGGTACCGGCGGGTACCGTACCCGCATGGGCAGGGTATGGGCACGCTTTTATACCCATGGGTAGTACCCATACCCTACCCGTTAAGTCATGGGTAGTGTACGGGTATAGGCTTGTACCCGAGGGTATACCCATACCCTGCATGTTTGTGAATTAATATTAAGTTATCATCAATTAATCATCATTAATTTGTCATGTGACTCGTCTACTCCTATTGACTTATGAGTATTTTGTGATTTCTAAATTTTGATAATGGTCATGTACTCATATACCTGTTATTGAACTGAGATAATTGTTTTCTTTTGTCAAATGTGTTATGGATGAGTGTAAAATTGTGACCAAACTGTGTAATATTTGTTCTACCCAATGGATACGGGTACCCGTCGGGCATGGGTATGGGTAAAGTTTCATACCATGGGTACGGGTATGTGTAGAATTTTGTACCCACTCACTATATGGCTATGGGTATGGTATTGCTCTACCCTACCCATTGCCATCCTTAGTTAGGGCAGTAGGGGTCATCTAAATGCACTCCTTTTCTCTTGAATAGTGCCCTGGTATTGATTCTGCAGTGTGCTACTAATTAGAAGAAGATCTTGTGTTTTACTCCACTGGAACTACTCCATATGATGTTGAATATGGGGTGCTCCTCCTTATATTCAAGCATCTGTTGATAAATGTGGATAGCTGAGAACTTGCCTGCTAACCCATTAATGGACCATTTATCTTTCTATCTGGAAGCAATTGAGGGGTAATTTCCCCTAATTGATTGAATTGATCATATGCTTCAATAGACAATGCAGGTGGAAGTGTTCAGTCCAATCTTACACTTCATAAAAGTTTTGAATTGTTTGGGCATCATTAATTGCAAATGAATGAAGTTGTGGGAGTGACTGCTAGAGTGTTTGCTCATGCCATTTGTCTTTCCAGAAAAGCACTACTTGTCCTGATCCAATTGTGCATTTGCTCATTAATTTAAATCTGTCTAGAAGTGCAATGTGTGTCTTCCATCAGAAAGAGCCTTCATGAATGTGTGTCTATGAAATTAAATTTGCCATGTATCATAATACAAAACATGGTTTGCAATAAAACTATCATAGTTTAATCATTAAAATTGTCATGCTCTAAATAATGAAAGTGCCATGCTACCTACAATAAAACTTTCAGGACCCTGATCCTAAGTCACACCGATCTAGCATGTAACACATCATATCACTTTACTGCGTCATGGGCGGTATCTCCACGGCTGCAGCCTTACCTCGGCCGGGACCGTTTGCGCCTTTTGGCTCATGTATATGTGTGGCGACCACGATCCCAATGGACCGTAGTCTCTGTGTTTCAGTGTCATCCCTGGATAGGTAATGCTGACCCACAGTACTCGAGGAATTATAACAGAGTTCAATCACACACTTATTACATCGAGTCCTCATAAAGAGTATGATTACACAAAAATATCATGGCTGAAGGCCATCTAAACTAAATAAATGCGGAAGCTTCGAAGGTAAATGAGTCCATCAACTCCAACGGCATAGCTGAGTGCAAGACAACGTCCTATCGCACCTTATTCGTCGTTTGAGTAGTCTGCAACATGAGACATTGCAGCCTTGTAGGTCAGCACATTGAATATGCTGGCAGAGTTACACTATAAAGCAATGAATGCAAGAACTATATCTACATGCAGCATTTAGCTAGTGGAGGCTCTAAGGTTATGGTTTTGCATAAAGCTAGTTTTTCCCTGCAACAAAGGAAAAAAATTATTTAACTACTCCCAAGTTGTTCCAATATTTGAGAAGGTTCCCCCAACTCAAATCCCAATTAAGCAAGTATCATCATTAAACCCAATTCAATTAATTAAAGAGTGATGAGATCAACAATAATATCCAATTCCAGATACTCAAGATGTCCATAACCGGGGACACGACTAACCATAATTAGTTTAATACACTCTGCAGAGGTTGCACACTTTTCCTCACAAGACTCGACCGCATCCATGATCGGATGATCGAGACATAGTCTTTCTAAAGCATTAACTCTCTACTCCGGGCAGACCGGTACACCTACTTACCCTCTACATCTGCTAGTCCGCCTCTTCGAGAGCTCTTACAACTTACTCAACTATGCTAGAGCCCATAATGGCTTGTGGCTGCACACGGAAGTTTCTAGGCATGAAATATCATATGATCCCTTTGAGCCTGGGTGGCGAACCGAGAAAAAATCACACGGATACCCCGGGATTTCCCTTAACGGACAACACTGGGTTCCCCAGGTGCCCCAACCAATCCACCCACAAGTGTATTAAAGTTGCCACCTTAATGTTATCCAAGATTAACAACTCTCATAACTACCATGTGAATCACGATCCAATCCTCGTCTACGAGCATGGCTAAGCAATAATAAAGCATAACATATATTCCCGTGGTGATCAAAAGGTATTAGGTTTCTAACTCAAGTACTACAACCAAACCACATGTTCCCAATCCTACTCATGCAAATATTTGAGGAGCAATACTAATGCATAGTAAAAACTTGGTATATATTTCAATCTCCCCATTTTGGTAATTGATGACAATCACTTTCAAGAGAGTTTATACAAGGAATTATGCATCACCATGCAATGCAACAACCAATGATGCATGAGAATGAGATGCAAATGCTTAGGAACCAAAACCAAAGCAAGGAGAAAACTCGAAGACTTCTCCACAAAACTCTCGAACTCCTCCCCCATTGGCATCGATTGCCAAAATGGGTGAAAAGCTAAGAAGGCCAAAATAAAAGGTGTTCCTCCATAAATTGTGTATTTCTCAACAAGAGAGTGGAATGCAATACACATATCCAACTGCCAATACTTGGAGGAAGACAAACTATATTGAGGCCCAAAGATTGCAACAAAAAGATATGACACAAAGACATAACAAAGAGAGACACAAGCAATCAGAAGATACCAATTGAAGCAAGCAATCAACGGATATCAATTGAACCAACTAGACCAATGATCCGACATGCCACAAGAATCATGATAAGCGCAAATGAGTGTTCTAAAGAAACTAGAGAAGCTCCCCATGATTTGTGCACACATAAGAATTTTTGTATTTGAATACAAAGTGCACAAAATAGGATCATAGCTCCCCCAAAGTCAATAGAAACTCACATCCAGTGCAAGTGAGCATATAGGAAACAAAGCCTAGCGCTTGCAACAAGCACATGGTTGAGCAACATGTAAAAGAGGCAACTTAAGAATAGGCTCAACCAAAATGATGTGTGTGAGTCACGGCGAAGCACTTGAGAAGACTAAAATTAGGATGAGCATTAAGCATCAACATAGTCTTGAAAGAATGAGGCACACGGTGCAAGGCCTATCATTCCCACACACAACTAGCAAATGGGTTCACAAGCTTACTAATAAGCATATAAAGAACTTATGCTTGTGACAACCCGTGCTGAAGATAGAAGATGAAAGCCTCATCAAGACGAGGGATGCTAATTAAGATGGCAAAAGCCTCGTAAAGATAAGCTTGAGGAAAATAATCTTCACCACACAAGAGTGCATCAAGATGCAACGATAGAGGACACACACTCAAGGCAAAAGCTTTCACGAAGCCACCAAAGAAATAACATAAGAAAGACAAGGTGGACGTGAAAGAAAGGATATCAACTAGAGACGTAATTTCTCTCAAGTGTATAAGGTTCTATGTAGACGAAATCATGATGATATATATCTACAAAGAAAGATGTACACCCTAAATAGTTACAGCACGAAGGAACAAGATATCCAAAAGGAACTCATACATATACCAATAAGATATTTGCCTGGAAGCATAGCACATGGCTAGATATGGTCTTATTGTATATAAATGAATTCCTACCACACGAACATCAAAGACATCACAACTAGCAACAAGAGATCATCATTGGGATGCTTTGAGAAAGGAAACAAGTATCACAAGATATGAAATGAATATCATGCCAAGATACAACCTACACAAGGTTGAATGCAAGAGGGAAAAGCATGAATAGATACTTGTTACCGAGATATCATTGGAAGGATGTAGTAGATACCAATTGAAGGTAGATAGTAGTTCATTGATCATCCTAGCTTGACTCCAATATGCACATGGTGACAACACCTTCATTGTGAGTGAGCCGAGCATCCAATGCATCTCCAAATGTTCCTAGAAGAACAACACAAACTAAACGGTACCCAAACTCATCGGGACCAAATAGTTAGAAACACCAATACATAGGACAAACTCCACATCAATATGTGCATATAGATATAAAAATGAATTTCATGCACATCTCATCCAAATTGAGACTAGGTGGAGTTTCCCTTATATATTGAGTTAACGAAAGAAATCAAGCCAAATAAAATACATGAAGTAAACATGCATGCTCAAGACTTTCAAAAACCCGAAACCAAAAGACAAAGAAATGTCAAGTGAAAAGGATACCAAATGGAGAAATCATCACTTGGAAGATATCATTAAAGATAATCAAGGAATGAGATATCCTTTGATACACACTAAATTAAAGTTGTCAAACTCCCAAAGAGAGGATGATTCCAAACAAACCAAGCTCTCAACAAAGTTTCATGATGGCATAAGGTACCAAAGAAAACGGCTTGCCTTCCACCAACACACACTTGATAAGGATCACAATAAGAGTGTTCTAAAGAAAATAGGATAGCTCCCCCACGAGTTGTGCACTATAGAGAATTTGCTTTTGAATACAAAATGCACAAGGTGGGATCACCACTTTCACTATATCTAGAAAACACTAGACAAGAACAAGAAATTAACAAGATCCACAAGTGGTATGGAAGACAACGGGAGTTGACACAAACCTTGGCAAGAGAAAAGGAAAATAAAAACAAAAGCCAATGTAAAGATGATCAATAAATTCTACGACACATAAGTGACTACCAATTGTCAAAAGACAATAAGTATTTGGAAATAATTCCCGGTGGTAGATAACAAGGATCTCCAACATCATCTTCACAACAAACACAAGCAAATTGCCACTTGTAGGGCTAACATGTCACCTAGGAACAATAAAATTTACAATATCAATTCTAGGAGACAATATCTCAAATGTATACATTTTCTAGGCTTGTAGTATGCACATAGCATATTACTCCCCCATAATGTGATACCAATAAGAACTTAACAAGAGGCAATAAGAGGATCCAACACGAGATAATCAATGGAATTTTTAGAATTTGAATTTCTCATGAGAGATATACCACCTAGCGACTAGATAATCTTGTAATATCAATACTAGATGGTATTCCTCATGTACACACATTTATAGGATTGTGAGGTGCACAAAGCACATCACTCCCCCTAAATGGGATGTTCCATTGATCTCTCACACGAGCCAACTAGGATATAAACAAGACGCAAAAAGGCTCAACACACGACGCACACGTACATGATGTGCAAACCAACACACGCATACTTGATTGCTCAAGATAAGCAAGTTGGAAGCGCAACATATACAAACACATGCAAGGAACAAAACCAAAACATGCCAAGGGTCAAGTAACTTTCAATGTAAACAATTTAAGTACAAGTTACCGCAAGGAGGCACATTGGATATAAGATATAAGCTTGATGATTCAATTGACTTGGCTTGAGGCAATAAGAGTGATGAAGTCCCCTTAATTCTTCATAATGTAGCCAAGTCTCCAATGCCCTCCAACAACACCTATTGATCAAGTTTGAGCTTGTTGGTCCCCAACCAAGTTGGGTCCTAAGAGGTTAGTCACAATAGGCTTGGCAACCCAAATGGTTCTTTTCTTGACACCACTTTGAGTACCAACAAACTTGGCAAACACATTGCCGACCTTATCCTTCCCAAGAGAATAGATATCATCAATAGTAATTGGGTTGGATAAATTACCACTAGTGCATGAAGAAGCGACGTGGCCTTTCTCACGACATAAGTAGCAACGTCTACTCTTCACTTTCTTCTCACTTGATTTCTCAACAAGAGAAGCATTAACTTGAGTCTTCTTGGGAAGTGGCCTTTCTTCAACTTGAGGTTGAGCATGAGATTAAACTTGTGCCCTCTTCCCTTGTTGCTTGACACTAATGGACTTCTTCTTCAATGGGCAGGATCTAACATGATGCCCTTCTACTTTGCACTTGAAGCAAACAATCTTGGCCGAATTCTTGACTTGTTCTTGGCCCTTCTTCTTGTTCAACTTGGACTTCTTCTTCTTGTTGGAGTTGAATACAAGTCCACCTTTGTCATTGGGGGATTTTTGCACACTCAAGATATTGTTGAGTGTGGCCTTCCCTTCATGACACTTTTCCAAGTCTTTCTTCAAAGAAGTGACTTGGGCCTTGAGCTCTTTGATTTCCTCTACATGGTTAGTCTCAACACAAGTACTAGAGGAAGTATAAGCTTCATCGTTAGAGCAACAAGGCAAGGAAAGCAATTCATCACTAGATGTACCAACATTGTGAGTAGATGAATTACAAGGACTAGCACATGGCAATATACTATTTTGGCTAGAAGTAGTGCTAGTATCCACATGAGGCTCACTAGATGTTACCTTAGCAATCATGGCCTCATGAGCTATCTTTAGCACACTATGGGATACTAGAAGATCATCATGAGAGCTTGATAGCTTTTCATGACTTTCTTCCAATTTCCCATAATTGCAAGATAGCACCTCAAGTTGAGCCCGTAGCTCAACATTCTCCTTCAAAATGGATGCTCCAGAAGTAATAGAATTAGTAGCACAAGCATCATCATTAACAACAAGAGGAGAAGGCAACTTGGCAAGCTCTTTTAAATAAGCGGCTTCAAGTTGAGCATGAGACTCGGTGAGTTTGATGAGCTCACCCTTGATGACCCTTGAGCCATTTTCGAGGTGCTCAAAATCCTCAAGGAGTCTAGCATGAGCAACTTCAAGCTTACCATTTTTAGTTTCAAAAACATTGGCCACCTCAAGAGCTCTATCACTAGATTCCTTCACTCTAGACAATTCTAGAGCAAAAGCCTCCTCAAGAGATTCCTTGGTGGTTTGTTCAAGTTCAAGAGCTTGAGAGAGGTCCGCAATCTCATTAGCGTAATCACACCCATGACCTTCCATTTTATCAATGGTGATCTCATGCTCCTCAAGACAAGATTCCAACTCATCAATATATTTCTTGCTCTCAATAGCAATGGACATAATTTCCATGAAGTTGGAATGAGCAATTTTATTTTTATGAAGATCTTTAAAAACCATTTCCCCCTTAATTTTTAAGGAGGCAACATTATCATTCTCTTCATCATTATCCTCATCATCATTAGCATCAACATCATCATCAAGAGACATATTGGGGTACAAAGTAGGAGATAGCTTTGACGCCTTAGCCATAAGGCAAAACGCAATAGATGATGATGTAGGATCCCTTGAGGCACCATTAAACACCACATCTTGTTCCATGGAGTGTTCGGTTTCCTCTACATTGTTAGCACAACAATTCGAGGAAATAGATGCATTTTTATCATGGCAATAAGACATAGCAAGCATATCATCATGATATTTAGTCAAGCAATTTCTACATTATATGCAAGGACTATCAACACAAGCACGTGAAACATTTGGAGTGCTCGAAGTGTTAAAGCCCAAAGAGGGAGCGTTGCAATAATATAGTGATGAAGGATCATCCACAATATGCATACTATCATCATTGCAATGACCAACACTACTCACCATATCATTACCTTGTGGAAAACCACATGTAGGTGAAGTAGTAGAAGTTGAGAAGACTATATGACCGGAGGTGGAGGGAGAACAACCATCCCCACAAATCTTGGACACACCATATTTATCTTGAAGCTTTGTCCATAACTCATGAGCATCCCGGAGCGGCATGAGTTGAAATATAACTGTTGGGGAACGTAGTAATTTCAAAATTTTCCTACGCACACGCAAGATCATGGTGATGTATAGCAACGAGAGGGGAGAGTGTTGTCTACGCCCTCGTGAGACCCAAGCGAAGCGATCACAACGTAGAGGAAGTAGTCGACGTTCTCCTCGCGATCCGACCGATCCGGCGCCGTTACTCCGGCGCCCGAGTTCTTGACACACGTACAGCTCGATGGCGTCCCTCGTACTCGATCCAGCCGAGTGTCGAGGGAGAGTTCCGTCAACACGACGGCGTGGTGACGATCTTGATGTTTCACGCGCGCAGGCTTCGCCTAAGCTTGCGACAGTATAACCGAGGTGGAATATGGTGGAGGGGGCACCGACACGGCTAAGGAACGATCCAAAGATCAAACTTGTGTGTTCTAGGGTGCCCCTGCCCCCGATATAAAGGAGGGAGGGGGAGGCCGGCCGGCCTAGCTAGGCGGCGGGAGGAGTCCTACTCCTCACGGGAGTAGGACTCCCCCTTTTCTAGTTGGATTAGGTTTGGGGGAGGGAAAGAGGAGAGGGCGCCGCCTCCTTGTCCTATTCGGACTGGGGGAGAGGCGTGTGCCACCTCTGGCCGGCCCCTCCTCTTCTCCCTCGAGGCCCACCGAGGCCCATTTACCCCGGGGTTCCGTAACCTCCGGTTTTTCAGTAAATTCCGCCGCCGGAACCATTCCGAACTCCAAACATAGGCTTCCAATATATCAATCTTTATGTCTCGACCATTCCGAGACTCCTCGTCATGTCCGTGATCACATCCGGGACTCCGAACTTCTTCGGTACATCAAAACTCATAAACTCATAATAACTGTCATCGAAACCTTAAGCGTGCGGACCCTACGGTTCGAGAACAATGTAGACATGACCTAGAACTATTCACGGTCAATAACCAACAGTGGGACCTGGATGCCCATATTGGTTCCTACATATTCTATGAAGATCTTTATCGGTCAGACCGCATAACAACATACGTTGTTCCCTTTGTCATCGGTATGTTACTTGCCCGAGATTCGATCGTCGGTATCCAATACCTAGTTCAATCTTGTTACCGGCAAGTCTCTTTACTCGTTCCGTAATACATCATCTCACAACCAACTCATTAGTTGTAGTGCTTGCAAGGCTTCAGTGATGTGTATTACCGAGAGGGCCCAGAGATACCTCTCCTACAATCGGAGTGACAAAACCTAATCTCGAAATCGCCAACCCAACATCTCGCCTTTGGAGACACTGTAGTACTCCTTTATAATCACCCAGTTACATTGTGACGTTTGGTAGCACCAAAGTGTTCCTCCGTAAACGGAGTTGCATAATCTCATAGTTACGAGAACATGTATAAGTCATGGATAAAAGCAGTAGCAACATACTAAACGATCGTGTGCTAAGCTAATGGAATGGGTCATGTCAATCAGATCATTCTACTAATGATGTGACCTTGTTAATCAAATAACAACTATTTGTTCATGGTCAGGAAACATAACCATCTTTGATTAACAAGCTAGTCAAGTAGAGGCATACTAGTGACACTCTGTTTGTCTATGTATTCACACATGTATTATGTTTCCGGTTAATACAATTCTAGCATGAATAATAAACATTTATCATGATATGAGGAAATATATAATAACTTTATTATTGCCTCTAGGGCATATTTCCTTCAGTCTCCCACTTGCACTAGAGTCAATTATCTAGATCACATCACCATGTGATTAACATCGATATTTCACATCATCATGTGATTAACACCCATAGTTCACATCGCCATGTGACCAACACCCAAAGGGTTTACTAGATTCGTAATCTAGTTCACATCGCTATGTGATTAACACCCAAAGAGTACTAAGGTGTGATCATGTTTTGCTTGTGAGAGAGTCTTAGTCAACGGGTCTTTTACATTCAGATCCGTTATGTATTTTGCAATTTTCTATGTCTACAATGCTCGCACGAAGCTACTCTAGCTAATTGCTCCCACTTTCAATATGTATCTAGATCGAGACTTAGAGTCATCCGGATCGGTGTCAAAACTTGCATCGACGTAACCCTTACGACTAACCTTTTGTCACTTCCATAATCGAGAAACATATCCTTATTCTACTAAGGATAATTTTGACCGCTGTCGATGATCTACTCCTAGATCACTATTGTACTCCTTGCCAAACTCAAAGGGGTATACAATATATCTGGTACACAAACATGGCATACTTATAGAACCTATGGCCAAGGCATAGGGAATGACTTTCATTCTCTTTCTATCTTCTGCCGTGATCGGGTTTTGAGTCTTACTCAATTTCACACCTTGTAACACAGGCAAGAACTCTTTCTTTGATGTTCCATTTTGAACTACTTCAAAATCTTGTCAAGGTATGTACTTCATTGAAAAACTTATCAAGCATCTTGATCTATCTCTATAGATCTTGATGCTCAATATATAAGCAGCTTCACCGAGGTCTTTCTTTGAAAAACTCCTTTCAAACACTCCTTTATGCTTTGCGAATAATTCTACATTATTTCCGATCTACAATATGTCATTCACATATACTTATCGAAATGTTGTAGTGCTCCCACTCACTTTCTAGTAAATACAGGCTTCACCATAAGTCTGTACAAAACTATATGCTTTGATCAACTTATCAAAGCGTATATTCCAACTCCGAGATGCTTGCACCAGTCCATAGATGGATCGCTAGAGCTTGCACACTTTGTTAGCTCCCTTTGGATCGACAAAACCTTCTGGTTGCATCATATACAACTCTTCTTCCAGAAATCCATTCAGGAATGCAGTCTTTACATCCATTTGCCAAATTTCATAATCATAAAATGCGGCAATTGCTAACATGATTCGGACAGACTTAAGCATCGCTATAGGTGAGAAGGTCTCATCGTAGTCAATCCCTTGAACTTGTCGAAAACCCTTTGCGACAAGTCGAGCTTTGTAGACGATAATATTACCGTCGTCGTCGGTCTTCTTCTTGAAGATCCACTTGTTTTCTATTGCTTGCCTACCCTCGGGCAAGTCAACCAAAGTCCATACTTTGTTTTCATACATGGATCCCATCTCAGATTTCATGGCCTCAAGCCATTTTGCGGAATCTGGGCTCACCATCGCTTCTTCATAGTTCGTAGGTTCATCATGATCTAATAGCATGATTTCCAGAACAGGATTACCGTACCACTCTGGTGCGGATCTTACTCTGGTTGATCTACGAGGTTCTGCAGCAACTTGATCTGAAGTTTCATGATCAACATCATCAACTTCCTCACTACTTGGTGTAGATGTCTCAGAAACCAGTTTCTGCGACAAACTACTTTCAAGTAAGGGAGAAGGTACAATTACCTCATCAAGTTCTACTTTCCTCCCACTCACTTCTTTCGAGAGAAACTCCTTCTCTAGAAAGGATCCATCTTAAGCAACGAATATCTTGCCTTCGGATCTGTGATAGAAGGTGTACCCAACAATTTCCTTTGGGTATTCTATGAAGACGCACTTCTCCGATTTGGGTTCGAGCTTATCAGGATGAAACTTTTTCACATAAGCATCGAAACTCCAAACTTTAAGAAACGACAACTTGGGTTTCTTGCTAAACCACAGTTCATATAGTGTCGTCTCAACGGATTTAGATGGTGCCCAATTTAACGTGAATGTAGCTGTCTCTAATGCATGATCCCAAAACGATATTGGTAAATCAGTAAGAAACATCATAGATTGTACTATATCCAATAAAGTACGGTTATGACGTTCGGACACACCATTATGATGTGGTGTTCCAGGTGGCATGAATTTGTGAAACTATTCCACATTGTTTTAATTGAAGACCAAACTCGCAACTCAAATATTCATCTCCACGATCAGATCGCAGAAACTTTATTTTCTTGTCACGATGATTTTCCACTTCACTCTGAAATTCTTTGAACATTTCAACTATTTCAGACTTATGTTTCATCAAGTAGATATACCCATATCTGCTCAAATCATCTTGTGAAGGTCGAAAATAACGATACTTGCCACGAGCATCAACACTCATTGGATCGCATACATCGGTATGTATTATTTCCAATAAGTCAAGAGCTTGTTCCATTGTTCCGAGAACGGAGTTTTAGTCATCTTGCCCAAAAGGCACGGTTCGCAAGCATCAAGTGATTCATAATCAAGTGATTCCAAAATCCCATCAGCATGGAGTTTCTTTATGCGCTTTACACCAATATGACCTAAACGGCGATTGCCACAAATAAGTTGCACTATCATTATTAACTTTGCATCTTTTGGTTTCAATATTATGAATATGTGTATCACTACGATCGAGATCCCATGAACCATTTTCATTGGGTGTGTAACCATATAAGGTTTTATTCATGTAAATGAATAACAGTTTATTCTCTTACTTAAATGAATAACCGTATTGCAATAAACATGATCAAATCATATTCATGCTCAACGCAAACACCAAATAACATTTATTTAGGTTCAACACTAATCCCGAAAGTATAGGGAGTGTGCGATGATGATTATATCAATCTTGAAACTACTTTCAACACACATCGTCACTTCACTCTTAACTAGTTTCATTTATTCGCAACTCCGTTTGAGTTACTACTCTTAGCAACTGAACCAGTACCAAATACCGAGGGGTTGCTATAAACACTAGTAAAGTACACATTCATAACATGTATATCAAATATACCTTTGTTTACTTTGCCATCCTTCTTATCCGCCAAATACTTGGGGTAGTTACGCTTCGATAACAGTTCCTTTGCGGTAGAAGCACTTAGTCTCGTGCTTAGGTCCAGACTTGGGCTTCTTCACTTGAGCAGCAACTTGCTTGCCGTTCTTCTTGAAGTTCCCTTCCATCCCTTTGCCCTTTTCTTGAAACTAGTGGTCTTGTTAACCATCAACACTTGATGTTCTTTCTTGATTTCTACCTTCATCGATTTCATCATCATGAAAAACACGGGAATCATTTTATCATCCCTTGTATACTATAGTTCATCACGAAGTTCTACTAACTTGGTGATGGTGACTAGAGAATTCATCAATCACTATCTTATCTCAAGATTAACTCCCACTTGATTCAAGCGATTGTAGTACCTGGACAATCGAGCACATGCTCACTAGTTGAGCGATTCTCCTCCATCTTTTAGCTATAGAACTTGTTGGAGACTTCATATCTCTCAACTCGGTATTTGCTTGAAATATTAACTTCAATTCTGGAACATCTCATATGGTCCATGATGTTCAAAACATCTTTGAAGTCCCGATTCTAAGCCATAAAGCATGGTGCACAAAACTATCAAGTAGTCATCGTATTGAGCTAGCCAAACGTTCATAACTTTTGCATCTGCTCCTGCAATAGGTGCATCACCTAGCGGTGCATTAAGGACATAATTCTTCTGTGCAGCAGTGAGGATAAACCTCAGATCACGGATCCAATCCGCATCATTGCTACTAACATTTTTTAACACAGTTTTCTCTAGGAACATATCAAAAATAAACATATGAAAGCAACAACGCGAGCTATTGATCTACAACATGGTTTGCAAAATACTACCAGGACTAAGTTCATGATAAATTTAAGTTCAATTAATCATATTACTTAAGAACTCCCACTTAGACAGACATCTCTCTAGTCATCTAAGTGATCACGTGATCCAAATCAACTAAACCATAACCGATCATCACGTGAGATGGAGTAGTTTTCAATGGTGAACATCATTATGTTGATCATATCTACTATATGATTCACGCTCGACCTTTCGGTCTCCGTGTTCCGAGGCCATATCTCGCATATGCTAGGCTCGTCAAGTATAACTGAGTATTCCGCGTGTGCAAAACTGGCTTGCACCCGTTGTAGATGGACGAGAGCTTATCACACCCGATCATCACGTGGTGTGCGGGCACGACGAACTTTGGCAACGGTGCATACTCAGGGAGAACACTTCTTGATAATTTAGTGAGAGATCATCTTATAATGCTACCGTCAATCAAAGCAAGATAAGATGCATAAAGGATAAACATCACATGCAATCAATATAAGTGATATGATATGGCCATCATCTTCTTGTGCTTGTGATCTCCATCTCCGAAGCACCATCATGATCACCATCGTCATCGGCGCGACACCTTGATCTCCATCGTAGCATCGTTGTCGTTTCGCCATCTATTGCTTCTCGACTATCGCTACCACTTAGTGATAAAGTAAAGCAATTACTGTATGCGTTGCATTTCATACAATAAAGCGACAACCATATGGCTCCTGCCGATTGCCGATAACCGGTTACAAAACATGATCATCTCATACAATAAAATATAGCATCACGTCTTGACCATATCACATCACAACATGCCCTGCAAAAACAAGTTAGACGTCCTCTACTTTGTTGTTGCAAATTTTACGTGGCTGCTACGGGCTTAGCAAGAACCGTTCTTACCTACGCATCAAAAACCACAGCGATAGTTTGTCAAATAGACTCGTTTAACCTTCTCAAGGACCGGGCGTAGCCACACTCATTCAACTAAAGTGAGAGAGACAGACACCCGCCAGTCACCTTTAAGCAACGAGTGCTCGTAGCGGTGAAACCAGTCTCGCGTAAGCGTACGCGTAATGTCGGTCCGGGCCGCTTCATCTCACAATACCGCTGAACCAAAGTATGACATGCTGGTAGGTAGTATGACTTGTATCGCCCACAACTCACTTGTGTTCTACTCGTGCAAAACATCAAACCATAAAAACCTAGGCTCGGATGCCACTGTTGGGGAACGTAGTAATTTCAAAATTTTCCTACGCACACGCAAGATCATGGTGATGTATAGCAACGAGAGGGGAGAGTGTTGTCTACGTACCCTCGTAGACCCGAAGCGGAAGCGATCACAACGTAGAGGAAGTAGTCGTACGTTCTCCTCGCGATCCGACCGATCCCGGCGCCGTTACTCGGCGCCCGAGTTCTTGACACACGACAGCTCGATGGCGCCCTCGTACTCGATCCAGCCGAGTGTCGAGGAGAGTTCCGTCAACACGACGGCGTGGTGACGATCTTGATGTTTCATCGGCGCAGGGCTTCGCCTAAGCTTCATGACAGTATAACCGAGGTGGAATATGGTGGAGGGGCACCGCACACGGCTAAGGAACGATCCAAAGATCAAACTTGTGTGTTCTAGGGTGCCCCCCCCCGTATATAAAGGAGGGAGGGGGAGGCCGGCCGGCCTAGCTAGGCGGCGGGAGGAGTCCTACTCCTCAGGGAGTAGGACTCCCCCTTTTCTAGTTGGATTAGGTTTGGGGGAGGGAAGAGAGAGGGCGCCCCCTCCTTGTCCTATTCGGACTGGGGGGAGAGGCGTGCCACCTCTGGCCGGCCCTCCTCTTCTCCCTCAAGGCCCACCGAGGCCCATTTACCCCGGGGTTCCGGTAACCTCCGGTTTTCCAGTAAATTCCGTTTTGCCGGAACCATTCGAACTCCAAACATAGGCTTCCAATATATCAATCTTTATGTCTCAACCATTCCGAGACTCCTCGTCATGTCCGTGATCACATCCGGGACTCGAACTTCTTGGTACATCAAAACTCATAAACTCATAATAAGCATCATCGAAACCTTAAGCGTGCGGACCCTACGGTTCGAGAACAATGTAGACATGACCTAGAACTATTCACGGTCAATAACCAACAGTGGGACCTGGATGCCCATATTGGTTCCTACATATTCTACGAAGATCTTTATCGGTCGGACCGCATAACAACATCGTTGTTCCTTTGTCATCGGTATGTTACTTGCGAGATTCGATCGTCGGTATCAATACCTAGTTCAATCTTGTTACCGCAAGTCTCTTTACTCGTTCCGTAATACATCATCTCACAACCAACTCATTAGTTGTAGTGCTTGCAAGGCTTGAGTGATGTGTATTACCGAGAGGGCCCGAGATACCTCTCCTACAATCGGAGTGACAAAACCTAATCTCAAATACGCCAACCCAACATCTCGCCTTTGGAGACACTGTAGTACTCCTTTATAATCACCCGATTACGTTGTGACGTTTGGTAGCACCAAAGTGTTCCTCCGTGGCAGGAGTTGCATAATCTCATAGTTACAGGAACATGTATAAGTCATGGATAAAAGCAGTAGCAACATACTAAGCGATCGTGTGCTAAGCTAATGGAATGGGTCATGTCAATCAGATCATTCTACTAATGATGTGACCTTGTTAATCAAATAACAACTATTTGTTCATGGTCGGAAACATAACCATCTTTGATTAACAAGCTAGTCAAGTAGAGGCATACTAGTGACACTCTGTTTGTCTATGTATTCACACATGTATTATGTTTCCGGTTAATACAATTCTAGCATGAATAATAAACATTTATCATGATATGAGGAAATATATAATAACTTTATTATTGCCTCTAGGGCATATTTCCTTCAATAACTACATTGCTCAAAGCATCGAAAAGCACATTAGAGGCTTGAGCATTGAGATAAGAGTTTTTCTCATCCTCTAAAGATAATCTTTGGGGATCCTTTGGAGGAGAAAAACCCATATCTACAATTCGCTCTAAATTTGGGTCCATGACCCTAAAGAGATTAAGCATGCGAATTACCCAAACATCAAAATTTGTGCCATCGAAACTAAGAGTGTCAGAGAATCCTAATCCCCTAGTTGACATCTTTACTCTCTAGGAGGTTAAGCCCAACAAAGAGAGATGAGGCTCTGATACCAATTGAAAGATCGTGGATGTCGCCTAGAGGGGGGTGAATAGGTGCTTTAAAATAATTACGGTTTAGGCTTGAACAAATGTGGAATAAACCTAACGGTTAATTTGTCAAGCACAAGACCTACGACAACTAGGCTCACGTATGTTCACCAACAACTTATGGTAAGCAAGATAAGCAACTATGTGATAGCAAGATATATGACAAAGAACAATATGGCTATCACAAAGTAAAGTGCATAAGTAAAGGGCTCGGGTAAGAGATAACCGAGGCACGCGGAGACGATGATGTATCCCGAAGTTCACACCCTTGCGGATGCTAATCTTCGTTTGGAGCGGTGTGGAGGCACAATGCTCCCCAAGAAGCCACTAGGGCCACGGTAATCTTCTCATGCCCTCGCACAATGCAAGATGCCGTGATTCCACTAAGGGACCCTTGAGGGCGGTCACCGAACCCGTACAAATGGTGACCCTTGGGGGAGGTTACCGAACCCGTACACTTTGGCAACCCTTGGGGGTGGTCACCGGTACCCGTCAAATTTCTCGGGGCGATCTCCACAACCTAATTGGAGACCCCGACGCTTGCCTGGAGCTTTACACCACAATGATTGAGCTCCGAACACCACCAACCGTCTAGGGCGCCCAAGCACCCAAGAGGAACAAGCTCAAGGGCACCAAGCACCCAAGAGTAATAAGCTTCTCAACTTGTAACTTCCACGTATCGCGTGGAGAACTCAAACCAATGCACCAAATGCAACGGCAAGGGGACACGGAGTGCCCAAGTCCTTCTCTCCCAAATCCCACCAAAGCAACTAATGCTAGGGAGGAAAATGAGAGGAAGAATGAAAGAAGAACACGAAGAACTTCAAGATCTAGATCCAAGGGGTTCCCCTCACTAAGAGGAGAAAGTGATTGGTGGAAACATGGATCTAGATCTCCTCTCTCTTTTCCCTCAAGAACTAGCAAGAATCATTGGAGGAATTGAGAGATAGCAAGCTCGAAGAAGGTCAACAATGGGGGAAGAACACGATCTCAAAGGATAAGGTTCAATGGGTAAGAAGACCCCCTTTTATAGGTGGGGAAAAATCCAACCGTTATGCTCACAACCCGCACAGAGCGGTACTACCGCTAGGGATCGCGGTACTACTGCTTGCGGTACAAAAAAATACTTCCGTACCTACCTCCACAGGACTTGGGACGAGTTTTTTGGTCCGGAGCGGTACTACCGCTGTAGGAGCCGCGGTAGTACCGCTCTGGAGCGGTAGTAAAAAATTACATCTGCTCCAATTCGCGGTAGTACCGCTGCAGCCTTTTCAGGACACCAAAACTGCCACAACTTTTGCAAACGGACTCCGAGTTCGATGAAACCAATTTTTTTGGAAAGCTAGTGACAAGGGCTAACAAAATATTGAAAGAAACATCAATAAGAAGCAAAATAGAAAAGGCCCATAAGAAAAAGGTGAGAACCCTTCCTCGGATAAGACCGGTAAAACCTCCAACATCGAAAACATCATAGAAGACGCATGCGAACTCCATTTTCGATGAACTCAAGCTTGTCATCAAGATGACCATAAGCTCTAAGACTCACAAAGAGAATCAAACAAGAACCAAGAAACATGATGCAAGGATGTAATGGTTTGAGCTCTCTACGAACGATACGATCAAGCAACTCATCGAGAGCCCCCCTTGATAGTACGGCAATCGATCCTATAACCCGGTCTCCCACAACTACCATGAGACCGGTAAAATAGAAAACTTATCAAGGGCAAACCTTTGCCTTGAACATGGTCCACTTGAGCTAGATGATGACGATCTTCACTCCCTCAAGTTGGACCACCTTTCTTGATTGCGTTGGCTCGATGAAGACTAGATGTTGCTCCCCATAGTCCACTATGGGTGAGCCACTCTTGACTCATCTTCACAAGTCCATTGACACCACAATGGATGGCAAGATTCAAGCACTTGATCTCTTCGTGATGCTCCACTTGAACTTGCACACGGCAATCTTGATGGCGATCACCACTTGATGTCATCCTTTCCATGGGTTGTATGATATCTTCCTCTTGATGCAAGCCCATGGATACGTACCTAACCCCACATAGAACTCTCACATAGACCATGGGTTAGTACACAAAGTGCAATGGACAATGCTTACCATACCATGGGATCACTTGATCCCTCTCGGTACATCTTCTACGCTTTGTGAGTTAATCAACTTGATTCACTATTGACTTAGTCTTGATCAACCTTGAATCTTTGCAACTCTCTTCATTTGGATGATGTATTGAAGGTAAACATGAATGATCACACAACCTTCTTCTTCAAGACATGCTTGCAATAAGATCAACACTCGCATGACCAATCTTTGGATAATTCCTTAATAGCACCTTGGTCAACTCATAAACTCCTTGAAACCAACACATGGACTTCAAGAAAAGCCTCTGGACAAATCCTTCAAATATAACTCAAGACAACCATTAGTCCATAGAGATTGTCATCAATTAAGAAAACCAAACATGGGGGCACCGTATGTTCTTTCAGAAGGCTTCACAGACAACAATGAACGATGAGATATGGAGGATGGATTCCGGAGCCAAGTCATGGAATTCCAGCCCATAGTAAAACATGAGCCCTCTCACGAAGGGATCCATCGGGAAGGCTAAACCCCAACGGAGGTGAGACACGAACACGACGCTCTCACCAGGCTCGGGAGTGGGAATGACTTTCCCTTGGGTGGGCAACCTATGCGAAATCTCGTAGGTTAGGTACCTGGCGTCTCTCAGCTTTAGCACGTCCTCTTCCGTGACGAAACAGGGCATCCACCGGCCCTGTAGGTCGGAGCCGGACATTGTCGAAGGTTCGAAGCACCGAATCTGGAGCCTTGGGTGTTGGAATTCGGGGTGAGGGGCGGATTCGATTGAGGCTTGAAGAAAAGGAATAGGCCTTGGTCTCATTATAAAGGGGAAGAATACCAAGAGCCATCCCCGTGACCGTTTGGAACTCGCCTTCGATGGAGGAGGCATGGCAACGGGCGCGGTTGGGTTACCCACGTCCGTATTGACGAGAATCCCGGAATAAGGGGGACACGATCTCTGCTTCGACAAGACGTGCCAAGGAAACCGCCGCTAACGCGCCGAGGTGGAATAATAAAAGCGATTCGAGTAAAAGCTTGGTTGTGGTGTGACGTCACGCCACAAAATACGTCAGCAGATTGAACTTGTGTAAATATTATTCTCTCTACGGTGGTATGTGGAATTTATTTTGCAGAGCCGGACACTATCCTGGCATTCACAATCTTCTATGAATTATTCAGAGGAGGAACCCGCCTTGCAACGCCGAAGACAATATGCGTGCCAGACTCGTCGTCATTGAAGCCTGGTTCAGGGGCTACTAAGGGAGTCCTGGACTAGGGGGTGTCCGGATAGCTGAACTATCATCATTGGCCGGACTCCAAGACTATGAAGATACAAGATTGAAGACTTCGTCCCGTGTCCGGATGGGACTTTACTTCGCGTGGAAGGCAAGCTTGGCAATACGGATATGTAGATCTCCTACCATTATAACCGACTCTGTGTAACCCTAGCCCTCTCCGGTGTCTATATAAACCGAAGGGTTTTAGTCCATAGGACGAACAACAATCATACCATAGGCTAGCTTCTAGGGTTTAGCCTCCTTGATCTCGTGGTAGATCTACTCTTGTACTACCCATATCATCAATATCAATCAAGCAGGAGTAGGGTTTTACCTCCATCAAGAGGGCCCGAACCTGGGTAAAACCATCGTGTCCCTTGTCTCCTGTTAGCATCCGCCTAGACGCACAGTTCGGGACCCCCTACCCGAGATCCGCCGGTTTTGACACCGACACCCCTCCCATGCCATGGGAGCCAAGGACCAGAGGGGAAACACTTCTCCCATCTAGGGAGAAGGTAAAGGAAGAAGAAGAAGAAGAAGAAGGGGGGCTCTCTTCCCCTTGCTTCCGGTGGCGTCAGAACGCTGCCGGGGGCCATCATCATCACCGTGATCTTCACCAACACCTCCGTCATCTTCACCAACATCTCCATCACCTTCCCCCCTCTATCTACATCAGTCCACTCTCCCGCAACCCGCTGTACCCTCTACTTGAACATGGTGCTTTATGCTTCATATTATTATCCAATGATGTGTTGCCATCCTATGATGTCTGAGTAGATTTTCGTTGTCCTATTGGTGGTTGATGAATTGCTATGATTGATTTAATTTTCTTGTGGTTATGTTGCTATCCTATTGTGCCCTCCATGTCGCGCAAGCGTGAGGGATTCCCGCTGTAGGGTGTTGCAATACGTTCGTGATTCTTTTATGGTGGGTTGCTTGAGTGACAGAAGCATAAACCCGAGTAAGGGGATTGTTGCGTACGGGATAAAGGGGACTTGATGCTTTAATGCTATGGTTGGGTTTTACCTTAATGAATCTTTAGTAGTTGCAGACGCTTGCTAGAGTTCCAATCATAAGTGCATATGATCCAAGAAGAGAAAGTATGTTAGCTTATGCCTCTCCCACATAAAACTTGCTATCGGTCTAGTAACGTAGTCAATTGCTTAGGGACACTTTCACAACTCCTACCACCACTTTTCCACACTCGCTTTATTTACCTTATTGCATCTTTATCTAAACAGCCCCTAGTTTATATTTACGTGTTCTTTATTAGCTTGCAAACTTATCCTATCACACCTACAAAGTACCTCTAGTTTCATACTTGTTCTAGGTAAAGCAAACGTCAAGCGTGCGTAGAGTCGTATCAGTGGCCGATAGGACTTGAGAGAGTATCTGTTCTAGTTGGGTTCGACACTCTTACTTATCGAAAGAGGCTACAACTATCCCGTATACTTGCGGGTTATCAAGACCTTTTTTTGGCACCGTTGCCGGGGAGTCATAGCATGGGGTGAATATTCTTGTGTGTGCTTGTTTGCTTTATCAGTAAGTAATTTTTATTTGTTGTTCTTAGTTGTTTTCTATCTTTAGTTATGGGTAGGAAACGCAAAATACCAAAAAAAATAGTTGTACCTACTACACCAATGGTTCAAGAACCACTCAAAATCTATCACACTCCTGAAGCTTTTTACTTGGATCATATTTGATCCCTTTGTGCTCGTGCTGAAACCCCAACTAGCTTAGTTGAGGGCAAATCTTTAGATGTGCGTGCTTGTTATGTGCGACACCGTATATCTGAAAAAGGGAAACTTTTATTGGATCAAATTCATCGTTTGCAATGCTATGCTTGGAATTTATGTGAAACATATGATATTACTTGTTGTTCTGAAAACCCTAAGAAACACCTTCCCTACCAATGTGAGTTTATTGATAATGGAATCGTATCTTCGTATGCTAAGGGTGCTTATAATTACTATGATGTTCAACAAATTGAAGAATTTGTTGCTTTTAAGGGCGCTTATGAAATTGCTTCTTTGATTGAAAAGTATGATGCTACTCTCTACAAATTTGAAAATTTTGCCATACTTGAATATTGTTATGATAATTATGCTTCTAATGCCTATGTTAAACTACATATTGAGAAATTCTCCGTTGTCCAAGAAGAGATTAATATTTTGCAGGAAGCTATGGAAGAATAAATTGATGAAAATGTGAGCTCATTGGATGAAAAAGATGATGAGGAGAGTGAAGAACAAAAGGAGGAAGAGCGGATTGATCACCCATGCTCACCTTCTAATGAGAGTAACTCTTCAACTCATACATTGTTTAATTCCCCTTCGTGCTTACCGAAGGATGATTGCTATGATCCCGTTGATTCTCTTGAAATATCTCTTTTTGATGATGCTTGCTATGCTTGTGGCCAAGATGCCAATATGAATGATGGTTATGGAGATGAACTTGCTATAGTTCCTTATGTTAAATATGAAATTGTTGCTATTGCACCCATGCATGATAGTCCTATTATCTTTTTGAATTCTCCCGACTACACTATATCGGAGAAGTTTGTGCTTATTAAGGATTATATTGATGGGTTGCATTTTACTACTATACATGATGATTTTGATAGATATAATATGCATGTGCTTGCTGCTCCTACTTGCAATTATTATGTGAGAGGAACTATATCTCCACCTCTCTATGTTTCCAATATGATAGAATTGCAAGAAACTGCTTATACTATGCATTGGCGTTTACTTGGCGTGCATGAATTGTTCTTTTATAACATGCCGATGCATAGGAAGAGAGTTAGACTTCGTCATTATTTGATATATGTTACTTTGTGCTCACTACTAAATTACAAATCATTGTTAATTAAAATTAGCTTTGATATACCTTGGGATCCGGGTGGATTCATTACTTGAGCACTAAATGCCTAGCTTAATGGCTTTGAAGAAAGCGTTGCCAGTATAGCGACCAGACCTCAAACAGTATGATCTGTGTGCATCAGTGTCATCCCTGGATCAGTAATGCTGATATGCACAATACTTGAAGGATTTATAATAGAGTAGCAATCACACACTTATTACATCGAATATCTCCAAAGAGAACTTATTACAATAAATATGGCTTAAGACCATCTAATAAACATAACAGCGGAAGGCTTGGAAGATAAGTGAGTCCATCAACTCCAACGGCATCACTGAGTATAGAACCACGATCCTAAGGCATCTTACTCATCGTCTGAAAAGTCTGCAACATGAACGTTGCAGCCCGAAAACGGGTCAGCACATGGAATATGCTGGCAATGTAACTCATAGAGAGTAATGAAAGAATAATGCTATTCTACATGCATATAAGGCTGGTGGAAAGCTCTATGGTTACAGTTTTGCAGAAAGCCAAATTTTCCCTACTTCAAAGGAATAAATTGGTGGTTGTTAAACATTGAGAGCATAGACACCCTCTCAATCCCAATTAAGCATCATCATTAAAACCCAACAATATTAATTTAAAGTAACATGATGAGATTCACATGATAATCCAAGTACTAGATACTCAAAACGTCCATAACCGGGGACACGGCTAATCCTGATTAGTTTATACACTCTGCAGAGGTTTGCGCACTTTTCCCCACACGACTCGATCTCCTCCGTTGGTTTTCTCGCACTACATGGTGTTTGAGAAACGGATGACCGAGACATAGTCTTTTAGAAGCGCTAACACCTTACGATGGGTAGACCTGTACACCTACTTTCCCCTACATCTGCTAGTCTACCACTGTAAGAGTTCACACGACTTAGTCAACTATGCTAGAGACCATAATAGCATGTGGCTGCACACGGAAGTTTCTAGCATGAATAATCTCATGATCCCTTTGAACCTGGGTGGCGGTCCAAAAACAAACAGACAATCCTGGAATACCCAAGTGCCTCAATCCACCCAGATGTGTATTAAAGTTGCCACCTTAAATAAACCATTAATTTAACAATCTCACATCTGTCATGGATTCACTCACCCAATCACGTCTACTAGCATAGCATGGCATAATAAGCAAACGTAGAAGTAAGTCCCAAGGGTTTGATAATAAAACAGGTAATAGGTACTACCTCATCTACTTCCCAAAACCCACATATTAATCAGATCCTAATCATGCAATTGTTTGAGGATTGATCTAATGCATAAAAACTGGGTAATAAAGAAGTATGATCAAAGTGTTACTTGCCTTGCTGATGATCCGTGAAACATAGTGATTCGAAGTAGCAAGCGGCGCACTCTGGGTACTCTATCGCAAACAAACAAGCATACAATAAGTACTCATCTAATGCACGAGTAAAATTCAAATAAGAGATATAACCAGAAAGTCCAACTTAAGAACTCCGGTTTGCAAAAAGAATCAAATCAAACGAAGCAACAAAAATCAAACGGCGAAAGAAACAAGCTTCGTTTACTAAACTGGACCTAAGTTGAATTTTACAGTAGCAAAAACTTATTTGAGTTGGTTAAACCGAAAGAGGGTTTTGAGACGAAACTCTAGGCGCTTGAATCGCCTGATTCCGATAAATGAGCGAAAGGATAAATTAAACAAAAATCGGATCAGAAATCACGATCAGAAATAATCGCGAAAAATCCGATAAAAAGGAAAACGGACGAACAGGCTAACGAACGAACGCTCGCTGTCTGCGAAAAAAACGAAAATCATTCGTTAAAATGAACGAAAGAACGAGCGTTTGCTAAATAAATAAACCGAGAAAAAAACCGATCTAATAAAAAATAAAACAACCGCAGGTTTTTTTTAAAAAAACGAGCGGTTAACCGGCAAAAACCGGAGCGGCGGCGGCTACCTCGGGCGACGTGGCGGCGGGGTCGGCGGCGGCTCGGCGACGGGCTGGCGGCATGGGCGAGGGGAGGCGGCGGGCGTCCGCGGTGGGATTTGGCAGCGGGCGTCGGGCGGCGGCGGGATCCGCGGCGGGCGGCGGCGGCGGCGACAAGCGAACTCCGCCCGCCAAGGGCGGGGAGGCGGTGGCGACGCTAGGGTTCGAGGCGGCGGTGGTGGGGCGGCTCGGGCGCCTCGGTTAGGGACACTTTCACAAATCCTACCACCACTTTTCCACACTCGCTTTATTTACTTTATTGCATCTTTATCTAAACAGCCTCTAGTTTATATTTACGTGTTCTTTATTATCTTGCAAACCTATCCTATCACACCTACAAAGTACCTCTAGTTTCATACTTGTTCTAGGTAAAGCGAACATCAAGCGTGCGTAGAGTCGTATCAGTGGCCGATAGGACTTGAGAGAGTATTTGTTCTACCTTTAGCTCCTTGTTGGGTTCGACACTCTTACTTATCGAAAGAGGCTACAACTATCCGTATACTTGCGGGTTATCAGAGATCAACAATAATATCCAATTCCAGATACTCAAGATGTCCATAACCGGGGACACTGCTAACCATGATTATTTTAATACACTCTGCAGAGGTTGTGCACTTTTACCCACAAGACTCGACCGCATCCATGATCGGATGATCGAGACATAGTCTTTCTGAAGCATTAACTCTCTACTCCGGGCAGACCGGTACACCTACTTTCCCTCTACATCTGCTAGTCCGCCTCTTCGAGAGCTCGTACAACTTACTCAACTATGCCAAAGCCCATAATGGCTTGTGGCTGCACACGGAAGTTTCTAGGCATGAAAATCATATGATCCCTTTGAGCCTGGGTGGCGAACCGAGAAAAAATCATACGGATACCCCGGGATTTCCCTTAACGGACAACACTGGGTTCCCCAGGTGCCCCAACCAATCCACCCGGATGTGTATTAAGGCTGTCACCTTATTGTTATCCAAGATTAATAACTCTCATAACGTCCATGTGAATCACGATCCAATCCCCATCTACGAGCATGACTAAGCAATAATAAAGCATAACGTATATTCCCGGGGTGATCAAAAGGAATTAGGTTCCTACCTCAAGTACTACAACCAAACCACATGTTCCCAATCCTACTCATGCAAATACTTGAGGAGCAATACTAATGCATAGTAAAAACTGGGTATATAAGAGTATGATCAAAGCGTAACTTGCCTTGCTGACGATCTGCAAACTCTAGAGATTCATAATAACAAGCTTCACACTCTGGGTAATCTAGTGTAGACAAACAATAGCATACATAAGCAATCACTCAAACGAAACAACGAGAAAACGAGAAAAGATCCAAATCAAACACAAAACAAGCAAACGACTAAACTAAATAGAAAACAAAACCTAGCAGAATTATTATCAAGTGGATTAGATCTTAAAAGTAGGTACATGTGATTAGCTACGATTTGCAAAAAGAAACAACTCAAACAGAGAAACGAAACTCGAGATATGAATGAAACAAGATCGTTTACTAATCTAAACTAAACTCAAATTTTAAATTGTCAAAACCTTGTTCAAGTTGGTTAACTGGAAAGAACAGATCGTTACGAAGATTTAGGCGTTTGTTTCATCAAAAACGCAAAACGTTACGCTAGTTTTAAGATCAGGGGCTAAATCGCGATAAAACTACTCGCGGATAGGTCCCTGGCCGAAAATAAAACGAAAAAGGAAAAAATACGGCATGCACGTTCGTTAACCCGACTAATCTAACGAAACATGTTCATTAAACCGAATGAACGAGTGAACACTTACTAATCAACTAAAATAAAAAAACAAAAACCGATCTAACCCTAAGAACCGAAAAAACAGGAATAAACTGAACGGTTTTTACCGTTTGATCGGGAAAAGACCGGCGGCGGTGTCGGCGGATCCGATCGGCAGCGACGGCGTGGCGAGACTTGCGGCGGCGCGGAGGGCGGCGACGAGCGGCGGCGGCGACACGGCAGCAGCGGTGGCGGCGGTGAACCGGCGGCGGCGGCGCTTAAGGTGGTGGTGGTGGCGGCGGGTGACGAGGAGAAGCGGAGGTGGCGGCTTATAAAGAGCCCCCGCCGGGGCTCTCCGACTTGGAGGAGGGGTTGCGGGCGGGCGGCTCGGACTCGTGAGTCCGTCTCGCACGGTGGGCGAGAGATTCTTGATGGCGTGGTAGCGAGTGGGCGGTGGGTTTCACCCGATCGGTCCAGAATTCTTTTAAATGATTTTTGCCGCAGAGAAAAATCCTAAATAAATATAAAAAATTCTAAAAAATCAAGAAACAATTTTCAGCATCCAAACCTAATATTTAGGACAAGATGAACATTTTTCTGGACTAAAATGCAAGTTTTCTCTAATTCAAATAAAACAGCAAATAAAATACAAAAAAAAAATTTGATTTTAAAATTATTTCTCCAATATTTCTCTTAGATTGAAGAAGTCATATTATCTTCTCTCATTTATTTTTATTATAGGAAATAATTGGAGAGAAAAATAATAAAATCAAATTGATCCTCTTTTCAAATTTGAAAATAATTTCAAATATGAAAATTTGTGAAACCTCCATCTCTCTCCTTGGGTCCTTGAGTTGCTTAAGATTTCTAGGATCACAACCAAAATGCAAATAAAATATGATATGCATATGATGATCTATGTATAACATCCAAATTGAAAATTTGGATGTTACAATATGATTGTGTCGCTAGCATCTATATGATAGAGAACCCGGGCCAACATGACTAGTCGTAAACCAAGTTGGCACAAACTTACAGGGACATGCATACATGACCCAGCAATGCACGTGTCGGTGAACATCGAGTGTAACCGAATCATAGCGACGCTACAAAGGACTCCAGTAAACACCACCGTGACATTTCCCTTGTAGGGACAGACACAGGAACAAAGAAGGACACATGCCGGTCAATCCATGTGTCCGGAAGCACTAGGAGCCATTTCCCCATAAGGAAGGCTACTATGAATAAACAACTAGGTGTCGGATCCCACACATACCAATGCATTTCAAACATACACACAATATGCATGATATTTGTAGATACAACATGGCATCACAACATAGCTCTACGACTCAAGTATTTATTTGAAAGGCTCCAAAGAGTCATACGTAACATGATATTATAAACAGGGGTCACATGACCCATCATACAAGCATAGAAGCAACAGAAGCATAAACACGTCTGAGTACAGACATCTGCAAAAGAAAAAGGCTGAGAAGCCTGACTATCTACAAGACCCTCCAAGGGAACCAGACCTCTGTCTGGGTTTCCCATGCTAATCGGTCATTGTCAACCTCATCATAGGAATCTAAAGTGAGATTGAAGTCTCCTCTGCAAAAACAGAAATTTGGCAGATGTGAGTGCAAAAGTACTCAGCAAGACTTACATCAGAAGTATCTACATATGCATCAGTATCAACAAAGGGGGTCGTGGAGTTTCACTGCAGTGAGCCAGCTTTGACTCGGTTGCTATCTTGTACTAAAACTACCAGTATTTTCTTTGGGGTGAGAGAGCGCACACGAGTCCACATATTCACCACATTAATACACCACCATCGATCCGCTCCTGTATCCCTACGAGAAGGCCATCCATAGCACTCACACTTATCTTGCGCATTTTAGAGTATCCAGTTCAACTTGTCTATGAACAATGTAAGCTTCCCAAGTAGTCCATATCCAAGGACACGACTATTCGAATAGTTTGATAACCATGCAGGGGTGTACTTCTTCACACACGGTCTCACCACTTACCACCATGTACACGTCATGTATCTTGGCAACCTTCAAGCGGAAGCCCGACGAGGGTGTCGGCCACGACCTGACTAACCACACAAGTCTCTAATCCAAGTTTATCGCCTATTTAAGGTTGTATCCGCAGAGGAAGTCCGACCAATGTTTCACTCATGGCCTCAAATGATGTGTGCACGGTTCCCAAGCCCACCAAACGGGTGCCTCGGTACACCATGCCACGGTGTCTATACCGCATCATAGCCCAGCCCTAGGGTCGTCGCTACACACGACCTCCAACACATATCCTACAAACACCAGAAACTAGTTGCAACTCCTAGACATAGATCAAGGCGATTAATAAGTGGAGAGCATCAATTAAGGATCCCAATATGTGGTAGTAACTATCTTGGATCACAAATACAGAACCCGGTTCCTCACGATGGTTTGCAATGAAACAACCCACCATGTACTCCTGCATGGCCTCTCATCGCTGCCTTTACCAAATCGTGTTCACACACTTAGCTCTCAACACTAGGACATGCCCATCCCAGATGAATCAGACCTCACACAACTCTAAGCATAGAAGGAATAACAAGCAAGCATGAATGATTAGGCACATCATGTCTCAAAAAAATCCTACTCATGCTAGAGGGTTTCAACTATTTACTATGACAAATACAGGTCATGCAGAGGAATGGGTTCAACTACCATAACATGTAACAGTTGAATCGTTGTTGTCCTAATGTAATATAAGAGATCAAGAGCAATAGAGTGGGATTGTATCAAAGTGATCAAGGGGGGTTTGCTTGCTTGGCACTTCCAAAGATAGTTTAGCTCTTCATCGGTGTCAACAATCACAACATCAGAATCGTCCTCTACAGAGGAGGAACAAACACCGGTAAACAAGAAGCAACACAATCAATGCAATGCAACAATATGATGCGTGATCATGACATGGTAATATGCTGGTGTTTGAGCTATTGCAAAATGCTACCATGTTAGTTGAAGTTCATTTGAATTAAAGATTAAAATTCAAACTCCAAAAGAAGCACTTAAAATGCCCTTTAATTGATTTGACATGACCAATAGGTATAAGTTACTTTAACATGCATGAAAAATACCATAAACAGAATCTTCATATTTTTTTGGTAATTTTCAATATAAAAATTATTTCATTTGGAGTTATGGTTGAATTTCTATAATTTTTCAAAGTTTGGAGTATTATTTGGAATTCATAAATCATTTGATTTATTTAAAATTCCAGTAAACATTACTGTGTCAGCATCACGTCATGGTGACGTCAGCGGTCAACTGAGACGATCAAAGTCAACCCTGACCAGTGCGACCCACTGGTCAGTGACCCAGGCATTTAACACATTTAATTTAAATCAAAACTAAAAATTAGTGGTTAATTAACCAGGCAGGGGTCATCTGTCAGTTACCCAGGGGGCCATTAGGGCTAAACTAACCATGGTGGTTAGTGCTAAATAAGCGGCCATGTCGGATACGCCAGCGGTTAGCCGCCGGTGACAAAATCCGCGGGGGAGGCATCGAGATTTCGTTACGGGTCATCGTTCGATGCGCGAAATGGTGTGTCTGAATGCTCGCAATGGCGCATGTCGAACGATGGCGGTCGAAGGTGCTGGGGTCACCGGAGACGTCGATTGCAACGACGGTATGCGGCGGCTAGAGTTTGGGTGATGATGCAAACGTTGCTACGGTGCGCGGCAGGAGCGGCGGGTGGTCGAGCTCGACTTCTGGGGACGCGGTGATCACAGTGGTGTGCTCAGGCGCGAGCTTGCACGACCATAGCCACGGTGGTGACAGGGCCGGTGGCGTAGAGCTCTTGGGCTGGATGGTAAGGCTAGCTAGGGCGCGCTATCCAGGAAGGGACAAGGGAAATGATCAGGGGCTCACTGGGAGGCTAAGGAGATGGTCAGTGGGCTATACAACCGGATGTTTTGACCACCTTATCACAAAAATATCCTGTGTTCCTGTTTCATGTTATTTTCTGACAGATCTAGATCGTCATGGCTCCATGATGACCCACAAGTATAGGGGATCAATCGTGGTCCTTTCGATAAGTAAGAGTGTCGAACCCAACGAGGAGCAGAACGAAATGACAAGCGGTTTTCAGTAAGGTAATTTCTGCAAACACTGGAATTGTTGGTAACAAGTAGTTTGATAGTAAGATAATTTGTAACGAGCAAGTAACGATAACGGTAAATAAAGTGCAGCAAGGTATTGCAATCCTTTTTGTAGCAAATGACAAGCCAAAATGATCTCTTATAATAAGCAAAGCGTTCTTGAGGGCACACGGGAATTTTATCTAGTCACTTTCATCATCTTGGTCAGATTCGCATTCGCTACTTTGATAATTTGGTATGTGGGTGGACCGGTGCTTGGGTGTTGTTCTTACTTGAACAAGCCTTCCACTTATGATTAACCCCCTCGCAAGCATCCGCAACTACAAAAGAAGAATTAAGATGACAATCTAACCATAGCATTAAACATATGGATCCAAATCAACCCCTTATCGAATAGCACATAAACTAGGGTTTAAGCTTCTATCACTCTAGCAACCCATCATCTAATAACTACTACACAATGCATTCCCTTAGGCTCAAAGATGGTGAAGTGTCATGTAGTCAATGTTCACATAACACCACTAAGGAAATCACAACATACATACCATCAAAATATCGAACGAATATCAAGTTCGCATGGTTACTTGCAACATGACTTGTCTCGTGTCCTCAAGAACAAAAGTAACTATTTACACAACTTATTCATGCTCAAGATCAGAGGGATATTAAATAGCATAATGGATCTGAAGATATGATCTTCCACCAAATAAACCAGCTGGCATCAACTAGAAGATGTAATCAATAGTACTAGTCACCCACATGTACCAATATGAGGCTTTGATACAAAGATTGAACACAAGAGATGAACTACGGTTTGAGATGAGATGGTGCTGTTGAAGATGTTGATGAAGATT
Source organism: Aegilops speltoides (assembly GCA_021437245.1). NCBI lineage: Eukaryota > Viridiplantae > Streptophyta > Magnoliopsida > Poales > Poaceae > Aegilops > Aegilops speltoides. The sequence goes on along the minus strand of CM038144.1, from coordinate 349,209,743 downwards.
AGCCTCCCAAAGTTGAGGGGGTTGTTGGTGATGACGATGGCTTCGATTTCCCCTCCGGGAGGGAAGTTCACCCGATGGAATCGCTCCGCTGGAGGGCAAAAGTGCTCCTGCCCAAGTTCCACCTCGAGACGATGGCGCTCCATTCCGAAAGTCCTCTCCTTATTTTTTCTAGGTCAAAAGACCTTATGTACCAGAAGATGGGCACCGGAGGTGGGCCTTGCCCCCACTACCCACCAGGGCGCGCCTGGAGGGGGTGGCGCACCCTGGTGCCTTGTGGGCGCCTGGGTGCCCACCTCTGGTGGTTCTTTTCTCCAATATTTTTTAGTTATTCCAAAATAGTTCTCCGTAAAATTTCAGCTCATTTGGAGATGTGTAGAATAGGTATCTCTGACATAGCTTTTTTATGTCCAGAATTCTAGCAACCGCATTCTCCCTCTTAGTGTAAACCTTGCATATTATGAGAGAAAAGGCATTAGAAATACTCCACAAAGTGTTATAATACATAAAAACACTATAAATAACAGTAGGAAAACATGATGCAAAATGAACGTATCACCGGGCGGCCCGCCCTATCATTGACCGGTCACGAAATTTTGATCCAGACGAACGCCTCAAACAGGCCTCAAATGTTCGGGTTGACCGGCACTATGGGGCGGATAAGGGGGCGCCCAGGCGCATCCGCCACGTCGGACCTGGCTCATGGTGGCCCACCCGACCCCACATATATTCGTCCCCGTCTGCTCGCCGGACCAAACCCTAGCCACTTCACTTTTCTCTCCACTCCCTCCGCCACCCGAGCTCACCTCCGGCGATTTCCGGCCATCTCCAGCATGGCGGGCAGCGGATCTGACTCCGACCACTCCAGATCCATCGACTGGGGTGTCATCCCGTGCGGGTTGGAGGAGGAAATGGCGGTCCGCATTGCATTCCGCCATCCCGGGAGGACAACGCAGACGACGAACGGATCTGTCCGGCATGACTCCATAGTGTTGGCTCAACGGGCGCTCGGGTCCTCTAGGGATGGATCATCGCGGTCCCGGCAACCAAAAAATCTCTCCTTCCCCATCACCAGTTGGGCAGACTATGAGTTCCACCGGAACGGGCAGCCTGCCGTGGGAAGGAGAGGATAAGGGCCGCCGAGGCCTGTATCGCCGCGGAAATGGCGGCAGCGGAGGCAGCTGATGCGGCCGCACGGGCGGCCGCAGAGGAGGAAGCCATCCGCGCCCGCATTATGAAGAAACGACAGCAGAGGAACACACGCGCCCTCGCCCAGAACAGAATCGGATGGTTCGTGCCATGACCGGACTGCCACCGAAGGAGGAGAAGGAGGACAGCGACGGTGAGTACAGCTCTGGCGACGAGCAGATCCGGCTCGATCCCTACTGCGTCTTCGACCGGTACTTCCGCGAGAAGGAAGGCAAGGGCGCCGGGAAGGGCAAGGGCAGCCGTGGATGATCTCCACGTAGCCACATGCCAAATTTTGATAGTCCAATGGCATGTTAGTAGTGATGGAGTAGTGGGACGACGCGTGTAATGCATCGACGTAGTTGCATGAATTTGTATGGATTTGAGATATGATAATTGAGGTGTCCGGATGTAGATTGCATTATTTGGGGCGTGACCGGTCGGTGTCCAGGGTACAACCAGGCGTGTCCACTAGCATTTTAGGGGCCGGATTTGCCTATCATGACTGTAGATGCTTTTAATTTTAAGTAATGCAAGAGTTATTTTGAAAAAAAAACTCACGGCATTAATAGTTGTGTTTCCAGTTATACAAGTACAAGGGTAAGTTACGACCAACCAAGTGGAGTACTAACAAGAGTGCGTGCATACTAGACGGGGAAATGGAAAATGGCAACATTTGTTGGATCTCTTGATTTCTCACCATTTGCATCTAGTGGGCGGTCCCTTTTTAGAAACCGTATCTCTTTGGGGAAACGTTTGGATACGGTGCGCCGGCGGAAGCTTTCGGCCGGTCCAGTCCACGCGCGCACGCGCAATCCACTCACGAGCAACCACGTGGCGCGGATCTTGCCCCATCCTTCTGCGTTATCCCGCGGATCTCGCCTCATCCCCGTCCCCCAGCTCCCTGGATCTTGCCCCATCCTCGTCCCCCAGCTCCCTCGAATCCCCGCGCGGCCATGGATGTAGATCTCACCCCGCCATGCTTAGAGCCCCGTTCGCCATTTGGATGCAGCAAGGCCGTTGACCAATCCCGTTCATGGCGGTTGCAACTCCTACGCGCCTCGTGCTTCTGCCTCGCCGCCGACGAGCGGGGCGGCGATGGGTGACACCAGAGGCTTCTGCAGAAACCGTCGCATCCCGTCATGTTGCAACCGTTTTACAAAAAGCTTCACCCCCTTGATGGAAAGCTTCAACTAGATGTAGAGAAAGCTACAAGCTGTTAGCGCCATCGCCGGAAAGCTACAACCCTTGACATGAAATGCTACAACCTTCAATGAAAAAAGCTTCAACCGAAACGACACAAAAAGCCTTGACCAAGCGCTGCTAAAAAGAAAATAGCTACAACCGTTGATAGAAAAGCTTCAACCGTAGTTGGAAAAAGCTCCAACCATTGAGAGAGAAAGCTACAACTAGATACTATGCAAATCAAAAAAGTTTCAACCGCTAACAGAAAATGCTTCAATTGTATGTGTGAAAAGTTTCAACCGGCGACTGGCGAGGGGGAAAGCCACGAGCGGTGCCGGGTGTGGGCATGTTGGATATGCTACATTGCTTTTGTGTTGGAACCGGCATTTTCTTTTGCTACGACCGTGTGACATTTATGCTTCAACCATGTGGATTTTTGCTACTACCGTCCACAGTTTTTGCTACATCCTGACATCTTTGCTTCAAGCATGTGAATTTTTGCTACTACCGTCCACAGTTTTTGCTACATCCATTTTTTTCACGATGGCGAGATGCCGGAGGTGGGTTTCTATGAATTTCGGCGGCGAGATCCATCACGGGGGCAGGGGCGGATGCTGCAACCGGTCACCGACGAGCTGCAACGGGCTCACGGCGAGCTGCAACCTCCACCGGCGAGGCATGGCGGCGAGTACGCGGGGGCTACAACCTAGCGCCGGATGTGCTGCAGCTGCGCCTCGTTTTTTGGCCAGAACCGACGCCCGCGGGAGCTTGATGGCCACCACGGCGAGCGCGACGAGCGGGGATGAGGGCGCGGGGTGCCGAGAGGGCGCGGGCGTGCTCGCCGCGGGGGAGAGAGAGAAGCGGGGGGATTTTGACCCGTGCAGGAGGAAGGAGAAGGAACAGATCTGGCAGCCCACCTCGCTCAGATCGGATGGCTGGTAGCAGACCGGCCGAAAGTTTCGGCCGGCGCACCGGCACCTATCGCTGCCCATCTCTTTGACACTCGGCCGCTATTGCCAAGCACCGTCCAAGCGCACACATATCACACCGTACGTGGTAGTACACGCACATCTATTTATCTTTCTTTTTTTAAACGGAGGCAAAAGCTTTGCCTCATGTATTAATTAAGAAGAGAATATAGTTTTTTTTACATCACACACCCTTAACGCGACATGGCAATTACTCTTGCAAAATAAGAGACCCTAACTTCTTTGCCCCGGCGGTACCAAAGGCTTGTCTCAGCCACAATGGTGTTGAGCAGAATTGGCGAGGGAGCGCTCTTGTGTCGGAATACTCTTACATTTCTCTCGGTCCAGATTACCCATGACACGAGCATGGTAATCGACGCCTTGGCCTTGCTATCCGTACAGGTGACATCGCATGTACTCGCCCGCCAGCTCTCAACTGAGTCCATCAAGTGCCATGAGTTCGTGTCCATGTCGTCAATGCCGAATCTCTGAATGACCAATCTCCAGAGCCTCAAGGAGTAGCAACACTTGAAGAGGAGATGTGTCCACATTCCTGCACGCCCTTGCAGAATGGACAAGGACGACAATTTGGCTACCCTCGCTTGGCCAAACGGTCGACAGTCCAGATTTTGCCCTGGAGCGCAAACCAAGCAAAAAACTTCACTTTCGATGGCGGCCAGGCCTTCCAAACCATTTGGTCCATGGGGGAGAGAACCAGGACCAAAAATTGTGCCTTGCAAGCAGAGGCCGCCGTGTACTGGCCAGAGGTGTGCTTCCACAAGATGTCATCATCGGTAAGCTCATCAAGCTGGACCTCGTCGAGGAGCATCTTAAGGGAGAACAAATGTCTAATATGCTCGGTGGACACAGCTGCGGATGGAGGTTTGATCCTAAGGATCCAAGCGTTGTTCCTCAGGGCCTCCCGCACCTTCCAATTCTTTTGTGACGAGGCCTCGAATATGAGCGGAGCAATGTCCTTGGGCGCAAGGAGAGACCCGGAATGGCGTTCGCGCACCATTGCCCACATTGATGGTGGTAGAAGCATAGAAGAAGTTGAGGTCTTCGGCGTTGCATGGGTTCCCGTGCCCAACCCAAAGCTTAGAAGGCTCCTTCCATTCAAATCATGGCCAACGCAAATGCAAGGCACACACGAATTTCTCCGTGTTCCCAAGCCCCCTGTAATCATGTGGCCGGGTCATCGTTTCCCAATTCACCTTGCATTTGGCCCCGGTCATCCTATCCGAGCCGGCCCAAAGGAACACCCTCTCTAGCTTATCGATGGTGCGTAGAATGCTAGGCGGAATGATAAGTGGCGTAATGAAGTATATCACTTGTGACGCGAGAACCGACTTGACAAGAGCCGCACTCACATCTATCTTTCGCGCATCCAGCTTACGCACATTGATCCGTGCATCCTTTCCACCCCTCAGTAGCGTCGGCTGATCTCCCCGTTCCGGTGTCTGAAATCTGCAGATCCACACGTCCGGGCATTCAGATATCATCGCTCCTCCTCGGTTCCCATTCATAATACATACACCAGCGCTATGGTCGATGGACAGCCATGGGTAAAGCAATGAGGCGACAAGGTGTGGCGCACGGTGCCGAGGTGAACGAGGTTTGGCACATTTTGGACGTATGTACTACTTACTCCCTACTAGTTACTCCCTCTGTGAATAGACCTAAAACATCTTATATTTATTTACAGAGAGAGCGTCTTTGAGTTGATTAGGGGGTTGATATGCATGTCGTTCCGACCACCTATTGATAGCGGGGTACGACTGGGCATGCAGCTACCCCCTACCTAACGTCGAGCTACATGTTAGCCTAGTGTCGGTACTGCACTAGACTATGTCTTGAAGTTGATGCAATGATATGCTTGGCGAGAAATACTGTACTGTGACGACATTGAGATGTTTCAGATCTTCTTTTCCTCCTGAAAAATATCGTCACCCCATGTGTGGAATAGCTCGATCTTAGGAGATATCAAGCCAGCCAAGTAGCGAGGTTTCGTTCGCTGCGGGCTGTAGGTTCGTGTAGTCTGGTTTTCTACGGGTTCTTTTTTTCTCTTTTTTGTTTTTTCTGGTTTTTCTTCGGTTTTATTTTGTTTTTTTACTTTTCCTTGGGTTTTCTTTTTTCTTTTTCTTTTCGCTTTGGTTTTCTATGTTTCCTCATTGGTTCCTTTTCTTTCTTTGTTAATCTTTGTTTTTCTTCATTTTCTTCGATTTTTGTTTGCTTCTTTCTCGGCTTTTAGTGGTTTTCTATTTTCCCACACATGTCATTTTTTAATGTACATAATGTACATTTTTAGAGTACACATGAAATGTTTTTGTGAAACTTTGGACATTTTTCAAATACATGATGTGCATTTTTTCAAATACATGTTTTGAACACTTTTTTTAATACACAGTAACATGTTTTCCAAATACACATTGTATGTATATTTTTATTGACATAGACATTTTTTAACCTAGAGGGACAAACATTCCGCATTATATAACATTTTCTAAATGCGATGTACATTTTTTTGAATCGCCAATTTTTTTATTTAAATTGTCACGTACATTTTTTAATGGTACAAACATTATTTTACAGCACTCACACATTTTTTTACAGTGTATACAGTATTTCCAAATATGTTAGAAAACACTTTCGAAACTCATTAACATTTTTGTAATGGTATGCATATATTTTATTGTCTAGGCGAAATATTGTTTTGAATCACGCGAACATTTTTTGTACATCGTATAGACATTTTTTAAATGGCACGTTTAATTGACATTTTTTAAATGTTACAAACATTTTACGTACAGATGATATATGTAAAATGTTTTGTAGCATATATATAATATTCCAAAATATGAACAATAAAAAAATAAGGCAAAAAATAAAAATAAAAATTTGAACAAGAAAAAACATGGGTTTTTTAGGAGTAATTTAAAACAATAGAGAGGCTAGCCAACTCACTTGGAGAATGCTCCCCCGATTTGCATCCTTTCTGGCCGTTGGATCTTGGTCAAAACTTGTTTTGGACGTTGGATCTAGGCGTTGGATCTCTGTTATTAATTTTGACCGTTTGACCGCATGGTTGTTTTTCCTCGTCCATGACTGGTGGGCTCGTCCGAGCTTTCTATTGGCTGGGTGAAGTGCTCATGGGTGCAAACGAGTGTATCCTCGCGCGCCGCGCGTCTTTTGCCCCAAACCCTAGACCCCACCCCCAATCCCTCCAGCCGCCGCTCCCCCACCCACATTTCTCCTCCACCCCCTCCTCTCTCTCCTCTCCTCCCTCCTCATTCGCGCGCCCATCACCCAGCGCTCGCGCGCTCGCCTCCCGGACCAGCCGCCGCCGCGCCGCTTGGGCTCGTCCACCATCGATTTTCAAGGGGAAGGAGCAGTGACGGGGCTAGGCTCCAGGCGGCGTACACTTCATGGGAAGGCAAGGAACCAGGAGGTGATGGGGTCAGATCTGGTAGTGGTAGGTCAGAGCTTAATCCCGAGGCCGTGACAGGGAAGGTCGAAAAATAGAGAGACCGGATGGAGGTGCTGGAGGCGAAGGACCGCCCGTCGGCAAGCTCGAGCTGGAGATGGTGAGATCCCTATTCCCATCTCTATTCTCTCAGTTCCATCCTCTCCAGACCTTCATTTGTCAGCTCTCTCCCTCAGCACAGTTAGCGTCACCGGCCATCGGATGCGTAGGAGCACGAGGCAGCGCTCCCGTCGCTTTGTGGTGGATCTGCATAGGAGGGGGAGGAGGCTGGCGACAGGGAACCGGGCAGGGAGGAGGCAAGGTATGTGTTGTCACGTGTTTTCTTCTTCGGTGCATCTGTTCATTGTCGGAGTGGATTCATGGCAACAATTTTTTTTGGATAAATAATGAGTGCCAAGATATGTGTGTTGACAAATGGATGAGAGGTGTTCAGAGAAAGATTTGAGCCATACATGCGCTAGGTTCAGAGAGTCTGTGAATGTAATCAGAATATTTTCAATTGCAAATCATTTCCTAATATTATGGTTAATTAGTTATTTCTGGTTCTTGTCCACCGACACTCATTTGGGATGTAGTATGAGGACCGGGTGCGTCAGGAAGCAGCTCTGAATATGGTCCCCGTAGATGAAGATAAGGAGAAGGCGCTTATTTCACTGGCCAAGGTTTATGTTTCTTCCTTGGCTTTCTATTGGGGCCTGATGTTCTCAATATTTCTAGATAACCATGTTTTATTGGACTTATTGATAAAGTAAATTTTCTGGTACAAGTTTGTCTCCAAGGAAAGTTATTGTAGTTACTATTAATTTTTTTGATTTAACACCATGACTAGGCCTCGATATTATAGTTGTCGTAATGGTGTGGATTGCTATGTAAAGTTTTATGTTTGAAGGGATGTGTTGTCAGAAATTCTCATACACGATTCTTTAGTAGGAAGGGACTTTCAGTCCTTCGAAAAGTGAAAGAACATGCGGTGCCCCCATGTTTGGTTTTGTTAATTGGTGACAATCTCTATGGACTAATGGTTGTCTTGAGTTTTATTTGAAGGATTTGTCCATAGGCTTTTCTTGAAGTCCATGTGTTGGTTTCAAGGAGTTTATGAGTTGACCAAGATGCTATTAAGGAATTATCCAAAGATTGGTCATGTGAGTGTTGAGCTTATTGCAAGCATGTCTTCAAGAAGAAGGTTGTGTGATCATTCATGTTACCTTCAAGACATCATCCAAATGAAGAGAGTTGCAAAGATTCAAGATTGATCAAGACTAAGTCAAGAGTGAATCAAGTTGATCAACTCACAAAGCGTAGAAGATGTACCGAGAGGGATCTAGTGATCCCATGGTATGGTAAGCATTGTCCATTGCACTTTGTGTACTAACCCATGGTCTATGTGAGAGTTCTATGTGGGGTTAGGTACGTATCCATGGGCTTGCGTCAAGAGGAAGATATCATAAATCCCATGGAAAGGATGACATCAAGTGGTTATCGTCATCAAGATTGCCGTGTGCAAGTTCAAGTGGAGCATCACGAAGAGATCAAGTGCTTGAATCTTGCCATCCATTGTGGTGTCAATGGACTTGTGAAGATGTGCTGAAGATTGGCTCACCCACAGTGAACTATGGGGGAGCAATCATCTACTCTTCATCGAGCCAACACAATCAAGAAAGGTGGTCCAACTTTAGGGAGTCAAGATCGTCATCATCTAGCTCAAGTGGACCATGTGCAAGGCAAAGGTTTGCCCTTTATAGGTTTTCTATTTTACCGGTCTGGTGGTGGTAGTTGGGAGATCGGGTTATAGGATCGTTTGCCGTACTATCAAGGGGGGCTCTCAAGTTGGTAGCTTGATCGTATCCTTAGTAGAGAGCTCAAACCATTGCATCCTTGCATCATGTTTCTTGGTTCTTCTTTGGTTCTCTTTGTGAGTCTTAGAGCTTATGGTCATCTTGATGACAAGCTTGAGTTCATCGAAAACGGAGTTCGCATGCGTCTTCTATGATGTTCTCGGTGTTGGAGGTTTTACCGGTCTTATCCAAGGAAGGGTTCTCACCTTTTTCTTATGGGCCTTTTCTATTTTGCTTATTATTGATATTTTTTCAAGATTATGTTAGCCCTTGTCGCTAGCTTTCCAACAAACTTGGTTTCAGCGAATTCAGAGTCGTTTGCAAAAGTTGTGGCAGTTTTGGTGTTCTGAAAAGGCTGCAGCGGTACTACCGCTCCAGAGCGGTACTACCGCGGCTCCTACAACGGTAGTACCGCTCCGGACCAAAAACTCATCCCAAGTCATGCGGTGGTTTGCACGGATGTATTTTTTAGTACCGCTCGCAAGCAGTAGTACCGTGAGGACGAGCGGTAGTACCGCTCTGTGCGAGCTGTGTGGATAATGGTTGGATTTTTCCCCACCTATAAAAGGGGGTCTTCTTCCCCAATGAACCTCATCCTTTGAGCTTGTGTTCTTCCCACATTGTTGACCTTCTTCGAGCTTTCTAACTCTCAATCCCTCCATGGATTCTTGCTAGTTTTTGAGGGAAAAGAGAGAGAAGATCTAGATCCACATTTCCACCAATCACTTTCTCCTCTATGTGAGGGGAACCCCTTGGATCTAGATCTTGGAGTTCTTGGTGTTCTCCTTCTTGTTCTTCCTCTCATCTTCCTCCCTAGCATTAGTTGCTTCGGTGGGATTTGAGAGAGAAGGACTTGGGCACTCTGTGTGCCCTTGCCATTGCATTTGGTGCATCGGTTTGAGTTCTCCACGTGATACATGGAAGTTACAAGTTGAGAAGCTTATTACTCTTGGGTGCTTGGTACCCTTGAGCTTGTTACTCTTGGGTGTTTGGACTCCCTAGAGCTTGTTCCTCTTGGGTGCCTTGGCGCCCTAGACGATTGGTGTTGTTGGAGCTCAATCATTGTGGTGTAAAGCTTCGGGCAAGCGTCGGGTCTCCAATTAGGTTGTGGAGATCGCCCCAAGCAATATGACGGGTACCGGTGACCGCCCCCAAGGGTTGCCAAAGTGTACGGGTTCGGTGACCGTCCCCAATGGTCGCCATTTGTACGGGTTCGGTAACCGCCCTCAAGGGTCCCTTAGTGGAATCACGGCATCTTGCATTGTGCGAGGGCGTGAGGAGATTACGGTAGCCCTAGTGGCTTCTTGGGGAGCATTGTGCCTCCACACCGCTCCAAACGGAGATTAGCATCCGCAAGGGTTTGAACTTTGGGATACATCATCGTGTGCCTCGGTTATCTCTTACACGAGCCCTTTACTTATGCACTTTACTTTGTGATAGCCATATTGTTTCTTGTCGTATATCTTGCTATCACATAGTTACTTATCTTGCTTAGCATAAGTTGTTGGTGCACATAGGTGAGCCTATTTGTTTTAGGTTTTGTGCTTGACAAATTAACCGGTAGGTTTATTCCGCATTTGTTCAAGCCTAAACCATAATTTTTTTAAAGTGCCTATTCACCCCCCCTCTAGGCGACATCCTCGATCTTTCAATTGGTATCAGAGCCTCGTCTCTCTTTGTTGGGCTTAACTGCCTTGAGAGTAAAGATGTCGACTAGGGGATTAGGATTCTCTAACACTCTTAGTTTCAATGGCACAAATTTTGATGTTTGGGTAATTCGCATGCTTAATCTCTTTAGGGTCATGGACCCAAATTTAGAGCGAATTGTAGATATGGGTTTTTCTCCTCCAAAGGATCCCCAAAGCTTATCTTTAGAGGATGAGAAAAACTCTTATCTCAATGCTCAAGCTTCTAATTTGCTTTTCGATGCTTTGAGCAATGTAGTTATATTTGAACTCATGCCGTTCCGGGATGCTCATGAGTTGTGGACAAAGCTTCAAGATAAATATGGTGTGTCCAAGATTTGTAAGGATGATCCTTCTCCCTCCACCTCCGACCATGTTGCGTTCTCAACTTCTTCTACTTCACCTACATGTGGTTTTCCACAAGGTAATGACATGGTGAGTAGTGGTGTTCATTGCAATGATGATAGTGGGCTTATTGTTGATAATCCTTCATCACTTTCTTATTGCAATGCTTCATCTTTGGACTTTAGCACTTCGACCACTCCAAATGTTTCACATGCTTGTGTTGATAGTTCTTGCATATCATGTAGAAATTGCTTGACTAAATCACATGATGATATGCTTGCTATATCTTGTTGCCATGATAAAAATGCATGTATTTCCTCGAGTTGTTATGCTAACAATGTAGAAGAAACCCAACACTCCATGGAACAAGAGGTGGTCTTGAATGGTGCTTCAAGGGATCTTACATCATCATCTATTGCTTTTTGCCTTATGGCCAAGGCTTCAAAGGTATCTCCCACTTTGAATCCCAATATATCTTGTGACGATATTGATGATGGCAAGAGTGATGATGATGTCGATTATGATGAAGAGAATGATGATGTTGCCTCCTTAAAAATTAAGGGGGAAATGATTTTTATCTTCTTAAGAATAAAATTGCTCGTTCCAACTTCATGGAAATCATGTCGATTGCTATTGAGAGCAAGAAATATATTGATAAGTTGGAATCTCATCTTGAGGAGCATGAGGTCACCATTGATAAAATGGAAGGTCATGAGCGTGATTACGCTAATGAGATTGCGGACCTCTCTCAAGCTCTAGAACTTGAATAAACCACCAAGGAATCTCTTGAGGAGACTTTTGCTCTAGAATTATCTTGAGTGAAGGAATCTAATGATAGAGCTCTTGAGGTGGCCAATGTTTTTGAAACTAAAAATGCTAAGCTTGAAGTTGCTCATGCTAGACTCCTTGAGGATTTTGAGCACCTCGAAAATGGCTCAATGGTCATCAAGGGTGAGCTCATCAAACTCACTGAGTCTCATGCTCAACTTGAAGCTTCTTATTTAAAAGAGCTTTCCAAGTTATCTTCTCCTCTTGTTGTTAATGATGATGCTTGTGCTACTAACTCTATTTCTTGTGAAGCATCCATTTTAAAGGAGAATGTTGAGCTAAGGGCTCAACTTGAGTTGCTATCTAGCAAGTATGGGAAATGGGAAGAAAGTCGTGAAAATCTTTATAGCTCTCATGATGATCTTCTTGTATCCCATAATGTGCTAAAAATAGCTCATGAGGCTATGATTGCTAAGGTAACATATAGTGAGCCTCATGTGGTAGTCAAAATGCTATATTGCCTTGTGCTAGTCCTCGTAATTCGTCTATGCATAACATTGGTACATCTTGTGATGAATTGCTTTCCTTGCCTTGTTGCTCTAATGATGAAGCTTATACTTCCTCTAGTACTTGTGTTGAGACGAACCATGTAGAGGAAATCAAAGAGCTCAAGGCCCAAGTCACTTCTTTGAAGAAAGACTTGGAAAAGAGTCATGAAGGGAAATCCACACTCAACAATATCTTGAGTGTGCAAAAATCCCCCAATGACAAAGGTGGACTTGGATTCAACTCCAACAAGAAGAAGAATTCCAATTTGAACAAGAAGAAGGGCCAAGAACAAGTCAAGAATTCGGCCAAGATTGTTTGCTTCAAGTGCAAATTTGAAGGGCATCATGTGAGATCTTGCCCATTGAAGAAGAAGGCCATTACTGACAAGCAACAAGGGAAGTGGCCACAAGTTCAATCTCATGCTCAACCACAAGTTGAAGAAATGCCTCTTCCCAAGAATACTCAAGCTAATGCTTCTCAAGTTGAGAAATCAAGTGAGAAGAAAGTGAAGAGTAGACGTTGCTACTTATGTCGTGAGAAAGGTCACGTCGCTTCTTCATGCATTGTGGTAACTTATCCAACCAAATTATTATTGATAATATCTATTCTCTTGGGAAGGATAAGGTTGGCAATGTGTTTGCCAAGTTTGTTGGTACTCAAAGTGGTGTCAAGAAAAGAATCATTTGCGTTGCCGAGACTATTGTGACTAACCTCTTAGGACCCAACTTGGTTGGGGACCAACAAGCTTAAACTTGATCAATAGGTGTTGTTGGAGAGCATTGGAGACTTGGCTACATTATGAAGAATTAAGGGGACTTCATCATTCTTATTATCTCAAGCCAAGTCAATTGGGTTATCAAGTTTCTATGTTATATCCAATGTTCCTCCTTGTGGTAACTCGTACTTAAATTGTTTACATTGATAGTTACTTGCCCCTAAGCATGTTGTGGTTTTGTACCTTGCATGTGTTTGTATATGATGTGTTTCCAATTTGCTTAACTTGAGTAATCAAGTATGTGTATGTCGGTTTGCACGTCATGTACGTGTGTGTCGTGCATTAAGCCTTTGTGCATCTTGTTTGTTTCTTAGTTGGCTCTTGTGAGAGATTAATGGAATATCTCGTTATGGGGGAGTGATGTGCTTTGTACACCTCACAATCTTATAAATGTGTGTACATGAGGAATACCATCTAGTATTGATATTACAAGAGTATCCAGTCGCTAGGTGGTATATCTCTCATGAGAAATTCAAATTCTAAAAGTCCATTGATTTTCTCTTGTTGGATCCTCTTATTGCCTCTTGTTAAGTTTTCTTTGGTATCACATTATGGGGGAGTAATATGCTATGGGCATATTACAAGCCTAGAAATTGTGTACATTTGAGATATTTTCACTTAGAGTTGATATTGTAATTATATTGTTCCTAGGTGACATGTTAGCTCTACAAGTTGTAGCTTGCTTGTGTTGGTTGTGAAGATGATGTTGGATATCCTTGTTATCTACCACCGGGAATTATTTCCAAATACTTCTTGTCTTTTGACAATTGGTGTTCACTTATGTGTGGTAGAATCTATTGATCATCTTTACATTGGTTTTTGTTTTTATTTGCCTTTTCTCTTGCCAAGGATTGTGTTAACTCCCGTTGTCTTCCATACCACTTGTGGATCTTGTTAATTTCTTGTTCTTGTCTAGTGTTTTCTAGATATAGTGGAAGTGGTGATCCCATCTTGTGCATTTTGTATTCAAATGCAAATTCTCAATAATGCACAACTCGTGGGGGAGCTATCCTATTTTATTTAGAACACACTTCTTGTGATCCTTATCAAGTGTGTGTTGGTGGAAGGCAAGCCGTTTTCTTTTTGGTACTTTGTGTCATCATGAAACTTTGTTGAGAGCCTGGTTTGTTTGGAACCATCCTCTCTTTGGGAGTTTGACATCTTTAATTTAGTGTGTATCAATGGATATCTCATTCCTTGATGTATCTTTAATGATATCTTCCAAGTGATGATTTCTCCATTTGGTATCCTTTTCACTTGGCATTTCTTTTTCATCTGGTTTCGGTTCTTGAAAGTTTCGAGCATGCATATTTACTTCGTGTATTCTATTTGGCATGCTTTCTTTCGTTGACCCAATATATAGGGGAAACTCTACCAAGTCTCAAATTGGATGAGATGTGCATGAAATTCATTTCCATATCTATATGCACATATTTATGTGGAGTTTGTCCTATGTATTGGTGTTTCTAACTATTTGGTCCCAATGAGTTTGGGTACCGTTTAGTTTGTGTTGTTCTTCTAGGAATGGTTGGAGATGCATTGGATGCTCGGCTCACTCACAAGGAAGGTGCTGTCACCATGTGCTTATTGGAGTCAAGCTAGGATGATCAATGAACTACCATCTACCTTCATTTGGTATCTACTACATCCTTCCAATGGTAACTCGGTAACAAGTATCATCATCTACTTCGTGCGCACATTTCTTGCATCAACCTTGTGTAGGTTGTATCATGGCATGTAATTCTTTCTTTCTTGTGATACTTGTTTCCTTTCTCAAAGCATCTCAATGATGATCTCATGTTGCTAGTTGTGATGTCTTTGATGGTTGTGTGGTAGGAATTCATTTATATGCAATAAGACCATATCTAGCCATGGGCTATGCTTCCAAGCAAGTATCTTGTTGGTATATGTATGACTTCCTTGTGGATATCTTGTTCTTGCGTGTTGTAACTATATCAGGTGTACATCCTTCTTTGTAGACATATATCATCATGATTTCGTCTACCTAGAACCTTATACACTTGAGAGAAGTTGCATATCTAGATGATATCCTTTCTTTCACGTCCACCTTGTCTTTCTTTTGTTTTTTTTTTCTTTGGTGGCTCCATGAAAGCTTTTGCCTTGATTTTGTGTCTTATCTCGTTGCATCTTGATGCACTCTTGTGTGGTGAAGATTTTTTCCTCATGCTTGTCTTTACGAGGCTTTTGCCATCTTAATTGGTATCCCTCGTCTTGATAAGGCTTTCTTTTTCTTTCTTCACCATGGGTTGTCACAAGTGTTGGTTATTCATTTTGCATTCTTAGTGTGCTTGTGAACCCGTTTGCTTGGTGTGTGTGGGGAGGGACATGTCATGCACTGTGTATCTCATTTACCCAAGACTATGTTGATGCTTTATGCTCATCCTTATATTAGTCTTCTCAAGTGCTTTGTCATGACTCACACACATCATTTTGGTTGAGCCTATTATTAAGTTGCCTCTTTTACATGTTGCTCAACCATGTGCTTGTTGCAAGTGCTAGGCTTTGTTTCCTATATGCTCACTCGCACTGGTTGTGAGTTTCTATTGATTTTGGGGGAGCTATGATCCTATTTTGTGCACTTTGTATCCAATACAAATATTCTTATTTGTGCACAAATCATGGGGAGCTTCTCTAGTTTCTTTAGAACACTCCTCTGCTCATATCATAATATCATTTATTCTTGTGGCTCATAGGATCCTTGGTCTGGTTGGTTTAGTTGATATCCTTTGATTGCTTGCTCCAATTGGTATATTTTGACTGCTTCATTGCTTGTGTCTCTCTTTGTTATGTCTTTGTGGCATATCATTCTTTAGCAATCTTTGTGCCTCAACATAGTTTTTGTTCCTCCAAGTATTTACCTTTGGGTATGTGTATTGCATTCCACTCTCTTGTTGAGAAATACACAATTTATGGAGGACCACAATTTATATTTGCCTTCTTATATTTTCGCCCATTTTGGCAATTGATGCCAATGGGGGAGAAGTTTTAGAGAGTTTTGTGGAGAAGTTTAGAGAGTTATCTCCTCTTGCTTTGGTTTTGTTCCTTAGCATTTGCATCTCATTCGCATGCACTATTGGTTGTTGCATTGCATGGTGATGCATAATTCCTTATATAAACTCTCTTGAAAGTGATTGTCATCAATTACCAAAATGGGGGAGATTGAAAGAACATGCGGTGCCCCCATGTTTGGTTTTGGTAATTTGTGACAATCTCTATGGACTAATGGTTGTCTTGAGTTATATTTGAAGGATTTGTCCATAGGCTTTTCTTGAAGTCCATGTGTTGGTTTCAAGGAGTTTATGAGTTGACCAAGTTGCTATTAAGGAATTATCCAAAGATTGGTCATGTGAGTGTTGAGCTTATTGCAAGCATGTCTTGAAGAAGAAGGTTGTGTGATCATTCATGTTACCTTCAAGACATCATCCAAATGAAGAGAGTTGCAAAGATTCAAGGTTGATCAAGACTAAGTTAAGAGTGAATCAAGTTGATCAACTCACAAAGCGTAGAAGATGTACCGAGAGGGATCCAGTGATCCCATGGTATGGTAAGCATTGTCCATTGCACTTTGTGTACTAACCCATGGTCTATGTGATAGTTCTATGTGGGGTTAGGTACGTATCCATGGGCTTGCGTCAAGAGGAAGATATCATAAATCCCATGGAAAGGATGACATCAAGTGGTGATCGTCATCAAGATTGCCGTGTGCAAGTTCAAGTGGAGCATCACGAAGAAATCAAGTGCTTGAATCTTGCCATCCATTGTGGTGTCAATGGACTTGTGAAGATGTGCCGAAGAGTGGCTCACCCACAGTGAACTATGGGGGAGCAATCATCTAGTCTTCATCGAGCCAACGCAATCAAGAAAGGTGGTCCAACTTCAGGGAGTCAAGATCGTCATCATCTAGCTCAAGTGGACCATGTGCAAGGCAAAGGTTTGCCCTTGATAGGTTTTCTATTTTACCGGTCTCGTGGTGGTAGTTGGGAGACCGGGTTATAGGATCGTTTGCCGTACTATCAAGGGGGGCTCTCAAGTTGGTAGCTTGATCGTATCGTTAGTAGAGAGCTCAAACCATTGCATCCTTGCATCATGTTTCTTGGTTGTTGTTTGGTTCTCTTTGTGAGTCTTAGAGCTTATAGTCATCCTGATGACAAGCTTGAGTTCATCGAAAATGGAGTTCGCATGCGTCTTCTATGATGTTTTATATGTTGGAGGTTTTACCGGTCTTATCCGCGGAAGGGTTCTCACCTTTTTCTTATGGGACTTTTCTATTTTGCTTCTTATTGATATTTCTTTCAAAGCCCTTGTCGCTAGCTTTCCAAAAAACTTGGTTTCATCGAATTCGGAGTCCGTTTGCAAAAGTTGTGGCAGTTTTGGTGCTCTGAAATGGCTGCAGCGGTACTACTGCGAATTGGAGCGGATGTAATTTTTTACTACCACTCCAGAGCAGTACTACTGCGGCTCCTACAGCGGTAGTGCCGCTCCGGACCAAAAACTCGTCCCAAGTCATGCGGTGGTAGGTACGGATGTATTTTTTTAGTACCGCTTGCAAGCAGTAGTACCGCTACCCTTTGCGGTAGTACCGTGATCCCTAGCGGTAGTACCGTGAGGACAAGCGGTAGTCCCGCTTTGTGTGGGCTGTGAGGATAACGGTTGGATTTTCCCCACCTATAAAAGGGGGTCTTCTTCCCCAATGAACCTCATCCTTTGAGCTCCTGTTCTTCCCCCATTATTGACCTTCTTCGAGCTTGCTAACTCTCAATCCCTCCATGGATTCTTGCTAGTTTTTGAGGGAAAAGAGAGAGAAGATCTAGATCCACATTTCCACCAATCACTTTCTCCTCTATGTGAGGGAAACCCCTTGGATCTAGATCTTGGAGTTCTTGGTGTTCTCCTTCTTGTTCTTCCTCTCATCTTCCTCCCTAGCATTAGTTGCTTCGGTGGGATTTGAGAGAGAAGGACTTGGGCACTCCGTGTGCCCTTGCCATTGTATTTGGTGCATCGGTTTGAGTTCTCCACGTGATACGTGGAAGTTACAAGTTGAGAAGCTTATTACTCTTGGGTGCTTAGTACCCTTGAGCTTGTTACTCTTGGGTGTTTGGACACCCTAGAGCTCGTTCTTCTTGGGTGCCTTGGCGCCCTAGACGGTTGGTGTTGTTCGGAGCTCAATCATTGTGGTGTAAAGCTCCGGGCAAGCGTCAGGGTCTCCAATTAGGTTGTGGAGATCGCCCTGAGCAATTTGACGGGTATCAGTAACCGCCCCCAAGGGTTTCCAAATTGTACGGGTTCAGTGACCGCCCCCAAGGGTCGCCACTTGTTCGGGTTCGGTGACCGCTCTCAAGGGTCCGTTGGTGGAATCACGGCGTCTTGCATTGTGCGAGGGCGTGAGGAGATTACGGTGGCCCTAGTGGCTTCTTGGGGAGCACTGTGCCTCCACACTACTCCAAACAAAGATTAGCATCCGCAAGGGTGTGAACTTCGGGATACATCATCGTCTCCGCGTGCCTCGGTTATCTTTTACACGAGATCTTTACTTACGCACTTTACTTTGTGATAGCCATATTGTTTCTTGTCGTATATCTTGCTATCACATAGTTACTTATCTTTCTTAGCATAAGTTGTTGGTGCACATAGGTGAGCCTAGTTATTTTAGGTTTTGTGCTTGACAAATTAACCGCTAGGTTTATTCCGCATTTGTTCAAGCCTAAACCGTAATTATTTTAAAGCGCCTATTCACCCCCCCTCTAGGCGGCATCCTCGATCTTTCAAAAAGTGAAGAGGATCATGCCTTTCTGTTGGATTTGCTTTTTTGGTTTAGAGTAAAATGATGAGTGGCGTGTGTCTGATATGAGGGAAATGGTTTAGAGTAATTACCGACAGGAGGATCGCTGGGTGGTAGCTGAGTGGGAGGGTTCAGATTAGGGATTACGAGTATGAAGTAGATGTGATAGATTGTAACTCTTCTCGCTTGATTAATTCATCTCAAGAGGTCATCTTTATATATAGAGGCCTAACAATTAAAAAACTAATCATCCTTACATGCATACATGCATGCGTCACTCTGGAGCCAAAAACTAATTACGAGTATGCTGGTTGCAGTCCCTTGTTCTACATATAACTCGCCAACTCTACTAATTCATGTATCAGTATATGCATATATATAGTCCATTCCTAGCACAGGTGTTTGGAAGACTGGACACTTCTTGTACTTACTTACTCGAAATTTTCTTTTCATAA
The DNA here is from genome assembly GCA_021437245.1 of Aegilops speltoides. Taxonomy (NCBI): domain Eukaryota; kingdom Viridiplantae; phylum Streptophyta; class Magnoliopsida; order Poales; family Poaceae; genus Aegilops; species Aegilops speltoides. The sequence continues at coordinate 349,190,709 of CM038144.1, read as the reverse complement.
AAAGTTCCTTGGAAGAGATTGCAAAGTTTAACGAGCATGTCCCATTTGTTAAACGAATCACTGACCGAGGAGAGCATGTTCTTCTATTAGGTTGCAATCGTGAAACTTCTTTTTGGTTTTCTTATTGTACAATACAAAGCTTCCAAATTATTTGATCCTGGAAATAAGTTACCGATTTTCTGTGCAGTGAGCTCGGAGCCGGGGTCATCCCTCTCACCACGAGTCGAACATACTACTTCAGCCACCATGTCGAGCGATATAAAAGGGTTCTCTGTTTCATTGAGCAACGACACGAGATTGTGCCCCCTCTTGCTCCTGGTGCATGTTGTTGCCCTCCTTTCCCCTCTGACTTGACTTGATTTACATTGTGTGAAGTTGTTTACCTTCAACTTTATAAAGCTATATCAAGTTCGCAACTGTACTTGGCTACACCTATAACATGATGCATTTCTCTTCTAGTTTATTGAATATATTTTTATGGATTGAATGTCCAATCTGGTACCGTTCTATCACTCATTTAACTACCTTAATGTGTTCACAAAATTCCTTCTGTAGCTAAGATTTCTTTGTACAACACATCCTAATTATTGCTCTTATTCTTAAATCTTATATCACTTTATTCAGCTGCAGGCTGGGTTAAGATTGTTTTTGTGCCAGAAATAGACTAGGCAATGCTCTAACCTTGGCAGCAAAAATCGTCTAAATTTCATAAATAAGGTAGTGGAATATCTTCGAATATGTTCATTTAAATATCTTGAGTTGACCTGTATGGGTTGCTTCTGTGCACACTTTCTTTGATATGAATTTCTAGGAGAGAAATTCTTTCATGGTAATGATGTATTACCGATATTTACTCTGTTTCTTAGGCCTATAGGTTTCTTTTTGTGGGATGCAGTTACTGTACTATATGAATATGATCCTCAAGTTGCATATTATTGCCCTTTTGGAGATAGACATGTGCCATGTAGTATAACATTTATAAAGAATGTCTTGGAAATTGCAAGTAGATGATTACGGTTTTCCTGTAACTTTAGTAGTAAGATATATATGATGATAGAATCTAAAGATGCTTCCTAATCTATAACAATAAGATCCAGTCACATGCAATATGTTTTATTCATAGAAACAGGGGATGAATCTGGCTGAAAGTAATCATCTTATGGCGTGGCATGAAGAGGTAGTTCACAAACCTTGTTAGGTGCTCCATCCTTTGTCACTCTGATTTGATTTCCTAATGTCTGGCTTCTCTGAACAGATGTGTGCAGATCTGAGAAAGAAGAGGAATAATCCAGCAGAAGAATTTAGTGAATAAGAATGAGTTGACATTTCTCTCTTGTGAACACAGTCGCGCCTGCCTTTTGATTTTATTATTTGTGCTAATGCAAACATGAATTCTCTATAGTTCTTGACGTAGCACCGCTAATTACTAAATCTACAATACATGATTATTTCTTGGAGAAGTTTAGTGCATGAATTAGAATTCTGTAAAGTTAGTCTAAGCTCCCGTCTCTAGGCCAGGATAGATTTCTCAATATCATTTTTGGGATTGTTTGAACATTGAACAACATTGCCAGGTCAATCATTTCTCATGTCTTTGTCATATCTATAGGTATTGTGCTATCTCAATTTTGTCACCAGCCACTTTCACCGACCCGTAAACTATCTGTCTCGAGGTCTCGCCAACTGTATTGGGTTTAGAAAAACAAATAACTATATTGGACTTATTTTCGCATCAACTACTTTGTAGGTATTATGTGCATTGTCAGGGATCTGATATCATGTAGTTCCAGGGATTTTAGAAGGTCTGGTCAGTCCATTGTTCTTGCCATGTGTTACTTTTTATGATTACTGTTCTTGCTTTATGGTTGCCTTCTGACTGCACTTTTATTAGTTTTAACATATTAATTTTAATATGCTTGATTGACCATATTATATATTTCACTTCACCGGGGTGGTTGGTGGAAGTGTTGGTTAAAATATTTTATACAGTTGAATATTCTTGATTCACTATTTTGTAGCCTGCTCTTAGTTGTATAGTATTAATTCTTAAAACTTAATCTCTTCAAATTAGTTAATTTGATGAGTTGTTTCACTGTTTTCAAATAAGTAGTTTCAGCCCTCACTATGTCCTGAAACTTATTCTTACTGCCTTTTATGACTTAAATGTAACTATTGGCATATAATCTCATGTCTTAAAATCTTAGTTGAGAATGTATTAAAAGTTATAAGATCTGGAGTTTCCACTATATTTCATCTAGCGGTACTCCCAGTAATTGAATATTAAGAGCACAAACGATCATAGGCTGTACATTCAGTTACTGGAAAATGCTTTTATCTTGCAGGCCAGTTTTACATTTACTTTTTCAATAATGAGATGACTATGAACAGAGTATCAAGTTTTTTGTCTTGGCATTACTGCCTCCGTGTACGGATGGTTATTGAAATAAAAAGGATTCAAGCGGCATACCTTCACTTGACAGATGCTTTAACCGCAAGAACTGTTGTTATTTTCTTTTCCTTTCCTGCAATGATGGTAGTTCGCCTTTGATTCTAGAAGTCGCAAAGGAGTGAAGGGTAGAGATTTCCATTGTCGTTGAATTGGTGGGATTTTCACCAAGTTAGTGTTGTAGACTGTTTCTATTTTAGAGAAAGAAGCCAAATCGTTGTTCATTGTAAATCTTGAAAAACTTGTTTACTGTCACTTCTATATCTATTATAAACTTTCGTTCCTGGTGTGGTACTTACCAATCTTGGTTTGCCCTTCCATTGCAGCAGACCAATATGTCCTTGTTTCTTCCAAAAAAAATATCTCATTTCAAGTTTGCGCCTCTATTATAGTAGAACATGTCATAAACATGGTGCTCGGCATCATTTGTTAAGTTCCCTTCAAAAAAGAAGAGGTGTCTATAGAGAGTGGCTCCATAACTAAAGAGATGGCAAATGTTGTTGTTTGCTCAGCTTCTTTAAAAAATTAAGAAATTACAATGCATGTGAACTATAGAGGTTGTGAAGGACAAAATGCTATGGATCCAGAGGAATGGGAGGGGAGAGTTTACCAAGGACAAACGTGACTATGGATTCCTAAGTTCCAGCTAACATAGCAAAATTGTGTAGATAGAATGCCCGCATTTTGAAAAATCTATTACATAGTTTGTGACTACGTTTCTTTCAATTTTCATTATTAAAAGGTTCCTTATTATTGTCAAATTTTCAAGTTTATTCAAATAACTCTTGGTTTGAAATGAGACTTTGCGGCATTTGACGCAACGAGTGATGTTATTATACATCTTATTGTAGTGAGTAAACCTTCCATTCTTATTATAAACTTCATTCTTTTTTTATCAAGGTGAGTTAATTTGTTAGCTTATGTGCTTGCCCACAACTAAACCAACTAAATCATGGATTTTCTTTTCGATGTGTACATGGATACAACGGGTCTCTACACCATTTGGCGCAATGGGTGGCATGTGGACCTCTCACATGCTTATGCACCCAAAAGCACAACACAAAGAGGTTTCTTCTTTTCGTGCAAACGGAAAATAAAAGTTTGGTGCAAACGATGTTAAAAATATATATTCTTAATTGGTCTTTACATCTTATACAAATATATTTTTTAACTCAGAATTCTCATCATGATAACCATATTTTCGGCTAAAGCAATGCTTCCTTAGCTTGTTTGTACATATTATACAAATACACTTTTATTTCAAACTCGAATTTCACAATGTGATAAACATATTTTCAATATGGCATGGTTTAAAATAGGCTTTCCACTACTAATGTCTGCAAAATGAATCCATTTTCATCGACGACATGTCTTTAGCGGGTCTCTGCGCCATTTGGCGCAACGGGTCAACTAGTCCGAGCTTTATTAACGATAAAAAGCCACAATTTGTGGAATAAGTTTCAGATCATGGGAATTGCCTAGCCACACATAGCGTCCTCGGCCTTAAGAAAGAGCATATTTTACTAAGCTATGTGCCTCAACATTTGAGTCACGACTTTCAAAAGTAAAACTACACATAAAATGATGAGCTCTGTGCTGAATTTCCTTGATAACAGTGCCATATCTTCCATGACTTCCTGAGTTTATGTCACCCACCACTTGCTTGGTGTCTGAAGCAATGATCACATGCTGAATGTTCAGGTCTTCCGCTAAAGATAGCGCCTCCCAGTAGGCGATAGCCTCTAATGTAGCCGGGTCTGTTACACCTTGGAGAACAAGTGTCGAACTCCCAAGGAAAGAACCTTTGTTCGTCCCTACACACAGCTGCGGCGGTACCTCCACCTCGACGAGAAACTCCGGCGTCAATGTGTATCTTTGCCATCCCGACCGGAAGGGCCTTCGGGCGAGTACCTCTCCTCGGCTGCCGAACACAAGCTGCCCCTTGTGTAGGTATCTTCTCCCTTACAATCTTAAGATCAGCCAAGTATCTATTGATGAATGCATGCGTTCCTTGTGGGATTTGGAAAATGCCCTCGTGAATCGTTTTCCTTCGGGAGGACCAGATCGCCCATAGTGTCGCTGCAACTTTGATAAAATATGAATGAGACAACATCTCCATCAAATGAAACAACCAATATTTGGTGCTTGGGACCGAGCATGAGATGCTTGGGACCGAGCATGAGATGCTTGGGACCGAGCATGAGATCAAGTTATTTGCCAGTTCATGGTCCGCTAGCGCCTAGGTACAACGTGCCACCGTGCACTCTAGGAGTGAATGCCTCCATGAGTCAGGTCCTCCACACAAACCGCATGAGCTTGACTTCGACATATGCCTGAGAGATCTAACGTCCTTTGTGGGGATGGAATGCTTAACCAACCGCCATAGAAACATCCTAATCTTTCCTGGCACCTGAGTTTTCTATAGCTTTTTCCAATCTCCTTCTTCTTTGTTTGAGCTGGAGGAGCCCGCTATACCTTCCAGCCATGCCTGTCGCCTTCGTCTAGTAGACACTAGCATATTGTATGCCAATAGCACCGATAATTGACCCGATCGCTCGAAATTCCAGAACCAAAACTCCTCCATATTCTGCTTGTAGATAGGTATGCTCAAGATCACTGGAATATCCATCAGCATGAGTACCTCGTGGGCGTGCCCTCTATTTCATGTAGCTGAGGTCTCATCTATGAATTCGGACACAAGCTCCATAGGGTTTGATGATATGCATCCGTAGGATCATAGCATCTCATCTCTTGGCAACCAATTATCTACCCAAATGTTAGTAGTATGGCCATTACCAATGCGCTTTATCAGCCCTTGTTTCAACACATTTTTCCCTTCTGTGATAGCCCTCCAGATCTGACTTGGGTGATTGCCAATACTTGCTTCCAGTATGGTGGATTCTGGATAGTATATACTTCTCAACAGATGTGTGCTCAAAGACTCAGGATGTTGTAGGACGCACCACATGTGTCTTGCTAGCATTGTCATATGGAACAAGTCAAAATCTTTAAAACCCAACACCCCCCTCCAATTGCTCTCGGCTGAGTCATTTCCTTCTAGGATACCCAATGCGGTTCGTGATTTCCATCTTTACTGCCCGACCAAAACTTCCATATGAGCATGTTTCTGCTTGCAAAGGCCCCTTGGAAGTTTGAAGCAAGATATAGAAAAAACTGGAACAACTTGAGCAACCACTTTTACTAGCACCTCCTTGCCTACTGTAGACATAGTGTTCTCAATACATCCCTGGATTTTTACTCCACAAGTGGTTCTTCAAGTATTTCAAAGCACCATATTTTGAAGCTCCAATATCCGAAGGCATACCCAAGTATTTTTCATTAGGTGAACATTAGGTAGAGCTTTTATTTCATCACGAACAGCTTCTGGCACACCCTTGTTGAAGAAAATTGAGGATTTATCATAATTAATTCATTGCCCAGAGGCTTGACAGTAAACATCCAACACTTGGTTCACCTCAATTGCACCAAAACCATTGGCCTTGAAAAACAACAGGCTGTCATCTGCAAACAAAAGATGGCTCGCCAGTGGTGCCAACGGTGCCACTTGTGTCCATGAAGATTTGATGACTCACTTTTTTTATTTTAACAGGCACGAAAAGCCCTTTGCTGCAATCAAGAACAAGTATGGGGAAATTGGATCCCCCTACGGAATCCCGCAAGATGGTTGGAACTGTTGAAGTTTTCTTCCAATGAATAAAACAAAGAATTTTACTAAGCTTACCTTTCCCATGACTAGTTCCACCCACTTTTTCTAAAGCCTAGTTTTAGCATTATAGCTTTCAAGTAAGCCCATTCCACTTTGTCATAAGCCTTCATCATATCCAGTTTTAATGCACAATGTTAGTTTTTCTTTGCCTTGTTCCTTTTCATGAAGTGGAGGCACTCATAGGAAGTAATGATATTATCAGTAATTAGTCTACATGGCATGAAAGCTGATTGTTCTTCTGAGATAATATCTGGAAATACCAACTTCAAACGATTTGAAATAACCCTTGATGATATCTTATACAAGACATTGCATAGGCTACTAAGGAGGAATTATGATAGAAGAGTTGGGTTCTTTACCTTAGGGAGCAGAACCAAGGTCATCTCATTAATGCATTCAGCTGATTTAGTACCCTCCACAATTCTCAACACAACTCTTGTTACCTCCTCACACAAACCTCCCAGTGTCACTGAAAAAAGTGTGCAGGAAATCCATCCGGACCAGGAGCCTTTGTTGGGTACATCTGAAATAGGGCCTCCTTCACTTCCTTCTGACTATAGGGTGCATTAAGTTGTTCATTCATTTCCACTATTACCTTGCATGGGATAGCATCAAGCACATGATGCATAATTTGCACTCCATTAGATGTGTATAACTCGGTGTAAAAAGCTGTAGTGAGGGCCTCCATCTCAGTCGTACCTTCTGTCATCTGTCCATCCGGGCATTGAAGGGCCCGGACGTGGTTTTTCCTTCTCCTTCGACTGGCCCTCAAGTGAAAATAATAAGTATTTTTATCTCTGTGATGTAGCCACTCTAGCCAAGCTCGCTACCCCCATAGAATTTCTTCCCTATGGTACAATTCAAAATGTCTTTCAATGATCTTAATTTCCAAATGATTAGGCCCAGATCCTCCTCGAGAAGAACGTAGTCAGTCCAGTTCTGCTTTTAAATGCCCAATCACTAATCTCACTGAACCAAAATGGGTTTGATCCCAATAGCAAGATTCCCTGACATGTCCTTCAATTTATTCTGGACTTCCGCTACTATGCTCCCTGTCTTGTCTTTCCATCCCGTGCCAATGAAGTTGAAAAGTTTTGGGTCTCGCTCCCACATCATCTTGTATCTGAATGCCCTCAGGATTTTATTGCATGCATGCACATCGGAATAGTGGAGCAAGATTGGTACATGGTCGGACGTAGCAGCGGCTTTATGCTCAAGTACTGGTGTCGGGAAAGCCAGGCACCACGCTGGACTCGCCAAGCATCTGTTCAAGCGCACTCTCATGTACGTCCCTCCCACTACTTTCTTCTCAAAAGTCCAGAAGTTTCCTTTATATATACCCAATGTCAGTGAGACCACAGGTGTCCATAGAATCACGAAAGCATCCATCTGGGCTTGGCTGCGCGCCCAACTCCATCATGTTCATTTGCATGTAATACCTCATCAAAATCTCCTATGACCGCCCACGGGAGGTTCCTGATGCCTACTATCCCTCTCAACATATCCCATGTTTTGTATCTGTCCTAGACTTGTGCTTCCCCGTGGACAAAAGTGACTCAGGTTTTGGACTCAACCATATCATCCATCAGCTCTTCAGTGTCATACTTCGTGTAGCCAATAACACTACAAAAAACACTTTCTCAAATTATCATGCATGTACATAAATGACGATTTTACGAAAGAATCAAGATAGTCATACATGTGTTGTCGTAGAAGTGTTCCATGACAATACTCAAATTATCATCACAAAAGTGTCCACTTCCATGACGATAAATGGCACGTCGTGGAAGTGCTTTCATCAAGGCTAACTGACACGTGACATCCACTGTAACGGGTCGTCGTTAAGCTATTGTGTCTTTTTTTGATCTGATAACCCGTTAACAGCCAAGACCAATGGCGTTTTTCCACATGTAAAATTCTCATTGGCCGTAGCAACCACATGTCAGCTCCGCGTTGGGACACATGTCAACCGCCCTATGGACAGGAGGCACCTATGATATGTCGACACGTGGCAAGGCCCAACAACAGCCCGTTTAGGTTAAAAAGGCCAGCCTAGTAAAAATTAGCGGGCGGGCCCATTAATGGCCTGCTTGCAGACGGCCCATTCGTAGTTAAGGCCTATAGGAATAGTGTCAAATCGCCCATCAATGGCCCATTCTAGATTTCTCATCAATGTGGCCCATGGTCATTCTAGCCCGTTAATAGTCCGCTAAGTATTTGGGCCGAATTACGGCCCATTGTGTTTTTGGCTTGTTAAAGGTCCTACTACATTTGGGCCCATTTATTACCCAATGAAACTTTCGGTCCATAAAAGACCGTGAAGGAATTGGGCCATATTCGGCCAGGTCTGACATTCGGCCTGTCAGCAGCCCACTGTAGATCTGGGCCACTTCAAGCCTGTTGTGTTTTTCGGTCTGTTAACATTGAATGAAATTCATGGGCCATATGTGGCCCAATGTCACATCATGCCTATTAACGACCCATATACTCTATGATACAAATCAACCCCGACCACACTTCCATCCTGGTAAAGGCCGGTGTAGTAGATCGGCGCATTTACGGCTAGTCTGACTTTCGGCCTGTGAATGATCTGCATTGTAAATGGGCCACCATGAGCTGAGATACATTTCATCCTCCTAATGAGCAATGGGTTATTTGGCACATTTCAGGCCCAATCACCTTTCGGCATCCTAAAAGCCATGTGCATAATCTGACCGAATTAGGGCCCAATCTAACTTTTGGCCTATTAAAGGCCCTTCTTATTTATGGGCCATATTAGGCCTGTGAGATACTTACACATATTAACGACCTGCTGTTACTAAGGGACCAAACTATGATTAGGCCTGCTAACGACCCACTGTGGGCACATGAATATTAGAAATAAGAAAGCTTTGCTGATATAGGCCCAGATATTTTGAGTGGGCTACATGCCGCTTTAAGACCCATAATCATTTTTAACCCAATTGGAATTGTGGGCCTGAGGAATGTTGGCCCGTTGGGCTCGTACGATGCTTTCAGCCAAAAGGAGATCAATGATGCCGAATACATTACTAAGATAAACCTACACTATACAAAACTAGCATCATAATTTCTACGGCCTTTGGCAGCACGATAAATGGTGTATCACAACAAAATAAATTGCAGCAATACAACAAAAGACATGTTGGCATAAAAGTTTATAATCCTTGTAGATAAATGCACCATCAGATGTATATAAGCACAAACCATTTGACCAGAGTGCTAATGTTTCAGGCTGTAGAATCAGATGGAGCGGCATGACCTTCCCCTTTTTCTGCCATTGGTCTTGAACAACGAAGCAAATGTCTGATAGTCTAGTTTCAAAACCATTCATATCTTGACGACATTTGTCAACCACTATTCCCGTTTCAGAAATGACCTCCATTAGGGATTGGACTTGTGTCTAGAGCACAGATATATCACTCTGTTTAGCTAGAATATTTTGTTCAGTAGCCGATTTGGATGAGGTTACCTTGACAACCACCTAGAATTACACAGGAAGGTGCTTTTTGCACTGTTAGTGGAGAGATACTGACTCAATGCAGCAAGAGGTGACATTGTGCCTGTGGTAGCCTCGTCACCTTCAGGTGGTTGTGGTTGTTCAATCATTTGTTCCATAGCTTGCTGAAAGTTTGAATTTGTAGATTAGTGTACCAGATAAGTTATTAATGAGACAAAAACAAAAAATAGGTTTCATGTTTATACATAACTTATTTTGATGAACTAATGTAATACATTAGCATGTATTGTAGTGCTAACTACATAATAAAATCACTTTCAGAACATATGTCCATGTAGCATGCCTACTGTATTGTCTACTTCCTCACATTCATTAACATCTAAGGATAAAGAGACATGGTTTAAAGTAGGATGAACATAGTATGACATCATTCATATCACGGGCAGATAGATATCAAACAGACAGGTTATTGTATCATTGTGTGGGCACGTGAACATCGCAACTAGATTATAGATCAAGACCAAAAGAATATCCTTCCTCTCTTTTAAGCTATGTAAGGTGAAATGATATGCTAAGACAACTGTGTATAAAAGTGAATAGAGTAACTGACATTGGCTGCAAGCCAAGCAGTTAAATGAACACGTCACACTAACAAGCAGTTAAAAGGCATGAGGAGTAAGAACTTACAACAGCGGCTTGAACCAGTGTGCTCATGCCCTTCATCTTGCTGGTGTGAGAATCCTTGAAGATTTACACTGCATTCGGTCGGGGTCTTTTTGGTACGCACAGGCTTTCCTCTGTATTTGGAACAAGTCAATATAGATATGATCATATGGCACAGCAAAAAGAAGGAACATTACAAGAGCCTCGCAGTGTGTAATATAACTACGAGATCCTGTTGTCTGTTGGAATTTCACTTTAGAACGGTTGGTCTTGTTCTTCAAACAGTTAGCCTAGAAGAATATAGACGTGTAAGGTACTTTCTAAATACGAGTTCAATATGTGATTTGATCACATACAAATACCCTGCCTGATACTTTGGATCAGACTAATGTTTAACAAGGGTTGTCCAGTCTTCATCTGTAATATATTCCACTGGAGATGTCTGGGCGAGTTAGCCTTGCCTTCAAAGTGTGTTTTTCTAAGGTGATAACGATATTGTCACAAAGCAGATAGAAAAAAATGGGTGCATGCTTGTTTATTTGCATCATCTTTTGGATCCAACTTGAATCTCATCTGTTGAAAAAAGAATGGGAGTCTCACTGGGAGGAAGCTAGAAACTATGGGACAGAGCAATATAATATTACAAATTGTGATGAATAACATTACTTACGGATAAATGGTCAAGGTGTTAAACTAGGTATCGTCTTTCTCATTCATGTACTGGATCCATGTTGGGAGGATACGTGCATGACACCTAACGGAAACGGCTGCCTCTGATACTAACTTGGATAACTCTGTAGCATCACGTGGCCTTTTTAAACCTGCCTCAAAATGGATCACCATTCTTCCTACTTTAGATTTTATCTATCAAGCATTATCCTCGATGTATGTTTCCTCTTGCGCCGTGGTGCTAGTTCAACAACGAATATGGAAAGTGTTAGTGCACATCAAACTATGAGAGTACATATAAAGGAGCATGCAACTGCAACTTGACTCAGTCAGGTACCATCTTGGTGTTGATGCTCATGAAGTTCATCTGATCTTGCCAAGTCATGTAGTGTCAGCAGTGCTCCGGAAGTAGTGTTAAGTGTGAAGGCACCTTGGGAACATGCCACGTGCAGAGGAAATGAATGAGTAACTCGTTGAGATGTTGGTACAGTTAAAGGAGGTGTTGCAGCTGGTGGAGCAGGGGATACTATATATGTTTGTAGATTTAGCCAGTGGACTTGGACCTTCTACTGCACTATAAGTACAAGCAGAATCTCGAGGGAAGATCCTTTTTCGTTGCACCCGACGACGAGTAACACTATTCCCTACTATATTCTTTTCCTTGCTCTTTTTTGACTTTGCCATGTCAAGCTGTACCCACAACACAAACGAATAAAATTAACTCTTCAGAACTCATTGGTGCATGATACATATGAGCAATACTTTGGTGTAAGACAACCTTATGAGGAGGATGGAATATGTAAGAAAAACAGGATGACATGGCATATTCACACCTACGATGTGTAAACTAAGCAGAAGAATTTTCAAGAAATTAGAAGCAAGCCAAGTAAAAAGTGTCTTGTCCTAAGTGGCATTTGGAAAAACTAGAAGCAGTACAACCTAGAAATCAATGCAAGATGCAACCAATATCACACTGCCAAGTTAAAAGCGTCCAATAATAAGTGATTGATGCGGGATACACAACAGCAGTACTTTGATGTAAGAACATGGTATGATAGATACAGTGTATTCTAGAAACAAAAAGGCATGTCATATGCACATGCATAACATATAAACTCAGCGGGTGCAATTTAATCAAATTAGACGAAATACAAGCTAAACACCATATGCAACATGAAACCAATTATCACACTGTCAAATTAGAGCAAGCACCTGCAATGGTGGAGTAGGGGAGATGAACTCATCACATATACTTGGGACTTCAACTGCAATAGCAGTGGCAGTGGCAAATCTAGAGAGCCTCTGTTTGCCTCAGTTCGGAGGACCTCCAACATCCCCTAACTTACTCTTTTCCTTCCCCTTTTTTGATATTGCCTTTTGAAGTCAAAACCATAAGAAAAGGAATAAAATTAGCTCTGCATAACTGGTTGATGCATGATACACACGATCACTACTTTGATGCAAGGCAAGTGCATGATAGGAGGATGGAATATATACGAGAAAAACAAAAACATTGCATATTCACACCTATGATAGGAGGTGGGAATATGTATGAAAAATAGTAAGCAGAAGGCATTACAACAAAATTAGAAGAAATGATAGCTAGGCACCATATGAACATGCAACCAATATCACTCTACCCGTTACAAAGTATCTCGTCATAAGTGCCATTTCAACAAATTAGAAGTAGTACAAGCTAGAAGACAATGCAAGATGCAGCCTATATCACACTCCTAAGTGAAATGTGTCTTATGTGTAAGTGATTGTTGTAGGATACACAATAGTACTTTGATGTAAGAACATGGTGTGATAGACAGATTTATTATGTTCTAGAAACAGGAACACATGTCATATTGACAGGTATAAGTTGTAAGCTAAGCAGATGCAATTCAACAAAATTAGAAGCAATACAAACTAGACATCATACAGAACACGCAACCACATCTAACAGTGCCAAGTTAGAGCAAGCACCTCTGATGGTGGAGTAGGGGAGATGTGCTCATCATCTATACAGCTACGTTGACTGTCCAGCCTTGTGCTATCTTGCGAATCTTATTGGGAGGATGGCGGAGTAGAATCTGTAGATACCCTCTATTTGAGTTCCTCTAAGGGAACACCATCATCCACTACCTTACTAATTTCCTTCCGATGTATTGATTTTGCATTGTGAAGTCAAACCGATAAGAAAAAGGAATAAAATTCGCTCTTCAAAACTCATTCATGCATGATACTGACGAACACTACTCGGATGAAAGGCAAACACATGATACGAGGATGGAATATGTATGAAAAATAGGACTGCGTGACATATTCACACCTATGATGTGGTAACTAAGCAGAAGGCATTTCAACAAATTAGAAGCACTGCAAGCTAGACACCATATGAAAGATGCAACCAATATCACTTTGCCAAGTTAAAACTGTCTGGCGTTTCAACAAATTAGAAGAAGTAAATGCTAGAAATCATATGCAAGACACAACCAATATCATAGTGTCCACTTAAAGGTGTCTCATCATAAGTGTCTGATGCGGGATACACAATAACAGTAGTCTAATATAAGAACATGGTGCGATTAGATACAATATGTTCTAGAAACAGGAACACGTGCCATATTCACATGTATAAGGTGTAAAGTAATTAGATGCAATACAACAAAGTTAGAAGCAATACAAGCTAGACATCGTACGCAACCTGTAACCACACATAATAGTGCCAAGTTAGAGCAAACACATGTGATGGTGGAGTGGGGGAGATGTGCTCATCATCTAAACAGCTACATTGGATGTCTAGCCTTGCGTTGTCTTGCAGATCTTGTTGGGGGGATGGCGGCGTAGAATCTATAGAGGCCCTCTGTTTCAGTTGCTCGAAAGGACCACCATCATCCAATGCCTCACAAATTTCCTTCCGCTTTACTGATTTTGCATTACGAAGTCAAACCGACAAGAAAAACGAATAAAATTCGCTCTTCAGAACTCATTCATGCATGATACTGACAAACACTACTCTGATGAAAGGCAAACTCATGATACAAGGATGGAATATGTACAAAAAACTGGACGACATGACATATTTACACCTATGATGTGGAAACTAAGCAGAAGGCACTTCAACAAATTAGAAGCACTGCAATCTAGGCACCATATGGAAGGTGATACGTCTCCAACGTATCTATAATTTTTGATTATTCCATGCTATTATATTATCTATTTTGGATGTTTAATGGGATTTAATAGTCTTTTTATATTATATTTGGGTCTAACCTATTAACCGGAGGCCCAGTGCTAGTTTCTGTTTTTGTGTGTGCATATTTTAGTGTTTTATAGAAAAGGAATATCAAACGGAGTCCAAACGGAACAAAACCTTCGTGAGGATCTTTCTTGGACCAAAATAAATCCAGAAGACTTGGAGTTGAAGTCTGGAACTCTATAAGGCGGCCACGAGTTAGGAGGGCGCACCCAGGGGGTAGGCGCGCCCCCACCCTCGTGGGCCCCTCGTAGCTCCACCGACGTACTTCTTTCGCCTATATATATACTCTTATACCCTAGAAACATCAGGGGAGCCACGAAACCACTTTTCCACCGCCGCAACCTTCTGTACCCGTGAGATCCCATCTTGGGGCCTTTTCAGCGATCTGCCGCAGAGGGAATCGATCACGGAGGGCTTCTACATCAACACCATTGCTTATCCGATGAAGCGTGAGTAGTTACCACAGACCTTCGGGTCCATAGTTATTAGCTAGATGGCTTATTCTCTCTCTTTGATTCTCAATACAAAGTTCTCCTCGATGTTCTTGGAGAACTATTCGATGTAATACTCTTTTGCGGTGTCTTTCCCGAGATCCGATGAATTGTGGATTTATGAACTTGATTATCTGTGAATATTATTTGGTTCTTCTCTGAATTCTTATATGCATGATTTTATATCTTTGCAAGTCTCTTCAAATTATCGGTTTAGTTTGGCCTACTAGATTGATCTTTCTTGAAATGAGAGAAGTGCTTAGCTTTGGGTTCAATCTTGCAGTGTCCTTTCCCAGTGACAGTACGGGCATCAAGGCACGTATTGTATTGTTGCCATCGAGGATAAAAAGATGGGGTTTATATCATATTGTTTGAGTTTATCCCTCTACATCATGTCATCTTGCTTAATGCGTTACTCCGTTCTTATGAACTTAGTACTCTAGATGCATGCTGGATAGCGGTGGATGTGTGGAGTAATAGTAGTAGATGCAGAATCGTTTCGGTCTACTTGACACAGACGTGATGCCAATGTTCATGATCATTGCCTTAGATGTCTTCATAATTATGTGCTTTTCTATCAATTGCTCGGCAGTAATTTGTTCACCCACCGTAATACATGCTATCTCGAGAGAAGTGCTGCCTCTTGAGCACTGCATTGGTTTTCCCTTGAAGAGGAAAGGGTGATGCAGCAAAGTAGCGTAAGTATTTCCCTCAGTTTTTGAGAACCAAGGTATCAATCCAGTAGGAGGCTCCTCACAAGTCCCTCGTACCTACACAAACAAACAAGAACCTCACAACCAACGCGATAAAGGGGTTGTCAATCCCTTCACGGTAACTTGCGAAAGTGAGATCTGATAGAGATAATAAGATAAGATAAATATTTTTGATATTTTTATGATATAGATTGAAAAGTAAAGATGCAAATAAACTAGATTGGAAACTTATATGATAAAGGATAGACCCGGGGGGCATAGGTTTCACTAGTGGCTTCTCTCAAGATAGCATAAGTATTACGGTGGGTGAAAAAATTAATGTCGATCAATTGATAGAAAAGTGCATAGTTATGAGAATATCTAGGCATGATCATGTATATAGGCATCACGTCCGCGAAAAGTAGATCGAAACGATTCTGCATCTACTACTATTACTCCACACATCGACCGACTCCTGCCTACATCTAGAGTATTAAGTTCATGAAGAATAGAGTAACACATTAAGTAAGATGACATGATGTAGAGGGATAAACTCAAGCAATATGATATAAACCCCATCTTTTTATCCTCGATGGCAACAATACAATATGTGCCTTGCTGCCCCTGCTGACACTGGGAAAGGACACCGCAAGATTGAACCCAAAGCTAAGCACTTCTCCCATTGCAAGAAAGATCAATCTAGTAGGCCAAACCAAATTGATAATTCAAAGTGACTTGCAAAGATAACCAATCATACATAAAAGAATTCAGAGGAGATTGAAATACTTATCATAGATAAACTTGATCATAAACCCACAATTCATCGGATCTCGACAAACACACCGCAAAAAGAGTTACATCAAATAGATCTCCAAGAAGATCGAGGAGAACTTTGTATTGAGATTCAAAGAGAGAGAAGAAGCCATCTAGCTAATAACTATGGACCCGAAGGTCTGTGGTAAACTACTCACAACTCACCAGAGAGGCCTTGGAGATGATTTTGAGGCCCTTCGTGGTCAATTCCCTCTCCGGCGGAGCGCCGGCGAAGGCTACAAGATGGGATCTCGCGGATACATAAGGTTGCGGCGGTGCAAATAGTTTTTCGTGGTGCTCCTGGATGTTTTCAGGGTACGGAGGTATATATAGGCGAAGGAGGTAGGTCAGGGGAGCCACGAGGGGCCCACGAGGGTGGGGGGCGCGCCCACCCCCCTAAGGCGCGCCCTCCTGCCTCGTGGCCGCCTCGGCTGCTTCTTGACGTCCACTCCAAGTCTCCTGGATTGCGTTTGTTCCAAAAAGATCGCTCCCAAAGGTTTCATTCCGTTTGGACTCTGTTTGATATTCATTTTGTGAGAAACACTGAAATAGGCAAAAAAACAGCAATTCGGGTTGGGCCTCCGGTTAGTAGGTTAGTCCCAAAAATGATATAAAAGTGTAAAGTAAGGCCTATAAACATCCAAAACAGGTAATATAATAGCATGGAACAATAAAAAATTATAGATACGTTGGAGAAGTATCATGCATCCCCAAGCTTAATTCCTGCTCGTCCTTGAGTAGGTAAATGATAAAAATAGAATTTTTGATGTGGAATGCTACCTAGCATATTTCTCAATGTAATTTTCTTTATTGTGGTCAGATCCAAATGATTCAAAATAAAAGTTCATACTGACATAAGAAATAGTAATACTTCAAGCATACTAACTAAGCAATCATGTCTTCTCAAAATAACATGGCTAGAGAAAGTTCATCCCTACAAAATCATATAGTTAGGCTATGTTTCATTTTCATCACACAAAATACTCCCATCATGCACAACCCCGGTTTCAGCCAAGTAATTGGTTCATACTTTTTAACGCGCTTCAGCCTTTTCAACTCTCACGCAATACATGAGCGTAAGCCATGGATATAGCACTATGGGTGGAATAGAATATGATGATGGAGATTGTGTGGAGAAGAGATAAAAGGAGAAAGTCTCACATTGACGAGGCTAATCAACGGGCTATGGAGATGCCCATCAATTGATGTCAACATGAGGAGTAGGGATTGCCATGCAACGGATGCGTGCATCCAACTTGCTTGCTCACGAAGACCTAGGGCATATTGAGGAAGCCCATCGTTGGAATATACAAGCCAAGTTCTATAATGAAAAATTCCCACTAGTATATGAAAGTGACAACATAAGAGACTCTCTAACATGAAGAACATGGTGCTACTTTGAAGCACAAGTGTGGAAAAGGATAGTAACATTGTCCCCCCCTTTTTGGGCCTTTTTTTATTTGGCCTTTCCCCTTTTTTATTTGGCTTTTCTTTTTTATAAGGGACAATGCTCTAATAATGATGCATCACACTTCTATTTATTTACAACTCAAGAATTACAACTCGATACTAGAACAAGATATGACTCTATATGAATGCCTCCGGCGGTGTACCAGGATGAGAAATTACTCAAGAGTGACATGTATGAAAAATTATGCATGGTGGCTTTGCCACAAATGTGATGTCAACTACATGATCATGCAAAAGCAATATGACAATGATGATGCGTGTCATGATAAACGGAACGATGGAAAGTTGCATGGCAATATATCTCGGAATGGCTATGGAAATGCCATAATAGGTAGCTATGGTGGCTGTTTTGAGGAAGATATAAGGAAGTTTATGTGTGATAGAGTGTATCATATCACAGGGTTTGGATGCACCGGCGAAGTTTGCACCAACTCTCAAGGTGAGAAAGGGCAATGCGCGGTACCGAAGAGGCTAGCAATGATGGAAGGGTAAGAGTGCATATAATCCATGGACTCACATTAGTCATAAAGAACTCATATACTTATTGCAAAAGTTTTATTAGCCCTTGAAGCAACGTACTACTACGCATGCTCCTAGGGGGAGGTTGGTAGGAGTTAACCATCGCGTGCCCCCGACCTCCACACATAAGGAAGGTAATCAAAAGAGCACCCTATGCAATAAATTTGTTACACAACTTTTACCATACGTGCATGCTACGGGACTTGCCAACTTCAATACAAGTATTTATCAATTTCATAATTACCCAACTAGTATGAATCTAATATTACCACCTTTATATCTTAAAACAATTATCAAGCATCAAATTGATCATAGCATCCAATTCACTTCCTATGATAGTTTTTATTATACCCAACTTGGATGCCGATCATTCTAGGACCAATTTTATCTGCTCTAAAAGACTCTCAAAATAATATAAGTGAAGCATGAGAGATCAATAATTTCTACAAAATAAAACCACCACCCTGCTCTAAAAGATATAAGTGAAGCACATAGAGCAAAAATGTCTAGCTCAAAAGATATAAGTGAAGCACATAGAGTATTCTAATAAATTCCAAATCATGTGTGTCTCTCCCAAAAGGTGTGTACAGCAAGGATAATTTTGGTAAACTAAAAAGCAAAGACTCATATCATACAAGACGCTTGTAACACCCCGAGAATCATGCTACAGTAATCCCCTTCTAATGATGCCTTGTCATCATTGTTACTTTTGCTAATCTTCACTTGATCGAAATCACCAATTCAAATTCAAATCCAATCTAAAGTCAAAAACTCTTATTTGTCAGACAGGAGATCTAAAATGTTCATCTTGTGGCAAATAGTCATTTGTTTAATATTGGTGGTGAACCAACATTTTTGCAAGGTGTTTAAATGGCCTAAAGCAATTAGGCTAAAACAATAGTTTAAATGCCTTTTTACTTTATAAAAACTTCAAACTATTTCAAAAGCCTCACAACCTTTTTGTGGCAGTGCTAACTATTGCAATGTAATTATGTGGCCAAGTCCCACATTTTACAAAATCCTTTTGGCAGCCCAAATATTACCATGCTTTTTATGTAAAAAGAAAAGAGCAAAGGTAAA
Source organism: Aegilops speltoides (assembly GCA_021437245.1). Taxonomy (NCBI): domain Eukaryota; kingdom Viridiplantae; phylum Streptophyta; class Magnoliopsida; order Poales; family Poaceae; genus Aegilops; species Aegilops speltoides. The sequence goes on along the minus strand of CM038144.1, from coordinate 349,171,414 downwards.
AGAAAAAGAAAACCCCCCTGACCCCCTGGGCCTTAGTCATCTGGGCGGCCCAACCCAGCAGCCCACCTCCCCCGGTCGCCTCCCTCCTCTCTGTTCACCCGACCCAGCGACCGCGCTCGCCGGTCGCCACCGAACCCTGTCGCCGTCCCCGTCGGGGAAGGGATAAGGGCGACGTCCCCTCGACCCCTCAGGCTCCCCGCACCCACTCACTCCCCCTGGATGCCCCCTCTCCCCTCTCTCTCTAGCCTTGCCCCCTTCTCCAGATACACCTCGCCCCGACGCACTATCGCTGCCGCGTTGCTGCGCCACCGCGGCCACCGGGCCCTCCTCGCCGGCCCGACGTGTCCACGAGCCCCGCAGCCGTCTGCTGCTTCGTCTGCGCCAACAACCTCAAGGCAGGAGCCACCCCAGCGCCGGATCCCCTTCGTCTTCCTCTGGACCGCCGTCGCGCTTGCTTCGACTCGGCCACCACCACTGCGCTCTGTTACTCGCTAGGCCTTCATCGCCCACCGGTGAGCTCCTCCCCTTTCCTTCTCCCACTAGGCCGCCTCCTCTCTAGCTCGCTCGCCGCAACCGCCGTAGCTCACCATCGCCCTGCTGCATCACCGTCGTGGCCACCGCTGCCGTGGCCCCCGTCCGAGCCCTCCATCGTGCTCCTGGTGTTCCCAGGAGCCCGGCCAGCCCTTCCTCTCGCCCTCCTGTGCCCCCTAGCCCATTCCCGACATGACTTCGAACACCGCCGCCGCTCGTGCTCGCCGCCGATGGTTATTCCGGCCATCCCCGGGCGAGCCACCACCACCACCCGACACGGTGTCGTGCGCGCGTTTGAACGGTGCCAACCGCACGCAAAACGGCCGCCCCTAGCGCGTTTCCGGCGAGGCCCGAGCGGCTCCGCCGCGTTCTAGTGTCTCGGCGGCGAGACGCCGGCCGCCGCCGATGTGGCTGGGCGGGCCCCACCCCTGGCTCACTTCCAGTGGGCCTTAGGGCCCCAGTTGACTGGGTTGACCCAGTCAACACGCTGACATGGCGGTACAATGCCACTGACGAGCCGGCCCTACCGCTTAAACAATAACTAAAATGGTTTTTATAATTAAAAGTAATTAGTTTAGCTAATTAGCCACTAACATGTGGGGCCCATCAGCTAATTAACCTCAGTTTAGTTTAAAATAAGCTCTGTTAAGTAACAGAGCTTATTTTAGGGTCCCCCGTGTCAGTTTTGACCAGTCAACCGGACTGTTGACTGCTGACGTCACTCCTACATCTTGCTGACATCATATTCCTTTTCTGTTAGTATAAATAATTCCAAGATAATGTTTAAACTTTGAAAATTCATAGAAATTAAACCGTAGCTCAGATGTAAATGTTTTCTATATGAAAGTTGCTCAGAAAAATCCAACGAATTCGAATACGCAAACCGTTCATCTGTCACATGCCCCTAGCAGGCTGAACATGGAACATTCCCCCTCCGGTTATCTGTCTGACACAGGTCCGGAACCGGGAAAACATTCCCGGTTGATTCCCCCCTTCACCTTTATCGTGTAGCCATATGTTAGGTCACTCCTGGCACAGCATATTGCCACATTCTGCTTTGTGATTCTATGTTTGCTTTATATTTACTGTTTCTTCCCCCTCTTCTCTCCGGTAGACCCCAAGACCGATGCTGCCCGTGTGATCGACTACGTCGACGACGACCCCTCCTTGCCAGAGCAACCAGCCAAGCCCCCCCCCCCCTTGATCATCCCGATATCGCCCATTCCATTCTCTCATGCTTGCATTAGATTTTGCTATTGTTATTGTTTGCTCCTATTCTGATGCATAGCCTGCTTTTGTAACCTGCTTATTGTTACTTTACCTACTTATCCTAAACTGCTTAGTATAGGTTGGTTAGTGATCCATCAGTGACCCCCACCTTGTCCTTGTTGCCCCTGCTTCATCATTGAAGACCCGATCAATTGGATCGAAGACCAGGCCCCAACACCGCACATCACTTTCCCCTTAGTTGCTCGACACTGCTGGGTTACTATCGAGTGCCGAGGGTGAGACCTCTACAACACTTCTGATGTTAACCCAGTAGTGTAGCTATTCGGTCGTGGTCATCGAGGGTGATTCCGCCTTAACCACTTCCGATACGACTCTATCGTGCAACCCCTCAAGTGTGAACCTCGGGGGTGATTCCTCTTACACTCACCTTTATGATTACATCGAGTGGAATTCACCGGGGGTGATTCCTCGGGTTTCCCCTTGATGTTTAGACACACAGTTACTATGATTACTATGAATTTACACTGAACCATGTTACTAAAGACGGATCGACCATGAGGGGTACCCGCGCGAGCATAATTGCGAGTGATGTGGAGTCGGGTTGACCTGGAAGGTGCCCGAGAGTTAATTACGAGGCGTGGCCGGGCATTCTTAGCCCTTGCCGCAAGTCCTTGAGATGGGGCAACGGGGTCACATCTTTCGTGAGTCTCTGCTTGTTACCGCGCGGTCCTAATCCACTACGATTTGTATATTTGATCCGAGGGGCCTCTGGCCTGATAGCACTAACCATCACGTGGGCATAGTATGGGCGTTCTGCGTCATATACATCAGCCGAAGCTTAATAGACGTCAGCAACTGAGCAGCGCGCGCCGGGTTGGACTGCGTAAGCACCTGCCTTGTTGAAGGAGGTAGCTAGGTCTGCTCACCGGCCGCATACGCAATGCGCAGGAGTTTCCGGGGAGATGGCCCATGACCCCTGGGGGCATAGGTTTAGTCCGGCGTGCTGGCCTCTCTATTAAGCCTAGGTTGGGTTGCGGCGTATTGTTTGGCCAAGGCCGGGCATGACCCAGGAAAGTGTGTCCGGCCAGAATTAAGCGAGCGTGGTGGGTAAGTTGGTGCACCCCTGCAGGGAAGAACTAATATATGCATAGCCTGTCCTACGGTAACGGACACTTCGAGTTGTATCCCGATTGATACAACTAGAACTGGATACTTGTGATGAGAATTGGATTGTGATGAGGTGATAACCGGATAGTATGGCTCTGGGATTGCTTTCTCATAGGGATTCGAGAAAGGATCTCTGGCCGAGGTTGATAACACTACTACTACTTTACCTTATGCTACTCTACTCCCTCCTGTTTGCTGCAAGATGGTGGTTTCCAGAAGATGCTAGTCTTCGATAGGACTAAGCCTTCACTCTATTCTGGCATTTCTGCAGCCCAGTCCACATATACAGCCTTCCTTTGATAATGTTGCATATGTAGTGTAGATCTTTGCTTGCGAGTACTTTGGATGAGTACTCACAGTTGCTTTGCTTCCCCTTTTCCCCCTTCTTTCTTCTTTCTGGTTGTCGCAACCAGATGGTGGAGCCCAGGATCCAGACGACACCACCGACGACTACTACTACCCCGAGGGTGCCTACTACTACGTGGAGGCCGCCGACGACCAGGAGTACTTAGGAGGCTCCCAGGCAGGAGGCCTTGCCTTTTCGATCTTAGATGCTTTTGTGCTAGCCTTCTTAAGGCAAACTTTTTAAACTTATGTCTGTACTCAGATATTGTTGCTTCCGCTGACTCTTGTGTATTCGAGCTTATGTATTCGAGCCCTCGAGGCCCCTAGCTTGTAATATGAAGCTTGTATTATTTTAATTTGTGTCTAGAGTTGTGTTGTGATTTCTTCCCGTGGGTCCTTGATCTTGATCATACACATTTGCGTGTATGATTAGTGTACAATTGAATCGAGGGCGTCACAAGTTGGTATCAGAGCCGACTGCCTGTAGGTAGCCCCCTTTCCAACTCCTTGGCCGAAGTTGAGTCTAGTCACTGAAAAACTTTTACTAACATTGGTTGTGTGTCTTACGGGCCCACGTCGCCATTGGGTGGTATTAGGATCTTTTACTCCTCGTCTATGCTCTCGGATTCTGATCTCTCTTCTATTCGGGTTAAAGATTTTACTAACTCTGACTCTAGGATCTCGTAACCACTTCCTCCCGGAGAGCCCCTTCACTACAGATGATCGCTTGCTTCGCCAGAAGATTCTGCAGATACTCCTCGATGTTTTCCCGAGACCCTTGTGCCCTTCGCCGTTGCATTTCCCTACCACTGATAAATCCCCATGGATAGCTACATACACTTGCTGTCCATACAATCATTCCGCGATGCTCTTCTTATTACAAGATGCCCCGAAATTCTCTATTGTTTCGAGAATCCTTTGAGCTTACTGCCTTGCAGTTCTTTGCCCCATGAATACACCCCCCTTCGAATAATTCCTCGCACTCACCGAGGATCCGTTCATCCTCAGTTGTTCGTGTGATTCACAAAATTCTTAGAAATACTATGTGATCTTCCGAAAATCCTCTGCAGCCTATTGCTCTTGATTCTACTTGCCTGCTTGCACTATGATTAGTTCCATATGTCTAGCAATATTCTTTAAAATTCTTTGTGGTTGTCCTTCTGTTGCTATGGATTCAACGTGTGAGCGAATACTCGCAATCACCAATTAATCCTTGGAAATTTTCTTTCTGTCTCCGACATCGCTCCGGTTATGAGCTGGTTCTTGCCCAATCAAGATTTGATCGGGTGCACCTCTAAGTCTATTCAACTTAATCATCTTTTGATCAGAGCCTCTGCTTCTGATCCTTTGACTTAAAATCGTAATTCCTTTGTATTCAAGCTTTGAAGTTATCCAGTTACATCTATAACTCGATGCCTTGGCATTCTTTCTTCTTCTGAGTGAGTATCGATACTCACATCAGATCTTTTATGGACCGCCATATCCTTGGTTGGATTATTATCCGACAATGTCCTTCATATTCATTAAACTTGTGAGTTTTGCCCTGACACATAATGCCTTTGGTAAAGTCTATCATCTGCTTTTGTCAACCATGCTCTGCTTTCGAGCTGGTATATTTTAATCCTGAAGTTAGTGGTATATGTTCCTAAGACACCCCTACGGGTTGAACCTATGCCTTCCCTAATCCGTGTGAACTCAAAAGAGATGCGAGTCTTACTCTTCTGGTACTTCACCAGATAAATCCTCTGCACTACAACTTCTTTGAAAAACGGGGAGTGAATGAAAGGTTACGCATTGAAGAAGTGGGAGTCGGCCTTGAACCCTTGTGTTCATGCCCATGGACCCGATGTAGAACTCATCATGGAAGCTACTCAAAAATATAATTATTTCTTTGGTACAAGCTCATCTTGTATCTATCAATTGATCCTTTGCAATCGTGGTTCCGAACATATTTCCTCCTTTATTCCATTTACTGGATAAGTTAAAATACTTATCCTCTGGAAATCATTCCCCTCCGTCCAACCTCTACTATGATTTACCTTCCGGTATTACACCTAGTGCCTGATATCGCGAAGTTTTATACCCCATCACATCGTTCCTAGCCTGATCGGCTATATTTTTATCGTGTCAACTTTTAACTGTGCTACCTGGTCCTTATGCCCGGAGCAACTTTCGACGATGAGCTAAGCTTACGTCGATCTTCCTCATCTTATCATTTCACCTCGAACAACAAGCTTGACTTCGAGCTTGTGTCGAATCCGTGGATATCCTAGCCTTTCACTTCATCCTTCATTTTCTGCTCGATGGCATCTTCAGAGAGCCTCTCGACAAATGCGTCATGATTAGCATCAACATTTTGACTTCCGTTGAGATGACAATTGAATTCATGGTGAGAAATACCATCCTTAACCTTCAACAATTTGAGTTATCACTGACAACCCCCCTTGTCTTCTTTCCAACACATGTTTGATCATGTCTTGGCTATGCCTTGGACTCCTTGCTATTCCTGCAATTGTTCATTGCGTATTTCTTGTGATCTTAAACTCCAACCCCTACTTGCAACACCATGTTAATGCTACCTCGAAGCATGACTGAGGTATTCCGAATATCAACAAGAACATTGGAAGCACATTGTCGAATGTTTCTTGATCTATTATCCAAACACCGTTGTATGGGTAATACCATGTTTCTTCCTTCGCCCCCTTTATCTAAATGCTTTTGGACTTGCTGTCATATCATGTATATCCTGCTCTGCTTCCCCTTGGGAAGGATAGACTCCCAATTCTGGTGTGTAAACACATTTTCTTTTCCATTGGTCTGATTAATCCGATAATTTCATTTTCCTTTCCATTGGTTTGTTTAACCTTCTTGTGATCTATATATAATAAGCAGAAATAATTCCCTGCTTATAAAACGCCTTGATGTACAACCTTGTCAGTCAGACCCTGTTACTATTGTTGATGACATTCCGGTAACCACCGATGGACGCGAACCTTGCCGATTGGTCCGCCTCATTCAACAAGCAGGAAAATGGTTCTCTTCGTTCCTCGCCCTTGGTACCGATGTTGTTGCCGACATAACTGACAGACTATTCCCTGACATATCTTGCTATCATGACCGTGCAAGATGTCAACACCTTCCGTATTTTTTTACCCACATGGTGGGCCCATAACCCACAGTTCCACAGGATCAAAACCTGACTCTCCTGTACACCCCTGTTGCCAAAGTTATTCCTTGTGCTTGACTTCATATGTAATTCACGAGCCACATTCCTATTGTTCTATTCTGGTATCAGACGCCATACTTATCCTCGATACTCTGAACCCCTTTCACCCCTTGTTCTAGGCAATGAATGATTGCCTACCAAGTTGAAGCTTCTTATTGCACCTTCTTACCTTGCTCTCGATGACTTACTTGGGTTTCAACTCGAGAGATGCCTCTATGCCACGTTCACCGAGATAGCCCCCAGGTACCTATCTTGTGTTGAGCTCCGTCCTTCCCGAGTCTTTCTCCCTTACTCCAGCTCTTAAATCTCGGGACGAGATTTCTTGTAGTGGAGGAGATTTGTAACACCCCGAGAATCATGCTACAGTAATCCCCTTCTAATGATGCCTTGTCATCATTATTCTTGTGCTAATCTTCACTTGATCCAAATCACCGATTCAAATTCAAATCCAATCTAAAGTCAAAAACTCTTATTTGTCAGACAGGAGATCTAAAATGTTCATCTTGTGGCAAATAGTCATTTGTTAATATTGGTGGTGAACCAACATTTTTGCAAGGTGTTCAAATGGCCTAAAGCAATTAGGCTAAAACAATAGTTTAAATGCCTTTTTACTTTATAAAAATTTCAAACTATTTCAAAATCCTCACAACCTTTTTGTGGAAGTGCTAACTATTGCAATGTAATTATGTGGCCAGGTCCCACATTTTACAAAATCCTTTTGGCAGCCTAAATATTACCATGCTTTTTCTGTAAAAAGAAAAGAGCAAAGGTAAAATAAAGAGAAAAACCCCCTGACCCCCTGGGCCTTAGTCATCTGGGCGGCCCAACCCAGCAGCCCGCCTCCCCCGGTCGCCTCCCTCCTCTCTGTTCACCCGACCACGATCCGCGCCACTTGATCGCCACCAAACCTGTCACCGTCCCCGTCGGGGAAGGGATAAGGGCGACGTCCCCTCGACCCCTTGGGCTCCCCGCACCCACTCACTCCCCCTGGATGCCCCCTCTCCCCTCTCTCTGGCCTCGCCCCCTTCTCCAGATACACCTCGCCCCGACGCACTATCGCTGCCGCGTTGCTGCGCCACCGCGGCCACCGGGCCGTCCTCGCCGGCCCGATGTGTCCACGAGCCCCGCAGCCGTCTGCTGCTTCGTCTGCGCCAACAACCTCAAGGCAGGAGCCACCCCAGCGCCGGATCCCCTTCGTCTTCCTCCTAGACCGCCGTCGCCGCTGCTTTCGACTCCGGCCACCACCACTGCGCTCCTGTTACTCGCTAGGCCTTCATGCGCCCACCCGGTGAGCTCCTCCCCCTTTCCCTTCTCCCACTAGGCCGCCTCCCTCTCTAGCTCGCTCGCCGCAACCGCCGTAGCTCACCGTCGCCCTGCTGCATCACCGTCGTGGCCACCGCTGCCGTGGCCCCCGTCCGAGCCCTCCATCGTGCTCCTGGTGTTCCCAGGAGCCCGGCCAGCCCTTCCTCTCGCCCTCCCTTGCCCCCTAGCCCATTCCCGATGTGACTCCGAACGCCGCCGCCGCTCATGCTCGCCGCCAATGGTTATTCCGGCCATCCCCAGGCGAGCCACCACCACCATCCGATACGGCGTCGTGCGCGGGTTCGAACGGTGCCAACCGCACGCGAAACGGCCGCCCCTAGCGCGTTTCCGACGAGGCCCGAGCGGCTCCGTCGCGTTCTAGCGTCCCGGCGGCGAGACGCCAGCTGCCGCCGACGTGGCTGAGCGGGCCCCACCCCTGGCTCACTGCCAGTGGGCCTTAGGGGCCCCATTGACTGGGTTGACCCAGTCAACACGCTGACATGGCGATACAGTGCCACTGACGAGCCGGCCCCACCGCTTAAACAATAACTAAAATGGTTTTTATAATTAAAAGTAATTAGTTTAGCTAATTAGCCACTAACATGTGGGGCCCATCAGCTAATTAACCTCAGTTTAGTTTAAAATAAGCTCTGTTAAGTAACAGAGGCCGACAGGTGGGTCCCTCGTGTCAGTTTTGACCAGTCAACCGGACTGTTGACTACTGACGTCACTCCTACGTCATGCTGACGTCATATTCCTTTTCTGTTAGTATAAATAATTCTAGGATATTGTTTAAACTTTGAAAATTCATAGAAATGAAACCGTAGCTCAGATGAAAATGTTTTCTATAAGAAAGTTGCTTAGAAAAATCAAACGAATCCGAATACGCGGTCCGTTCATCTGTCACATGCCCCTAGCAGGCTGAACATGGAACATTCCCCCTCTGGTCATCTGTCTGACACAGGTCCGGAACCGGGGAAACATTCCCGGTTGATTCCCCCCTTCACCTTTATCGTGTAGCCATATGTTAGGTCACTCCTGGCACAACATATTGCCACGTTCTGCTTTGTGATTCTATGTTTGCTTTATATTTACTGTTTCTTCCCCCTCTTCTCTCCAGTAGACCCCAAGACCGATGCTGTCCGTGTGATCGACTACGTCGACGACGACCCCTCCTTGCCAGAGCAACCAGGCAAGCCCCCCCCCCCCCCTTGATCATCCCGATATCGCCCATTCCATTCTCTCATGCTTGCATTAGATTTTGCTATTGTTATTGTTTGCTCCTATTACGATGCATAGCACATACGTAATCTGCTTATTGTTACTTTACCCCTTATCCTAAACTGCTTAGTATAGGTTGGTCATCGATCCATCAGTGACCCCCACCTTGTCCTTGTTGCCCCTGCTTCATCATTGAAGACCCGATCAATGGGATCGAAGACCAGGCCCCGGCACCGCACATCACTTTCCCCTTAGTTGCTCGACACTGCTGGGTTACTATCGAGTGCCGAGGGTGAGACCTCTACAACACTTCTGATGTTAACCCTGTAGTGTAGCTATTCGGTCGTGGTCATCGAGGGTGATTCTGCCTTAACCACTTCCGATACGACTCTATCGTGCAACCCCTCAAGTGTGAACCTCGGGGGTGATTCCTCTTACGCTCACCTTGATGATTACATCAAGTGGATTTCACCGGGGGTGATTCCTCGGGTTTTCCCCTTGATGTTTAGACACACAGTTACTATGATTACTATGAATTTACACTGAACCATGTTACTAAAGATGGGTCGACAATGAGGGGTACCCGCGCGAGCATAATTGCGAGTGATGTGGAGTCGGGATGACCTGGAAGGTGCCCGAGAGTTAATTACAAGGCGTGGCCGGGCATTCTTAGCCCTTGTCGCAAGTCCTCGAGACGAGGCAACGGGGTCACATCTTTCATGAGTCTCTGCTTGTTACCGCGCGTTCCTAATCTACTATGATTTGGATATTTGATCCGAGGGGCCTCTGGCCTGATAGCACTAACCATCACGTGGGCATAGTATGGGCGTTCTGCGTCGTATACATCAGCCGAAGCTTAATAGACGTCAGCGACTGAGCGGCGCGCGCCGGGTTGGACTGCGTAAGCACCTGCCTTGTTGAAGGAGGTATCTAGGTCTGCTCACCGGCGCGACGCATAGCGTGCGGGAGTTCGGGGAGATGGCCCATGACCCCGGGGCATAGGTTTAGTCGGCGTCTGGCCTCTCTATTAAGCCTAGGTCGGGTTGCGGCGTATTGTTTGGCGAGGCGGGCATGACCCAGAAAGTGTGTCCGGCGGAGTTAAGCGGCGTGGTGGGTAAGTTGGTGCACCCTGCAGGAAGAACTAATCTATGCATAGCCTGTCCCTCTGATAGCGGACACTTGGAGTTGTATCGATCGATACAACTAGAACTGGATACTTGTGATGAGAATTGGATTGTGATGAGGTGATAACCGGATAGTATGGCTCTGGGATTGCTTTCTCACAGGGAGTCGAGAAAGGATCTCTGGCCGAGGTTGATAACACTACTACTACTTTACCTTATGCTAATCTACTCCCTCCTATTTGCTGCAAGATGTTGGTTTCCAGAAGATGCTAGTCTTTGATAGGACTAGGCCTTCTCTCTATTCTGGCATTTCTGCAGCCCAGTCCACATATATAGCCTTCCTTTGATAATGTTGCATATGTAGTGTAGATCTTTGCTTGCGAGTACTTTGAATGAGTACTCACGGTTGCTTTGCTTCCCCTTTTCCCCCTTCTTTCTTCTTTCTGGTTGTTGCAACTAGATGGTGGAGCCCAGGATCCATACGACACCACCGACGACTACTACTACCCCGAGGGTGCCTACTACTACGTGGAGGCCGCCGACGACCAGGAGTAGTTAGGAGGCTCCCAGGCAGGAGGCCTTGCCTTTTCGATCGTAGATGCTTTTGTGCTAGCCTTCTTAAGGCAAACTTGTTCAACTTATGTCTGTACTCATATATTGTTGCTTCCGCTGACTCTTGTGTATTCGAGGTTATGTATTCGAGCCCTCGAGGCCCCTGGCTTGTAATATAAAGCTTGTATTATTTTAATTTGTGTCTAGAGTTGTGTTATGGTATCTTCCCGTGAGTCCTTGATCTTGATCGTACACATTTGCGTGTATGATTAGTGTACGATTGAATCGAGGGCGTCACAACTCTCCAAGCAAAACACATATCATGTGGCGAATAAAAATATAACTCCAAGTAAAGTTACCGATAGACGAAGACGAAAGAGGGGATGCCTTCCAGGGCATCCCCAAGATTAGGCTTTTGGTTGTCCTTGGATTATCTTGGGGTGCCATGGGCATCCCCAAGCTTAGTCTCTTGCCACTCCTTATTCCATAGTCCATCAAATCTTTACCCAAAACTTGAAAACTTCACAACACAAAACTCAACAGGAAATCTCATGAGCTCCGTTAGTGCAAGAAAGAAAAACCACCACTTAAGGTACTGTAATGAACTCATTCTTTATTTATATTGGTGTTAAACCAACTGTATTCCAACTTCTCTATGGTTCATACCCCCCGATACTAGCCATAGGTGCATCAAAATAAGCAAAAAGTAGAATCTGTCAAAAACAGAACAGTCTGTAGCAATCTGTAACTTTTGAATACTTCTGGAACTCTAAAAATCTTACCAAACTAAGAAGTCCTAGGAAATTTGTCTATTGATCTACTGCAAAAAGAATCAACTAAAAATCACGTTTCTGTGATTTACTAAAATTATTCTCGTGCGTGCAAAAGTTTCTGTTTTCAGCAGAATCAAATTAACTATCACCCAAGATGATCCTATAGGTTCTACTTGGCACAAACACTAATTAAAACATAAAACCACATCTAAACAGAGGCTATATGATTAATTTATTACTAAACAGAAGAAAAAGCAAGGAACGAAAATAAAATTGGGTTGCCTCCCAACAAGCGCTATCGTTTAACGCCCCTAGCTAGGCATAAAAGCGAGAATAGATCTAAGTATTGCCATCTTTGGTATTCAATTCTTCAATAGAGAACTTATAACCCTTAGGAGTTTCTTTCTCTTTAGCAACGGTTAAACTCCTAGGCAAGAAATAAAGAAATTCATTTGTAGCAAAAGGTTCCTTAATGATAGCGAGAAAATTGGGATGAACACTTATTGATTTGAGATCCGCATTTTCCTTACTAGAAGATTCACCCTTATTTTTAGGAACATACATATATTTGGCAATTTTGGTAGGAGGAGTCGGAGTATTTTTCATGGATGAAAAGGCAGACCCTAAGTTGGTAATAATATCATCAAGTTTACCGATTCTCGTAGAATCTAGATCTATTTTTTCGTTAACTATAGGTTCTTTCTCTTTAAAATATTTCAAAGTAACTCCAACCCTAGATCCATATTGGGTAATTTGGTTGTGGATCTTTTTATCCAAATTTTCAATCAACTCAATAGTGGCAACTTTATTTTCAATAATTTCAAGCCTTTGCATCACATGTTCTAGAGTTAAAATAGTTCCATTAACCAAGAGAGGAGGTGGACCAAACAAATCTAACATAGCATTATAAGCATCAAAGGTATGGCTATCCAAAAAATTCCCTCCGGTAATGGTATCAAGAATGCATCTATTCCATGGAGTAATGCCTACATAAAAATTGTGAAGAAGAACGGAGGTAGAAAGCTTGCTAGTAGATCTATTTTGAGCATTGCAAATTCTATGCCAAGCATCGTTTAGATTTTCTCCCCCCTTTGTTTAAAATTGAGAACTTCATGATCGGGAGTAATAACGATGATAGGAGGACTAGCCATAACGGCGAAAATAGATGAACTAACACAGGAGCACAAAGAGGCAAGTGAAAAAGAGAGGCGAACGGGAAAGAGAGGGCAAATAAAATGGCAAGGGTGAAGTGGGGGAGAGGAAAACGAGAGGCAAATAGCAAATAATGTAATGCGAGGGAGATGAGTTTGTGATGTGTACTTCGTATGTCTTGACTTGAGCGAAAACCTCCCCGGCAACGGCGCCAGAAATCCTTCTTGCTACCTCTTGAGCACTGCGTTGGTTTTCCCTTGAAGAGGAAAGGGTGATGCAGCAAAGTAGCATAAGTATTTCCCTCAGTTTTTGTGAACCAAGGTATCAATCCAGTTGGAGGCTCCTCACAAGTCCCTCGTACCTACACAAACAAACAAGAACCTCGCAACCAACGCGATAAAGGGGTTGTCAATCGCATCACGGTAACTTGCAAAAGTGAGATCTGATAGAGATAGTAAGATAAGATAAATAGTTTTTGTATTTTTATGATATAGATTGAAAAGTAAAGATGCAAATAAAGTAGATTGGAAACTTATATGATAAAAGATAGACCCGGGGGCCATAGGTTTCACTAGTGGCTTCTCTAAAGATAGCATAAGTATTACGGTGGGTGAAAAAATTACCGTCGAGCAATTGATATAAAAGTGCATAGTTATGAGAATATCTAGGCATGATCATGTATATAGGCATCACGTCCTCGACAAGTAGATCGAAACGATTCTGCATCTACTACTATTACTCCACACATCGACCGACTCCTGCCTGCATCTAGAGTATTAAGTTCATGAAGAACAGAGTAATGCATTAAGTAAGATGACATGATGTAGAGGGATAAACTCAAGCAATATGATATAAACCCCATATTTTTATCCTCGATGGCAACAATACAATACGTGCCTTGCTGCCCCTGCTATCACTGGGAAAGGACACCGCAAGATTGAACCCAAAGCTAAGCACTTCTCCCATTGCGAGAAAGATCAATCTAGTAGGCCAAACCAAACTGATAATTCGAAGAGACTTGCAAAGATAACCAATCATACATGAAAGAATTCAAAGGAGATTCAAATATTTCTCATATATAAACTTGATCATAAACCCACAATTCATCGGATCTCGACAAGCACACCGCAAAAAGAGTTACATCAAATAGATCTCCAAGAAGACCAAGGAGAACTTTGTATTGAGATTCAAAGAGAGATAAGAAGCCATCTAGCTAATAACTATGGACCCGAAGGTCTGTGGTAAATTACTCACAACTCATTGGAGAGGCCTTGGAGATGATGTAGAGGCCCTTCATGGTCGATTCCCCCTCTAGCGAAGCGCCGGCGAAGGTTCCAAGATGGGATCTCGCGGATACAGAAGGTTGCGGCGGTGGAAATAGTTTTTCGTGGTGCTCTTGGATGTTTTTAGGGTACGGAGGTATATATAGGCGAAGGAGGTAGGTCAGGGGAGCCACGAGGGGCCCACAAGGGTGGGGGGCGCGCCCTCCTGCCTCGTGGCCGCCTCGGGTGCTTCTTGACGTCCACTCCAAGGCTCCTGGATTGCATTTGTTCCAAAAAGACCGCTCCCGAAGGTTTCATTCCATTTGGACTCCGTTTGATATTCCTTTTCTGCAAAACACTAACATAGGCAAAAAAAAAGCAATTCGGGCTGGGCCTCTAGTTAGTAGGTTAGTCCCAAAAATGATATAGAAGTGTAAAGTAAAGCCCGTAAACATCCAAAACAGGTAATATAATAGCATGGAACAATCAAAAATTATAGATACGTTGGAGACGTATCAAGAAGCCACTAGTGAAACCTATGGCCCCCGAGTCTCTTTTCTATTATATTGAATTTATCAGTTTCCTGTCAACTTGACAATTTCTGTCACCGTTCCTTTTTATTGCAATCTTTACTTTCCAATCTATACAACAAAAATACCAAAAATATTTACTTTACTATCTTTATAGATCTCACTTTTGTGAGTGGCCGTTAAGGGATTGACAACCCCTTTATCGAGTTGGTTGCAAGGTTCTTGATTGTTTATGCAGGTACTAGGTGACTTGTGTGTCGTCTCCTACTGGATTGATACCTTGGTTATCAAAACTGAGGGAAATACTTACGCTACTTTGCTGCATCATCCTTTCCTCTTCAAGGGAAAACCAATGCATGCTCAAGAGGTAGCAGAATGTGCAACCAATATCACTCTCCCAAGTTAAATTTGTCTCGTCATAGGTCTTGTTCAACAAATTAGAAGCAGTACATGCTAGAAATCATATTCAAGACGCAACTAATATCACACTACCAACTTAAAGGTGTCTCACTATAAGTGACTGATGCAGGATACACAAGAAAAGTAGTTTCATGTAAGAACATGGTGTGATAGACAAATATAGTATGTACCAAAAACAGGAAGGCGTGTCATATTCACACGTATATCTTGTAAGCTAAGCAGATGTAGTTTACACTAATTAGAAGCAATCCAAGCTAGACACCATATGTAACATGCAACCAGATATCACACTGCCAAGTTAGAGCAAGCACCAGGGATAGTGGAGTAGGGGAGCGAAGACTTAGAACTTGTAATGCAATAGAAGTACGAGGAAAATCCATACAGATGCTCCACTTACATTGCTGCAGAGGACCACCATCATCACCTTCCTTACTCTTTTCCTTCCCCTTTTTTTATTTTGCCTTGTCAAGTCAAACCCACAAGGAATAAATTTTGCTCTTCAGAACTCATTGATGCATGATAATGATGAACACTACATTGATGTAAGGCAACCGCATGATAGGAGGATGGAATATGTATAAAAAACAGGAGGGCATGACATATTGACATGTATAATGTGTAAAGTGTAAACTAAGTAGAAGGTGTCTGAACTAATTAGAAGCCATGCAAGATAGACACCTTATGAAAGTTGAAACCAATATCAGTCTGCCAAATGAGAAGGGTGGCCTCATAAGGGTATTTCAACAAACTAGAAGCAATACATGGCAACAGGCTAGAAATCATATGTAATATACAACGAATAAAGGTGTCTCGTCATAAGTGATTGATGCAGGATACACAAGAGTGGAAGTTTCATGTAAGAACATGGTTAATAGATAGATGTATTATGTACCAAAAACAGGAAGGCATGTCATATTCACAGGTATAATGTGTAAACTAAGCAGATGCAATTTGCCCCAATTAGAAGCAATACAAGCTAGACACCATATGCAACATGCAACCACATTATCACCGAGCCTGGCTCCGCAGATCCGCAGACTCCTATCCAGCTTTCGCTCTTTAACGAAACAATTGAAGTAATACAGTCTCTCGCCATAACGGAAGTGTCTCCCCGAACTACCTCCAGCTCGGACGGGGGC
This sequence comes from Aegilops speltoides, assembly GCA_021437245.1. NCBI lineage: Eukaryota > Viridiplantae > Streptophyta > Magnoliopsida > Poales > Poaceae > Aegilops > Aegilops speltoides. The sequence continues at coordinate 349,155,440 of CM038144.1, read as the reverse complement.
TGAGAGCAGGGAATTTTATGCCCCACCCACCACCCACTTAATAGCCACTGTCGAGGATTTAACCGACATGCTAGATGATACGTCTCCGTCGTATCTATAATTTTTTATTGTTCCATGCCAATATTATTCAACTTTCATATACTTTTGGCAACTTTTTATACTATTTTTGGGACTAACATATTGATCCAGTGCCCAGTGTCAGTTCCTGTTTGTTGCATGTTTTATGTTTCGCAGAAACCCAATATCAAACGGAATCCAAATGGGATAAAAATGGACAGAGAATTATTTTGGAATATTCTGGATTTTTCGGAGGAAGAATCAATGCGAAACGGTGTCCGAGGTGGCCACGAGACAGGGGGGCGCACCCACCCCCCGGGGCGCACCTGGCACTCTCATGGGCCACCAGTAAGGCGGTTGATGCTCTTCTTTTGCCGCAAGAAAGCTAATTTTATGAGAAAAATCTGGGCGAAAGATCCACCCCAATCGGAGTTACGGATCTCTGGATATAAAAGAAACGGTGAAGGGGAAGGATCTGAGAACGCAGAAGCAGAGAGATAGATCCAATCTCGGAGGGGCTCTCGCCCCTCCCAAGCCATGGGAGCCAAGGACCAGAGGGGAAACCCTTCTCCCATCTAGGGATAAGGTCAAGGAAGAAGAAGAAGAAGGGGGGCTCTCTCCCCCTTGCTTCCGGTGGCGTCGGAACGCCGCCGGGGGCCATAATCATCACCGCGATCTTCACCAATACCTTCACCATCTTCACCAACATCTCCATCACCTTCCCCCCTCTATCTACAGCGGTCCACTCTCACGCAACCCGTTGTACCCTCTACTTTAACATGGTGCTTTATGCTTCATATTATTATCCAATGATGTGTTGCCATCATATGATGTCTGAGTAGATTTTCGTTGTCCTATTGGTGGTTGATGAATTGCTATGATTGATTTAATTTGCCTGTGGTTATGTTGCTGTCCTTTGGTGCCCATCATATGAGCGCGCGCGTGGATCACACCATAGGGTTAGTTATATGTTGATAGGACTATGTATTGGAGGGCTAGAGTGATAGAAGCTTCAACCTAGCATAGAAATTGATGCATACGGGATTGAAGGGGGACCAATATATCTTAATGCTATGGTTGGGTTTTACCTTAATGAGCGTTAGTAGTTGCGGATGCTTGCTAATAGTTCAATCATAAGTGCATAGAATTCCAAGTCGGGGATGACATGCTAGCGATGGCCTCTCCACATAAAACTTGCTATCGGTCTAGTAAAGTAGTCAATTGCTTAGGGACAATTCCACAACTCCTACCACCACTTTTCCACACACGCTATATTTACTTTATTGCATCTTTATTTAAACAACCCCTACTTTTTATTTACGTGCTCTTTATTATCTTGCAAACCTATCATATCACACCTACAAAGTACCTCTAGTTTTATACTTGTTCTAGGTAAAGCGAACGTCAAGCTTGCGTAGAGTCGTATCAGTGGAAGATAGGACTTGAGAGAGTATTTGTTCTACCTTTAGCTCCTCGTTGGGTTCGACACTCTTACTTATCGAAAGAGGCTATAACTATCTCGTATACTTGCGGGTTATCAAGACCTTTTTCTGGCGCCGTTGCCGGGGAGTCATAGCGTGGGGTGAATATTCTCGTGTGTGCTTGTTTGCTTTATCACTAAGTAATTTTTATTTGCTGTTCTAAGTTGTTCTCTATCTTTAGCTATGGATATGGAACACGAAATACCAAAAAATTAGGTGTACTTGCTACTCATGGAGATGGGGAACCTCCTAAAACCCTCGACAATCATCATGTGAAAAATATTTTGTACTACTTTGATAATCCTGAGAAAACCCCATTCAACTTTATAATGGGAGTAACGTTGGATCAACGTGAATACTTTAGGGATTATCGCTTGACACAAAAAGGGAAACTATTATGGGATCAAACTAATATGTTGCGTTGGTATGCTCGAGATCTATGCTTGAGATATGATATTAGTTGTTGCTCTAGGATGAAGGCTCCACACCTTCCCTTTTCATGAAAATTTAATGATAATGAAACCTTAGCTTCTTATGCTAATGGTATATATGATTACTATGATGTTGAACAAATTGAAGAATTTGTTGCTTTTAAGGCTGCTTATGAAATTGAATCTTTGTTCGAAAAGTATGAAGCTTTAGATGATGATGTTTATAGGCCTGAAAATCTTGCTATACTTAGATATTGCTATGAAAATTATGAATATAATTACAATATTAATGCATTTATTGAGAAAGTCTCCGCTGTCCAAGAAGAGACTAATATTTTGCAGGAAGCTATGGAAGAAGAAATTGATGAAACTGTGAGCTCATTGGATGAAAAAGATGATGAGGAGAGCGAAGAACAAAAGAAGGAAGAGCGGATTGATCACCTGTGCCCACCTTCTAATGAGAGTAACTCTTCAACTAATACATTGTTTAATTCCCCTTCGTGCTTACCGAAGGATGACTGCTATGATGATTGCTATGATCCCGTTGATTCTCTTGAAATATCCCTTTTTGATGATGCTTGCTATGCTTGTGGCCAAGATGCCAATATGAATTATGCTTATGGATATGAACTTGCTATAGTTCCTTATGTTAAACATGAAATTGTTGCTATTGCACCCACGCATGATAGTCCTATTATCGTTTTGAATTCTCCAAACTACACTATATCAGAGAAGTTTGTGCTTATTAAGGATTATATTGATGGGTTGCCTTTTACCTTTGCACATGATGATTTTGATAGATATAATATGCATGTGCTTGCTGCTCCTACTTGCAATTATTATGAGAGAGGAACTACATCTCCGCCTCTTTATGTTTCCAACAAGATAAAATTGCAAGAAACTGCTTATACTTTGCATTGGTCTTTACTATGTGTGCATGAATTGTTCTTTTATGACATGCCGATGCATAGGAAGAGAGTTAGGCTTCGTTGTTACTTGATATATGTTACTTTGTGCTCACTACTAAATTACAAATCATTGTTAATTAAAATTGGCTTGATATACCTTGGGATCCGGGTGGTTTCGCTACTTGAGCACTAAATGCCTAGCTTAATGGCTTTAAAGAAAGCACTGCCAGGGAGACAACCTGGAAGTTTTAGAGAGTCATTTATTTCTGTTGAGTTCTTTTATATAGTCTAAAAATAAAAAAAATAAAGAGGGGAACCTAAAAACTTTTAAAAAAGGAAAGTGAAAGTGAGAAAGACAAGCATTGTTCAAGTGGGAGCTAGCCTTGAACTTTGTTCATGCTCACGGAAATTTTGTGAATCTTATTACAGAAACTTTTCATCAAAAATAATTATCCCCTTGTACAATTCCATTGTATTATAAAAATAATGTGCCAAGGTTTGCCTTTAGGATGTTTACAATGCTTGTTGGTTTCTACGATGCAGGACAGAAACTTTGGCTGTAGTGCGTGATTTTACATTTTTTTACTGGAACGTCAAATGGTTCTGATTCTTTTTGCACTGTCTTGCTGTACAAATTTTTCATTTTTCCTAATTTTTGTAGAATTTTTGGGGTAACAGAAGTATGGTGAATGTTCAGATTGCTACAGACTGTTCTGTTGTTGACAGATTCTGTTTTTGATGCATAGTTTGCTTGTTTTTATGAATCTATCAATTTATATTAGTGGATTAAGCCATGGAAAAGTTATGTTACAGTAGACACAATGCAAAAATTAAATATGAATTGGTTTTCAACAGTACTTAGAGTAGTGATTTGCTTTATTATACTAACGGATCTTACCGAGTTTTTTGTTGAAGTTTTGTGTGGATGAAATGTCTAATCGAGGGTGTCTTGATATGAGGAAAAGGAAGAGAGGCATGAGCTCAAGCTTGGGGATGCCCGAGGCACCCCAAGTAAATATTCAAGGAGACTCAAGCGTCTAAGCTTGGGGATGCCCCGGAAGGCATCCCCTCTTTCTTCAACAAGTATCGGTATGTTTTCGTATTCGTTTCGTTCATGCGATATGTGCAAGCCTTGGAGCGTCTTTTGCATTTTGTTCTCATTTTTCTTTTATGCACCATGCTGGTATGAGATAGTCCTTGGTTGATTTATAGAATGCTCTTTGCACTTCACTTAAATCTTTTGAGTATGGCTTTATAGAATGCTTCATGTGCTTCACTTATATCATTTGAAGTTGGATTGCCTGTTTCTCTTTACATAGAAAACCACCATTTGTAGAATGCTCTTTTTCTTCACTTACATTTGTTAGAGCGTGGGCATATCTTTTGTAGAATTAAACTCTCTTGCTTCACTTATATCAATTTAGAGAGATGATAGGAATTGGTCATTCACATGGTTAGTCATAAAATCCTACATAAAACTTGTAGATCGCTGAATATGATATGTTTGATTCCTTGTGCAATAGTTTTGCGATATAAAGATGGTGATATTAGAGTCATGCTAGTGGGTGGTTGTGGATTGTAGAGACACTTGTGTTGAGGTTTGCAAGTCCCATAGCATGCACGTATGGTAACCGTTGTGTGACAAATTTGAAGCATGGGGCGTTTCTTTGATTGTCTTCCTTATGAGTGGCGGTCGGGGACGAGCGATGGTCTTTTCCTACCAATCTATCCCCCTAGGGGCATGTGTAGTAGTACTTTGCTTCAAGGGCTAATAAACTTTTGCAATAAGTATATGAGTTCTTTATGACTAATGTGAGTCCATGGATTATACGCACTTTTACCTTTCCACCATTGCTAGCCTCTTCGTAACCGTGCATTGCCCTTTCTCACCTTGAGAGTTGGTGCAAACTTCGCCGGTGCATCCAAACCCCGTGATACGATACGCTCTATCACACATAAGCCTCCTTATATCTTCCTCAAAACAGCCACCATACCTACCTATTATGGCATTTCCATAGCCATTCTGAGATATATTGCCATGCAACTTCCATCATCATCATATACATGACTTGAGCATTCATTGTCATATTGCCTTGCATGATCGTAAGATAGCTAGCATGATGTTTTCATGGCTTGTCCGTTTTTTGATGTCATTTCTACACCAGATCATTGCACATCCCGGTACACCGCCGGAGGCGTTCATATAGAGTCATATCTTTGTTGCAGTATCGAGTTGTAATATTGAGTTGTAAGTAAATAAAAGTGTGATGATCATCATTATAGAGCATTGCCCCATGAAAAAAGAAAAAAAAGGAAATGCCAAAGAAGCCTAAATAAAAAAGGGGGCCAAAGAAGTCCACCGAAAAAAAGAAAAAGAAAAAAAGAAAAAAAAGAAAAGAAAAGGGGCAATGTTACTAACCTTTTACCACACTTGTGCTTCAGAGTAGCATCATGTTCTTCCTATAGAGAGTCTCCTATGTTATCACTTTCATATACTAGTGGGAATTTTCATTATAAAACTTGGCTTGTATATTCCAACGATGGGCTTCCTCAAATTCCTTAGGTCTTCATGAGCAAGCAAGTTGGATGCACACCCACTTAGTTTCTTTTGTTGAGCTTTCATACACTTATAGCTCTTAGTGCATCCGTTGCATGGCAATCCCTACTCCTCACATTGACATCAATTGATGGGCATCTCCATAGCCCGTTGATTAGCCGCGTCAATGTGAGACTTTCTCCTTTTTTGTCTATTCCACCATAGTGCTATATCCATGGCTTGCGCTCATGTATTGCGTGAGGGTTGAAAAAGCTAAAGCGCGTTAAAAAGTATGAACCAATTGCTCGGCTTGTCATCGGGGTTGTGCATGATGGGAGCATTTTGTGTGACGAAAATGAAGCATGGCCAAACTATATGATTTTGTAGGGATATGCTTACTTTGGCCATGTTGTTTTGAAAAGACATTATTGCTTTATTAGTACGCTCGAAGTATTATTGTTTTTATGTCAAATGATAGACTATTGCTTTGAATCACTTGTGTCTTAATATTCATGCCATGATTAGACATATGATCAAGATTATGCTAGGTAGCATTCCACATCAAAAATTATCTTTTTATCATTTACCTACTCGAGGACGAGCAGGAATTAAGGTTGGGGATGCTGATACGTCTCCGTCGTATCTATAATTTCTTATTGTTCCATGCCAATATTATTCAACTTTCATATACTTTTGGCAACTTTTGTACTATTTTGGGACTAACATATTGATCCGATTGCCGGGCAGTTCTGTTTGTTGCATGTTTTATGTTTCGCAGAAACTCAATATCAAACAGAATCCAAACGGGATAGAAACGGACGGAGAATTATTTTGGAATATTTGGGATTTTCCGGAGGAAGAATCAACGCGAAACGGTGTCCGAGGTGGCCACGAGACAGGGGGGCGCGCCCACCCCCCTGGGCGCGCTTGGCACTCTCGTGGGCCACCCATAAGGCGGTTGACGCTCTTCTTTTGCTGCAAGAAAGCTAATTTTATGAGAAAAATCTGGGAGAAAGATTCACCCCAATCGGAGTTACGGATCTCCAGATGTAAAAGAAACGGTAAAGGGGAAAAATGTGAGAACGCGGAAACAGATAGATAGATCCAATCTCGGAGTGGCTCTCGCCCCTCCCAAGCCATGGGAGCCAAGGACCAGAGGGGAAACCCTTCTCCCATCTAGGGAAAAGGTCAAGGAAGAAGAAGAAGGGGGGCTCTCTCCCCCTTGCTTCTGGTGGCGCCGGAACGCCGCCGGGGGCCATCATCATCACCGTGATCTTCACCAACACCTCTGCCATCTTCATCAACATCTCCATAACCTTCCCCCCTCTATCTACAGCGGTCCACTCTCCCACAACCCGCTGTATCCTCTACTTGAACATGGTGCTTTATGGTTCATATTATTATCCAATGATGTGTTGCCATCCTATGATGTCTGAATAGATTTTTGTTGTCCTATTGGTGGTTGATGAATTGCTATGATTGATTTAATTTGCTTGTGGTTATGTTTCTTTCCTTTGGTTCCCATCATATGAGCGCACGCGTGGATCACATCATAGGGTTAGTTATATGTTGATAGGACTATGTATTGGAGGGCTAGAGTGACAGAAGCTTCAACCTAGCATAGAAATTGATGCATACGGGATTGAAGGGGGACCAATATATCTTAATGCTATGGTTGGGTTTTACCTTAATGAACGTTAGTAGTTGCGGATGCTTGCTAATAGTTCCAATCATAAGTGCATAGAATTCCAAGTCAGGGATGACATGCTAGCAGTGGCCTCTCCCACATAAAACTTGCTATCGGTCTAGTAAAGTAGTCAATTGCTTAGGGACAATTCCACAACTCCTACTACCACTTTTCCACACTCACTATATTTACTTTATTGCATCTTTATTTAAACAGCCCCTACTTTTTATTACGTGCTCTTTAATATCTTGCAAACCTATCATATCACACCTACAAAGTACCTCTAGTTTCATACTTGTCCTAGGTAAAGCGAACGTCAAGCGTGCGTAGAGTTGTATCAGTGGCAGATAGGACTTGAGAGAGTATTTGTTCTACATTTAGCTCCTCGTTGGGTTCGACACTCTTACTTATCGAAATAGGCTACAACTATCCCGTATACTTGCGGGTTATCACTAGACTATGCCTCTGAAGACATCGACGGTACGGACGACGATGTCGATGCTGAACCAAGTCAAAACCCTTATATTACTGGGCGTTGGATGACCACTTCTATGTACGATGTATACATCATTGACACGCCTAAGAAGAAGGACGATGATGGCACTCAAGATCCATGCAAGGACAAGCTCGTCGATGAACCACCAAAGTGTCGGCGTTAGCGGCGCCGCTCACGATCGAGTCGGGCAAAGGACAGTAATACCGGCACTCGAGACAATGACGCTCCGGACAACACCAAAGACCCCGACCACCCCGTCGAAGCCACGTTCGAACAGCACGAGAGTGAAGAGGGCCAATATAGCCCCAAACACGCTGATCACAAAGATTTGAAAGACAGTAATTACTTACGTGCCTCCGAAGAGGATGTTAGCCTCGGTGACGAAGATTTTATCATCCCAGAGGAACCCGTAGAACAAGAATGCTTCAAGCGAAAACTCATTGCCATGGTACAGAGCCTGAAAAAGAAACAATAGTAGCTTCAAGCTAAACAGGGAACGCTCAACAACAGATGGACCAAGGTCCTAGCCGCCAAAGAATACGGCCTCGAGCGACCAGTAAAGAGTTACCCCAAATGCAGGCTACTGCCAAAATTCGACGATGAAGCCATCGAGCCAATACCATCAAAATACAATTATGTTGATCAACCAGACCGACCACCATGTGGATGGGACAAAACAACTCATCACGCCAAACATCAGCCCGCACCCCCTTGCCGTAGAGGCAAGGAGACAGTGGCTCCAGGCTATACATACGACTTATGTCAGGACCTGGCCAGTAAAGCCGGCCAGACTAGATCAATCTATGGATCCAGAGGACGTGCCCCGGCACGAGATGACGGCCATAAATCCTGGCACGACGAGCATCATCAAGTTCGGGTCAGCACCGAACACAGATGTCATACGAACTCCATCGCGATGTCGGCCGGTATAGGGGGTGTCGCACACCCTATGTGCTTTACCGATGAAGTAATGCAGCACCAATTTCCGGAAGGGTTTAAACCCGTGAACATCAATCAGTATGATGGAACGACGGACCCGCCGTATGGATTGAAGATTTTCTTCTCCACATTCATATGGCTCGCGGAGATGACCTCCACACCATTAAATACCTTCCTCTAAAGCTGAAGGGACCAGCACGGCACTGGTTGAATAGCCTCCCAGAGAACTCCATTGGGAGCTAGGAAGATTTAGAAGATGCTTTCCGGGCCAACTTTTAGGGCACTTATGTCCGGCTACTGGATGCTGATGACCTAAGTCACATAGTCCAGCAACCCGGAGAGTCAGCTCGCAAACTTTGGAATCGGTTCCTAATTAAAAAGAACCAAATCATAGACTGTCCAGATGTTGAAGCCTTAGAGGCCTTCAAACATAGCGTCTATGATGATTGGCTCGCCCGACACCTCGGGCTGGAAAAGCCGAAGACCATGGCATTTCTTACCACACTCATGACCCGCTTCTGTGCAGGCAAATATAGTTGGTTGGATCGTAGAAGCAACAGTTACATCGACCCGGCACTTCTGAGGCCAGGGACGGCAATGGTAGACCATGACGCAATAAAAACAAGCGTCAGAACAATAACGACGAAATAGAAGATACGTCGGTCAACGCCGGATTTAGTGGTTCCAAACCCGGTCAACCGAAGAAACCTTTCAAGGGCAACAGAGATGGTCCATCCAACTTGGACAAATCCTCGAGAGGCCTTGCCAGATTCATGGCACCCCCAATAAGCATGTCAATCACACCAATAGAAATTGCTGGGTTTTCAAGCAGGCCGGTATATTAAATACCAAACATAAGGGGAAAGGACCTCCAAGCGAGAACGATGATGAGCCCCATCACCCAAACACCCGGGGGCAGAAGTAGTTTCCCCCTGAGGTGAAAATGGTGAACATGATTTATGTCACCCACATCCCCAAGAGGGAGCGCAAGCGCGCACTTAGGGACGTCTACGCCGTAGAGCCTGTTGCCCCAAAATTCAAGCCAAGGTCGGCTTGTCCGATCACCTTTGATTACAGGGACCACCCAACTAGTATCCATCACGAAGGTACGGCTGCCCTAGTACTTGATCTTATCATCGGTAGATGCCATCTCACTAGAGGCCTTCTGGACGGCGGCAGCAGTCTTAACTTGATCTATCAAGATACTGTCCAAAGATGGGTATCGACCCTTCCAGAATCAAGCCTAGTAACACTACTTTTAAAGGAGTGATACCCGGCGTGGAGGCCCACTACACGGGCTCTTTAACATTGGAAGTAGTATTCGGCTCTCCAGACAACTTCTGAAGTGAAGAATTGATCTTTGATATCGTCCCTTTTTGCAGTGGTTATCACGGATTGCTCGGACGACCCACATTCGCTCGCTTCAATGCAGTCCTGCACTATGCTTATTTGAAGCTCAAAATGCCTGGACCGCGGGGCGTCATCACAGTAAATGGAAATATGGAGCGCTCCCTCCGTACTGAGTAGCACACTGCGGCCCTAGCAGCCGAGGTGCACGGCGGCATCATCAAGCCAAAGAATTTATCGGTGATCTAGACCGGTGACATTATTAAGCGAGTCTGGTCCGCATCTCAGTGCAATAGCTTGATGGATCCAGAGCTCGAATAGCAGTTCGGCCTCCGCCCACTTCCCCATAAGGTGGCGACACACATACCATGTTTACATAATTATGCACTTGAAATACCGTGGGCAAACACCAGAGGCACACTGCGGAAAAAGTCCATAGTACGTCTTAACCCTATTTGGACCTTAAATATTTTTTCTCACTGCAGGTTCATTAAAAAAACCTATTGACTCTACGGTTGCACGGGGGTTCCTTCTAGGACCCTCTTTCTCTTTTTTGCAGACAACCATCTAATCCTCCTCTCAAAGGATTCCCTACCAAGGAGAAACGACGCAGACCTGTGGCAGGCCACCACTGGGATCTTCAAACCACTACTTTTAGGCCATGTGTAAACCTTTTCCTTATGTAAACTTTTGGCATGTATTATGACCACGATATTCATGGCATTATCTGTTGAAACACGTCTCGGCGTATTAATCAGGGTATAAAGGAAGTAGCTGATCACCACTTTTGTTTGGTACTTATGTTATATTATCATCTGTATTCCCTCCCTACTTCAGACTGCCACATGTGCTTTAGTCCGGCCTTGACGCGGGGGGCTGTAATCGGCCTGGCACATTCCAAAGTCCGAACACCTATAGGGAGCTCTTCAGCGTCCCGGATATTGCATTATATGCGTCAGCTCTGAATCATGTCTTTGGTCCATAGTTGGGTTGCCCGGTTCCTGTGCTTACAACCTTACGTTCTGCCCGTTCGGCTAAGGTAGTAAAGGGAGAACTACTGCGATTGTATTTTTGGTTCATCTGGTTAAGTACCTCAGTAGAGAAAGCCGAAAACTGGCCGTGATGATAAGCAAGAGCTGGTCAGCGATCCGGTGACTCAATGTTACATTACAAATCATTAGCGATTCCCACCGTGTCATACGAGGGGCTAGTCTTTGACCAGCCACATTGCAAAGGCACCGGAATCCGGATGGCCGCACACGCAATAGGGGCTAGTACTTAGCCCCACCGTTAGACTCCTATGGCTAAGTGAAGGTAATAAATTTGCATAGTCCGATTGCCCGGTTCACCTCGCGGCCGCCTCCTCTATGGACCAAGACGTTGGATGAAGTGCGGTCACGCGTTATGTAGAACACCCATGTAGCATTTACATGGGAGCAGAAGCCGACGACTGGCAACTTTCAGAAATATAAACAATAAACGGCCGCACAGGAGGAATTAATGGAAACAAAAGGCGCAAGCATAAGATATCACACAACACGAGTTCATAACATGGTTTGTACAATGCTAACACAGTCAATCGAACATGACGTCCTTTGAACATTGGCCATCTACTACTCGGGCTCCTTGGAGGACCTCATCGAAGTACCTCTCCGGCTTCCAAAGATTCTTGCCTTCGGGTGGACCTGAGGTTGCCACTTCGGTAGAAATCATCTTTGCCCATTGCATCTTGACGTGGGCAAAGGCCATCCAGGCACCCTCTATGCAAGCCGATTGCTTTATAGCACCAATCCGTGGCCGCGCGTCGACAAGCCGCTTCACTAAGCCGAAGTAGCTACTGGGAATGGGCTCGGCTGGCCAGAGTTGGAGTACTAGATCCTCCATAGCCAAGCCGGCCACCCTATGTAGCTCCGTCAGCTACTTTAGCTGGTCGTTTAGAGGCATCGGATGCTCCGGCATGAGATATTGCGACCAAAACAGCTTCTCAGTTGAATTCCCCTCTCCGGCTCAGAAAAACTGTGCGGCATCAGCGACGCTCCTCGGAAGATCCGCAAATGCGCCTGGAGAACTCCAAACTCGGGTAAGCAAGATATACCTCTTACCTCCAAAGCTACTCTGCAAAAGAAAGGCCTTACCAGCCGCTATCTGTCTCGCCTGTTGGATCTCCTCGCGAGCACTCCGGGACTCGATTCGCACCTCTTTGGCATCATGGAGAGCCTTGGCAAGCTCGGACGACTGGTCCGAAGTCTTCTGCTCCAAGGCCTCGCATTTGCGGATGGCGTCCTTCAGCTCCTGCTCGACTTCGGCCACCCGAGCTTCATGTTGGTGGTGGGCGGTCCGTTCTGCCTCCAGCTCCGCATCCACTTTGTCAGCGGCTGCCTTATTTGCCTCTGCCTCCTTCTTGGCTTGGGCAAGCGCGCCTTTGAGGGACTTGACCTCGGTTGCACCAACTATGATCATAATCAAAAATGCCATGAGTTAAACTACTCAATATACATATCACTTCTGATATGAAAATAAATTCCTTCTTCAAAATTTCCGGCCAGTCGAACCACTTGTTAATGCGGCCGAGTTCCTCATCGGCCACTCGAAGCTTTCGATTGAGTTCAGAAACCTCCGCGGCATGGGCGGTAGCCGCCAACATGGATGCCTGTTACAAAAGTAGCACAATATATTACTGTCCGGATTATCATGTGGACCCTCTATCCAGTTTTTCTAATCCAGACAGAGCCTTAGGGGCTACTATCTATACATAGGTTTATAGTTTCGTATGAAAAGTTTTTAGAACATTACGTCACATACCTCAATGCATGTCCGTAGGCTGCAGAAGGCTTCATTCAGTCTGCTTTTAGCAGACTGAACATTTTCCATAACCGCACCCATCAGGGTGTGGTGCTCCTCCATGACGGAAGCACTTTGCAGTGCTTCCTCCAGAGCATGAGCCGCCTCCGGGTTAACGGAGGCTGCTGATGGAGCTGTTGCTCCTCCCCCCTCTCTTCAAGGGGGTTGTGTATCCAATTCCGAAGCCGTGTTGGTCTTCGGAATGATGTTCAGCGGGGACCCGGATTGATGGGGCTCCCCATCGTTGGTTGTCATGGGGGTTGCCTCTCCCAGGTCTTCGGCGACCAAGGTATTAACCTGAGGCACCTTCTCGACGGCCTCGTTCGCCCCTCCTCGGCCAGGAGAAGTCCTTCGGGATGACACTTTGGTGTCCTCCATGGCAATAGGCGAGAGGGCTCGTGGCGGCATGTCGCTCTCCTCCTGCTCGGGCGGCAGGGAGTTCCCCTCCGATAAGGGAGTGTGCGGAACCTCATGAGGAGGGATGAAAGGCAAATAACAATACAACTCACATAACAGAGGCAGGCAAACTGAAGACGAACAGTAAGATTATTAATACTTATGATTTGGCCAGGGGCTTCACCCTCGGAGGTCTCTTGGGGACGTTTTCGGACTCTAAGTACGAACTGTCCGAGAGGGCCAGCTTCCCTCTTTTCGGCACCTCCCCCTCCGGGTCTTTGGAGGCAGTCCTCTTCTTCCTCCTCCCTTTGCGGGTGGAGTCACTTTCTACCTCCTTGTCCTCCTCTTCTTCCTCGTCTCCCTCGTGGGAGGGGAGGACTTTTGTCTCTCCAGACATAGTGTCCAAAGGACCTCTGCGGCGGGGGCCGCCCTTGGCTTCCTTGCCCTTCTTCTTGGTCTTCTTCTCTAGCATCTGATAAGGTGCCGGGACCAGCATCTCTGTTAGCTGGGGTGTGGTTGGGTTCTCCAACAGTGGTGTCAGACAGTTGATTCGCTCCGCCTTTGCTGTCCAGCCCTGTGCAGAAGGCAGGTGATAAAATCTCTATTAATTAAAACATCGGCCGAATAGGTCTTTGGAAAACTAATGTTTACCTCTGAGGCCGGATTCTCGATGTCAAGTCCGATGTCCTCGGTCTCCATTGGCCAGCTTTTGTGGGCCTTGAAGAGTAGCTTCCATATGTCTTCATGTGTGGTGCCGAAGAAGCGCCTCAGCGTCCGTGACCCCTCCGGATTGAACTCCCACATGGGGGAGGCCCGGTGTTGGCAGGGAAGGACGTGGCCGAAGAGCATCACTTGAACCACGTTCATGAGGCCGATGTTCGTACCCTGGGCATTGGTGATGCATTTCGGTAGCATCTTCACCTCCATTTGGGACCCCCAATGGTCCATGAGGTGAGTCTCGTAGGGGGACCGGATCTGAAGTCAGGTATGGCCACCCAGTTGGCGCGGCGGGGTTCGGTGATTTAGAACCACTCCTGCTGCCACACCTTGACAGTCTTGATGAATGCCCCTTTGGTCCATGTGGCGTTGGGCAGCTTTCTTACCATGTCCCCGGCGCACTCCGCATGCTGTCCGTCGACCACCTTCGGCTTCAGATTGAAAACCTTGAGCCATAAGCCGAAGTATGGCAGGATGTGGAGCAGATCCTCACACACGACAATAAACGCCGGTATGTGGAGGAAGGAATTTAGGGTTAGATCATGGAAATCTAGCCCGTAGTAGAACATAAGGCCTCGGGCGAAGGAGTGGAGGGGAAATCCTAGTCCTCTGAGGAAATGGAGTCTTTTTTGGGTGCCGGAGCTTGGAGGTTGGAGGGCAGAAGCTAGAGGAAGTCGTGGGGAAGAAAGGAGGGATCTTTGTCCTCTTATAAACGGTAAAAATACCAACTGTCCCCCCCCCGAGCCATAAAACTCGCCTGCTCCGGACGAAAGCGTGCGTAAGGTGTGGCTAGGTTACCCAAATCACATCGATGAGAATCCCATAATGGGTGGGCACGATCTCTGTTTTGACAAGACGTGCCAATGGAGGCTAAGCCTCGAAGTGCGAAACGAGAGGCGTGAAAACAGTTCGAAATATTAAAGGATCGAGTGTGACGCTTCATGGAAAAAAGTTGTTAGTAAAAGACACTATTCCTGTTTTAACATCTTACCTTCATGGCTAAGGGTTGTATTGATTATGCAAAGCCGGACACAGTTCCTCTGTACGGGAAGTTAACCTAAAATGTTCAGGAGAAGGAACCCGCCTTGCAATGCCGAAGACACTCCGCGTGCCTAACACATCGTCATCGAAGACTGGTTTAGGGGCTACTGAGGGAGTCCTGGACTAGGGGGTCCCCGGGCGTCCGGTCTATTCGATATGGGCCGGACTGATGGGTCATGAAGATAAAAGCAGAAGATCATCCCCCGTGTTTGGGTAGGACTCCTATATGCGTGGACGACAAGATTGGTGTCCGGGTATTCTATTTCCCTTCCTTGTAAACTGGTCCTGTACAATGCTAGGTCCCTCCAGTGTCTATATAAACCGGAGGGTTTAGTCCGTAGAGGCAATCTGAATATTCATAGGCTAGACAACTAGGGTTTAGCCATTACGATCTCTAGGTAGATCAACTCTTGTAACCCCTATACTCATCGAATACAAGCAAGTAGGACGTAGGGTATTACCTCCATTAAGAGGGCCTGAACCTGGGTAAACATTATGTCCCATTGTCCCTTGTTACCATCGGTCCTCAAACGCACAGCTTGGGGCCCCCCTACCCGAGATCTGCCGGTTTTGACACCGACACCTCTATCTCTCATGCACACACGCACCCTCATGAGTCATGACTCTCCCGTGTCCTCTCATATGTGTTGTTCACACCCTACCCTTAGAACTTCTAAAAAATAAAAGACGCCACACACCTTTTTTTAACAAACACATCACACACTAATACTACTACTCTTGTGGCAAATGTTCTTTGGGCGTAGTACATTGTACTCTCATGAAGAGAAGCGGTGCACGCACGCACTAGTTCTCTCACACTCACGCGCAGGTACACGTAGCAGCGCATTTTTTTTGAAGCTAGGAGCGCATTTGTTTACAAAGAGGCATCCCAGTTGACATTTTGGCTCGTCTAGTTTTCAACTTCATGGAGGGTCGGGGACCACACGTGAATGATACAGTACATAGTGTGTTCTGGACACGGTGATTTGATAGTGCGACCTGGAAGTGGTGGCACATTATTGATCGAGTTTTATTTTTACTTGAACTTTAAATGAAAATAGTGGTTCGCGCGTATTCAATTTAATAACGATTGCTACAAAAAATCACTCCACTATATATATATATATATATATATATATATATATATAAGCAGGAGCCTCGACTCTTGCTTTACTAGGGTTGCTCTCATTCACTCTGTCATGCTCTCAAGATCTAAATAAGACATAGGTGGCCTCTCTCTCTCTCTCTCTCTCTCTCTCTCTCTCTCTGCTGGTCACAGATCCGGTCGGACCATCTCAGCTGGGGAAGGGGTGTAGGTGCATCGTTCACGCGGTCGTCAGCGGCGAGGGAGGAGACCAACAGCTTCCCGCGTGTCCTGACCGGGGACCGTGTCATTCTCTCCCACACAGCACCGGCTCAAGAGGACCTCCGACCCTTCTTCCTCCCTGCAGTACTGTGCCCAAGATGCATCCTCCCGACCCCATCCTTGCCACATCCCGATGACCCTCAGGTATATATTCCTTCGAAACCTGTCTTGCTCTACTGCCCCAGCTCCCCATGTGGCTGCATGTGTATCTTTTTCTACTTCCATCGGTTGTTCCAAAGCCACCTAAACTTTTACTATTATTAGAGGTAAAGCTAGTTCACACAGTCGAAAGACATGGTTCAAACATGGAAGAAAATGGGAAAGCTATAGCATGAATCTAGGACTTGGTTCTAAGAGGAAACAGGGGAAAGTAGTAGAGACTGACTACCTAACCGGTCTCTTGGTTGAAAAGGGTAAGAAAGCAGGGTGGATGGCGAAGGGTGGGGGGAGGTGGAACTATCTCTTGGTCGAAAAAGGAAAGAAAGTGAGGGGTGTTGGGGTGAAAACACAATTGAGAACGAGTAGGTCTAGATTTCATATGATCACATAGGAAAATGTCGCCGAGGAGATAAAAAATGGGACAAATGTAGACATGCTACCTGAATGTTTCCTGCTCTCGGCAACAACAACTTCCTCACCACTTTATGCCCTTACAGTATTTATGCCCTTATCGCTACTATTAATGTAAAATCACATGAAACGTGAAGCAATGCCACCTAATGTGACTATTAAGTAATGCTGATGTCAGTCCAGTGCCATCGATAAATTAAAGCAATGACACCACCATTTTATGAAGTGCTTCTGTCTTGCTTTATTTCCCATGAGTTGTGTTTTTGCAGTTACACTTAAATCTCACAACGGTAACATTGCTTCATCCTGGTGGAACTGTGTAAATTGGATTGCACATTTTGGTTGCACCAGGCACGAAGCTACTGACCATGTGCTACTCTCATGATAGTTATACTAATGCTATTGTTCTGCATGTTAATCTAGTGGCAGTGTTGATGTGATGTGATGCTACTTCTTACTTAATGGCACTTTTTCATATTGTCAATGTAGTGCTAGTTATAACACAATAGATGCTGATGTTATCTGTATGCCACTGCAAATAAATGTCACTGATTAAATAACCATATTTCATATTTGAGCAAACAGGGATGTCGGTCTCCATATCATTTCTATTTGTGCAATCAGAAGTACACGCCTCAATTTGGTAGATTTGCACAAAATCATATGGCTATTCCTAGTTGTCGTCGTCTAACCACCCGTGTTCTAGGTATTCCTACGTTGGTAGTAACTAGGTAGAATGACCAACGCAATCTAAAAGAAGTTGATTCATATGTTTACTTCTTGGTTGTAGTGCAAGGACGAGCCTGTCATGTGTCGTAGAGAAAACAAGCGCTGCGTCCTAGTCAGGAATGCACTTTTTCCCAGATCAAGGATGACCAGAGGACTAGCTGGCACGACTATGCGGAGGTTTATGGGACAGGTGCACGGACAAGAGGCATTGTGGTCTACTTATTTCTTCAAATAGTTTTTCTTAAATTTAGTGGAACTGCACAAGAAGTTTAGATGGTCAGTCTAGTACATGGTTCAGTTTAGTATTCCAACTAAGAACACAATTATAATTGGTTATTCTGGAATGAGAGAACCTAACCTTGGATGGTGGCAACAAGAAAAACCAGAGTGAACTCCAGGAAATTAAAGCGGGCGTAGGGAGGCCCTTTACTCACAAAAGCCTTGCTTGATTTTTCCTGATTTGTAAACCTTCTCACAACTTTGTGTTTTGTTGTGAACTAGTAAATGTTGGTTATATTCTATGAATCATTGAGATGTATAGAATTGTTGAACTTATGCTTTTGAAGTATTTTATGAAGTCGAGTTCAATGTGAATGTTCCACATGAATGCCAGACTAGCGTGTGAATTTTTGGAATTTACATTGTGGCCTCAGTTAACTGCATGAGCCATTGTAACAAGATATGTAGTTGCTTATATGTCAGATAGTAGAGTATTGATTGTGAGCTGGTCGATAGCCGACTTTTGTAGTATTGAAGTGAGTTGCGCCAATGTGTCGTGTTTTGCACAACTACTTACAAGTGGGGTAGCACCAACAGTGTTTACAAGTACTTACCAGCCATACGTACCCTATGTATACGTCGACACACAGTTGTCGAACAAGTAATAAATTTCATCAAACATACACTGCTCGTATGATAAACTGTGGCAACTTATGTCTTAGCATGCCATATTACATGGAAGAGCTAGTGAGGATGCATCTGTTTTGCAACAATTATGATGGTTCTCACATGATTCACGGGCACGCAAAAGTAGCAGTAGTTCCCATAGATGGATTCAAAAAGAGTACTACCCCCAGAGGGCTCAATAATAGACAAGGTTCGGGTAATTAAATACAATCCAAACTACTTTGAAACACTAGTTGGGCCAACTATTTCATGCCATCGATCTAATTTGCGATGCACACAAGACGGACCTTGCCATGAACATCATCGAGGACGTTCGGCAATAGCTCAATCATGTCAACCTTCATGAAGATAACCTTGTGGCCTTGCCACTCATAAACTTGTTTGTTAAGGAATGCCATGTCAACTTCCTGCATAAGCTTGACAAGAACAGTATGCCTCACAAACTAAGGAGTAGCTTTGAACTTCTTGTGCTTCAGTACACCCTAGAAAAACGCCTGACAACAGTGTGGCTAGAATACATCTCATCTTTGGTATAAGTGCAACTAGCTTCCAGTATCGAACAACCTAAGAACTTTGTTTTCCCAGTGCGTATATTTAGGTCATCCGCCTCATCACGAGTGACATGTACAACCACACAATCCTTGTCTGCATCAGGGCTCTAACGAAAACAGAAACGAATTCTGAATTACTTTCCAATATAAAAAACACAACTTATTTAAACCAATATGTAGAGTCAAAAGTATGCATGATAGGGAAGGTAGCATGGCATCGGAGCTAATAAATCTTGCATTATTTATCACCACATACTTAGATGAAAAACCACGATGGAGATCGGCAAAGAAGAAAATCACCTTGGGAAGCTCAACGGAGGGGGGGACACACTCTCGAAGGGGGAAAACTACTCCTCTAGGGCCACGAGGACTGTAACCTCAAACGTGGTGTTCACCATATCAGTAGTGGTCGTGAGCATATCTGAGGTTGTCTCCATGGTGGCCTTCATCTTGGTGGAGCTCTCTGTATCGTGGGGATCAGCCTCCTGCGTCCGCTCCAACATCAGAAGATCTTTGCCTGGTTCTCCTTGATCAATCATAAAACTGACGAATAGAAGACAACTAAAAGGAAAACACAATCGACAATGAAACAAAAAATAGAGTGAGGATTGGTTACTGCTTTGCAAAAGAAATTGGAAAGAAAATATACCAACATCATGGATCCTCTTACCTTCCCTTTGTTGGGAGAGAAGAACAATGGCAGAAGAGAGTGTGGGCTTTCTTGAAGATAGTGAGGGAGAAGCGGATTCAGCAAAGAGTGAAATAATGGTTTCTTCGTTCGTCCAACTTAGACTATGGGGAGGTGGGGTTTTGTGATATGACGGCTCGTTACTACCGCGCTACAACCGGGGTGACTCTCTGCGTGCAACCTACCAGATAATCAGGTACAAAAGCTTTGACTCATACTTCTCAAAAAACTTTGACTTGTGTAGCTTCATATGTCGAGGCCTCATTGCACAACATCATCCACTCCAGTTACCCTGCCCTGGAGTGTGTGTTACTTGTTTTGACAGTTAGAATTGGTTGTTGATATGTCTCCAATGTATCTATAATTTTTTTTATTGTTTCATGCTGTTATATTATCAATCTCGGATGTTTTATATTCATTCACTAGCAACATAATATCATTTTTTGGGACTAACCTATTGACATAGTGCCCAGTGCCAGTTGCTGTTTTCTGCTTGTTTTTTACTTTTCAGAATATCAATATCAAATGAGGTCCAAATGCCATGAAACTTTTTGGAAATCCTGGACAGAAGACAACCAGGGAGCCAAAGAAGTGCACGGGAGGAGGCCCGTGGGGCCCACTAGGGACATGGGCATGCGAGAGGCCCCAGGCACACCTTGGTGGGTAGTGGAGCCCACATGAAGCTTCTCCACTACTATCCACCTCTATAAATACTCTAAAATCCCAAAAACCCTAGGGGAGTCGACGAAACACAATTCCAGCCACTTCAAGTTCCAGAACCACGAGATTCAATCTAGAGGCCTTTTTCGGCACTCTGTCAGAGGGGTCAATGATCACAGAGGGGTTCTTCGTCATCACACTTTCCCCTATGATGATGCGTGAATAGTTTACCACAGACCTATGAGTTCGTAGGTAGTAGTTGGCTTCTACTCTCTTTTTGATCCTCAATACAATGTTCTCCTCGATGTTCTTGGAGATCTATTTGATATAATGACTTTTTGCAGTGTGTTTGTTGAGATCCGATGAATTTTGAGTTTATGATCAGATCTATCCATGAATATTACTTGAGTCTTTGTTGAACTCTTTTATGCATGATTGTTATCGCCTCGTATTTCTTCTCCAAAACATTGGTTTGATTTGGCCAACTAGATTGATTTTTCTTGCCATGGGAAGAGGTGCTTTGTAATGGGTTCAATCTTGCGGTGCTCAATATCTACGACTGAAGGATACATGACATGTATGTATCATTGCCATAAAGGATAAAAAGATTGGGTCTATTCCTACATGAATAGATCTTGTCTACATCATGTCATCGTTCTTATTGCATTACTCCATTTTTCCATGGACCTGATACACTAGATTCATGCTGGATAGTGGTCGATGTTTGGAGTAATTGTAGTAGATGTAGGCAGGAGTTGGTCTACTAATCTTGGACGTGATGCCTATATACATGATCATTGCCTTGGATATCATCATAATTGTTTGCTATTCTGTCAATTACCCAACAGTAATTTGTTTACCCACCATATGCTATTTTCTCAAGAGAAGCCTCTACTGAAATATATGGCCCCCGAGTCTATTTCCTATCATATTAAATCCCAAAAGTACCTTCTTGCACTTTTTCTTTCTTTATTTTATTTTGTGTTTTTGTTAGATCTATTTATCAAATCTCATACAATTTAATCTATCTCAATACCAAGGAGGGATTGACAACCCCTCTTACGCATTGGGTTGCAAGTATTTGTTGTTTGTGTGTAGGTGTTGTTTACATAGTGTTGCTTGGTTCTCCTACTAGATTGATAACCATGGTTTCACAACCGAGGGAAATACTTACCGTTGCTATGCTGCATCATCCTTTCCCCTCGGGGAAATACCAACACAGATACAAGCAATCAGGATGAATTTCTGGCGCCGTTGCCGGGGAGACATCATCAACATCTATCAAGTACTCAATCACAAATCTCATCTTCTTGCAATTACTTTATTTGCCATTTTCCTCTCATTTTCATCTCCCTCACTTCTAAAACATTTTTGCAAAAACACAAAAATATTTTTCGTTTGCCTTTTCTTGTTTGCTTCTTTGCTTGATTTGAACCTATCATCATGAGTGATTTTGGTATGGCAGAAATAGATGATGTCAGAACTCCTAAAATTGGACGTTCTGGTAATCTGGATGCTAAAACTTTTGTTTTGGGACAAGTGAATGTTATAGGAAAAGGTTCCATCCAAAAATTCTTTAATTGTGTTGGAACTTTGACTTGTGATGATGCTCCTATACTTAAAAAAACTAAAACTTATGTGGAAGCTATTTTAGCACTAGTTCTGAAACTTGAGAATAGATTTATTCGTAGTCATCCTACCTTGCAAAGATTGTTTTATGAGCTACCTGCTATAAATGATCCTAGAGCTAAAAATATAGCCACTCTTGTCCTTATGAATGAATTTGATCATATAGTGCGGGAAGCAAGGGATATCTCTGATTTTTATGGTATGAACCATGAAAACCAATGATAGATGAGATTCTTTACAGTAGTGATTATGTTTGAAGACATTTGCTTGGCAATGATCGCATCTTCAATGAGAACCTTAAAAAGGAAGTTCCCATTTTGGATATGTTCCAAAAAGTTTTCAATAATGTTAATCAACAATATTCTTGGATCGTAGCCAAAAATCGAATGGGATTTGAAAATGGGCAACTTGATAATGCTAAAATTTCTATGGATAATGTGTTTCAAGTTATATTGGAAAAACCTCCTAACAAAAGCACATCTATGGAAAATAAGAAGAAAGATGACAATACTTGAATCCAATGTTGAGGATATCGCTTATCGTTAGCGTCTCGTTGAACTGGGGATTAGAGATTAATCAGAAATCAGTCAATTAATCGATTTTATCGGCCGACTATTAATCGGCCTTTTTTGGAAATCAGAGGTTCCCAACACTAAAATATGGTACATTCATTACCAAAAAAGTGTTGGACAAAAGTCTTACCTTGATTCCTAGCCTTTGAATCCTCATATACTGACAAACAAAATAGGATAGTAGTAAATATTGCATAACAAGGTCCACAAAACACAAATAAACATAGTTTTTGCAAATATAGTACTAGGAATAGGCCCAATTTATCGGTAGATCCCCGGTAAATCATTTATCAAAGCGATAAATTCGCCCACGTGATAAATGACGAAGATAAGGCATAATGTTATCGGTCACCATATGCATTATGCCTAGCTAAGGGCATAAAACAATAGCGCTTGTTGGGAGGCAACCTAATGAAAAAAATAATTTTTTTCTCTTCATCTTTCCGTTCTTGTGTGTTTACACAATTATGCTATTGTTATGATTGTGTTTTTATGTTTTAATTAGTGTTTGTGCCAAGTAAAGCCTTTAGGGGATCATGTTGGGTGATAGTTGATTTGATCCTATTGGAAAACAGAAACTTTTGCATCCAGTAGCAGAATTTCTAAAATTCACTGGGTGTTATAAAATTCTGAATTTTTTGCACAGTCTTTATATACAAATTGCCTACGTTGTCCTAATTTTTCAAATTTTTCGGAGTTACAGAAGTATGGTTAAAGTACAGATTACTATAAATTGTTTTGTTTTTGACAAATTCTATTTTTGTTCCATTGTGTGCTTATTTTGATGAATCTATGGATTGTTTCGAGGGTTATAAGCCATGGTAAAGTTAGAATACAGTAGGTATAATGAAATAATAAAATATGAATGGGTTTGCAACAATACTTAAAGTGGTGATTTGCTTTATTATACTAACGGATCTCATGAAGGTTTTGTTAAATTTTGTTTGATTGAAGTTTTCAAGTTTTGGGTGAGATCACGATGGATGAAGGAATAGGGAGTGAAAAGATCCTAAGCTTGGAGATGCCCATGGCACCCCAAGGTAGTATTCAAGGAGTACCAAGCAACAAAGCTTGGGAATGCTCCAGAAGGCATCCCCTCTTTCTTCTAACGACCATCGGTAATTTTACATGGAGCTATATTTTTATTCGTCAGATATCGTGAGTTTTGCTTGGAGCGTCTTGTATTATATGAGTCTTTGCTTGTTTTGCATTTTAGTTTGTCACAATCATTCTTGATGGACACACCTATTTGAGAGAGACATAATGATGTTCTGATTTGTTAGAATTGCTCTATGTGCTTCACTTAAATTTTTTGAGCAATGAAATTGCTCTAATACTTCACTTATATCTTTTTTAGCTCGGTGGTGGTCTAATTTTTGAAGAAATACTCTCAAGCTTCACTTGGATCATTTTGAGAGTTAGTAAATTTTGAAGAGATATGCTCTCATGCTTCACTTATATTATTTTGAGGGATGAAAATTTTCAAGAAATATTTATGCTCTCATGCTTCCTTAAATTTATTTGAGAGCTTGTTATTAGCAATGGTAATTTGCTTAAAGTATCAAATTGGTCCCAAAGTGATAGATATTCAAGAGGGATATAATAAAAAATATTTCATGAAGATCATTGGATATTAAAACTTGATTCCTTGCAATAGTTTTTTGATATGGATATAGTAATATGTGAGACATGTTGGTGAGTAATTGTTCTTTCGTAAGAATATTGGTCTTAAGGTTTGTGATTCCCTATGCAAGCATGAAAGTCAATAGTTATGCAATGAAGTTACATCGTACTTGTGGTGCATTATTCATTGTTAGTTATGCTCAATGCTAGTTTATGATCGTTTTCATTTTTTGGTTTGTTGCTTCTCAATCTATTTGCTATCCTTTCCTTGTAGTAAGCGGGAATACTACTTGTGCATGCAAGTCCTAAACCAAGTTGTGCCAAATGAGTCCGCCATACCTACCTATATGCGGTATTTCCATGTCATTCCAAGTAAATTTGTATGTTCCAACTCTAATTTTCAAAACAAATTTCCTTTTTATGGGCCCGTACCGCTCATGAAGCGGTAGGGGGTGGCAAATATTTTCCATGCTAGGCAGTTTATTATCAAGATGAGTGTTTATTCACTTGTCATTGCACGTGAGTGCGGTAGGTAATAGGGATGCCCTATCCTGAAATGAAAAAATATTTATGTTGTTCATATAAATTCCTTGGAAGTGTTGGTATGGAAGGCAACTGTGGATACGGCTAGCCATGGATTGTGAAAGAATGGTGGAAAAGGGGTTAACTTTATTTTATGTTTGGGAACCCGCCTATGATTTATCTAGCATGGAAAGTATTGGGAATTGTCGGCCATTTTTGTTGAGAGGAAAAGCATGCCCCTCAAAACAATTTTATCACACAATTTAAGCTTTGAGCTCTGGCACCTCTACAAATCTATGCTTCCCTCTGCGAAGGGCCTATCTATTTACTTTATGCAATTTTTATTTTTATTTGAGTTTCCATCTTATCTTACAAAGCATCAACTAGGGAACACTATTATCATACTTGTGCATTGGATATAGCTAATATTTGAGTGTGTTTCATGAATGGATCAATGGTTGAGCATAATGGGCTAGGGTAGCTTTCTTTAGTGTTGATATTTTGAAAGACATGGTTGCTTGTTCATATGCTTGAGTATTGATGTCCTCATGTCAATTATAGACTATTGCTTTGAATCATCTAAAATTCCAAATGTCCATGCTACAAAAGAAAAGAATATGTGATGAACATGTTAGGTAACACTCCACATCAAAAATTCAGTTTTTACCATTTACCTACTCGAGAATGAGCAGGAATTAAGGTTGGGATGTTGATACGTCTCCAACATATCTATAATTTTTTTATTGTTTCTTGTTGTTATATTATCAATCTTGGGTGTTTTATATCCATTTACTAGAAAATTTATATCTTTTTTGGGGACTAACCTATTGACATAGTGCCCAGTGTCAGTCCCTGATTTCTGCTTGTTTTTTACTTTGCAGAATATCAATACCAAACGAGGTCCAAATGCCATGAAATTTTTTTAGATTTTTTTGAACAAAAGACACCCAGGGAGCCACAGAAGTGCACGGGACGAGGCCCGTGGGGCCCACTAGGACCCAGGACGCGCCAGAGGCCCCAGGCACGCCCTAGTGGGTAGTGGAGCCCACGGGAAGCTTCTCCACCGCCATCCACCTCTATAAATACTCAAAATCCCAAAACCACTAGGGGAGTTGATGAAACACAATTCCAGCCACCGCAAGTTCCAAAACCATGAGATCCAATCTAGAGGCCTTTTCCGACACTCTGCCAGAGGGGTCAACAATCATGGAGGGGTTCTTAATCATCACCCTTGCCCCTTCGATGATACTTGAGTAGTTTACCGCACACCTACGAGTCCGTAGGTAGTAGCTAGATGGCTTCTTCTCTCTTTTTGATACTCAATACAATGTTCTCCTAGATGTTCTTGGAGATCTATTTGATGTAATGACTTGTTGCGGTGTGTTTGTTGGGATCCGATGAATTGTGAGTTTATGATCAGATCTATCCATGAATATTATTTGAGTCTTTGCTGAACTCTTTATGCGTGATTGTTATTGCCTCATGTTTCTTCTCCGAAAATTTAGTTTGGTTTGGCCAGCTAGATTAATTTTTCTTCACATGGGAAGAGGTGCTTTGTGATGCATCCGATCTTGCCATGCTCAATCTCAGCGACAAAAGGAGACATGACACGCATGTATCATTGCCATTAATGATAAAATGATGGGGTCTATCCCTACATGAATTGATCTTGTCTACATAATGCCATCCTTCTTATTGCATTACTCCGTTTTTCCATGAACTTAATACACTAGATGCATGTTGGATAGCGGTCGATGTGTGGAGTAATAGTAGTAGATGCAGGCAAGAGTCGGTCTAATAATCTTGGACGTGATGCCTATATACATGATCATTGCCTTGGATATCGTCATAATTATTTGCTCTTTTGTCAATTGCCCAATAGTAATTTGTTTACCCACCGTATGCTATTTTCTCAAGAGAAACCTCTAGTGATATCTATAGCCCTGAGGTCTATTGCCTATCATATTAAAACCTAAAAATACCTTGTTGCACTTTTCTTTATTTATTTTATTTTGTGTTTTTGCTATATCTATTTATCAAATCTCATACAATTTAATCTATCTCAATACCGAGGAGGGATTGACAACCCCTCGTACACGTTGGGTTGCAAGTATTTGTTGTTTGTGTGCAGGTGTTGTTTACATAGTGTTGCTTGGTTCTTCTACTGGATTGATAACCTTGGTTTCACAATCGAGGGAAATACTTACCATTGTTCTGCTGCATTGTCCTCTCCTCTTCAGGAAATACCAATGCAAACACAAGCGTTAAGTTGTCTCCAAATAAAGTCTCCAAACCTTGTGAGAAATGAAATTTCTTTTGACGAAAGGGGGCTCATCATCGAAAGATGCCCCTTCACTTCAAAGTTTGATCCTTGATTCTCATTATTCATCGTCGCAAATAACTGTCGTCTCTGCGCCTAAACTGGAGACCTTGGGTGTAATACATGATCTCTGTGCTCATTTCAAGATGGTGTTTTGTTCCATAGTTCTTTAGGTATTGTATATTATCATCTACAAGCTGCATTTTAAATTTCTATGCATAAGTTCTACATCATCTTGGAGTACACTTTTTGTACTAATATTATGTTCTGTACTCAATGAAGAATTTGTCCATGTATAGCCTATCAATGGTGCTGGATTTTGTCAAGATCTTATATATTCATATCAATAGTTTTGATCTGAACAAGATTATTGGCTTGCGGCAATGCTTTCTATGTCTGGATAAGTTGTATATAAAGATGATAATTTCACGCACATTGGAAGCCCGCATATAGTGTACTAGAACTAATCGTTCAGTTGTTGCTCTTTCCACACTCTATTTTTAGACCTTAACTATTTTCAAGCTTCATGTATATTTAGGCAACAAGAAGGGGTAAGAAAGGTATAACCAATCGGTGGTTTCATAAGCACTGGGATTTTCTCACTTCTCATGACATTCGATTGAAGACAATAACACTAGAAAAATATGTAGCTGACCATGCAAACACTAGATTTGACACATTCTTCCTGCTGAATGCGAGGTTACTATTGTCCATTAGGCTTAAGTTTATCAACAGCATCGTTTTGATGGATGAGTATGTCGAAGAGCAAAAAATGGAGTTTCAGGTGGACAAAAGGGCTTCTGAACGTGTTAGACTTCTATTTACAACATCTAGTGGTCATTATCTAGTAAATTTTATGACCCATGATGTTCATTCTATGGACTTGACCGATCCATTTGATTGTGACTGACAAAAACAGTGATGGAGGTAGATGTTGTTTCCCTTTTCAATCTAGGTTTTGTCTAAACCTCATGAACAATTAACCCTCATGCTTTTGTATAGTTTGTAAGCTAGAGTTAGATGTTGTTGCCCTTATTAACTCGGCTATGACTGTCATATTTTCGTTGAAACAAGGCAAATGGCTTGCCATTTGTTTAATTAAGAGAGAAATATTGTAACAAATCCCAACCAAGGGAAATAACATCACCCTCGTTGGCTGCTTGAGCTCACTGTGCATTACAGAACCCAAGTGATTAGCCCCCGCCAGCACCCACAAACTTATTTTGAGCTTCCACACCAAATGGGTTGTAGTATTTCATAAGAAAGGCTGCATGGCCATGACAGATTTGGATTATGACATTTGGGACCCATGAGGAAAAAGCCTATCCAAGGTGGTGTCAACTTAGTCAACAAACAATTCTTCCTACCAGCCGCTGGATTGACATCCAACATCTGTCGTGTTTCTTCTATCTCTTGTCTTCTTCCTCCAGCCGCCCAAACCAAATCGCATCGCCGGTCCTGCTTGCTCCCGCATCCCACGGCTGGCTGCGCCTCCACAGACCTACTGTACCCTCAAACGTTGGCCAATCCATACCTCTATTTCCCCACACGTCCTATAATTCTCCAGCGATGTCAGCCCCGACCTGCACCCAAACCAGTCAACCCTCGTACTCCCCTCCGCCTGTGACTACACTGTCGCATCTTCCACGGCTCCTATTTGTTCCTGTCCGAGGCCTCGCCGCCGTCCTCCGCTTTGGTTCGCAAGAGGTGCACGGTGCACCAATCTAGCGTTGTCAACGTGGTCAACAACCGAGACGAATAAGGAATGTACGTGGAGAGGATGATAGTAGGGACCCACCAGTGTCATGGCAGTACGCTTGCAAGTGCCTCGTTATTAGTACAAGCCAAAAAATATGGTTCCTCCTAATGGTTTGACATCTACTCCGTATGTCCCACGCCATTGTCTACGTAGTCAATAAATGAGAGAATTACACAACGAGCGACAGACACCAGGGACCCAGCAGGTCGTGCAGTTGTTATTTAGTTTTAGAGACGGAGCAGGCTATGAACGGGGCTGTGGCCCGTCTAGCCCAGGCTTTTATTTTATTTTTAACACATGATGAGCCAGATTTTTTCTTCTGAAAATAGGTAGCCCAGTTCTACTTTTTTTAAGAATATCCAACAGAGGCCTACTTTCTTTTCTCAGCCCTACTGGGTGTAAATCTTTCAAGACGAGAGGGATGTATTCGCTTGCCCAGAAAATGGGCTATAAGTAGTAAAAAATGGGTTGTAAATGTTAAGAACACAGCAAACTGGCAATTAGTTTCAAGTTTTGTTTTTTTATTTTGATATTTCAAATTTCATTTTTTTTGCAGGGAAAATTATGTTGGGTTTTAAATTGATATAAATTTATTTTTAAATTAGTTTGAATGTCACTCAAAATTTTGGGATTAAAAACAGTTCGGACCCCACCGAAATATGCAAAATTTCGTTGATTTTTTTACCTGTGGCCAGAATATGGGTTGTAATGCTAACAAAAAGAATATGGGCTTCAAACAATCCTTAAGAATTAGAAAATGGCCTGTAAATTTAGTCCAAATAACTGGAGATGGGTTATATGCTATTTTCCACATATTTGAGGCTGACTTGTGGGCCTACTAGGTTGACGCGTATGCTTTCTTAAAAAATAGGTTGCCGCGTATGCAAGGCCGTTCAACTTAGTCAACACACGAGAGTAGTGACTGTTGGATGTCCATCCATCGGCCGTCGTGCTTCTTCAATCTCTGATCTTCCCGCTCTAGACGCCCAAACCAGCGCCGGCAGGATTGCCGGCTCCCACCTCCCGTGGCAGGTTGTGCTGTCGCGAAGGCCTCACCGCCCCACCCTACTCCCATTGCTGGCCTGACCATCCCTCTAGTCATCCAGACCTCCTATTATTCTACGGCAACGGTAGCCTCACATTGCAACCGAACCAATAAACCTCGTACTCCCCTCCGCGTGGGAAACAACTGCCAAGTCTTCCCCAGCTCTAGGACATTCCATCGGAAGAGGACTATACATGGAGAGGCTAACAGCTGGGTCCACGGACGCACACAAGGAAGTGCCTCCTTATCATGCACAAAATAATGATTCCTCCACCTGACATCGGGGACCCACTGGAAGGGCATCTGTATTTCGTGGAAAAAAACATTTCTCCCACTGATAGCTGGGACCCACCAGCTATATCTTTGCACGCAAGGAAGTGCCTCCTTATCACATGGAAAAGAAATGCTTCCTTTCCCCAACATCTTGGACCCACCAGCTACATCTTTATACGGAAGGAAGTGACTCCTATTACGTGCAAAAAAATGATGCCCCCTGACAGCTGGGACCCACCATGTCAAAGCGTATGTAGCGTTATCTGTCTGGTCATGAACGTGTACGTACATAGCGGTCGATCGGTCTCTCTGCAAAGATGAACCATGGCTGAGTGATACGTCTCCAATGTACCTATAATTTATGAAGTATTCATGCCATGTTTACAACAGTTTTATATGGTTTTGATATGATTTGATTAGAACTAACTTGGACTGACGTTGTTTTCAGCAGAACTACCATGGTGTCGTTTTTTGAGCAGAAATAAAAGTTCTCGGAATCGCTTGAAAATTTACGGTGATTTTTTGTGGACCAAAAGATACCCCCGAAGCTTCGTGGGAGGACCAGAAGACCCACGAGGGCACGACAAGCTCGCTAGGCGCACCCTACCCCCCAGGGTGCTTGGAGCGAGCTTGTTGCTACCTCGTGGAGCCCCTTGACATGAGACCAACGCTAAAATTTCCTATAAATACCCAAACCCCTAGAAAGAACCCTAGCTGGATTATAAGTTCCATTGTCGCAAGCCTTTATAGCCACGAAAACTCAATCGAGACCCTGTTTCGGCACCCTGACTGAGGGACAAATCGTCACCGAAGGCCATCTTCATCATCCCGGTGGCCACCATGATGAGGAGGGATTAGTTCACCCTCGGGGCTGAGGGTATGTACCAATAGCTATGTGTTTGATCTCTCTCTCTCGTATTCTTGATTTGGCACGATCTTGATGTACCGCGAGCTTTGTAAATATGTTTGGATCTTATGGTGTTCTTCCCTCTCTACCTTCTTGTGATGAATTGAATCTTTTCCTTTGAGTTTTTGTTATGTTGGATTGAATCTTTTGGATGTGAGAGCACATGATGTATGTCTTGCGATGGGATATCCGCGGTGCCAATGGGATGTTCTATTGATTCACTTGATGTATGTTTCGGTTATCAACTTGCGGATTCCTATGGTGACATTGGGGTAATCTATGCATAGGGGTTGATACGCGTTTTCATATTCCTTTCTCCAATAGAAATCTTGGGGGTACCCTTTGAAGTTCTTTGTGTTGGATTGGATATTATGAATCTGAAGTTGTTTGATGCATATCGTATAATCAACTCACAGATACTTGTGGTGACATTGAGTATCTAGGTGACATTAGAGTTGGTTGATGTGTATCATATGGTGTTACTTTAGTATGAACTCTAGGGTTGTATATGACACTTATAGGAATAGCTCAAAAGATTGATAAAAAAATAACTTTGAGCTGGTTTCGTACCCTACAAACAATTTCATCTTAAGTTCTCCGAGATGGGAACTTTGGAGTGATTATTTGTTACACATTGAGAGATTGTTATATGATCCAATTATGTTATCATTGTTGAGAGATTTCACTAGTGAAAGTGTGAACCCTAGGCCTAGTTTCTAAGAATTGCAATACCGTTTGTGCTTTGTTTTATCATTTGCTACCTTGCTGTTTTGTTATTTTCAGATTACAAAAACCTATATCTACTATCCATACTACACTTGTATCACCATCTCTTGGCCGAACTGGTGCAACTATACAATTTACCATTTTATTTGGTGTGTTGGGGACACAAGAGATTTCTTGAATTTGATTGTAGGGTTGTTTGAGAGAGAGCATCTTCATCCTATGCCTCCTACAGATTGATAAACCTTAGGTCATCCATTTGAGGGAAAATTGCTTCTGTCCTACAAAACTCTACACTTGGAGGCCCAACAAGAGTCTACAAATAAAGTTGCATAGTAGACATCAAGCTCTTTTCTGGCGCCGTTACCGGGGAGGTGAGTGCTTGAAGGTATATCTTTAGATCTTGTAATTGAATCTTTTAGTTTCTTGTTTTATCACTAGTTTGGTTTTTAAAAGAAAAATAAAAAAATGGAATTGAGGTTGCCTCATATTATTCATCTTTATAATGTCTTCCTTGAAAATGATGGTGCGGAAAATTGTGCTCATTTCAATAAAATGTTTGGCATAAAATCTTTGAATGATGAGCATGATTCCAATGTTGTTGGTATGATTTCTTTGAATATCCATGTTGCTAATGATATGCAAAGCGATAAGCTTGGAGATGCTATGTTTAATGAAGATGATATTTTTAGTCCCCCAAGTTTTGCTAAGCAAATTTATTATGATGATAACATGCCTCCTATTTATGATGATTATATTGATGAAAGTGGGTTTAGAAGAGTGTCAAATCTAGTTAATTATCCCACTATTTTGGAGGGTTTCTAATCTTGTTACAATATTGATAAAAATGGATTTGGAGAGGTCATGACTTTATTTAATGGTGAATCCACTATTTTGGAAGAGGTTTCAATTAACTATGATAAAAAAGTTGCTATCTATGATGATTATTGTGATGATATGTATGCTATAAAGAGTAATGATATCCATGAAAATTGTCGTCATGATTTTAATGCTCAAATTGATTATGTGAATCAAGTGTCATATGATAGTTATTTCATTGAATTTGCTCCCACTATTATTGATGAGAATAAATTTGCTTATGTGGAGAGTAATAAAATTTCTATGCTTGTGGATCATGAAAAGAATGCTTTATGTGATAGCTATATTATTGAATTCGTTCATGATGCTACTGAAAATTATTATGACAGAGGAATATATGCTTTTACATATTGCAATAATATCAAGTTTCCTCTTCATGTGTTGAAAATCTTGAAGTTATGCTTGTTTTACCTTCCTATGCAAGTTGATTCTTGTTCCCATAAGTTGTTTTCTCACAAAATCCCTATGCATAGGAAGTGGGTTAGGCATAAATGTGCTAGTCATATGCATCATTATGCTCCCTTTATGTTTCAATTCTTTACTTTTATGTGAGCATCATTGAAATCATCATGCCTAGCTAAAAAGGCATTAAAGAAAAGCGCTTGTTGGGAGACAACCCAATATTTATACCTACTATTTTTGTGTGTTCACATGATTATGCTATTGTAGTAATCATGTTTTATAGATTTTGTTTCAATAAAGTGCCAAGTAAAGCCTTTGGGGTAGTGTGGATAATAGTTGACTTGATTCTGTGTAAAAACAAAAGAGAAAAAATCATCTAGTAACAGAAATTTTTAAATTCACTAGAATGCGAAAAAATGCTGATTTATTTACACATGATTGGTATAAAAATTGCCTACGCTTTCCTAATTTTTTAGAATTTTTGGATTTACATAAGTATTTTCATTGTCCAGATCTTTATAGACTATTCTGTTTTTGATAGATTCTGTTTTCAATGCATAGTTTGCTTGTCTTAGTGTTTGCATAGCTTACATTAAGTGATATAAACTGTGGAAATAATAAGGTACTGTAGGATCGAAAGTATGTCTAGAGGGGGTGATTAGACTACTTGACCAAATAAAAATCTAGCCTTTTCCCAATTTTATATCTTGGCAGATTTTAGAAACTTAACACAAGTCAAGCAATCAAACTACACATGCAGTTCTAAGAGTATAGCAGCGGAATGTGAATCATTGCATATGAAGGTAAAGGGGAGGAGTTTGTAGGGAGCAAACATAATGTAGACACGGAGCTTTTTGGCGTGGTTCCGATAGGTGGTGCTATCGTACATCCACGTTGATGGAGACTTCAACCCACGAAGGGTAACAGCTGCGTGATTCCACGGAGGGCTCCACCCATGAAGGGTCCACAAAGATGCAACCTTGTCTATCCCACCATGGCCATCACCCATGAAGGACTTGCCTCACTAGGGTAGATCTTCACGAAGTAGGCGATCTCCTTGCCCTTACAAAATCCCTGGTTCAACTCCACAATCTTGACAAAGGCTCCCAAGTGACACCTAACCAATCTAGGAGGCACCACTCTGCAAAAGGTAATACATGGTGTGTTGATGATGAACTCCTTGCTCTTGTACTTCAAATGATAGTCTCCCCAACACTCAACTCTCTCTCAGAGATTTGGCTATGGTGGAAAGATGATTTGAGTGCAAAGCAACTTGGGGAAGGCTAGAGATCAAGATTCTTGTGGTTAGATTGGAATGTCTTGGTCTCAACACATGAGTAGGTGGTTCTCTCTTAGAAAATGAGTAGTGGAAGTGTAGGCACATTCTGATGGCTCTCTCATGGATGGAGAAGGGGGTGGAGGGGTATATATAGCCTCCACACAAAACCTAACCGTTACACACAAATTCCCAAACTCAGTGGGACCGAATGGTTAAACTCGGTCAGACCGACTTGGTTCAAAATGTGAACGTTAGGTATTTCGGTGGGACTGACAACATCAACTCGGTGATACTGATGCGCTAGGGTTAGGGCAAAACCTCATCTTTGTGAGACCGATCACATGAACTCGGTGAGACCGATTTCAGTAATAAGCAAACAGAGACTTGGTCATGCAAACTCGGTGGGACCGATCGCTCATCTCGGTTAGACCCAAACGTTATAAAAAGGAAACAGAGAGTTTGCAATGCCAACTTGGTGGGACCGATCGCTCACTTCGGTTAGACCGAAACGTATGAAGGGAAACGAAGAGTTTGCATTCCCATCTCTGTGAGACCGAGATCCCTATCGATGAGACCGAACTGATTAGGGTTTGTGGATATGGCTATGTCAAGTGAACTAGGTGGCGCCGGATAGATCAAATTGGTGGGGCCGAGTTTGACTTTAGTTTTAGGGCATATGTGGAAATGAGAAAGTGGTTGTGGGATTTTGGAGCATATCACTAAGCATTTTGAGCAAACAATCCATTAAGCAACACATCATCCCCTTTTAATAATATTGGCTTTCCTATAGGTTCAATGTGATCTTGGATCACTAAAATGAAAAGGGAAGAGTCTTGAGCTTTTGCCAACATGTGTCCTTAGCATTTTGAGGGGTCCACATCTCTAGTCCATGTCATACCAATCATTGAACTTTCTGAAACATTGATCTTGAAAGAGTATTAGTTCAATGAGCTATATGTTGTTATGAATTACCAAAACCACCCGGGGATTAGTTGCACTTTTAGGTACAGTAGGCATTGTGTGATAAAAAATATGAATCTTGTCTTGGACAGTACCCAAGTGAATGATTTGTTTTATCATACTAACATATCTCATGAAGTTCCGTTTAGTTTTGTGTGATTGAAGTTTTCAAGTTTTGGGTGAGATATCGACATGAGGAGAATAAGGAGTGGCAAGACCGTAAGCTTGGGGATGCCCAAAGAACCCCAAGGTAATATTCAAGGAACACCCAAGCAACTAATCTTGGGGATGCCCCGGAAGGCATCCCCTCTTTCATCTCCAACATTATCAGTAACCTCACTTGGAGCTATATTTTTATTCGTCACATGATATGAGTTTTGCTTGGAGCGCCATTTTATTTTGTTAGGATTTGCTTGGTGTTATTTAGAGTAACTTTTGCATCTTTTATTTCAATAAAAGTGTCAAGTAGCCTTTACCATGCTTATTTTATAAGTCTATATGTTGTTGTTTGAAAATAGAAAGTTTGTTGTTGTATTTTGAATATTTGTGATTAGTATGAACATGATAAAATATTGAAATTTCTACAGAGTATGATTTGATAAATTTTCTAAAGTGTGGTAATTTTTTCAGAATTTTTGGAGTTAGGGAACTATGAATCTTCTTCATTCTTTACAAATTGTCCTGTTTTGACAAATTGTTGTTATGTTTGCATATGTTTGCCTATTTAATGATTATATTTGTGGATAGGAGTATTAAATATGCAGAGACATTTAGTATGCAATGTTAAACTATAATTTTAGTGATTTGCTACAGTAGAGAATGATAAGGTTTTGCATTGATCTATACTAACTTATCTCACGAGTTCTTGTTGAATTTGGTGTGGATGAAGTTTTTAAGAATTAGGGAAACCGTGATACGAGAGGAATTTAGGAGACACAAGAGATCAAGCTTGGGGATTCCCAAGGCATCCCTAGTTAATATTTCAAGAAGTCTCAAGCATCTAAGCTTGGGGATGCCCTGGTTGGCATCCCACCTTTCTTCTTCAACAATGATCGGTCAGTTTTGGTTGAGCCTAAGTTTTCTTCTTCTTCACATGATATGTGCTATCCTTGGAATGTCATTTTATTTTGTTTTTATAGTTTTTTGAATAAAATACTTGAGAGAGTCTTCACATAGCTATTTAATTACTTAACTACTCATTTGATCTTCACTTATATCTTTTTGGAGTAGTTTGTCATTTACTCTCGTGCTTCACTTATATCTTATAAGTAAATGGTTGAATGAATTGAATATCATAAATCTGAAAATATATATGTTTCATACGCTTATCCCATGGGGAGTAATGACTTCGGATATAAGAAGTATAGGTGGTAAAATTTATTGAAAGTTAACAAACACAACATTGGTCACTTGAACAATTCATGAGAGAATATTGAAGGAAGAGAGATTTCAATTATAAATATACTATCTTGGACATCTTCTATGATTGTGAGCCACATTCATTATTTTCAAACTTGAGAAAATTGGTTGAAGTTGGACAAGGAAGACGATGTAATGAGTTATGTTTGGGTATATTTGTATAGAAGTTATATTGATATGGATCCTCCAACATGTGGTGCATGCTTAGGATCTTTTGCTAGACAAATATTCGTACTAAGTAGAGATACTACTTGTGCATCCAAAAACCCTTAAACTTAGTTCCTTGCCATAAGTGTCCACCATATCTACCTATTGATTAAATAAGATCCTTCAAGTAAGTTGTCATCGGTGCAAAAAAATTGCTCCTAAATATGCATGATGTTTTATTATAAGTGAAAATAAGCGTTGTACGAACTTGTGATGGTAAAGAAATAAAAGCGATGGACTGCATAATAAAGGTGCTATCATAAAGGGCAATATAACGTGACGTTCCTTTGCATTAAGGGCTTGCACATCCAAAAAATAAAAAGTGCATGACAACCTCTGCTTCCCTCTACGAAGGGCCTATCTTTTACTTTTATGTATTTACTTTCATGCAAGAGTCAATAGTATTCCTTCTCATTTCAACCTCAATTATTCTCTAGTTGTCAAGTATCATGTGGTGGGGGAAGATCCAAGCATATATGGCCATTCAAATATATTTAATCATGAATTATTATTGTTGACAATTATCTATATGATAAATAAGTTGGGAGGCGACACATTAAGCAACTATATTTCTATGTGTTTGATGGATGCTATTTGTTCTAAAAATATGCTTTGAGTGTTAGCAATCATGGAAGACTATATGATAGTTGAGTATGTGGAATTTGCTAATCAAAGCTCTTACATAGACCCTTCCTGAAAATAAGATGAATTGCAATGGTTTGATAACTGAGAACATAGTTTGTTCGTTTTCAAGAAAATTTATGGTCTATACTTTAACATGTGAATAGCTTGCTACTTGATCCTGAAAAGTGATTGGAATTATCATCGATCAAACTTGTGCACTCGCTAGCAGTCACACTTCATAAATTATTTCTTTTATCATTTACCTACTCAAGGACGAGCAGGAATTAAGCGTGGGGATGCTGATACGTCTCCAATGTATCTATAATTTATAAAGTATTCATGCCATGTTTACAAAACAATTATATGGTTTTCATATGATTTGATTAGAATTAACCCGGACTGACATTGTTTTCAGCAGAACTACCATGGTGTCATTTTTTGTGCAGAAAAAAGTTCTCGGAATGGGCTAAAAATTTACCGTGATTTTTTGTGGACCAAAACAGACCCCCTGAAGCTTCATGGGAGGACCAGAAGACCCACGAGGGCACGACAAGCTCGCTAGGCACGCCTACCCCCCCAGGGAGCTTGGAGCGAGCTTGTTACTGCCTCATGGACCCGCTTGACGTGAGACCGACGCCAAAAATTTCCTATAAATACCCAAACCCCCAGAAAGAACCCTAGATGAGAAGTTCCACCGCCGCAAACCTCTGTAGCCAAGAAAACTGAATTGGGACCTTGTTCCGGCACTGTTGGGGATATTACCACTAGGCGTAAACCGGCCTACTTGGGCCGGGTTAACTTCATTAGTGGTATAAGCAGATGAAGGCCCAAGGCCTATAGTCGGTTTAGAATCTGTAGCCGTAAACCGGCCTGATGTATAACTTGTATTGTAAGTTAGGAATAGAGAGATACCAACCAGGATACGAGTATGAACCAGTTGGGACTCTATGGACCGACGGGCATCACCCGTGTATATAAGGTGACGACCCGGCGGCGGTTCAAGACAGACAACCACAACTCGAGCCTAGGCGAAGCTTGTTTGCTCCCTAGCCATCGAGACCATATCAATTCCATCACAACTAGACGTAGGCTTTTACCTTCATCGAAGGGGCCGAACTAGTATAAAACCCTCGTGTCTTTGTGTCCGCTTTAACCCCTTCAAGTAAACCCGTAGCGATGGCTCCACGACTAAGTCCTTTCACTAGGACATCTGCTGTGAAAAATCCACGACAGTTGGCGCCCACCGTGGGGCTATCGCGCGATGGTTTGACGATCTTGGAGGGCAAGCTCAAGGGACTCGAAGGCTAAGTTGTGGGCCGGATGACCAAGAGTCGTCGTGGCAGGATCTACATCGACGACGCAGGACGGGGTCCCGAAGCCGATTCGATCGA
This sequence comes from Aegilops speltoides, assembly GCA_021437245.1. NCBI lineage: Eukaryota > Viridiplantae > Streptophyta > Magnoliopsida > Poales > Poaceae > Aegilops > Aegilops speltoides. The sequence goes on along the minus strand of CM038144.1, from coordinate 349,116,559 downwards.
GTACGGGTACCGGGTCCCCTTTGGTGGCATACACGTTTTCATCGGCAAGATCGGTGAGCCTGGGCCTGAGCCGGACATCTGCACCAACCTCGTCGAGACGGCTCAGCGTGCGAGATCTACCCAGGCTAAACCGACCGTGAAGCGTGTCTTCGTTGGAGTCATCCACGGAGGAGAGCGTGAGGACGGATCAGAACACGGTAGCAAGATCGTCCTCTATTCCGGTGACGAGTCCTCAACCGGAGAGACCGAATCGCTATACCAGTTGCAAGACCGTATGGTTAGGGGTTGTTCCGATGGCGACAGTATTCCGGACCCCCAGGTTAGGTCAACCGGGTTGGAATATTCATGGCCGGCACACAGGCGGTGAATCACTCTTGACCCCATGCGATGCTCTCGATCGATGGCGGCGGCGCAGCAGGGCAGGAGGCCTTGTCGCCCGCCGGTTCAAGTTTTTATCGATCTGTTTGATGCACTAGCGCGCTTATGGCGAGAGGACAATCCGGCGGATCAGAGGCCCATAATGCAGAAATTGCAAAGGTGAGACGATGGATCGTGCAAGCCAAAGCGGATCTGGCAGCAGAAAAAGACAGGATGGCCGCAGAGCGGGCCGCTTTGGACGCCCAGGCTTATAAGCTCATGCTTGACCAGAACGCATCACAGGAGGTCTTAAGGCGGAAGCACAGATCACGTCTGCCGTTAGGGTTTGATCCCCGGAATCTCTTTCACACTCCAGGGGCTGGACCCAGTAATCCGCCGCAGCACCTGGAGACAAACCGGATTGAGGCACCAGGACCAGAGGCGACGGTCCAACCTCGCCTGATGGAACATCCTCAGCAGAACATTGTGGTTCCTCCGCCGGTCCAGACGCCCCCAGGTCATTATTCTAATCCTATGGAAAACCTTGTTGCAGCCGTTGCGCGATTAGAGGCTATCCCAGTCGAAGGGGACTCTCCGCAAGCAATAGAGACGCGCAGGGTTAAGGAGCTTCTCCGGACCGCGCTGATTCAGCAGGAAGCATATTCATACAGCCGTGATCGGATTCACTCTACGCCCCATCCAAGCTGGAGCTATAGCAGGCGCATGGATGAACCGGCCATATCGAGCAATGCGTGAGGCCGTGAAGCGGCCCGTGGCAATAACCCGGCAGGTGGTGTTCGCGATGCTCAGGATGTGGTGGACCGGGCCCGGACACGAAGGGAGGCCGAGTTAGCAGCACAGGATGATGCGGGTCAACTTACACTGGTTCGCCCTGCCACCTTCGCCGGACCAGGAGTCGCATCCGCTTTGGGAGTGCCTTGTTTAATCCCTGCTTTACGCAATGTGCGCCTACCCAAAGATTTCAAGGGTCCGCGCAAGGTGCCGAATTACACCGCTGATTTATCCCCTAAAGCGTGGGTAGAGAGTTATGAGATTGCCATGGAGATGCTAGACGTGGATGAGACCGTGTGTGCAAAATACTTCACCATGATGCTTGAAGGCACGGCTCGTACTTGGTTGAAGAGCCTACCGCCCAATTCTATCAGCTCATGGGCCCAGTTGTGGGCCCGGTTTATCCAGAATTTCAAGGATACATGTAAGCAACCCAAGTCCATAGTAGACCTGGCGGCTTGTGTACAGGAGGAAGGGGAATCAACGACCCATTGGGTGCGCCGCATTTCGGAAATTTTGCATTCGTCTGACAGGATTAATGCTGACTCTGCGATCTTAACCCTGGAAGGCAACTGCCGGTTTGAACCTTTAAAATTGAAATTGGGACGCATGAAGTGGTTCTGTAATGACATGGGAACCCTCATGGCCGCTTTAGTGAAGTATGCTGATTCGGACTGTACCAAGGATCCCGAGACTGATGATGATGAAGCAGGGAAGGGAAAGAGGAATAGCAACTCCAAGGGGCAAAAGTACAAACCGGCGGGTCATGGAAACGGAGGCAAGCGCAAGGCGGATGGCAGCATGGACTTTGTGGCCAACACTAATGCACAGGACAGGGGGCAGTGGCGCATAGGTAAAGCGGCAAATCGTAATGGGGCTCCCAATCCTAACGCAAGCCGCTTGAATTATTTGTTGAATCAGCCTTGCCCAAAGCACGGGATGAAGGAGGCGCCGGCTAACCATCTTTGGAAGGATTGTTATATTATGCAGGAGTTTAAAAACTCTAATGCCTTCCGGTATGACCACGGGTCAGGTGGCGGTTCAGGATCCGGTTTTCATGGGCCGGGTCACGATGGAGCTTCCGGTTCAGGTCTCAATCAGGGCGGTCACAACCACCAGAATAATCAGAACGGCCAGCAGCAGCAGCAGTCGGGTTATCAGAGCCAGCCAAAACAGTTGAACAATGGGCAATATCATGTTTTCACAACTAGCTTGGATAAACGTGACCGAAACTCCTGGCGGCGGTGAATTTCGTTGAACCGGCCTTACCACGTTACTTGCGCTGGTCGGAGCAGCCTATCGTGTGGAGCAGAGAGGATCACCCGCCCCGGGTTGATAATCCGGGCCAGCTAGCATTAGTGGTAGACCCTCAGGTGGGGGGTTATAAATTCACCAAGGTACTCATGGATGGAGGAAGCAGTATTAACATACTGTACTATGAAACATTCCGCCGCATGGGTCTAACAGACAAGGATCTCAGACCGTCTAGTACGGTGTTCCATGGTGTGGTGCCTGGCAAATCTGCATATCCTGTTGGTAAGATAGCCCTGGATGTGGCTTTTGGGGACGAGCACGACTCCCGGTCGGAAAAACTAACATTTGAGGTGGTGAAGATCCGGAGCCCGTATCATGCCTTGTTTGGCCGGCCGGCTTACGCCAAGTTCATGGCGCGGCCTTGTTATATCTACTTGCAGCTCAAGATGCCGGGTTACAAGGGGACAATAACGGTTCATGGGAGCTGTAAGGTCGCTTTGGAATGTGAGGAAGGTGATGCGGCTTATGTAGAGTCGGTCTGTGCCACGGAGCAGTTGAAGTACTATAAGGACAATGTTGATCTGGCGGATATGACTCCTTTGAAGAAGCCAACTACAGAGCATGATTCGGATCTGAAGTTCAAATCGGCAGCTGAGACCAAGCTCGTTGACTTCGTGCCCGGCGATTCATCCAAGCAGTTCACTGTCAGTGCCAATTTGGATCCCAAATAGGAAAGCGCGCTCATCGAGTTCATCCGTGAGAATCGGGACATCTATGCATGGAAACCATCCGACATGCCAGGTGTACCGAGGGAACTCGCTGAGCACACTCTTAATGTGGATCCTAAGTATAAACCGGTGAAACAATTCCTCCGCCGGTTTAACGAAGAAAGGCGCAAAGCCATTGGAGAGGAAGTGGCCAGGCTTTTGGCAGCTGGCTTTATCATTGAGGTGTTCCATCCAGAGTGGCTTGCTAATCCGGTGCTAGTTCTTAAGAAAAACGGCACTTGGCGTATATGTGTGGATTACACAGATCTTAACCGGGCCTGTCCAGCGGATCCTTTTGCCCTCCCCTGCATTGACCAGATCATTGATGCCACGGCGGGTTGTGAGCGTTTGAGTTTTTTGGATGCATACTCTGGATATCATCAGATCAAAATGGCGGTTAAGGACCAGGAAAAAACAACGTTTATCACTCCCTTTGGAGCCTTCGCTATGTATCTATGCCCGGGCTCAAGAGTGCCCAAGCCACCTATCAACAGTGTGTACAAAATTGCCTGCATAAACAGATCGGCCGCAATGTGCACGCCTATGTGGATGATATTGTAGTGAACTCAAGGCAGAAGGAGACGCTGGTGGATGATTTGAAGGAAACCTTTGACAACTTGTGAGTGTACAAGATGATGCTTAATCCGGCCAAGTGTGTCTTTGGTGTTCCGGCAGGCAAGTTATTGGGATTTCTGGTGTCTAACAGAGGAATTGAGGCTAATCTGGAGAAGATTACGGCCATTACCTCCCTGGCTAAACCGAAGTGCATTAATGATGTTCAATGTTTGGCGGGCCGCATCGCCGCACTGAGCCGGTTTATCGGCCGCCTCGGAGAAAAGGACATCCTTTGTACCAAATGCTGAGAAAGACAGACCATTTTATGCGAGTCCATTTCTTGATGAAGCATTTGAGGACTTGAAGCGGCAATTAGCCAATCCGCTGTTCTTGCAGCCCGGTCGACAAGGAGCCACTATTATTATCGTAGCAGCCAATGCTCGGGCGATTAAGCGTGGCTATTGTGGTGGAATGCAAGGAGGCAGGCAAGGAATATCCGTTCGTGGCGGTTTATTATATCGCGAGGTGCTTATTGAATCCAAGCAAAGGTATCCGCATTGGCGAAGCTGGTCTATGGTGTTTTCATGGCGATCGGAAGTTGAAGCGATATTTCAAGGGCACCCCATCACGATGGTCGATTCAGCTCCTTGGGTGATATCATCTGTAACCGGAGGCGATCGGCGGATTGCCAAGTGGGCTATAGAGCTTGGGCCACACGGATTTGAAGTATGTACCTCGGACGGCGGTGAAGTCTCAAGCACTTGTTGATTTCATCAATGATTGGACGGAGTTACAAGCACCAGAGGAGAAGCGGATCACACATATTGGACTATTCATTTTGATGGATCCAGTAACTGGAAGGCTCGGGGTGGAGTCGTATTAACTTCCCACGAGGTGATAAGTTTTGTTATGTTCTCCGCTTAATGTTCCCTTGTACTAATAATGCAGCTGAGGACGAAGCCTTGCTCCATGGTCTCGGGATGGCTAAAGAGATGAACTTAAGCCGGGTTAAGTGCTTCGGTGACTCGGACCTCGTGGCTCAACAGGTGTCTGGCACTTGGGATTCTAAGGACCCGCTCATGGCCGCATATCATCGGGAAGTGGATAATATTGCGGGTTGTTTCAAAGGTTATCAAGTGGATCATGTGGACCGTCGGAAGAATGAAGCGGCGGACGCTTTAAGCTTCAGTACTTATGCACGAAGGCATATTCAAGGCAGAAGTATTAACTATCCTATTACAAGGCAGCACGGTGCCCAAATAAGATCATTGTTCTTTTGGAAAGATGCCAAAGACAGCTATCCAAACCGGCTTCCGGTTCAAGCCTGCTCCTCATCATCCGCCGCTTCAGCTTCCTCGTCTCTACCCATTGGCTGGAAATCAACAGTGGTCCAGTCGATTCCCATTAAAGCTTGGAAAACAGCCTCTTCATGGATCAGGGAAGACGGTTCAATATCAGGAGCGTAAGTGTGCTTACGGATTGGAGGGATCAGATTCTCTGCTTCAAGAGTTGGGGCAGGCACTCGCTTGTTCTGATCATTGTATTGTGCTTGATAATGCGTCAAATCTGCCTCTTCAGCTAGCTGCGAAGCCAGAGGGCGTACTGCACGGTTTATTGCCCTCAAATCCTCTTCGTTGAATTCGGAGCCATCTTCCTTCAGGCTGGGATCGCCTTGAGCTGCTTCCATGTGGTCGAATCGCACCCATGCCTTTGCCCGGATCAAGGCATTAATAGCTCCGGTTCGAGCAGCGGATTTTTTCAGCTCCTCAATCCGGGCCGGAAGCATCGACAACCTGTTAAGAGTGTCCTGGATTAAAGAAGGTGCGGGTTGTTATGAGAGGCTGTGGTGATGATCCGCTGGGCTCCAGTATATAATTGTTCCACTAAGATGTAGGCAGCCTTCAGTTTCTTCCGCACATCGTTTCCTAAGTGCCCGATGCGTGTGCCTACAACAATATAGGGACGGCCTCAAACCGGATTTACACTATAGCAGGTTCAAATTATCACAGAAGTGAAAAGGGGCTTACCAAAGATCGCAGCGGTCATGGAGTGTATTTGCCGCTTTACGGCCGTAAGTTCATCCACCACCGGTTTAAGGGCAGCTTCAGCATTTTCCGCTCTTTTGGTTAAAGCGGTCTTCTCAGTGGCCCAATCAGCCCGCTCTTTCTTGAAGCCCTCCTTCAGCTGTTCAGCGATGCTCAAGGCGCTGGTTAATTCTTCCTTTGCCTTGTCTGTTTCAGCTTGTTGGGTTTTCAAGCCCTCCTGCAAATCGGCAATCTGGTCCTCCTTGATTCTCACCTCAGCCTGCATGCAGACTGCGTTTAGCTTTACACAAGCGGTCCAAGAAATTGAAGTATCAACCACATAACAAAGTTATACGCCTGATACTTGGGGGCTAATGCACCTTCAGTTTTTATATATTGCTAGATTGCAAAGTCCCAAGCTCAATACAGGTATTCAACTTGGCACTTGGGGGCTAATGGCTATTTGATCTATCGAAGCCCCGGTTTAATTATGCTAAGTTAAGCCGGCCCTTGGGGGCTATACTAATTGATTTCAAAGTGTTAAGGATTGTGTTCAAGTCCCGGTTTGACGAAGGTTACAAATCGACCCTTGGGGGCTAGGAGGATTGATGCAATGGCAGTAAGTAAAGAAGTAAGATACCTCAAATTTATCCCTCATCATCTTCACCAGACCAGCTTCACAGTCGCGGCTAGTATAAAGCCGGTTTAAATAGCCGGAATGAAGATCTTGGGCACTCAGAGCAGCATATGTCTCCAGTTCAACATCCCATTTTCCTTTGTTCAGAGCGGAAAAATCCTATTTTACAGTATGCCTGGTTAAGGTGGCAGGATTCCCCGGTTCAAAGCGGCCCACACCGGTAATCACAACGTCATCATCTTTGGACTCGGCGGTTTGTGTGGGTGCGGCGGTTTGTCGGCCAGGATCGGATTTCTCAATCCGGGGAGTTGGCAGCGGATCGGCAGAGGCTGAAGTGTTAACAGGCCTCTCTTCGGGAATGACATCATCTTGCAAAGGAGGATCATTGGGAATATCTTCAGGAGCAAACTCTTCAAGATCTGGCGCTTTGTCATGTTCAGGGCTCGTCTTCTTCACCGCTTTATCCAAGCGGGCCTTCTTGCTTGGTTTCGGTTTGGCCCTGAAAGAAAAACAAAGAGTCAAGGAAAAGCATAAGCCATTACACAGTATACTGGAAGCATATGTTCAGTTTAGCTTACCCATGAACTATTTTCAGCGGTGGCGGTGAGTGGTGACGATTCACGAAGATGAATGAGAAGTAACCCGATAATCGAGTCGGATGGATTAAGAGGTCGACGGAAGAAACCCGCTTTAGGATTTAAATAAATAAAAGGTTGGAGACCTCGGATGGCGTTTTCGAACCGGACTGTTTGGTAAACCGCGGAGGTAACTACACAGCCATTGTGCGGGTTGTGCGGCGAGCTTCATGTTGCTAAGTCTTCATAAGAAATTTGGGATCCAAATAAGCAAGAGGATGAGAAAATTTAACTTTCCGGTTTGCTCGGTGAAATTTTGGCAAAGGCAAGATTTCGAATCGAAGAGAGAATAGTTACCTCAGCGAATCCCGCATTCTTTGGCTTGACGTCGTCCCGACAAGCATCATCATCAATAAGGCATGTAAAAAGTAAGCCAAGTGAATCAAGTTCTACCTCAAGATCCGGGTTACCCACATCATCATCAATAGCTGGGTCAGATGAAGCGGTGGTTTTTCTCTTATGAGCTGGTTTCTTGATAACCTTGGTCTTGGGCCGGGTTGACCGCCCTGCCTTCTCCGTTTTGTCTTGTGGAAGCTTTTTGCTCCAAAACGGATTATCACCCTGGATCAGCAGTAATTAAATGTCAGATAAGATAAAGCAGTAACAGGTTTAACAGTAGAGCAACTAAAATCTTACCGCTGGCGGTTTGTTGGTGGTGCAATAAGGAAGCAGACCAGTTTGAGCACAGAGGTGCTCCGGTTCATTCAACATCTTCTTTACAGAATCTGTGACTTCATCGTCGGAGAGTTGGATTTTAATGTGTCGGAGTGGGTCATCGATGCTACCAGTATACTTGCACATCAAACCGGGGCGCTGGCTCAGAGGCAGTATGCTCCATGATATCCAGCAGCGTGCAAGGTCTATTCCTGTTAAACCGTTGGCCATAAAGGCTCGGAGCTTGGACGATTATGAGCATATTTAATTCTCTCCTTGGCGCTTAGTCTTTGTGGAAAAGGGTGAGTGTTGCTGAGCCGTTCCGGACGGAAGCCAGGCAAGGGATTTTCATTCTCAGGGGAGGTATCCTTGCAATAAAACCAAGTTGCATTCCACTCCTTGGGGTGAGTATGGAGTTTGACATGGGGATAAGTGATTTCTTTCCTCTTCTGAATGGCCATACCGCCCAATTCAGTATTGGGGCCGTCGGTGAATTCAGTGCGATGGTTTAAATGGAAGAGGTCTCTAAACAACTCAACTGAAGGCTCCTCTTGAAGGTATACCTCAGAGAGTACTTGAAAGTGACATAAATTGGTGGCGGAATTGGGGCCAATATCACGTGGGACGGAGCTGAAAGTTGGCTAACACATCCCGGTAAAACTTAGAACCGGGCGGTTTGAAGCCCCGGGCCAAGTGATCTGCGAAGACCACAACCTCTCCTTCCTGGGGTGTGGGAGGACATTCATCTCCAGGAACCCTCCAGTGGATCGTATCCTTATTGTCTAAAGCGTCGATCAGGACTAGATCGTCCAACTGAGATTCTATGATGCGAGAGGGAACCCAATTGCACTCATATACTTGTTTGGCCATTGCGAGATCTACAAGAAATAGGTGATCCGGTTCAAGAATATGCTGGATAAAAGAAGGTGTTGATCTAAACTACGATAAACTGGAGGCAATACCTATAAACCAGTCTTCTACAATGCGACATCATATGGATTCTGGCGGTTCAACCAGGGGACTAATGGTATATACCGGTTTAGGAACTTTTTTCTATGGTAAGTTAAACCGCCTGATCTAAATATCGGAGGCAATTGAAGCTATGGACAACTAGGTATACAGAAACAGGTTTCACAAGATCTTATTACAGCCGTGGATCTACAGCGAGCTCACAAAAACAGAAAATATTCCGAAGAGTAAGGCGGAACGGAAGTGAACCATTGAGCGGGTATGTGCGTGAGATCTATGGACTTAGATGAGAGATTACAGGCGGATGCTTAAAGATTACTACTAAACATAGCAGGGGTTCACAGATTCATTCAAGAGCCAGAGAGCAAGTATGAGCAGGCGATGACCACAGCACGAACATGGAACCCTAAGAACAGATCTAGGTCAAGAAGAAGAGAAAGCCTACCGGAAACGGAGAAGATGCGGAAAGATACCGCAATGCTCTGGTATGTTCAGTTTGATGCAGCGGCCCAAGACGAGGCAGTGGTCGACGGCGGTGGCGGAGCTCCGAAGTTGGCGACGCGAGGAAGACGAAGAAGGGACGAAGGGAAAGGAAAAGAAATGACCCTTCGGTCTTATTTATAAGGCAACAGAGCTAGGTCAAGCGCGCAGATCCAGGAGCTATTGTTAAAAGAGGGCGTTATAAATGACAAATTTCATGATGACGTCATGCCGGTTTACAAACAACGAAATGATGACGACATGGCGGTTTACCAATTACCGAAGATGTCCAAGACACAAGATTTTGTGAAGGATTGACATGAACCAGTTCAAATCAACTGGGGCCTAATGTTAGATATTACCACTAGGCGTAAACCGCCTACTTGGGCCGAGTTAACTTCATTAGTGGTATAAGCGAGATGAAGGCCCAAGGCCTATAGTCGGTTTAGAATCAGAGCCGTAAACCAGCTCGATGTATAACTTGTATTGTAAGTTAGGAATAGAGAGATACCAACCGGGATACAGTATGAACCAGTTGGGACTCTATGGACCAACAGGCGCCACCGTGTATATAAGGGGCGACCGGCGGCGGTTCAAGACAGACAACCACAACTCGAGCCTAGGCGAAGCTTGTTTGCTCCCTAGCCATCGAGACCATATCAATTCCATCACAACTAGACGTAGGCTTTTACCTTCATCGAAGGGGCCGAACTAGTATAAAACCCTCGTGTCTTTGTGTCCGCTTTAACCCCTTCAAGTAAACCCGTAGCGATGGCTCCACGACTAAGTCCTTTCACTAGGACATCTGCCGTGACAAATCCACGACAGGCACCCTGCTAGAGGAGGAAATCATCATCGGAGGCCATCTTCATCTTCCTGGCGGCCACCATGATGAGGAGGGATTAGTTCACCCTCGGGGCTGATGGTATGTACTAGTAGCTATGTGTTTGATCTCTCTCTCTCTCTCATGATTTGGCATGATCTTGATGTACAGCGAGCTTTGTTAATATATTTGGATCTTATGGTGTTCTTCCCTCTCTACCTTCTTGTGATGAATTGAATCTTTTCCTTTGAGGTTTTATTATGTCGGATTGAATCTTTTGGATGTGAGAGCACTTGATGTATGTCTTGCGATGGGATATCCGTGGTGACAACGGGATGTTCTGTTGATTCACTTAATGTATGCTTTGGTTATCAACTTGCATATTCCCGTGGTGACATTGGGGTAATCTATGCATAGGGGTTGATACACTTTTCATATTCCTTTCTCCGATAGAAATCTTGGGGTACTCTTTGAAGTATTTGTGTTGGATTGGATATTATGAATATGAAGTTGTTTGATGCATATCATATAATCAACTCACGGATACTTGTGGTGACATTGGAGTATTTAGGTGACATTAGAGTTGGTTGATGTGTATCATATGGTGTTATTTTAGTATGAACTCTAGGGTTGTATGTGACACTTATAGGAATAGCTCAAAATATTGATCAGAAAGAATAACTTTGAGGTGGTTTCATACCCTATGAACAATTTTTCTCATGTTCTCCACGATAAGAACTTTGGAGTGATTCTTTGTTGCATGTTGAGAGATTGTTATATGATACAGTTATGTTATCACTGTTGAGAGATTGCACAAGTGAAAGTGTGAACCCTAGGCCTTGTGTCTAAGTATTGCGATATTGTTTGTGCTTCGTTTTATCATTTGCTACCTTGCTGTTTTTTATTTTCATATTACAAAAAACCTATATCTACTATCCATACTACACTTGTATCACCATCTCTTCGCTGAACTAGTGCACCTATACAATTTACCATTTTATTTGGTGTCTTGGGGACACAAGAGATTTCTTGTATTTGATTGCAGGGTTGTTTGAGAGAGACCATCTTCATCCTACGCCTCCTACGGATTGATAAACCTTAGGTCATCCACTAGCGGGAAAGTTGCTACTGTCCTACAAAACTCTGCGCTTGGAGGCCCAACAAGAATCTACAAGAATAAAGGTGCCTAGTAGGCATCACCGAGTAAGGAGTGGCAAGAAAGTAATTATGACTACATACGTACATACGGCAGGGTCTTGAACGCGTACAACGGCGGTGTCCTGTTCATCGGCAGCCAACCGGCCATGTAGTTATAGAGGAAATAGTGTTTGTTCATCAGGAGGCCACCGACTGGGTCGAAATACATTCTGTTCATCGGGAGCCAACCGTCTGGGCCGGAACAGCCGAAACAAGGTCTGGCGCACCGCGGAATGGAGGAAACGGCCTTCTGTCGACCGCGTATGGTCGAACTTGGTTCATGTTCATTGGGAAGGGTCTGGCGTACTACAACAGGAGGAAACGGACTTCTGTTCAAGTGTCTACAGTCAAAATGGGGTCATGTTGATCAAGAGGGGTCTGGCGTACCGCAAAATGGAGGAAACTGACTTCTGTTCAAGCACCTACGATCGAAACGGTGTCCTGTTGATCGAGAGGGGTTTGGTGTTCCACAAAACATAGGAAACGGGCTTCTGTTCGAGCGCCTATGGTAGAAATGGGGTCCCGTTCATCAGAAGGGGTGTGGCGTACCGCAAATTGGGACTCCACAGGCTACTGTTCATCAACCATCTGTTGTCTCGCTCCAGCCACCACGGGCAACTGTTCTTCCACCGTTGACTTCCTCCATCCTCCACCTGCTATTGTTCATCCATCATCGACTTCCTCCGCCTTCACATGCTACTGTTCATCCACCGTGAATTCCTCCATGCCTCCACTAGCTATTGTTCATCCATGGGCTACCGTTCATCCAGCCTCCATGGGGTCTTGTTCATCAACCCCAAACTGGCTGGGGCGCGGCAGCCTCCTCGGGGTCCTATTCATCCAGCAGCAACCACCTAGTACAATGGGGTCCTTTTCATCCAACCCCCACCGGGAACTGTTCATCCAAACCAACAAAGCGGCTCAATTCATGATACGTCTTTGTCGTATCTTTAATTTTTTATTGTTCCATGCCAATATTATACAACTTTTACATACTTTTGGCAACATTTAGATACATTATAACTGAGCACTTTTCCTGCCCTCTCAGGTCATTAGCATTCTTATCCGTTGGATTGTCACTTTTAGGATTCCTTGGCCATCTGTTTGGCTTCTAATCGCATGTCGATCGCTCGACGAGGTTCGTGTAACGAGCGCTAACCTTCTCAGGCCGCTACTCTGGTGGTTTTTTCGGCGTCTAATATTCAATTGGGCCTACTAGGCCTATAGTAGGCTCACGTGCGATGTAAAAGTGGAAAACCCTAAAACACTATACGCTCACGACCCTGCTTTCGTTCGCTGCCAGCCTCGGCACCTCTCCATGATCGAGCGACCTAGGTGCCAACCGATGTGAGAGCTTGGAGTCCCATGGCAACTGCGATGGGTTTCTACTGACGCGGCACACAACGCAGGCAGAGATAAGTCTACCTCCTTTCCACCAATACCGCCCTGGACGACGGCAATGGGCGCCGCCGGCAGCCTATTAGACCTCTTCCCCACTGGCAGGGGTGAACTGAGTTGAGGAGTGCTTCTTTCCTGGTGAGCCTCCTTCTCTCATATGTGGAATCCTTTTCCTACAACATATGTTCATCCAGTTTACAACTGAAATGGGTGGTAGTGACGATTGGCAGATCTCACAACTCATCTTTTGTTGGAGGTGCAGGCTATTTCGAGTTCTCGCATGACTTAATACGACTGCATGTCATGCAAACGAGGGCCTAACTAGCCTCCTCGGCCTGACGAGAAGTAGTAGCACCAGCTCACGTGACTTAACACGATTGTGTTGGAAATATAAGCAATTTACCGAATGATTTTATTAACAGAAATACTAGATGAAGCATGGCTAGTATAGAAGTGATAAAATAAGCCATGCGATTTGACAAAGAGAAGGTAAACAGCATGTTCATATATGAACCGTAACTAAACATATCTAGAGCAGACAGTATAGCAAGCTGCATATATGAAATAGAGTCTAACATATCTAGGGCAAATACTAGAACAAGGAACTGTAGCAGAACCTCTAATAGAAAGGGGACAAACACGTACGGGGCAGCAGCAGGAGTAGAGGCACTGGACTTGGGGTTGGTGTCCTCCATGTCGTCGAGGAGGTTGTCGACGTCGGGGAAGTAGTCGTCGGAGTCCGGGGCGTCTGGGGCGTCCATGACGAAGAAGTCAGTAGTCGCGCAAAGCGCTCCCCAAAAACCTTATCACCCTTCTCTCGTACAAGACTCAAAAGGTGCGGTTTCGGAGGCCTACTGTCTCGACCTGCGGTGCACGCCGCAAGCCGGGATGGGGAAGATTGTAGCAGCAACGCAGTGCTCAGGAACTATGTGGCGAGAGGAAGAGGACCTTCTGATGTGTATCTCTGGAGAGGAGTGACCTCTCTTATATAGGAACGGGAGAGGGACGCGAACAGGCTGCGATGGGAGGTGAAGCAACGGAGGGAGAAGAAGTGAACAGGCAGCACGCGAAGAGGTGCGCAGACATCGGCTCGGCTCATTCCCGCAACCCGCGGCGCATCGTGATGAGGAGTGGTGTGGCGAGGCGGGCGGCAGAGGAGGAGGAGCGTGGATGTCCCTCTTGTTCTCATGCTCATACATGTGGGGAAAGAACCTCCCTTATAAAGAGGTTCAACTCCCTCTAGACTAGCAATGTGGGACTAAACTTTAGTTCCACCTCTTGGCTTGCACGAATGGGCTGCGTGGGCCTCTAGGATTTATTAGGAATTTCTGAAACTGCTATTGGGCTAGGCCCAAATAGACAGAAATTCCAGCAATCCCCCACCAGATACCAGAGGCACACAAAATTTGCCTTTGGTTCCCAAACTGTTTTATATAGCGGTACTGCAGTGGAGACTGTTAAGTTGAACTTCCACCTAGAACTCTATGCTGCACTAGTAAGCAACTTGAACAGTGGACTGGGCCTTGAACTGCAAGTTTTCTGCGAATCTAGCTTCACACAAAGCCTTGACTAGTACGTGGCTACCGTGGGTCTTCCCCGCGGGTGGAGCTTATGCGTCATACTCCGAGACCTTTCATGAGTTTACTAGAGAGAACCCTACTCTCATAGATTGCGACGTTTAACAATCAGACTCATATAGGTGCGTTCTTCAAAAGATGTTCTGCAGGACAACATCTCTGCTTCAAAGAGCCACTTAGAACACATTAAGATATACATCAACCTGCCATGCAGATTAGGAGACTATTGCATCTTCATGGAGTGGTATTTTTAACAGTAAGGGTACTGTCCTCCCAGTTGACCAACAACTTGTCTTCCACATCTAATTCACGGGATCTCCGATCACAAAGAATAGGTTACCACTGTGAACAAATCATATTGAGGGTCTCATACCCATCTCCCTCGATGCATTATCTATCACATTACATGATAGACCCTTAGTGAAAGGATCTGCTAGATTTTTAGACGTTTGGATATAATCCAATGCAATAACTCCGGAGTTTCTCATTTTCCTCACAGACTTTAACCTTCTGTGAACGTGTCTTGAAGACTTCATGTTATCCTTTGAGCTGTTCACTTTCGTGATCACAGTTTGATTGTCGCGGTTCATAAGGATACCCGGTATAGGTTTCTCAACAACCGGCAAGTCATTCAAGAGCCCGTGAAGCCAATCTGCTTCGACCGTAGCTGTATCTAGTGCTGTGAGTTCTGCTTCCATTATTGACCTCGTTAAGATGGTTTGCTTGCAAGACTTCCAAGAAACAGCGCCACCTCCATGAGTGAATACATAACCGCTTGTGGCCTTTATCTCATCAGCATCTGAGATCCAGTTTGAGTCACTATACCCTTCAAGCACCTTTGGATGCCCAGTGTAGTGAATTCCATAATTTGCAAGGTTTTCAAATAACATAAAACTCTCTCTAGAGCTTTCCAATGCACATCTCCTGGTTTTAAGACAAACTGCTCGGTTTGCTAACAGAAAAGAGATCTCGTGTCTTGTAGCAGCTAAGTACATAAGCGAGCCAATAATCTGAGAATATTTCAATTGGTCTCTAGCAATTCTTTTATTCTTTCGAAGCAACACACTAGCATCATATGGTGTTGGAGAGGGCTTGCAGTCACTGTAGCCAAAGCGACTCAAGATCTTTTCCACATAGTGACATTGAAGCAATGTAATCCTACTATCATCGTCTCTCAACAACTTGATGCTCAGAATCACATCAGCCACTCCTAAATCCTTCATCTCAAAACAGCGAGATAAGAAATCCTTGACCTCCTTAATAACATTCAGATTTGTTCCAAAACTCAGTATGTCATCAACATACAAGCAAAGCATAACTCCCTCGCCCCCACCATGGCGATAGTACACACATTTGTGAGCTTCATTCACAACAAAGCCTGCAGCTGTTAAAGTTCTTTCGAACTTCTCATGCCCCTGTTTGGGTGCTTGCTTGAGTCCATACAAAGACTTCAGCAATTTGCACACTTTCCCTTCCTGGCCATCTATTACAAACCCATCTGGTTGTTCCATATAAATTTCCTCGTCCAACTCTCCATTTAGGAAAGCAGTCTTAACATCCATTCGATGAACGAGAAGACCATGTGAGGCAGCTAGTGAAAGTAGAACTCGAATAGTGGTCAGTTGAGCCACAGGTGAGTAAGTATCAAAGAAGACTTCACCTTTCTTTTGGGTATAACCCTTAGCCACGAGCTGAGCCTTGTACTTTTCAGTAGTACCATCAGGCTTGAGCTTCTTCTTGAATACCCATTTGCATCCTATAAGTTTGCACCCATAAGCACGATCAGTTATCTCCCAAGTTTCATTCACCAAGATGGAATCCATCTCGCTACAAACTGCTTCCTTCCAGTAGTCAACATCTTCAGATGCATAGGCCTCTGAAATAGAACTGGGAGTGTCATCTATGAGATACACAAGAAAATCATCACCAAAAGACTTTGCGGTCCTTTGTCTCTTGCTCCTAGTAGGAACTTCATTGTTCTCCTCCACAGGACTGTCAAAGTCTTCCTGATTCGATGAACTAGGCATCTCCTAATTAGATGAGGTAGCCATATCCTTCATGGGAAAGATATCTTCAAAGAAAGTCGCATCATTCGACTCCATGATCGTACCGACATGCATGTCAGGTACCTCAGATTTTACAACCAAGAATCTATAACCAATGCTATGAAAAGCATATCCCAGGAAAACACAATCCACAATTTTTGGTCCCAGCTTCCGCTTCTTTGGAGTTGGCACATTGACTTTCGCCAAACAACCCCAGGTTCATAGATAAGAGAGCTTTAACCTTTTCTTCTCCCATTCCTCGAATGGAGTTATCTCTTTGTTCTTTGTGGGAACTCGGTTTAGGACATGACATGCTGTCAATATCGCCTCCCCCCACCATGCCTTGGAGAGACCCGATGTGTCTAACATGGCGTTAACCAAATCAGTTAGAGTACGGTTCTTCCTTTCAGCCACCCCATTTGACTGAGGTGAATAGGGAGGCATCCTCTCATGGATTATACCATGTTCCGCACAAAAGGAATCAAATTCATTTGAGAAATACTCTCCACCACGATTGGACGTAAGCCTCTTGATCTTTCGATCAAGTTGATTTTCCACTTCAGCTTTATAGATCTTGAAATAGTTCAAAGCCTCATCCTTAGATTTCAGAAGATACACATGACAGTATCTAGTGGAGTCATCAATTAATGTCATGAAATATTTCTTTCCACCTTTTGTCAAAACACCATTCATTTCACCTAGATCTGAATGTATGAGTTCTAGTGGTGCAAGATTTCTCGTTCCCGCAATCACATGAGACTTACGTGGTTGCTTAGCTTGCACACACACTTGACACTTGGATCCCTTGACAGTGGTGAACTAGGGATTAAGTTCAACTTCGCTAGTCGCGACATGCAACCAAAGTTAACATGACAAAGACGTGAATGCCACATATTTGATTCACTATTGTTGCAAATATGATTAACAACTTTATTGCAAACGTCTGATAAGGATAAACGAAACAGGCCTCCTGACTCATAGCCTTTACCAACAAAGGTTCCATACTTGGAAATTACAAATTTATTCGACTCAAATACAAGCTTGTAGCCATCTCTACACATAAGAGATCCGCTAACAAGATTTTTATTGACAGAGGGGACATAATGCACATTCTTCAGCCGCACGATCTTCCCCAAAGTAAACTTCAGATTGAATGTGCCAACACCACGAACAGAAGCACTTGAGCCGTTTCCCATCCACACGGTTGAAGTCCCTGCAGTCTGATAAGACGAAAACATGGAAATATCACCGCATACATGCACATTAGCACCCGTGTCAATCAACCAATCAGGTGAATGACATACTGAAAGAATAGTGGGAAATATACCATACCCAGAGTCCTTCATGTCAGTGTCTCCAATGACAACATTAGCGGTCTTGCCTCCTTTCCCAGGATGACGCTTGTCATAGCAATTGGGGCAACTAGGAGCCCAATGATCAGGATCTCCACACACATGACAAACACCATTCTTCTTGTCATTCTTCTTCTTGAAGTTCGTGTGCTGCACAGCCTTGTTCTTCCCATCAAACTTTGATTTACCATCAAACTTGCCCTTGTTCATGAACTTGTGGGGCTGGAAGTTCTTCTTCTGTACCAGATTGGCACTAGAACCTCCCTCAATACCTTGAGCATGGTTGTCCTTTACTCTCGCCTTTTCTTCCACATCAAGAGTACCAATGTGATCCGGAACGGAGAACTCCTGCCTCTTATGCTTCAGTGAGGTAGCAAAGTTCCTCCACGTGGGAGGAAGCTTAGTGATGATACCACCGGCAATAAACTTGTTCGGTAGGATACAATTGAAGTGCTCTAGTTCTCTAGGAAATGACTGTATCTCATGAGCTTGCTCAACCATGGAGCGCTCTTCAGTCATCCTGTAGTCATAGAATTGCTCCATGATGTACAGCTCAGTGCCAGCATCCGAGACCCCGAACTTGGCCTCGAGTGCATCCCGCATATCTTTTCCATTATCAATTGACGCATAAGCATCAACTATGTTCTCACCAAGAACACTCAAGAGAGCAGCCTTAAACAAGGTATCCATTTTCTGAAAAGCTTGTGTCTGTTGGGCATCTTGCTCTCATTCAGGTTTGCCAAGAGTGGCGTCATAGCAGCTCATGGTCTGAAACCATAAGACTGCTCTCACGCGCCACCTCTTATAGTGGATACCCTCAAACGTAGCAGGTCTCATGGAAGCAGCAAAACTACTCAGGGAATATTGCCTATAGTAAGGTTTTTGGATTGTTGGAAATATGAGCAATTTACCGAATGATTTTATTAACAGAAATACTAGATAAAGCATGGCTAGTATAGCAGTGATAAAATAAGCCATGCGATTTGACAAAGAGAAGGTAAACAACATGTTCATATATGAACCGTAACTAAACATATCTAGAGCAGACAGTATAGCAAGTTGCATATATGAAATAGAGTCTAACATATCTAGGGAAAATACTAGAACAAGGAACTGTAGCAGAACCTCTAATAGAAAGGGGACAAACACGTACGGGACAACAACAGGAGCAGAGGCACTGAACTTGGGGTCGATGTCCTCCATGGCGTCGAGGAGGTTGTCGATGTCGGGGAAGTAGTCGTCGTCGGGGAAGTATTCGTCGGAGTCCGGGGCGTCCGTGACGAAGAAGTCAGTAGTCGCGCAGAGCGGTCCCCAAAAACCTTATCACCCTTCTCCCGTACAGGACTCAAAAGGTGCGGTTTCGGAGGCCTACTGTCCCGACCTGCGGTGCATGCTGCAAGCCGGGATGGGGAAGATTGTAGCAGCAGCGCAGTGCTCCGGAACTGTGTGGCGAGAGGAAGAGGACCTTCTGAAGTGTATCTCTGGAGAGGATCACCTCTCTTATATAGGCACAGGAGAGGGGCGCGAACAGGCTGCGGCGGGAGGTGAAGTAACGGAGGGAGACGAAGCGAACAGGCAGCACGCGAAGAGGTGCGCCGTTCGTATTAAGTCTCCACTATAGCAAAACGTTTCAGCTCCCGTGTGACCGTTCGTATACCCGTCGTGCATGGCATAATTTTTTACATCGGCTCAGCTCATTCCCGCAACCCGCGGCATGGCGCGTCGTGATGAGGCATGGCGTGGCGAGGCGGGCGGAGGAGGAGGAGCGCGCGTGGATGTCCCTCTTGTTCTCATGCTCATACATGTGGTGTCGTGGTTAGGGAAACGAGCACCTATGGGGCAGGGGCCCCTTCTCGGTCCGGTAGGGAGCGGAGGGCGCACGAAGAGTAGATCGAGGTCGAGCGCGCGGGGGATTTTACCCAGCTTCGGAGCTCTCCGGAGAGATAAAACTCCTACTGCTGCTTTGTGTTTCTATTTTGTTCTTGCTCGAAAGCGTGGGTATGTTGTGGTCTCGAATGAGTCGAACCCCTTCTACGTGCGCACGGGCCTCCTTTTTATAGTCTAAAGGGGTCACCGACAGGTGGCAACGCAGAGAGAGGGGTAGAAAGGTAAAAACGCGGGTTGGTACAACTGCTATCTGCAGTGCCCCCTACCTAACTCTGACGGCAGGGGACAAGAGCATTTAATGCCCGTCCGGTCGCTCCAACAGTGCAGGAAACGACCGTTAGGGGCGCCACCGATCGCCATGATGGCCTCCTAGTCACCTTCGCTCGCCACCTCGCACCGCTAGGCTGCACAGCTACACGCCACGTGCACCAGGAATGATCCTGTGGCGACACGTCGTCGGGTGAGCTGGAGCGTGGGCGCAGAGTGGTGGCTTTGCCGTGGCAAGTGCCTTGCCGCGGTATCTGTCTTGTCGCACCCGCAAGCTTGCCGCTCGTCGGGTCTTGCCGGGACGCGCGGTGCGTCGCGGCAAGTCTTCTGAAGTGCCTTGGTTGGCCTTCCCGGCAAGCTCCTCTTGCGGGGTCTTGTCCTTCCCGGGAAGCTCCTCTTGCCGGGGCCTTGTCTTCAAAGTTAACACTTTGTTCTTGAATGGCGATAAATGGGAATGACGAAGGGTCTTGGCGGGCGTCAAGCAAGCCTTGCCGCTGACGCCGCGATCGCCTGCAGACAAGTTCGGGGTACTAAGGTACCCCTACTTTAGTACACCGACAGAGCCCCGGGCTGGGCCATACACGGTGCCGAAGGCTGTTGGGCGAGAGCCAAAAAACAGGCACGGGCACGCGGCCGGGTCCAAACCAGATCCACTCCATATCACGCGTCCTCCTCAGAATAAAGACGCGTCAATCGCGGCGTCATGGGAGAGGTCGTGGGCAATACTTAAATCCAGGAAATGCGTAACATTCACCTCCCATGTTTATAAGCAGAGGAAACAGGGCCGTTCCCCCACCTTCGCCACTTGCAGTTCCTTCCTCCGAAAGCTCCGTCGCTCCCCTCCGCTTCCCAAGCCAAAAGAGAGCAGCGCTCCGCCGCCCGTCGCCGCCGTCGCCCACAACACCTCCGCGTCCTTCCGCCACTTCCGCCATGGCTCCGAAGACCGGCAAAACCGCGAAGTCGGCCAAGGCGTTGCGGCTTGAGGCGCTGCGCAAGGAGCGAGTGCTTTTCCTCCCCGAGCTCACCCTGAAGGCGCTGCGGGAGGAGTTCTACCTCTTCTGGTCGACGGAGACAGGGGCACCGCAAGACGCCGGTGCTCTCCGCCGAAGCTTCCAAATCGAAGCGGTGCCCAAAAGGGTACTATTTCTTTCCGGTGTTCTTCTATTGCGGGCTCTGCCCACCTTTTTCTGATTTCTTCTGCGACATCATGAATACCTACGGGTTTCATCTTCTTGATTTCACACCCAACGCCATTCTGACAATGGCGGTTTTCACACACGTCTGCGAGAACTTCGTCGGCGTCCACCCAAGTGTTGCTCTTTTTCGCCATTATTTCACCCCCCGAGCCGAGAAAGGAGAGCCATTGGCTGGCGGAATCGCCTGGACCTCACGAATCGGTATGAAGGAGGTGTATCTGACGGGCGAGCTCCGTAGCAAGTGGGATGAGTGGAGGGCGGAGTGGTGCTGGATCTGTGATGCCAATCCGCAACCCTTCACCAACCTGCGCCAGACCCGGGTGGTGCGCGGCGGCGACTGGAGTGCCCTGTCGCCGGATGACGCCAAGCTGAAGATTGCCACCACCCGAATCCTCCGGCTCAGGCTTGCCGGGCTCACAGCAGGGGCAGTTGGCGCGGATTTCCTTCGCCATCGCATCGCCCCTCTGCAGAAGAGGGGGAGGCCCGCCTGGCAGTTTGGCGGCCCGGCGGATATCATGAGGCTGCGCCCAGGCCTCAATTTCAACTTCACAGTTCTGGAGCTTGACGGGATGCTGAGGGAGCTGTTCAAGCATGACGCCAACCATCCAGAGTGGTTCAGGCTGCCGCAGGGCGTCATCCCATTGTGCAACAACTCCCAGCGCGATCGCATCTGCGCAATGATGCCAGAGTGCGATTCGCACGGGATAATCCCAACTTGGATGGAGCCCGCCGACGATGTCGTGCAGCAATTCTTCGATGGCTTGACGGAGGTAGCAGTCAACGCCGACGAAAAGAAGCTTCTCACCCACGCCACCACCGAAAACGAGATGCGGTACATCGCCAGCAGGGCCGAAGAGGCGGCGGCAGCGCCGCCCCGGGCGAGTTCGGCTTCACGTTGGAGGAGGCAGAGGCGGCCGAGGCGGCGAGCCTTGCCGACAGGGAGGACTTTGCCGGAGAGGTCGTTGGCGAGGAGGAGCCCGAGGCCGAAACGAGCGAGCCCGCCGAGGGCGCGAGCGGCCAGCCATCTTCGAGCAGCTTGCCGCAGGCGGAGCCCCCAGCGCAACCCCAATTCCAACTGAGAAGGCGCCTCCATCGAGTTGGAGATACGGCAGGAGGACAGGCAGTCCAGCAGCCGAGGCGCCGTGGGACACGCTCCACCGCGGCAAGTACCGTTGCCGCGGGAGGGTCCTGAGCTGTGCCGCCAATCGAGGCGGGTCTTCCGGCCGCCACGCTCGATCTGCCGCAGCTCGGCAAGAACGCCGAAGGAGCCTACTCCTCCGCCATACCGCGCAGAGAGGGTACTGGACTTCGACCTCTCCGCGCTGAGCTCTGATGATGATGAAGAGGAGGAAGGGGAGGAGTAAGACTTTCTTCTCGCTGTTCTTGATTTTCTTTGATCTTTGTTGTTTCTTGTCTTGCATCGATCCGCTTCTCCCGAATCTTGTTCCTTTTGGGACTCGGCGAGAGAGCGGCGAAGAGGGCCAAGGTCCCCGTAGTTGTCATCGAGGACGATCCTGCCGTGACAGCAGAGGACACGTCCGAGACCACCTTGACGGATCCGGTTCCTTCTCCTCGCAGCAGCCCCCAGCACAGCCCCCAGCGTAAGTGTTTGGTTCACTTCCTATTGTGGGGCGCGCATGGGTGCTTCTTCTTTTGCTGTCATCTTGATTGTTGATTCATTTGTGTAGGAGCAGAACAAGCCCACCATGAGCAACCAGAGGCCGCCCCGGAGGTGCTGTCGGCTTCGACTACGCCGCCAAGGGGCGATTCCCCGACAAGGGAGCGCTCCCCGGCAAGGGAGGGATCCCCGGCAAGGGGCGGAACCAGTGAGCCCCCAGTGGTGGAGCCCATGGTCACGGAGCCCAGCACAGGTAACCCTCCTTGTCGGAAACCTTCCCTTGGATTCTTCTTCCTTTTCTTTTCTTTTTTTTTTTTTTTGGATATTTGCTTGACTTTTCCTTCCTCTTCCTGTCTTCAGATCCCCCTCTTGTGGACCCGATGGAAACTGAGGCCACCGGCGAGGAAGGCGCACGTGGCAACACTGGGGATGCCGCTGCTGATGAGGAAGAGGTCGGCGCTGATGAACCTGCCGACGAAGAAGCTGCCAAAACTCTTTGGCGCAGGAGAGCGGCGAGGATCCGCGATTATCTTGACGACCCGGTGGACACAGGAGCGCAAGGCGCTGCACCGACCGCCGACCCTCCGCTGGCTGATGCAGTGGCTGGACTCGAGGAGCCCCAGCCAGCGATACTTGAAGGCCGGCGAGGGCGTATACATCAAGCTTCCCTAGGCGTCGAGCTCCAGGGCACCGGTTGAAGGAGAGGAGTTTGACGGGGAAGTACTCGCCTCTGCTGGGCTGGCAGTGGTTGACGCGCCCGGCAGCAGTAGTGGTGAGTTTGAAGAGGAGCAACTGCTCCGGAAGTTGGTGTCACTCTACCGCGCCCGGGAAGCGAAGCTTGAGTCCCGGGAAGCGCTTATCGCGCGGGCAGGAGTTGACATAGAGAGGCATGCGGAGGAGCTCAAGAGCCGCAACCAGGAGGCCCTTCGATCCATTGTGGAGGAGAGGGCGCAACTTGACGAGGCAAAGAAGGCATTCATCCTGGAAAAGGCTGAGGCCGAGGAGCAGCAGAGGCTCGCCGCCGAGGAGATGTCCAGGTGGGAAGGTGAGCTGACGCAGAAGAAGGTGAACCTGGACAGCCACGAGGAGGAGCTCGACGCGCGGGAACAATCACTTGGCGGGGCGCTCAAGGAGGCAAAGGACGCTGCCGCGGCCGCCGAGGCCACCAAGAAGGAGTTAGAGGAGAAAGTGGCACAGCTGGAGGCGGATATGGGAAAGAAGAATGAAGAGCTTGCCGCACTCCAGCATGAACGCGAGAAGGATGCACTTGCCCATGGCGATCTGCAAGTTCAACTCGCCGAGAAGGCCAAGGAACTAAACGCCGCCAAGGACTCAAACGCTGATCTAGAGATGAAGCTGGCCACCTTGACGGAAACACTGGATGCCGCCAAGAGGCGAGAAGATGACTTGAAGAAAGAGATCAAGGGCCACGAGGAGCTGTTGACGATGGCCGCCGAGACTCAGAACACCTTCAGGGCTACAGTGGAGCTCTGGACAGAGGGCCTCGTCAACATTGTTGCGTCCATCGACGAGGAGCTGGCGGAGCTGGACTTGGCGGGCTTTGGGTACTCCTCCGACGAGAACCTCCAGCCCAGCGCCAAGCTTACTCTTTTCTTCAAGGGTGTGGTGACGGCTCTCCAGCAGCTCCGGTAAAGGATCCCGAAGAAGCTGGCCGACGAGTCGCGCGCGATCTGCGCCAGGGTCTTGGAGAAGGTGTTGGTGAAGATACTCTTCCGCAACCCGAGCCTCGACCTCTCCCGCGTCCTCAAGAAGCTGCCGGTGGGTGCTGATCTTGAAGAACTCAAAGCCATCGTCGCACCCATCGTGGACAAGGTCAATGAAGTCAGGAGGATCGACGGCGAGCGCGTGGATTAGGCCACCCTCCTTCTCCCTTTTTCTTGCCGCTGCTAGATATGCCGTAGGAACAATCCATTAGAACGCGGCAAGTTATTTATTGTAATATAACTTTATTCTGGGTACTGCTTGGTATGTTATTTCCTTTACTTGGTTCTACGCCTTGTATGTTTTTACCCTACGCTTCTTGGAAACTTGCCGGCGCAAGCACACTTGCCGCGAGCGCTGAGTGCGGAACATCAGCAGCCTGCCGGCGGTGTTGCCTCCGGCAAGAAACCTTGCCGGGGCTAGTTGCAGCACACTTTCATTGTTGAGCAGACTCGAAACAAAGTAAGGGCGCAACTTAACCACGAGCCGGTTCCTTCGCGCACAGGTTTTCCATACAAGGCACGGTCATTCAAGGAATATAGCTTAAAAATTTAAAATTGATTATACTCAAACTTTGGCAACTTAGCTTTTCTGTCATCTGTGTCCCGGCAAGGCTAGATTCCTTTGAACGATGCCTGGTCCACACCTTTATCTTCTCCTCCCCCCCGGTGAACTTGTGGGCGGAGGGACCTTCTTTTTGAGAAGAAAGAAGAGAAAATAATGATATGGAGCCTTAAAGCTCGTTATCGCTATCGAGCGAAGCTGCACAAAGTGTCGACAATACATGCTAAAGAGAAAAAGGCATGAAATTTGACAACTTTTGGCATAGCATATGATCTTTATTTATGCACGGGGTCTGCGCCCGGCTTTGTACAAAGGGTTACATGCAACTGCGGCAAAGCTTGTACAAAAGGTGGTTGCCGGAACGGGGCCCGGGAACCGCGCCTTATGGGTAAAACTTGCGAAGATGCTCTATGTTCCAGGAGTTGCTCACCGGAAAGCCATCTTCGGTCTCAAAGGCATGACAATACTGGCCTAGTGACTCGCTTTACCCGATAAGGGCCTTCCCACCTCGGCGTCAACTTGTTGGAACTCTTGGCGGATTGAACGCGCCGAAGAACAAGGTCGCCTTCCTCGAAGCTTCTGGCATTAATTTTGTGGCTATGGTAGCGGCGCAAAGCTTGCTGGTAATGAGCAGCTCGTACAGCAGCCTGAAGACGATCTTCCTCGAGGAGCAGCGCATCATCTTGCCGCAGCTGCTCTTGCTCAAGCTCATCATAAGCGAGCACTCGAGGCGATCCGTATACGAGTTCCGTGGGGAGAACTGCCTCTGCTCCGTAAACAAGAGCAAAAGGTGTCTGGCCAGTGGCTCGATTTGGCGTCGTTCTGATCGACCAAAGAACCACTGGCAGCTCCTCGATCCAATTTCTCCCGCACTTGTGCAGCCTGTCGAAAGTTCTGGTCTTGAGCCCGCGCAGCACTTCAGCGTTTGCCCTCTCTGCTTGACCGTTGCTTCTCGGGTGAGCAACAGAAGCGAAGCAGATCTTGGCGCCAAGATCTTGGACATACTGCATGAAGGTGCGGCTCGTGAATTGTGTGCCGTTGTCGGTGATGATCCTGTTAGGGACTCCGAAACGGCAAACAATTAACCTGAAGAACTTGACCACTGACTGTGCTGTCACCTTCCTCACTACCTCCACCTCCGGCCACTTCGTGAACTTGTCGATTGCCACGTACAAGAACTCGAAGCCCCCGACAGCTCGGGGAAAGGGGCCGAGGATATCGAGCCCCCAGACCGAAAATGGTCAGGATAAAGGGATTGTTTGGAGAGCTTGAGCTGGTTGATGTATTTGCTTGGAGTGGAACTGGCACGCTTCACACTTGGTTACTTGCACAGTTGCATCCTGGAGGGCTGTCGGCCAAAAGAAACCTTGCCGGAAAGCTTTGCCGGCAAGTGCTCTTGCGCCAATGTGGTGACCACATATGCCTCCGTGTATCTCCGCCAACAGCTCTTGTCCTTCTTCCCGGGAAATGCACTTCAATTTCACTCCGTTGAATCTTCTTCTGTATAGTATGTCATCGACAAACTGGTACATACTTGATTGCCGGGCTACTTTCTCTGCTTCTTCTTGCTCTTCGGGAAGTTCTCCTGTTTGAAGGAAATGGACTATCTGCTGTGCCCATGTCGGAGCTTGTGGCTCGACAACAAGGACTAAAGGTGCAAATGCTGCTGCGGGAAAATCCGCTTCTACGGCAAGAATCTGGGATCCTGCCGGAGTGTGATGCTCCCCGGCAAACGTGTCGGGACACAGCTTGCCGGGAGCGTCTGCTTCAACGAAACAAACCCTAGCGCTTGTCGGAGCAGACTGCTCCTCAGCACTTTCTATGTTGATCCTGGAGACCTTCTTGGCGGCGGCTTCGGGGAGCTGTGCCGGAAAGTAGTCGCCAGTAACCAACTTTCTCTTCCTGCTCTGTCCAGTTGATGGTGTTGCAGATGGCTGAGTCAGCTTGAGCACAAAAATCCCTGGTTCCACAGGCAACTTAAGTGCGGCGCATTTTGACAGGCCATCTGCAATGTCGTTCTGAGCTCTCGGAACATGTTCCATCTGCAGGCCGTCAAAATGCTCTTCCAGCTTCCTCACTTCATCAATGTAGGCTTCCATCAACGGACTTTGATAATCTTTATTAACTTGGCGGACGACAAGCTGTGAGTCACCCCTGACAATAAGCTTCTTGATCCCAAGTTACGCCATGATCTGAGTCCGGCAAGCAAGCCTTCATACTCTACGGTATTGTTTGTTGCTTGCTCCTTGGGAAAGTGCATTTGGATCACGTACTTGAGGTGCTCTCCGGTGGGTGCGACAAGTAGCACGCTCACGCCGGCGCCTTGCAGCGAGAAGGCACCATCAAAGTACATAATCCATTCCTTATTCGCTTCCTTGACGGGGATGCTCTTCTCCGGAGTTTCTTCATCAGGTGTTGGCGTCCACTTCGCTATGAATTCTGACAATGCTCGGCTCTGAATAGTTGAAGTACTTTCAAACTTGAGACCAAAGCTTGACAGTCCAAAGGCCCACTGACAATCCTACCCGCTGCTTACGGATTCTCGCAGATCCTCTTCAACGGAAAGCGAGTGACAACTGTGATCTCATGTGCTTGAAAATAATGGCGCAGCTTCCTCGAGGCCATGAGAAGGCCGAAAAGCAACTTCTGCACCCCAGAGTATCTTGACCTAGCCCCCTGCAGAAGGGAGCTGACTAAATAAACTGGGCGCTGCATCATCCTCTTTTGTTTCTCTTCCGGCAACTGCACAGATCCATCTTTGCCGGGACCAGAGCTTGTCGGGGAAGCCCCCTGCTTGTCGCTGGACTCGCTTGCTGCAGCTACTGGCTCATCATCTGCCTCCCTCTCCGCCACTAACGCAGCACTAACCACTTGATTGGTTGCCGCTAGATACAGCAGCAACTTCTCTTGTGGTTTAGGTGCGACAAGTACTAGAGTGGAGGATAGGTATCTCTTCAAGTCTCAGAGCGCCTCCGCTTCGAGTCCATTTCATTGGACCTGCCTTTTTCAAAATTTTGAAAAATGGCAGGGCGCGCTCAGCAGACTTAGAGATGAACCTACTGAGAGCAGCAACGCAGCCGGCAAGCCTTCGAACATCCTTGACACGCTTCGGAGCTTCAATCTGCTCGATGGCCTTGATCTTGTCGGGGTTGGCTTCAATCCCCCTTTGGGATATAAAGAACCCGAGAAGCTTGCCGGAAGGAACTCCAAACACGCACTTCTCGGGGTTCAACTTGAGATTGACCTTGCGCAGATTTGCAAAAGTTTCTTCCAGATCTTGAACCAAAGTTTCTCTGTCCTTGCTCTTGACCACTATGTCATCCATGTAAGCTTCTACATTTCTGTGTAGCTGTGGCTCAAAAGCATGACTGACTACTCTTGCAAACGTTGAACCAGCATTCTTTAGTCCGAAAGGCATTCGTACAAAGCAGTACGTGCCACATGGAGTAATGAATGCAGTTTTCTCTTCATCCTCTTCTGCCATGAAGATCTGGTGGTATCCTGAGTATGCATCAAGAAATGAAAGCAGATCACATCGCCGTGGAGTCGACAATCTGGTCAATGCGCGGCAAGGGAAATGGATCTTTGGGACAAGCTTTATTAACATCCGTGAAGTCAATACAAAGCCTCCACTTCCCGTTCGCCTTGCGCACGACAACTGGATTGGCTAACCACGTTGGATGGAGTACTCCTCGGACGAGGCCCGCTACTTCCAACTTATTGATCTCTTCTGCAATGAACTCTTGGCGTTCCACCGCTTGCTTCCTGACTCTCTGCTTGACGGGCCGCGCGTGAGGTCAGACGGCAAGGTGGTGCTCAATTACTCACAGGAACACGGGGATGTCGATGGTTGCCATGCAAACACATCGAGATTCGCCCGCAGAAAGCAACAAGCGCGCTTCCTATTTAGGGTCAAGCGTGGCATCGATGGTGAAGGTACCACCGTCTGCCGTCCTCCTTGGCGGCCACTTTCTTGGTCTCTGGTGAAGCTGTCTTTGCCTTCTTGCACTTGCCGGTGGAGCTCGATGGTGCGTCCTCGACGGTAGCGCAGCACCAAGAGGTGCGCTTGCGGAGTGGGCATCGAGCTACTCTTGCGGACTTGATCTTCTTCTTCTTCCCCCCGGGAGCTTCAGCGGCAAGTGGTTTGCGTTCTGCTGCGGCTGCTGCTTCCCGGTAGATCTTGTCAGTACAGATAAGTGCATCCTTATTGTAGCCCTGGACAGAAATGACACTTATCGGACCGGGCATCTTGAGCACATTGTATGCTTAGTGAGAGGCTGCCATGAACTTGGCAAGCGCTGGACGGCCGAGTATCCCATTGTAGGGCAATGGGAAATCGGCAACATCAAATGTGACTCTCTCTGTCCTGAAATTCAGCTCGCTGCCAAAAGTTACTGGCAGTGTGATCTTCCCCTTCGGCTTGCTCCTTCCCGGGTTGATACCTTGAAAAGTACCAGTTTCTTCGAGCTCGCTGTCGGGGATCTGGAGCTTGTTGAGCACCGCGGAAGAGATCAGATTTAGGCCGGCCCCGCCGTCAACAAACATATTTGTGACCTTGAGGTTGCGGATGGTTGGCGAAACCAACATCGGCAAGCACCCGACCGCAGTGATGCGATCAGGGTGATCCTCAACATCAAAGACGATGGGCGTGCTGGACCACTTCAGGGGCTTGCGCAATTCAACTGATGGTTCTGCTGCATTTACCTCCCGCACCCATTTCTTGAGTTGGCGGTGTGAGGCGTGCAGAGAAGCACCGCCGTCAACGCACAAAACCTCTGTTGCCTTCTGAAACTCCTACTCGTCAGTCTCATCTTCATCCATCTCATCATCTTCATCTTCGTCTTCGTCCTTGTCGCGGCCGCGGGGAGGCCGGTCTCCTTGCCACTGCTTGCCTTGCCGCGACGCCCTCCCCGGATGGGACGCTTCTTGCCGGATCCTCCGCCACCTTCCTGGGCCTTCTCCTTGTTGTGACGCTCATATTCAGCTTTCTGTAGCTCTGCCATCTGCTCAACCTTCTTGCATGCTTGGAGATCATGGCCCTTGGTGCGATGGATCTTGCAGTACTGCTTGCTGGAACCATCCTGCTTGTCAGCGGCCACCACAGCCTCGCCGGAGTCACCGGCTCTGGCCTTGTCGGCGCCGCCTCCGTTGCCGGACTGCTCGACAACTAGCACATCCTTAGCTCTCCTTTTTCTGTTATTCCGCCTCCGGTTCTTCCTTGCCGGGGGGGCATCCTCACTGTCAGATCCTTCTGCTCCTACGTTCTCTCCGGGGAGTTTCCTCCCCTCTTCAGCCCGTGCGCACTTGTCGGCCAGAGCATATAGCTCGCTGACATCTCTAATTTTGCACATCGCCATCTCCTCCCTCATCCTGCGATTCGCGACGTTCGATGGAACGCAGCGATAACCTTGGCGGGTGGACGTCACGGGATGTTGCGCTGCACCTGGCTGAATCTCAGTATGTACTTGCTTTAGGGTTCTCCTTCCTTCGGGCAAGCAAATGAAGATCGCTTCTGGCCATGGGGCTTGTGGCGCTGTGTGAAGGCGCCGACAAACTGATGGCACAGTCCGCCCACGAAGAAATGGAGTTGTCCGCAAGTGCATGAGCCAAGATCGGCGTTGGGCTTGAGCACCAGCGGAAGTAGTTGGCGAGATCTTTCGTCGCGCCCGCAGCTCGCACCGCGATGGTGTAGACGCCGAGGAACTCGACGGATGTATCCTGCCATCGCACTTCTCGGCACGCGTCGCTTGAAGTTCTTGGTCTTTGGGCCACCGACCTGCCGAAGCTCACGAGTGAACGCAGGGCAACCTACCGCGTACGGCAAGTCGCCTGGTTCTCCTGGCGCATGCATATCGACAGTGGGCCCAGCGCGCTGGTCAGACTAACGTCGCGCTTCTCTCCGACGCTCGATGCGAGTGCGAGCATCTTCATGTCGTCGTTCTTGGAGAACTTGGCGTTGATCACGCGAGCTCGCGGGTCCGACGATGCAGTGGAGTCGGTGTCGAGGTTGGCCCGGCGAGTCGGCGATCTTGGCCTTCGGGTGGGGAGTGCGCGGTAGTGGCACCCCCAGCGGTCTTGCCGGCGTCGGCTTGCGCCTGAGCGTCTTGCCGGGGCTTCGATGTGCTCGGTTGCCGGGGCTTG
Organism: Aegilops speltoides; assembly: GCA_021437245.1. NCBI lineage: Eukaryota > Viridiplantae > Streptophyta > Magnoliopsida > Poales > Poaceae > Aegilops > Aegilops speltoides. Next base: position 349,085,648 of record CM038144.1, on the reverse strand, counting down.
TCGGTGTTGGCGAAGCCGACGAGGCTCTGAATGGTAATCCTCCAGTCGTCGATCTTGTCTGGCGCTGGAGGGTAGTCTAGAAGCAGCTGGGCTCGGGCCAGCGCTTCCTCTGGAGTCTTGGGCGGCGGTGGCGAACGACGCGAGGTGCGGGATATGCTCAAACTTCTAACAGTGTTAGAAGGAGCAGCATCTCGCCCAAGCGACCGTACTGCGCTCGTGCCAGCGTGTTGGCGTGCATGTTGGCCTTGAGCGTCCCGCGACCCGCCGGCTTGGCCTTGTTCCAACGCGAGCACGGTGCTAGGAACACCGTGGCGTTGTCGATCTTGCCCCTCCTGGGAGGGGTGCGGTGGATGTACAGACGCTGAAGCTTGCGGGGCCTTGTCCTTGGACCTGGTGACGACGTGAGCCCCACCGTCGGCGCCCGCTCCTCCGCTGGCGTCTACCCCACCGCCCGTTCGCTTCGGTGGCGGTAGGACAGTCGCGGACGGAGTGGCCACCTCCGAAGCCTTCTTCTTCGATGGAATGTCGATGAAGATGTTGATGTAGCGCGCGCGGAGACCGGATCAGGTTCGCACAACCTCGACGCCCCCCTACCTGGCGCGCCAGAGATGTCGTGGTTGGGGAAACGAGCACCTATGGGGCAGGGGCCCCTTTTCGGTCCAGCAGGGAGCGGAGGGCGCACGAAGAGCAGATCGAGGTCGAGCGCGCGGGGGATTTTACCCAGCTTCGGAGCTCTCCGGAGAGATAAAACTCCTACTGTTGCTTTGTATTTCTATTCTGTTCTTGCTCGAAAGCGTGGGTATGCTGTGGTCTCGAATGAGTCGAACCCCTTCTACGTGCGCACGGGCCTCCTTTTTATAGTCTAAAGGGGTCACCGACAGGTGGCAATGCAGAGAGAGGGGTAGAAAGGTAAAAACGCGGGTTGGTACAACTGCTATCTCTGATGCCCCTACCTAACTCGACGGCAGGGGACAAGAGCATTTAATGCCCGTCCGGTCGCTCCAACAGTGCAGGAAACGACCGTTAGGGGCGCCACCAATCGCCACGATGGCCTCCCAGTCACCTTCGCTCGCCACCTCGCACCGCTAGGCTGCACAGCTACATGCCACGTGCACCAGGAATGATCCTGTGGCGACACATCGTCGGGTGAGCTGGAGCATGGGTGCAGAGTGGTGGCTTTGCCGCGGCAAGTGCCTTGCCGCGGTATCTGTCTTGTCGCACCCGCAAGCTTGCCGCTCGTCGGGTCTTGCCGGGACACGCGGTGCGTCGCGGCAAGTCTTCTGAAGTGCCTTGGTTGGCCTTCCCGGCAAGCTCCTCTTGCCGGGGTCTTGTCCTTCCCGGCAAGCTCCTCTTGCCGGGGCCTTGTCTTCAAAGTTAACACTTTGTTCTTGAATGGCAGTAAATGGGAATGACGAAGGGTCTTGGCGGGCGTCCGGCAAGCCTTGCCGCGGGACGCTGCGACTGCCCGTGCACAAGTTCGGGGTACTAAGGTACCCCTACTAAAGTACACCGACATGTGGGGAAAGAACCTCCCTTATAAAGAGGTTCAACTCCCTCTAAACTAGCAATGTGGGACTAAACTTTAGTTCCACCTCTTGCCTTGCATGAATGGGCTGCGTGGGCCTCTAGGATTTATTAGGAATTTCTAAAACTGCTATTGGGCTAGGCCCAAATAGACAAAAATTCCAGCAATCCCCCACCAGATCCCAGAGGCAAATAAAATTTGCCTTTGGTTCCAAAACACTGTTTTATATACCGGTACTGCAGTGGAGACTGTTAAGTTGAACTTCCACCTAGAACTCTATGCTACACTAGTAAGCAACCTGAACAGTGGACTGGGCCTTGAACAGCAAGTTTTCTGCGAATCTAGCTTCACACAAAGCCTTGTCCGGTATGTGGCTACCGTGGGTCTTCCCCGCGGGTGGAGCTTATGCGTCATACTCCGAGACCTTTCATGAGTTTACTAGAGAGAACCCTACTCTCATAGATTGCGACGTTTAACAATCAGACTCTTATAGGTGCGTTCTTCGAAAGATGTTCTGAAGGACAACAACTCTGCTTCAAAGAGCCACTTAGAACACATTAAGATATACATCAACCTGCCATGCAGATTAGGAGAGTATTGCATCTTCATGGAGTGGTATTTTTAACAGTAATGGTACTCTCCTCCCAGTTGACCAACAGTTTGTCTTCCACATCTAATTCACGGGATCTCCGATCACAAAGAATAGGTTACCACTCTGAACAACTCATATTGAGAGTCTCATACCCATCTCCCTCGATTCATTATCTATCACATTACGTGATAGACCCTTAGTGAAAGGATCTGCCGGATTTTTAGACGTTTGATATAATGCAATGCAATAACTCCGAAGTTTGTCATTTTCCTGACAGACTTTAACCTTCTCTGAACGTGTTTTGATGACTTCATGTTATCCTTTGAGCTGTTCACTTTCGTGATCACAGTTTGATTGTCGCAGTACATAAGGATACCCAGTACAGGTTTCTCAACAACCAGCAAGTCATTCAAGAGCCGGCGAAGCTAATCTGCTTCGACCGTAGCTGTATCTAGTGCTGTGAGTTATGCTTCCATTGTTGACCTCGTTAAGATGGTCTGCTTGCAAGACTTCCAAGAAACAGCGCCACCTCCATGAGTGAATACATAACCCCTCGTGGCCTTTATCTCATCAGCATCTGAGATCCAGTTTGAGTCACTATACCCTTCAAGCACCTTTGGATGCCCAGTGTAGTGAATTCCATAATTTGCAGTGCCTTTCAAATAACGCAAAACTCTCTCTAGAGCTTTCCAATGCACATCCCCTAGTTTTAAGACAAACCGGCTCAGTTTGCTAAGAGCAAAAGAGATGTCAGGTCTTGTAGCGCTGGCTAAGTACATAAGCGAGCCAATAATCTGAGAATATTTACATTGGTTTCTCGCAATTCTTTGATTCTTTCTAAGCAACACACTAGCATCATATGGTGTTGGAGAGGGCTTGCAGTCACTGTAGCCAAAGCGACTCAAGGTCTTTTCCACATAGTGAGATTGAAGCAATGTAATCCCACCATTATCGTCTCTCAAGAACTTGATGTTCAGAATGACATCAGCCACTCCTAAATCCATCATCTCAAAACAGTGAGATAAGAAAGCCTTGACCTCCTTAATAACATTCAGATTTGTTCCAAAAATCAGTATGTCATCAACATACAAGCAAAGCATAACTCCCTCGCCCCCACCATGGCGATAGAACACACATTTGTCAGCTTCGTTCACAACAAAGCCTGCAGCTGTTAAAGTTCTTTCGAACTTCTCATGCCACTGTTTGGGTGCTTGCTTGAGTCCATACAAAGACTTCAGCAATTTGCACACTTTCCCTTCCTAACCATCTATTACAAACCCATCTGTTTGTTCCATATAAATTTCCTCGTCCAACTCTCCATTTAGGAAAGTAGTCTTAACATCCATTTGATGAACGAGAAGACTATGTGAGGCAGCTAGTGAAAGTAGAACTCGAATAGTGGTCAGTCGAGCCACATGTGAGTAAGTATCAAAGAAGTCTTCACCTTCCTTTTGGGTATAACCCTTAGCCACGAGCCGAGCCTTGTACTTTTCAATAGTACCATCAGGCCTAAGCTTCTTCTTGAATACCCATTTGCATCCTATAGGTTTGCACCCATAAGGACGATCAGTAATCTCCCAAGTTTCATTCGCCAAGATGGAATCCATCTCGCTATGAACTGCTTCCTTCCAATAGTCAGCATCTTCAGATGCATAGGCCTCTGAAATAGAACTGGGAGTGTCATCTATGAGATACACAAGAAAATCATCACCAAAAGACTTTGCAGTCCTCTGTCTCTTACTCCTAGTAGGAACTTCATTGTTCTCCTCCACAGGACTTTCAAAGTGTTCCATCAAAATGGCAGGTTCAGTAATTTTAACTGGTTCTTGATTCGATGAACTAGGCATCTCCTGATTAGATGAGGTAGCCATATCCTTCATGGGAAAGATATCTTCAAAGAAAGTCGCAGCATTCGACTCCATGATTGTATCGACATGCATGTCAGGTAACTCAGATTTTACAACCAAGAATCTATAACCAATGCTATGAAAAGCATATCCGAGGAAAACACAATCCACACTTTTTGGTCCTAGCTTCCGCTTCTTTGGAGTTGGCACATTGACTTTCGACAAACAACCCAAGGTTTGTAGATAAGAGAGCTTTAACCTTTTCTTCTCCCATTCCTCGAATGGAGTTATCTCTTTGTTCTTTGTGGGAACTCGGTTTAGGACATGACATGCTGTCAATATCGCCTCCCCCCACCATGCCTTGGAGAGACCCGATGTGTCTAACATGGCGTTAACCAAATCAGTTAGAGTACGGTTCTTCCTTTCGGCCACCCCATTTGACTGAGGTGAATAGGGAGGCGTCCTCTCATGGATTATACCATGTTCCGCATAAAAGGAATCAAATTCATTTGAGAAATACTCTCCACCATGATCGGACCTAAGCCTCTTGATCTTTCGATCAACTTGATTTTCCGCTTCAGCTTTATAGGTCTTGAAATAGTTCAAAGCCTCATCCTTAGATTTCAGAAGATACACATGACAGTATCTAGTGGAGTCATCTATTAACGTCATGAAATATTTCTTTCCACCTTTTGTCAAAACACCATTCATTTCACATAGATCTGAATGTATCTCGTTCCTGCTATCACATGAGACTTACGGGGTTGCTTAGCTTGCACACACACTTGACACTTGGATATCTTGACAGTGGTGAAACTAGGGATAAAGTTCAACTTCTCTAGTCGTGACATGCAACCAAAGTTAACATGACAAAGACGTGAATGCCACATATTTGATTCACTATTGTTGCAAATATGATTAACAACTTTATTGCAAATGTCTAATAAGGATAAACGAAACAGGCCTCCTGACTCATAGCCTTTACCAACAAAGGTTCCATACTTTGAAATTACAAATTTATTCGACTCAAAGACAAGCTTGTAGCCATCTCTACACAGAAGAGATCCGCTAACAAGATTTTTATTAACAGAGGGGACATAATGCACGTTCTTCAGCCGCACGATCTTCCCCGAAGTAAACTTCAGATACCGTGCCAACACCACGAACAGAAGCACTAGAACCGTTGCCCATCAGCACGGTTGAAGTCCATGTGGTCTGATAAGACGAAAACATGGAAATATCACCGCATACATGCACATTAGCACCCGGGTCAATCAACCAATCAGGAGAATGACATACTGAAAGAATAGTGGGAAATATACCATACCCAAAATCCTTCATGTCAGTGTCTCCAATGACAACATTAGCGGTCTTGCCGCCTTTCCTAGGATGATGCTTGTCATAGCGATTGGGGCAACTAGGAGCCCAATGATCAGGATCTCCACACACATGACAAACACCTTTCTTCTTGTCATTCTTCTTCTTGAAGTTCGTGTGCTGCACAGCCATGTTCTTCCCATCAAACTTTGCTTTACCATCAAACTTGCCCTTGTTCTTGAACTTGTGGGGATGTAAGTTCTTCTTGTGTACCAGATTGGCACTAGAACCTTCCTCAATACCTCGAGCACGGTTTTCCTTTGATCTCGCCTTTTCTTCCACATCAAGAGTACCAATGAGATCTAGAACGGAGAACTCCTGCCTCTTATGCTTCAGTGAGGTAGCAAAGTTCCTCCACGTGGGAGGAAGCTTAGTGATGATACCTCCGGCAATAAACTTGTCTGGTAGGATAAAATTGAAGTGCTCAAGTTCTCTAGGAAATGACTGCATCTCATGATCTTGCTCAACCTCAGAGCGCTCTTCAGTCATCCTGTAGTCATAGAATTGCTCCATGATGTACATCTCAGTGCCAGCATCCGAGACCCCAAACTTGGCCTCGAGTGCATCCCACATATCTTTCATTATCAATTGACGCATAAGCATCAACTATGTTCTCACCAAGAACACTCAAGAGAGCAGCCTTAAACAAGGTATCCATTTTTTGAAAAGCTTGTGTCTGTTGGGCATCTTGCTCTCCTTCAGGTTTGCCAAGAGTGGCATCATAGCAGCTCATGGTCAGTAACCATAAGACTACTCTAACGCGCCACCTCTTCTAGTGGATACCCTCAAATGTAGGAGGTCTCATGGAAGCAACAAAACCACTCGGGGTAAATTGCATATAGTAAGGTTTTTGGATTGTTTGAAATATGAGCAATTTACCGAATGATTTTATTAACAGAAATACTAGATAAAGCATGGCTAGTATAGCAGTGATAAAATAAGCCATGCGATTTGACAAAGAGAAGGTAAACAGCATGTTCATATATGAACCGTAACTAAACATATCTAGAGCAGACAGTATAGCAAGTTGCATATATGAAATAGAGTCTAACATATCTAGGGAAAATACTAGAACAAGGAACTGTAGCAGAACCTCTAATAGAAAGGGGACAAACACGTACGGGACAGCAGCAGAAGCAGAGGAACTGAACTTGGGGTCGGTGTCCTCCATGTCGTCGAGGAGGTTGTCGATGTCGGGGAAGTAGTCGTCGTCGGGGAAGTATTCGTCGGAGTCCGGGGCGTCCGTGACGAAGAAGTCAGTAGTCGCGCAGAGCGCTCCCCAAAAACCTTATCACCCTTCTCCCGTAGAGGACTCAAAAGGTGCGGTTTCGGAGGCCTACTGTCCCAACCTGCGGTGCACGCCGCAAGCCGGGATGGGGACGATTGTAGCAGCAGCGCAGTGCTCAGGAACTGTGTGGCAAGAGGAAGAGGACCTTCTGAAGTGTATCTCTAAAGAGGATCACCTCTCTTATATATGCACAGGAGAGGGACGCGAACAGGCTGCCACGAGAGGTGAAGCAACGGAGGGAGACGAAGCGAACAGGCAGCACGCGAAGAGGTGCGCCGTTCGTATTAAGTCTCCACTATAGCAAAACGTTTCAGCTCCCGTGTGACCGTTCGTATACCCGCCGTGCATGGCAAAAAATTTAAAATTGGCTCAGCTCATTCCCGCAACCCGCGGCATGGCGCGTCATGATGAGGCATGGCGTGGTGAGGCAGGCGGCGGAGGAGGAGCGCGCGTGGATGTCCCTCTTGTTCTCATGCTCATACATGTGGGGAAAGAACCTCCATTATAAAGAGGTTCAACTCCCTCTAAACTAGCAATGTGGGACTAAACTTTAGTTCCACCTCTTGCCTTGCACGAATGGGCTGCGTGGGCCTCTAGGATTTATTAGGAATTTCTGAAACTGCTATTGGGCTAGGCCCAAATAGACAAAAATTCCAGCAATCCCCCACCAGATCCCAAAGACACACAAAATTTGCCTTTGGTTCCAAAACACTGTTTATATACCGGTACTGCAGTGGAGACTGTTAAGTTGAACTTCCACCTAGAACTCTATGCTACACTAGTAAGCAACTTGAACAGTGGACTAGGCCTTGAACTATAAGTTTTCTGCGAATATAGCTTCACACAAAGCCTTGACCGGTACGTGGCTACCGTGGGTCTTCCCCGCGGGTGGTGCTTATGCGTCATACTCCGAGACCTTTCATGATTTTACTAGAGAGAACCCTACTCTCATAGATTGCGACGTTTAACAATCAGACTCATATAGGTGCATTCTTCAAAAGATGTTCTGCAGGACAACATCTCTGCTTCAAAGAGCCACTTAGAACACATTAAGATATACATCAACCTGCCATGCAGATTAGGAGAGTATTGCATCTTCATGGAGTGGTATTTTTAACAGTAAGGGTACTCTCCTCCCAGTTGACCAACAGCTTGTCTTCCACATCTAATTCACGGGATCTCCGATCACAAATAATAGGTTACCACTATGAACAAATCATATTGAGGGTCTCATACCCATCTCCCTCGATGCATTATCTATCACATTACGTGATAGACCCTTAGTGAAAGGATCTGCCAGATTTTTAGACGTTTGGATATAATCCAATGCAATAACTCTGAAGTTTCTCATTTTCCTTACAGACTTTAACCTTCTCTGAACATGTCTCGATGACTTCATGTTATCCTTTGAGCGGTTCACTTTCGTGATCACTGTTTGATTGTCGTAGTTCATAAGGATACCCGGTACAGATTTCTCAACAACCGGCAAGTCATTCAAGAGCCGACGAAGCCAATCTGCTTCGATCGTAGCTGTATCTAGTGCTGTGAGTTCTGCTTCCATTGTTGACCTCGTTAAGATGGTCTGCTTGCAAGACTTCCAAGAAACAGCGCCACCTCCATGAGTGAATACATAACCGCACGTGGCCTTTATCTCATCAGCATCTGAGATCCAATTTGAGTCACTATACCCTTCAAGCACCTTTGGATGCCCAGTGTAGTGAATTCCATAATTTGTAGTGGCTTTCAAATAACGCAAAACTCTCTCTAGAGCTTTCCAATGCACATCTCCTGGTTTTGAGACAAACCGGCTCAGTTTGCTAACAGCAAAAGAGATGTCAGGTCTTGTAGCACTGGCTAAGTACATAAGCCAGCCAATAACCTTAGAATATTTCAATTGGTCTCTAGCAATTCTTCGATTATTTCGAAGCAACACACTAGCATCATATGGTGTTGGAGAGGGCTTGCAGTCACTGTAGCCAAAGCGACTCAAGATCATTTCCACATAGTGAGATTGAAGCAATGTAATCCCACCATCATCGTCTCTCAACAACTTGATGTTCAGAATGACATCAGCCACTCCTAAATCCTTCATCTCATAATAGCGAGATAAGAAATCCTTGACCTCCTTAATAACATACAGATTTGTTCCAAAAATCAGCATGTCATCAACATACAAGCAAAGCATAACTCCCCCGTCCCCACCATGGCGATAGTACACACATTTGTCAGCTTCGTTCACAATAAAGCCTGCAGGTGTTAAAGTTCTTTCGAACTTCTCATGCCACTATGTGGGTGCTTACTTGAGTCCATACAAAGACTTCAGCAATTTGCACACTTTCCCTTCCTGACCATCTATTACAAACCCATCTGGTTGTTCCATATAAATTTCCTCGTCCAACTCTCCATTTAGGAAAGCAGTCTTAACATCCATTTGATGAACAAGAATACCATGTGAGGCAGCTGGTGAAAGTAGAACTCGAATAGTGGTCAGTCGAGCCACAGGTGACTAAGTATCAAAGAAGTCTTCACCTTCCTTTTGGGTATAACCCTTAGCCACGAGCCGAGCCTTGTACTTTTCAATAGTACCATCAGACCTAAGCTTATTCGTGAATACCCATTTGCATCCTATAGGTTTGCACCCATAAGGACGATCAGTTATCTCCCAAGTTATATTCGCCAAGATGGAATCCATCTCGCTACGAACTGCTTCCTTCCAGTAGTCAGCATCTTCATATGCATAGGCCTCTAAAATAGAACTGGGAGTGTCATCTATGAGATACACAAGAAAATCATCACCAAAAGACTTTGCAGTCCTCTGTCTCTTGCTCCTAGTAGGAACTTAATTGTTCTCCTCCACCGGACTTTCAAAGTGTTCCATCGAAATGGCAGGTTCAGTAATTTTAACTGGTTCCTGATTCGATGAACTAGGCATCTCCTAATTAGATGAGGTAGACATATCCTTCATGGGAAAGATATCTTCAAAGAAAGTCGCATCATTTGACTCCATGATCGTACCGACATGCATGTCAGGTACCTCAGATTTTATATAACTCCCCTAGTGTCATGCTACAGTAATCCCTGTTAATTGTGCCATGTCATCATGTTACTGTTGCTAATCTTCACTTGATCCAAATCACAATTCAAATTCAAACACAATCTAAAGTCGAAAATTCATATTTGTCAGACATGAAATATAAAATGTTCATTCTGTGGCAAATAATCCATAACAAATATTGGTGGTGAACCAACATTTTTGCAAGGTGATTAAATGGCCTAAACCAATTAAAGCAGTGGCTAAAACAATAGATTAAATGCCTTTTTAATTTATAAAAATTGCAAACTATTTCAAAAGCCTCACAATCTTTTTGTGGCTATGCCCAATAATTCTTTGAAATTGTTTTGGCCAGTGGCACATTTTTGCAAAAGATAATTAATGCAAAAGAAAATGCAAAGGGCTACTGTTAAATGAAACCAGAAAAGAATTAAAGGAAAAGAAAAGGGGCCAGTGTTAGCTGGGCCTTAGTGCACAGTGTGCACGCCGAGCCCAACAGAGCCGCCGACGCCTCCCTCCTCCCCGCGTCACCTCGCGCGCCCGCGCCCGAAGCTGTTCACCGTCGCCACCGCACCCGCTAGCCGCCCCGCATTGCTACAGGCCGTCGGGGTGGATAAGATCTCCACCGTGGCCTCCCCTCTCGTCATCCTCATCCATTCGCCCCCGCATGCCTCTCCCTCTCTCGTTCCCCACCTCACCCGAAACGCTCGCCTTCGTCGCCGCTCAATTACGTGGCCACCATGCCTCCCACGCCTCGAACTGGAGCTCACCGTCTTCCTCGTCATTGTCTACGTGGCCTACGCCATCGGGTTCGAGCCGAGCGCCCCTACTCCGACCGGAACGAGCTCGTCTTCAACCTTCGGATCGCCGACGTTCGTCGCCCATTCCGGCTACCTCGCGCCCTCCCCGAGCTCACTGCCACTCCCTACGGCTCTGATGTGAGCTCCCGCTTCTCCTCCCCCTCTCCGTTAGCTCGCCCATGTTTTGTAGCCGCCGATGCAACTGACGACCGAACACACTGCCGCTCGCGCTTGTCGCCAGCGTAGCCATAGTGACCTTTGGCTCCCGTGTGTGCCACCTTCACGCTCGTCATGTCGCCTAGAGGCATTCTGGCCTTTTTTTGCTCGCTAGCACGCCCGCATCGCCAATCGTCATCTCTCCCGAGCGCCGCCGTCTACCGATGAGCTCGCCGTCGTTGCTATAGTGCTCCTCCGGCCACACCACCGCCGCAGATCGCCTCTCCGTCGCACGCTCTTTCCAACGCGGCCACGCGCGACCCTCCCTGTGCCCCGTAGCGCGATCCCGACGAGGTCCCGAATGCCACCACCACCTCCACTCGTCACCGGCGCCGTTTCCAGCAGCTCTAGCTCCGGCCGGCCTCACCACACGACGCGGCAGGCTCTCCCTGTTCGAACGCGCCCGCCCGCGCCCATGTTGGCCCCCTGTAGGCGAATCCCGGCCGTCTCCGGCGATGAGCTGCCGTGGGAGAGGCTCGCCGGAGCTCTCTCCGGCGCCCCGCCTATGTGGCACTGCCTAGGGCCGCCCCCGCAGTCGCTGACTGTGGCCCCCAGTGGACCCGCTGACCCCCGTTGACTGGTTTGACCAGTCAACCGTGCTGACTGGGCAGCCCCCAGTCACTGACATGTGGGCCCCCACTGTTATTTTAGTCTAATAAATGTTTTATAAATAAAAGTAATTAGTTTAACCTAAAACACTCACTGGCACCCGGGGCCCACAACCCTAATTGACCCTGCTAGATTAGTTAGTCCACTGTTAAGCCAACAGAGGCTGACATGTGGGTCCCAGTGGCCCCACTGGTCAGCTTTGACCTGGTCAGCCGCTCTGTTGACTGCCGACGTCATCAACATGGCATGCTGACATCATATTTCTTTCTGTTAATATTAATAATTCCATAATCTTGTTTAAACTTTGAAAAGTCATAGAAAATAAACTGTAACTCGGATGAAAACGTTTTCTACATGAAAGTTGCTCAGAAAAACGAGACGAATCCGAATACACAGTCCGTTTACGTGTCAGATGCCTCTAACTATCTAAACATGGAACATTCCCCCTCCGGTCATCTGTCTGACACAGTTCCAGAACCGGGACGGTTGAATTCCCCCTTCACCTTTATCGTGTAGCCATACGTTAGGTCACACCCGGCACATCATATTGCCATGTTATGCTTTGTGATGCTATGTTTGCTTTATATTTATTGTTTCTTCCCCCTTTTCTCTCCGGTAGACCCCGAGACCGATGCCGCCCCTGTGATCGACTACGTCGACGATGACCCCTCCTTGCCAGAGCAACCAGGCAAGCCCCCCCTTTGATCATCCCGATATCGCCCATTCAATTCTCTCATGCTTGCATTAGATTTTTCTATTGTTATTGTTTGCTCCTATTCTGATGCATAGCCTGCTTTTGTAACCTGCTTATTGTTACCTACCTGCTTATTGTAAACTTCTTAGTATAGGTTGGTTAGTGATCCATCAGTGACCCCCACCTTGTCCTTGTTACCCCCGCTTCATCATCGAAGACCCGATCAACGGGATCGAAGACCAGGCCCCGGCACCGCACATCACTTTCCCGTTGTTGCTCGACACTACTAGGTTCCTATCGAGTGCCCAGGGTGAGACATCTAGGATTTTTTAAGAATTTCTGAAACTGCTATTGGCTAGGCCCAAATAGACAAAAATTCCAGCAGACTGCACGTCATGCAACCGAGGGCCTAACTAGCCTCCTTGGCCTGACAAGAAGTAGTAGCACCAGCCGGGAGCCTGAGGCCCAGCAGCTGCTGCCCGCTACCTACAGAGAACAGAATATATTGCCCATGAGATTTATGCTTCTCTGCCCTGTTTGTTTGTAGTGTTTCTTAAAAAAATATCTGAGTTATGTTCTCATGTACATAAAGGAAGTGGAGTAAGAAATAGAGTAGACGAGGGATGAGAAATCATATTTGCACGCATGTAATGTTTCAAGTCATTGCCCTCTTGTTATCGTTCAAAAATTTTCGTTTCTCCAATCAGTACTACACATTATAAACTTATTACGATAGGCTACATTTATTTTCACTTTTCCTACTAAACAAACAAACAAACTATTTTCACTATTTTGTTCTTCTGCTGATAATCTCTTACGTTGTAGGATTTCTTTTCCAAAAATAATCACATATTGTATCCATGCTACACTTTACCAAGGAGAACAATAACCACCACCTGGTCGGCAAGTCCTAGCGGAAGAGCTATTAATGTGAGATGGGCAGTGGCTTCACCTCAAGCGGCAGCATCAAGGAGGCCGATGCATAAACCACGCTCCTGGCACCAAGGGTTCGGCGTTGCATCAACATTGTATTATGCCATGTGTTTGGCCTTTTATATACACCATATTCCTTGTTCTGCCTAACACATGTTCCTTAAGCCGCTTTGACCATATTCCATGGATCAGGTAGTATTGTTATTGATGGTTGCAATTCATGGAAGGTGTTAAGTATTCTTACTCTATATCATCCGGGCGAAAGAGAGATGGTGAGCATTATTTGACAGCCACAATTGCACTATCTTTAATGAACTTTGCTTACCCTTGAAGACTTGCAATCTCATATGTTCTCAGATTTTTGGGTTCATAAATCTTAATTGTATAATTACTCATCTCATAGTATACATATCTCAGATGTTTGAGTAGATCTGTTTTGTCTTATGGGTTGATAGATGATCATGATTGGTTTGATCTGTATATTTTATTTTGGTGCTGTCCTATGGTGCCATCTGTGTCACGCAAACGTGAGGGGTCCCCACTATAGGGTGTTGCAATATGTTCATGATTCGCTTATGGTGGGTGACTAGAGTGACATAAGCTTACGCCCGAGTAAGGGGGTTGTTGCGTATGGGATAAAGAGGACTTGATACTTAATACTATGGTTGGTTTTTACCTTAATGATCTTTGGTAGTTGCGGATGCTTGCTAGAGTTCCAATGATAAGTGCATATGATCAAAGTACGGAAAGTATGTTAGCTCATGCCTCTCCCTCATATAAAATTGCAATAATGATTATCGGTCTAGTTATGGATCGCCTAGGGACAAATAACTTTCTTGTGTGACAAAAGCTTTCTAATAAACTACTAAATTTATTATCTTGCAATGTATTCGGAGTTTTATTCTCACAAAGTACTTCTAGTTTAATATTTGTTCTAGGTAAAGCAAACATTAAGTGTGCGTAGAGTTGTATCGATGGTTGATAGAACTTGCGGGAATATTTTGTTCTACCTTTAGCTCCTCGTTGGGTTCGACACTCTTATTTATCAAAAAAGGCTACAAACGATCCCCTCTACTTGTGGGTTTTCAAGACCTTTTTCTGGCGCCGTTGCCGGGGAGCAATAGCGCGGGGTGAATATTCTCGTGTGTGCTTGCTTGCTTTATCACTAAGTAGTTTCTATTTTCTGTTCTAAGTTGTTTTATATCTTTAGTTATAGATGTGGAACACGAAATACATGGAGATGGGGAACTTCCTAAAACCCTCGATGCTCGTTATGTGAAAAATATTAAACACTACTTTGACAATCCTGAGAAAACCCCATTCAACTTGATAATGGGAGACATGTTGGATCAATGTGAATACTTTAGGGATTATCGCTTGACTCAAAAAGTGAAACTGTTATGGGATCAAATTCATATGTTGCATTGGTATGCTCAGGATCTATGCTTTAGATATGATTATACTTGTTGCTCTAGGATGAAGGCTCCACACCTTCCCTTTTCATGCAAATTTAATGGTAAAAAATCTTGGCTTCTTATGCTAATGGTAGATATGATTACTATGATGTGGAACAAATAGAAGAATTTGTTGCTTTTAAGGGTGCTTATGATTGAACCTATGTTTGAAAAATATGCAGATTATGATAGACCTGAAAATTTTGCTATACTTAAATATTGCTAAGAATTATAAATACAATTCCCATATTTATGTATTTCTTGAGAAAGTCTCCGCTGTCTAAGAAAAGACTAATATTTTGCAGGAGTCTATCGAAGAAGAAATTGATGAAATTGTGAGCTCATTGGATGAAAAAGATGATGAGGAAAGCGAAGAACAAAAGGAGGAAGAGCGGATTAGCTACCCGTGCCCACCTTATAATGAGAGTAACTCTTAACTCATACATTGTTTAATTCCCTTCATGCTTACCGAAGAATGAATGCTATGATAATTGCTATGATCCCGTTGATTCTTTTTAAATATCCCTTTTTGCTGAATATGATGCTTGTTATGCTTGTGGCCATGATGCCAATTATGCTTATGGATATGAACTTGCTATAGTCCCTTATGTTAAACATGAAATTGTTGCTATTGCACCCACACATGATAGTCCTATTATCTTCTTGAATTCTCCCAACTAAACTACATCGCAGAAGTTTGCACTTATTAAGGATTACATTGATGGGTTGCCTTTTACCATTGCACATGATTATTTTGATGAATATAATATGCATGTGCTTGCTGCTCCTACTTGCATATATGATGAGAGAGGAAATACATATCCACCTCTCTATGTTTCCAACACAATAAAATTGTAAGAAATTGCTTATGCTATGTATTGGCCCTTACTTTGTGTGCATGAGTTGTTCTTTTATGGCATGCTGATGCATAGGAAGAGAGTTAGACTTCGTTATTGCATGATATATGTTGCTTTCTGCTCACTACTAAATTACAAATCATTGCTATTAAATTGGCTTTGATATACCTTGGGATCCGGGTGGATCGATTACTTGAGCACTTTATGCCTAGCTTAATGGCTTTAAAGAAAGTGCTGCCAGTGAGACAACCCGGAAGTTTAAGAGAGTCATTTTATTCTGTTGTGTGATTTTATAAAGTTTAAAACAAAAAATATAGAGGGGAACTTAAAACTTTTCAAAAAGAAAAGTGAAAGTAAGAAAGACGAGCACCGTTGAAGTGAGGGAGCTCCTTGAACTTTGTTCATGCCCATGGAAACTTTGCAAATCTTGAATTATAGGAACTTTTCAACAAAAATAATTATCCCCTTGTACAAATCCATTGTATATAAAAATAATGTGCCAAGATTTGCCTTTAGGATGATTAGATTGCTTGTTGGTATGTGCGGTGCAAAAACACAAACTTTGGTTGTAGTGCATGATTTTACATTTTTTACTAGAACATCAAAAGTTTCTAAAAATTTACACAATACTTCTATGCAAATTTTTTATTTTTTCCTATTTTTCAGAATTTTTGGAGTTATAGAAGTGTGGTAAAAGTTCATATTGCTACAGACTGTTTTTTTTTTGACAGATTTTGTTTTTGATGCATTGTTTTGCTTGTTTTGATGGAACTATGGACTTTATTAGTGGTATAAGCCATGGAGAAGTTAGGATACAGTAGGGGTAATGCAAAAATAAAATATGAATGGGTCTTCAAGAGCACTTAAAGTAGTAATTTGCTTTATTATACTAACTCATCTCATGAAGGTTTTTGTTAAGTTTTGTGTGGGTGAAGTGTTCAAAGATCGAGGAGGTATAGATATGAGGAGAAGGAGGAGAGGCAAGAGTTAGATCTTGGGGATTCCCAAGGCACCCCAAGTAAATATTCAAGGAGACTCAAGCGTCTAAGCTTGGGGATGCCCCGGAAGGCATCCCATCTTTCTTCAACAAGTATCGGTATGTTTCAGTTTTCATTTTGTTCACATGATATGTGTAAATCTTGGAGCGTCTTTTGTGTTTATTTTTTAGTTTTTCTTTTAGGCACCATGCTGGTATGAGAAAATCCTTGGTTTATTTATAGAATGTCATTGCACTTCACTTATATCTTTTGAGTATGGCTTTATAGAATGCTTCATGTGCTTCACTTATATCATTTGAAGTTTGGATTGCCTGTTTCTCTTCACAAATTTAAAAATCATTATTTGTAGAATGCTCTTTTGCTTCACTTATATTTATTAGAGCATGATCTTTTGTAGAAAGAATTAAACTCTCATGCTTCACTTATATCTATTTAGAGAGTCAACAGGAATTAGTCATTTGCATGTTTAGTCATGAAATCCGACATAAAACTTGTGGATCATTGAATATGATGTGTTTGATTCCTTGCAATAGTTTCACGATATAGAGATGATAATATGTGGGAGGTACTAGTAAATGGTTGTGGTTAGTAGGAATATTGGTGTTAAGGTTCGTGATTCCCGAAGCATGCACGTATAGTCTCTCGTTATGCTAAGATATTGGAGCATGATTTATTATTGATTGACTTCCTTATGAGTGGCGATCGGGGACGAGCGATGGTCTTTTCCTACCAATATATCCCCCTAGGGGTTGCGTAGTAGTACTTTGGTTTGAGGGCTAATAAACTTTTGCAATAAGTATGAGTTCTTTATGACTAACGTGAGTCCATGGATTATACGCACTCTTACCTTTCCGCAATTTGCTAGCATTTCCCTTTCTCACCTCGAGAGTTGGTGCAAACTTCACCGGTGCATCCAAACCCCGTGATATGATACGCTCTATCACACATAAGCCTTATTATATCTTCCTCAAAACAGCCACCATACCTACCTATTATGGCATTTCCATAGCCATTCCGAGATATATTGCCATGCAACTTCCACCGTTCCGTTTTTATGACTTGAGCATCCATTGTCATATTGCTTTGCATGATTGTAAGATAGCTAGCATGATATTTTCATGGCTTGTCTGTTTTTTGATATCCTTGCTATGCTAGATCATGTGCATTTGCCTACCTTGATTGAACAAAATAATGATCCCGTAGATGTGAATTTTGTCTCGCAATATAATTTTAATAATAATTCTTATAGAGGTAATTTTAATCCTAGGCCGTTCCCTGGAAATTCCTCTAATAATTATGGCAATTCCTATGGTAATTATAATAATAATAATAATAATAATAATAATGGGATGCCCTCTGATCTTGACAATAACATCAAAGAATTTATTAATGCTCAAAAGTTTTCAACACTAGGATAGAGGAAAAATTGAATAAACTGATGATATGTCTAGGAGCATTGATAGAATTATTCATGATGTGGAAAATCTTAAGGCTAAATTTTTTCCACCCAAGGTTGATATTAATGAGTCAATTAAAGCTTTATATGTCTCCATGGATGAGAATACTAAAAGAACCGCTATGCTAAGAGCTAAACGATAATTTTTAGAGAAAGTGTTTTTGCCTGATTTTTTTCATAGTGGTGATGAAGATGTTAAAATGATTGGTATTTCTTCTATTTAATCCTTGTTTAGTAATGTTAAAATTTATGAAAAGGGGACTGAAGAAGATTCAACTTTAGCTAGCAGGCGTCCCCATAATTCAGAGGGTGAAAAACTTGATGAAAAAGTGATAAAAGGGGTTTGGAGAGGTAAAAACTTTGACTAGTGATGTGCCCACTCTCTTGGATTAAAAAGACTTTAATTATGGTAGTTGCTCTTTGATTGAATGCATTTCTTTGTTATAATCCATGTTGAATTCACCCAATGCTTATGAGCAAAACAAGGCATTTACTAAACATGTTGTAGAAGCGATGATGAAAGCCTTAGAAGAAAAGTTAGAACTAGAGATTTCAATTCCTAGAAAATTATATGATGAGTGGGAACCTACCATTAAAATTAATATCAAGAATTATTAGTGTAATGCTCTATGTGATTTGGGTGCTAGCGTTTCCATAATACCAACATATCTATGTGATGTGCTAGGTTTTACCAATATGGATGAATGTTCTCTTAATTTGCACTTGGCGGATTGTACTATAAAAAACCTTGGGTAGAATTAATGATGTTCTTATTCTTGCAAACAGAAATTATGTACCCATTGATTTTATTGTGCTTGATATTGGTTGCAATCCGTCTTGTCCCATAATACTTGGTAGACCATTTTTACGAACAATAGGTGCCGTCATTGACATGAAAGAAGGGAATATAAAATTTTAGTTTACATTAAATAAGGGTATGGAACACTTCCCTAGAACTAGAATTAAGCCACCATATGAATCAATCATGAGGGCTACCTATGGAACTAAAACCAAATATGATAATACTTGAAATTATGCATTATGCCTAGCTAGGGGCATAAAACATTAGCGCTCGTTGGGAGGCAACCAAATAGTTATCTTATTTTTCTTGTTTATTTTTCTGTTTTTCAATAAGCACACAATTATGATAATTTTATGATTGCCCTTTTATGTTTTTATTAGTGTTTGTGCCAAGTAAAGCCTTTAGGATGGTTTGGATGATAGTTGACTTGATTCTGTGAAAAAAATAAAACTTTTGCGCATAGTTCTGGAATTTTGTAAATTCACATAAACGTGATTTTTATCTAAATTTTTTACACATAAGTTATATACAAATGTTCCACGTTGTCCTAATCTTTCAGAATTTTCGGAGTTACAGAAATATGGTCAATGTTCAGATTACTACAGACTATTTTATTTTTGACAGATTCTGTTTTCATTGCATTGTTTGCTTATTTTGATGAATCTATGGATTGTATCAGGGGGTATAAGCCATGGTAAAGTTAGAATACAGTAGGTATAATGCGATAACAATATATGAATGGGTTTGCAATAGTATTTAAAGTGTTGATTTGCTTTATTATACTGACGGATCTCACAAAGGTTTTGTTAAGTTTTGTGTGATTGAAGTTTTCAAGTTTTGGGTGAGATCACGATGGATGGAGGAATAAGGAGGGGCAAGAGCCTAAGCTTGGGGATGCCCGAGGCACCCCAAGTTAATATTCAAGGACTCCCAAGTAACTAAGCTTGGGGATGCCCTGGAAGGCATCCCCTCTTTCTTCGAACACCATCGGTAATTTTACTTGGAGCTATATTTTTATTTGTCACATATCATTAATTTTGCTTGGAGCATCATGTACTATATGAGTCTTTGCTTGTTTTGCTTTTTAGTTTGTCACAATCATCCTTGTTGGACACACCTGTTTGAGAGAGCCACACGTTTATCATGATTTGTTAGAATGCTCTATATGCTTCACTTAAATTTTTTGAGCAAGGCAGTTGCTCTAGTGATTGACTTAAATCTTTTTGAGCACGGCGGTGACAATATTTTGAAGAAATGTACTCTCATGCTACACTTAAATTCTTTTGAGAGTTGATATGATTATATTTTAAAGAAATATTTGCACTCTCATGCTTCACTTATATCTTTTTGAGAGTTGATAATAGTAATGGTAATTTGCACAAGATATGCATGTAGTCCCAATATGATGAATATCCAAGAAGGATATAATAAAAACTTTCATGAACATCATTGGATGTGATAAGTTTGATTCCTTGCAATAGTTTTGCGATATGAAGATGGTAATATGTGAGTCATGTTGGTGAGTAATTATGTTTTAGTAAGAATATTTGTGTTCAGGTTTGTGATTCCCTATGCATGCACGAAAGTTAATAGTTATGCAACAAAGTTATATCCTTCTTTGGTTCATTATTCGGTGTTAGTTATGCTCAATGCATCCTTATGACTGTTTTTGTTTTTTGGTTGGTCGCTTCTCAATCTATTTGCTAACCTTCATTTGTACTAAGTGGGAATACTACTTGTGCATCCAAAATCTTAAACCCAAAGTTGTGCCAAATGAGTCCACCATACCTACCTATATGCGGTATCTCCATGTCGTCCTAAGTAAATTTGCATGTGCCAACTCTAATTATTCAAAATAAATTTCCATTTTGTGTGCCTATACTGCTCATGTGGCTGCAAGGGGTGGCTGAAATCTTCCATGTTAGGTGGGTTATTCTCATGATGAGTGTATATTCATTTTTCATTGCACGAGGGTGTGGCAGGTAATAGGGATGCCCAGTCCTGAAATGGAAATAAATTAATATGATGATAATAATAAATTCCTTGGAAAGTGTTAGTATGGAAGGCACCCGTGGATACGGCTAGCCATGCATTGTGAAAGAATGATGGAAAGCAAATAAACTTTATTTTCTATTGGGAACCGCCTATGTTTGTCTAGCATGGAAGATGTTGGGAACTATCGGTCGTAGCATTGACAGGAAAAGCATACCTCTCAAAAATAATCTCTAATTTAAGCTTTGAGCTCTGGCACCTCTGTAAATCTCTGCTTTCCTCTGCGAAAGGCCTATCTATTTACTTTTATGCATTTTTTGTTTTTATTTTGAGTATCCATCTTCTCTTATAAAGCACCAACTAGGGAACACTATTGTCATGCTTGTGCATTGGGTGTAGCTAATATTTGAGTGTGTTTCATGGGTGGATCAATGATTGAGCATAATGAGCTACGGATAACTTTCTTTAGCGTTGATATTTTGAAAGGCATGGTTGCTTGTTGATATGCTTGAGTGTTGATGGTTTCGTGTCAAGTTATAGACTATTGCTTTGAATCACTCAAACTCCAATGTCCATGCAACAAAAGAGAAATATTTTATAATGAATATGATAGGTAGGATTCCACATAAAAAAAATCTGTTTTTATCATTTACCTACACGAGGACGAGCATGAATTAATCTTGGGGATGCTTGATACATCTCTAATGTATCTATGTTTTTTTATTGTTCCATGCTATTAAGTATCAATATTGGATGTTTTATATTCATTTATAAGCAACTTTATATCATTTTTTGGGACTAACCTATTAAGTTAGTGCCTAGTGCTAGTTGCTGTTTTTTGTGTGCATGTTTTTTGCTTTTTAGGATATCAATATTAAACAAAGTCCAAATGGAGAAAAAACTTTGGATTAATTTTTTTCTGGACCAGAAGAGACCCTAGAAGGTTCGGGAGAAGGCCAGAAGAGCCAAGAGGGAGCAACAAGCCCTAGGAGCGCACCCAGGGGGCGCCCCCAGGCTTGTGGGCCCCTCGTGGCACCTCCAACCCTAATTCCACCTATATTACTCAAATATTCCCCTGACATCAGAGAACGCCCCGAAATACCTTTTTCGCTGCCCCAAGTTTCTGTTCTCGTGAGATCTCCATCGGCACTTTGCTAGAGGGGGAATTGATCACCTCTACATCAACCTTGCTGCCATTCCGATGATGTGTGAGTAATTTACCACAGACCTACGAGTCCATAGTTAATTAGTAGCTAGATGGCTTCTTCTCTCTCAATGTTCTTCAATACAATGTTCTCCATGATGTTCTTGGAGTTCTATCCGATGTAATAACTTTGTGCGTGTGTTTGTTGGGATTCGATGAATTGTAAGTTTATAACCGAATTATCCATGGATATTATTTGAGTTTTCTCTGAACTCTTTTATGCATAATTGCTATAGCTTCGTATTTCTTCTCCGATTTATTGGTTTGGTTTGGCCAACTAGATTGATTTATCTTGCAATGGGAAGAGGTGCTTTGTAATGAGTTCGATCTTACGACGCTCAATCCAGTGACAGAAGGGGACATGACACGTGTGTATCGTTGCTATTAAGGGTAAAAAGATGGGATTTTTTTCATACGTGAGTTTATCTTGTCTACATCATGTCAGCTTGCTTAAGGCGTTACTCCATTCTTTATGAACCTAATACTCTAGGTGCATGCTGGATAACGGTCGATGTGTGGAGTAATAGTAGTAGATGCAGGCAGGAGTCGGTCTACTTCTCTCGGACGTGATTCATATATATGATCAGTGCCTTGTATATCATCATGATTATTTGCTTTCCTATCAATTGCCCAACAGTAATTTGTTTATCCACTGTATGCTATTTTCTCGAGAGAAGCCTCTAGTAAAAACTATGGCCCTCGAGTCTACTTTTATCATATATTTAAATCCAAAAATACCTGGCTGAAATTTTTCTTTCTTTATTTTATTTTATATTTTAGTGCGATCTATCTATCTATCACTATACAATTTAATCTTAAAATTAACCGCCAAGGGATTGACAACGCCTTGTTCGCGTTGGGTGCAAGGATTTGTTATCTTGTGTGCATGGAGTGCTTACATAGTGTTGTGTGGTTCTCCTACTGGATTGATAACCTTGGTTCTTACTTGAGGGAAATACTTATCTCTTTTGTACTTAATCATCCTCTCCTCTTCGAGGAAATCCCAACGCAGCTCACAAGTAGCACCCGACCGTTCCAAACTAGAAGACTTAGTGTGCCCAGCGATACTCCTCGGGGAAGCCCACCGATGGTGCATCATTAGTTTGTGTAGTTTCCGAGATGGAGCTACCTCCGCTAGAGGCATCATTCCCTTCCATCTGTCCATTCTCTTCCTTCCCTTGCCCACGCTTGTATCTCTTGTGTTGTTTGTGCGGGAAGACATACACTGGTGGCATCGGGGGCACAGCCGGCAAGGGTGCTGCCACCACCATCTCTAGCGGGTTCTCCGTATGATCACTTGCGTCGGCATTCGCCGGTGAGCTAGAGCTTGGCACATTTTCAATGCAAGGGCGCTTGTTTGAAGCCTGCGTACCATTCTTCGCCACGACCAAAGCATTCATCTCTATGTCTGCATCAGTGGTATCCTCCTTCCCCTTATCATCTGCCCTCCTTTCCCCTTTGTTCACCGGGTTCTAGTTCTGGGCGTTGAAAGGCCAGCTTTGGTTGGGGTTGTAAGTGCCTCTCCCCCTTCCTCTACCTCCAGCTCCACCCATGGCAACACAATCTCTCTGGAGTCCAGCTACCCCTCGTCCAATATGGCCAGCTCTAAAGCCATCATCTAGCACAAATTTCCCCATTTAATGGCTGATTCATCATGCTCTCCATCACCACATTCTTCATACCAGTGCCCAAACTCCCCACAGTTGAAGCAGAAGGTGGGAAGCTTTTCATAGTTCACTTGATATCTAACTCTCTCATCTCCCTTCTTCCCTATCACATACCGTTTTATCTTGACATTGATGTTAATATTGACCTTGACCCAAACAAATTCTTTGAAGAAGCCTGCTGGCAGCCTTAACTGGACCTCCTCTACCTCTCCTGTACGCGAGGCCATCTGTTGAACTGCTGGTTCTATTAGGAAGTTGTTTGGGAGATGGTGAATCTGCGCCTAGACTGTCAGTCTGTCCAACGAGATGGAGTCAGGTTTCTTGAAGCCATCATATTCCTTCATTATCACTGCTTGTCCTCTGAAGAGCCATGGACCTTCGAACATTGCCTTATTCCAATCCGCTAAGCATCCAAACTGCGATGTGAAAAGATTTTAATTGACCCTCCTCCAGACTACAGGTCTAGCTAGGTTCCACGGCGCACGCATGTCGCCATACAGCACGCTCGGACTAAAGGTCTTGGGGGTATGAACCCTAGCAATGGCCAGCCACTTGGCCAGCGCCATCAGGTCCGGGAGCTCCTCCTCCCACACATAGTCGTCATCTTCTTCTTCCTGTAGATTCAGTCGTGCCAAGAGGTCATCTGTGCTCTCCTTGGGCCCCCTCCTCTACATTCCGAAGTGTTCATCAGTGTGATGTCAATGGGAAGTCTCACTGGGATGGCCCAATAGCGGCTCCTTGCGGGCGACCCTGCAATAGGAATCACTGCGGGTGGCACATAGCCGAACCCCACCGAGGGAAGCCGTTTTACTCATGCAGTGAAAGAACCATGTTGAGCTAAATGGCCCATTCCATCATAGCCGATTTACCAGATACTCTACACGAGAGCTATATCTCGCTCAACGTGAGATGACCTCTATATGAGTCATTTTGTGTCTATATGAGCATCATGCAGAGGATTTGACGTAACTTAGCCGTCCCACCGGACGAGAAGCGGGTTTTTTTTCTGTACCGCGCGAGGGGAAAACCCCAAAAAGGGAACAACCATGCGAGGAATCGAACTAACCACCTCACGCTACTGAAACATAGTGCTAGCCACTAAACAGATGTCTTCTGTTCTTGATGGGACGAGTGAAATATTTAAGATACATTTAAAACATTTTTGAAAAATTTTAAAACATTTCCTGAAAACTATTAAAAATGAAATGACATATATTTTTTAGAACTTAATTTTTTTTGAAATTTCAATTGAAAAAGTGAACAATTATTGTAATACCGACTTTTTTTTGACATTTCAAACATGTTTTGGGAAACATGGACAACTTTTTAAATATTGGGAAAAATGCGAAAAATGTTGCAAAACCGTGAACAATTATCGAAAAGACGAACAGTTTCAGCACCTCTGAAGAAAATGAGCAAAAATACGAACATTCTTTGGTTCTATCATTAGTATTATATCATGAGAATTTTTATTGAACTCTGAAACAAATAGAAACCACAAACAATTTTTCAAATTTACGAACACTTTTAAAAAAAGCACAAACAACTTTAAATTGCGACCTTTTTATGAAACATGAACACATTGGATATTTTCAAACTATTTTTGGAAAATATGGACAGTTTGGCGGGAAATGAACAAATTTTCAAAATCTAATATTTTCTAAAATTTTGAGCATTTTTCAAAAAAATGAATTTTCAAAGATTTCTTGAATATATTGAACTTTTTTTATTTCGGAAATTTAAAAATTAACGGAAAAACAAAAAAGGAGAAAACAAAAAATATGTCTGAGAGAAATAAAAATAGAAAAGCAAAGACGAGTATAGAAATCCAACGGAAAACCAGCTGAGAAAAGAATCATAAAAAACAACTTTGTTCTTTAGGAAACAGAAAAAAGACCAAGAATTCCTTTTTTTAAGCAAAAAAGACCAAGAATTCCTAAAACTGAAGTAGAAGAACTTGCTAAGTAGGCCAGCCCAGATAGAAGCTCGCTCGTCTGGTCTGAAGGGTTTTACTCACTCATTTCTTGCCCATTCTGCTGTTCTTTTTTTCGTTTGCTTGCCAATCGTCGTTCGATTGTTGTGCTGTTCATTGGTTTGGTTCTGTTTTATTTCTATTTTTCCTTCGGTTTAATTTTTTACTATGTTTTCCACCTGGGTTTCTCGGTTTCCTGCTTGTTTGTTTTACTTTTCTTCTTCTATTTGTTTCTGTTTGTTTTTCTTTTCTATTTTTTTTGTTTTTCTCCTTTTTGTTTCATTTTTGTGAAAACATTTAATATGTGAACTTTTTATAATCTGTGAACTGTTTTTCAAATTCATGAATTTTTTGGTGCACTAATGTTTTTCTAATTCCTGAACTATTTTCAGGTTCTTGAACTTTTAGCTGTGAATTTTTTCCCATATTTCATGATTTTTCGAAAAATATTATAAATTCTTTCTTAAATTTATGAACTTTAAGCTCTGAAGGTTTTTTTTTCAAGTTTCGTGAACTTTTCCCTAATTTCATAATATTTTCTCAAAATTGTGAAGTTTTTTGAATTTTATGAACTCTTTCCATTCTTTGCCATTCCAATTTTTGTGTCTATTTAGAAGAATGTGAACTCTTTTCAGAATTACATTTTTTTAGTCATGAACCTTTTTCAAAAGGTAACTTGTCAACTGGTCAACCAGCCAACCAGTTAGAAGCGAGCGAGCGGACTTTGCGTGTCACTCGAGACCCATGCGATCAATCGAAGTTTTGTTTGGTCGGCTTAGTAGCATCACCTTCGAGCGCCAGTAAGCTAAACCGGCGCCGAGAGCACCAGTTAGGAGCTCTCCCGCACACGTCTCATCGTCGAACCGCATCCACTGTTGTGGTTGTACGCACCTACAAGTACCAAACGCTTCCAAGACTTGCCGAACTCACCGAGATGAGTCTCGGTCGCTGCCCCTCCCTGGTCATCTCAAGAAGATTACAACTATTGAAGAATATTACAACCGCTGAATTGTTCGCTTCGTAGATTGCTCAACGACAATATCTTCCACCTCAGAAAGAACCAGGCTCATGATATGACTCGTTCGAATAATCTGGCGTACATAGTCGATCATCTGAGGACCAAGTAATCACACGACGCACGACACCTAGATTTCTTAACGAGGTTCACCGAACGTTGGCTACATCCTCGGGGCCTACAGGCACTCCTCCTTGTGACACCGTGAGAATACTGCACACTGGCCACCCGGACGTCCGCACACGCCGTCGGCTCTCCTTGCGTGTCTATACTATTATGTTGGTATAGTTTACATGTATATCTACCCCCATATCTTTTCCTACTAATAAAGCATGCATTATTTCTGTCGGGTTCACCGTCACGGTGTTTTTGCAAAAATATCCTTGTGTTTTTTATTATTGAACCCGCACTCACTGTTTTAGTGGATCTAGAAAAAAATGTTTCGAGGGAAGCAGGGAGGCTCGATGGATCAAGGTGGTGCTGGTCACGCGCGCATGCGTGGTAGAGGTGGCCGGAGCCAAGGACGACGAGAGGCGGCTTGGCAGGGGCTGCTCGGCTGCCGGCCATGGCCGCGAAGGTCGGGTCGTGGGCACACGAAGCCGAGGCGGTGAGGAGAAACAGGGGCTGAGAAGGGAAAACGGAGCTCCACCGGAATGTAAGTCAGGTGGTGGGTCAGTACTCGAGCATGAGGAGGCGCCAAGGGTGGGGATCGAGGGAGAGAGGGGGGTCGGGAGTGGGCACTGCCATCTCCTGCGCGTGACGACATTCGGGGGGAGATGGGGATCGGGCAGAGGCTCTCCCCTGACGCTAGATTAAGGACGGGGAGATGGGCCTTGGGTCGGCCCAGCTATGCAGCTCACCTCTATTTCGGCAGCTTCTTCCGGCCCAAGGCCTAAGCGGGGCAACATAGCAGCAATTTCGGTTCATCCATTAAATAGTCCTGTATCGATTTTTTATATCAAAATCTACTGATTTATATACGTTAGCACGTGTCTAAATCAACAAGCGGACTAGAAAATCAGTACACAGAGGCGAGATGGGACATTACGAGGGCAATGGCAAAATGGAATGATCCACAAAATCGTGCGTGGTGGTGGGCTATCAAAAAAGGAATTAAAGAGGGACTTGTATGTTGGTGGGATTATGGTGTGTAATGAGAGAAAGGAATGAAAGAAAGGAAAGAACCGGTAAATGGGTGAAAGAAATAAATTCAATATGTTGTATCCTGTTTTGTGAGTGATGTGCTAGCGCTTTTGTCACTTTTCTAATATATTCCTGGCAAACTTATTAGCACACCATTTGCTCGTTGTATTGGCAAATCTAGTCCCGATGTTAAGTCCACTTTATACTATATTTTGTAGCATATCCTTCAACTTTTGTATTTTATGAGAATATTGCGGACACTTGATCTTTAGTTACATTATTTTAGTTTATAATATGTTGTCATTCATTGCAATCAACAAATACATAGAGAGAGAATAAGCAACATGAGTGGGGTGTTGTGTTCAAATAGAGAACGTGAAAATACAGGACGTGGGCGGCGAATTTTCCTTTGCAAAATTATTTTTGGTGATAAGGATTTTTTTTTTCCCGTTGCAACCCACGGGCTCTTTTGCTAGTTACATAAAAGGATAAAGATACAAGTATCCTATTAGGATACGGCTCTTATCTTGTCTAAACACAGTGCAACTCAAGAGTCCAACGAGTAACCTATCTTGTATATAATAATCGACATAATTCAAACAAATATAATAGCATTAGCGTGCACTCTGACGCCGAACGCCGCTGATATTTCGCCAAGTTAGATATGCATGCAATGCTTGGTAAGAAGTATCGTCCCCGTGACGACGTCGAGATGTTTCATACCTTCTTTCCCTCCTAAAAAACATGGTCACCCCACGTGCACAAGGAACAACTCAATCTTACGAGATAGCGGGTCAGCAAAGTAGCAAGGTTTCGTTCGCAGTGCGCTGTAGGTTCGTGTAGGTCTGGTTTTCTTTCTCTTTTTCATTTTCGTTTGTTTTTTTTTTACCGGTTTACTTCGGGTTTTTTTCCTTTTTTTTCTCGTTGGTTTTTTCCTTTCCTTGTTATTCTTTGATTTTATTTTGTTTTTTTACTTGTTTTCTTTGGTTTTGTTACTTCTATTTTTTCCTCTTTATCTATTTTTTCCGAAATATAAAAATTAGAAAATAAATGAATAAAAAGAAAATAAAAATGTGAAGAAGAAAAAACATGGGTGACATCAATGTGATGTCAGCAGGCGGTGTCATTGCGATGGCCCAACAGAGGCTCCCTGCCATTTTACTCATGCAGCGAAAGAACCATGGTGAGCTAAATGGCCTAGCCCATACAATCACGATAACCGATTTGCGGGCTACTCTACAGGAGAGCTATATCTCGCTCCATGTGAGATGAACTCCTATATAACGCATTTTGTGTCTATGAGCGCGTTGCAGAGGGTTCGACGCAACTGGGCCGGTCCACCGTACGAGGTGAAAATCCCCAAAAAAAAGGAGCAGGAGCTCCTAGTGGGCGCTTCAGGCGCCAGAAGTCCTCCCTGGTGCCTACTACAGCGCCCTGTTACATTTGGGACGGCCCATGAAACACGCACAACATCGAAGATCATATCATAAAAAAGCCGAAAACTAAAAAGCTCCCAGCTTGTTTCGAACTCGCACAGTTCCACTACAGTACATGTTCTACTAACCACTCAAGATACCTGCCATTAGTGGTAGGTAACAACGCTAATCAATTAATAACAATGTCGCCACGCTATTTTATTGCACAGAACTGTATTCATGTATATTTTTTTGAATTATTTGACCAAAAAATCATAAACTTGAAAGGGTTCATAGATTTCAAATAAAGTTCGTCAATTTGGAAGAAAAGTTCACAAACTGGAAAAAAGTTCATCTATTTTCAAACCAAAGTTCATCAAACTTGAAAAATGTTTGTGTATTGAAAAAAGGTCATCAAATTAGAAAATATTTCATTGATTTCAAAAAATGTTCATCAAAATTTAAAAAAGTTCAAGGATTGTCAAACGAGTTAATTGAATTTGAGAAAAAAATATCGAATCTGAAAAATAAGTTCATGGATTATTGAAAAAAGTTCATAAAATGTTTCAAAATGTTCATAAATTTTGATAAAACTTCATCGATTTGGAAAAAATTTCATGAATTTCTGAAAAAAATACGTTCACTGATTTTGAAGAAAAAGTTCATCGATTTAGAATCGTGCATTTAAGAAAAAGAAATAGATATAAAAATGGAAAAGAACAAAAAAAGAAGAGAAAAGGAAATGTGAACTGGAGAAAGAGTGAAAAGAACGCAAGAAGTTACTATGATTAAGCTTGCGGTGGTCCTAATGGTTGGCACAGTGCGCTGTGAACGTACGTGTCTCCCGTTCGATTCGTCGCTGCACACCATTTTTTTGCACATTAAAGAGATAAAGAAAAATGCTAACATGGGCCGGCCCATCTCGCGACAGAGTGAGTGCGCTGCAGGCACCCGTTTGCAAAAACACCTGTAACGGGCGCCTGCAGCGCTAAACAGGAAACGCTAAAAGGAGCAACCATGGAAGGAATCAAACTAGCCACCTCACGCTACTGAAACATGCTACTGGCCACTAAATTGATGGCTTCTGGTCTTGATGGGACGCGCAAAATATTTAAGATAACACTACAACATCGAGATTTAAAACATTTATGAAATTCTTTGAGACGTTTCTTGTAAACCATGATTTTTTTTTGAAATGACATATGTTTTTTGAGAGCTCAAAAGATTTTTGAAATTCCAAAGATTGTTTTAAAAGCGAATGTTTTTAATTCTAAATATTATTGACGTTCAGATATTTTTCGGAAAACTTGAATAATTTTTAAATAAGGAAAAGTTTCGAAAACATGAACAAGTTTGGAAAAACAGAAACATTTTTCAGAAATACGAACAGTTTTTATACCTCTGAACAAAATTTGCAAAAAAGCGAACATTTTTTGGATCTGTGATCAATATTATAGTGAGAATATTTTTCAGTACTCTAAAAAATAGAAAACAAAAAAAAATCAAATCTTCTAAATTTTTTGAAAAAAACACGAACATCTTTAAATTGTGAACCTTTTTATGAAACGAAAAATAATTGGAAATTTTCAAACTATTATTTTGCAAAATATGAACGGTTTTAGGGAAAACGAACAATTTTTTAAATAATTAGTTTTTCTTTTGAATATTGTTTCAATATTTTGAATTTATGAACTTTTTAAAAATATACTGAACATTTTTGAATTCTGCAATTTAAAAATAAACACGGAAAACGAAAGTAAGAAGGAAGGCCGAAAGAAAATAAAAAATAAGAAAGTGAAGAACCAGCATAGAAAACCAACAGAAAACCGGAAAACAGGCCGAGAAAAGAACCAGAAAAAAGACCCAGAATTCCTAAAGCGAAGTAGGAGAACCTGTGAAATAGGCCAGCCCAGATCCCAGCCTTCTGTACGAATGCGTCAAATGGAAAATTGCGCTCGTCTGGTCTGAAGTGTTCTACTCTCCCGTCATGTCTGGCCCATTTTGAAGTTTCTTTTCCCGTTCGTTCGATTGTTGTACTGTTCATTGGTTGGTTCGGTTTTTTCTGTCTTTTCCATCGGTTAAATTTTTCTATGTTTTCCACATTGGTTTTCTCAGTTTCCTGCATGTTTATTTCATTTTTTTGTTTCTACTTCTTCTTATTATTTTTTGTTTTTCTCCTTCTTTATTTCATTTTTGTGAACAATATTTAAATTCATGAACTTTTTTATAATCCACAAACTTTTTCATATTCATGAAATTTTAGCGCATTAATTTATCTAACTCATGAACTTTTTCCAAGTCATTGAACTTTTAGCTCTGAATTGTTTTTGTGAAATTTATTAACTTTTTTTCCAAATTTCATGAACTTTTTTTATAAATTCTTGAATTGTTTCTCAAATTTCATGAACTTTTAGCTCTAAACTTTCTTTCAAATTCAACAAGATTTTTTCAATTTTTTTGAATTTTTTCCCAATTTCATAAAAAAAATCAAATTTGTGAGTTTTTCAAATTTCATGAACTTTCCAAGTTCACAAACTCTTTTCATCTTTATAAAAAAATTTCAATTTTGTGGTTGTTTAGTGAACTCTTTTCAGATTTATGAAAATTTTGTACTCATTAACTTTTTTTTTCAAAAGTCAACGGCAACTGATCAGTAAGTTAACGTGTCAACTTGTCAACCAGCCAACCAGTTAGAAGCGAGCGAGCGTACTTCGCGTGTCGTTCTTGTCCCGTGCAATCAGTCGAAGTTTTCTTGTGTCGGCTCAGTATCATCACCTTCGACGCTAGTAAGCTAACCTAACGCTGTGAGCGCCGGTTACGATCTCCCCCGCATATGTCTCACCACCGAATCATGTCCAGCACAGTGGTTGTACGCACTTGCACTCGCCTCGCGCTTCTGAGACTTACTGAACTCGCCGAGATCTGTCTTGATCGATGCCCCTCCCTGATCGCCTCGAGAAGACAACATGCTGGTGCAATATCTGTCTTCCTATGTTTTGGAGATTGTTGGCAGAAACATGTATTGATTGATTTGTTGCTAATGCATACAAAGAGAAAGAGTCCATACAAAACTGAAGAGAATGCTGTCACCGGTGCTAAGTTCGAGGAACTTCCCCGAAGCATATTTGCGTTACAGAGAAGAACAAGATATATCTATTGAAGTCATGTAAACGAGATGATTGATGTGAAGGAATTAACCCCTCAAAAGTTTACTGCTGAAGCGAAGCATTTGGTTTGATGTTGTCCGAAGAAATTTACTGCAGCGAGCGGAAGTCGAAGACAAATTGAAGACGTAGTATTCTTTTTGTTGTTCTTCTTTTGTTCATTTGAGTCATAGGACCTCCGTACTACTAAGAGGGTATAGGTTCTCGAAGCTTAGATCCGCTGTGATGCTTAGCCCAAACCTATGTAAGTTGTGAGAGAAATCTCTTTGTGTTCCGAGCAAATACTTGCCAGCAAGAGACTATGATCTTCTTCGCTGCGAGAGATTTTTCTCAGACCGAGGAGTTAAACCATTGTGCTCAAAATCTGACCGTTGGACTCGTGTCGTTCGGCCATTGGCTGCTCTCGATGTCCAATTTGGTAATTTCCCTTCAGGGAAGGCTGCAGCTATAAATAGCCACCCCGCACCAGCTTTGTTCGGTGGCTGCTCCACTTAAGATTTCTGAGAAGATTGATTTGAGCACCCCCTCTCTGAGTGATTTGAGTTTAAGATCCATCGAGAGAAAATCAAGAGCCCACACTTAGATAGTGGTTTAGCATCACAGTAGTTCTGAGTTAGAGTTCTTGTACCTATTAATCTTGAGAGCTGCGCATTCTCTAGATGGATAGGTTTTTGCTCGAGTGTTGAAGAGTTGTTGTCTTCACCGAGCTAGATCTTCAGCAACCAAGAGTGACTGTGGTTTGTGAAGGTCGACCAAATATTGGGAGATCGCCGACAAGGATCTACCACGAGTGAAATCAACTGAAGCCTGATCAACTTCGAGTTGAAGGATAATAGGGTGAAGAGAGCTTATCTTCTGTGTTATAGCCCCTCCAAATAAACGTAGCCCTTTGGCAGAAGGGTGAGCTGGTCTACCAAATCTCTCTGTCTCCATTGAGCACCACTGGTTCAATTTACTTCACTGCATTACTTTCAGCAGTTTTCATATGTGCTCTGTGTCGATAGTTATCTGATCAGTCATATTCGTCATTTGGCTCCATTATCTATGTGTCTGTTATCGTTCGTTGCTTACTTTGCAGCTCCCTCATTTACGTCATTCTATCTTGCAATCTTAGTCCTACTTATTTTCTGTGCTGATCATTTATCTCATTAAAGTTATTCTTCATAGTTGTCCATCGCAGTTCTATTCGATTTCTCTGTTATGCTTTTGTATCTGTTGGCATATTTCTTTACCATCGTTATCATTAAGCCTATCACATCATATGCTCAACCATTATTTCATCCTACACCGATGGTTTCCTTCCTCAATAGTGTGCGTGATTGAATTCATATCTACTGAATCTTATTTCCGCTGATGTGTTTGGGATCATTTCAAAACATTCAAAAGAATTTTTGAAACTCCCATTCACCCCCTCTGGTCGATATACTCTCGGTCCTAACAATTGGTATCATAGCAGGTACTCCCTGTCTCTATTTATTAAAGGTCTAACGTCCTTTGGATTTTTGAGTATGTCGTATGCAGATAGATCCTCGCACTCTGAAAGATTTCCTATCTTCGATGGAAATGACTATCTCTACTGGAAGGAAAGGATGAGAATCATAATTTAGGCTATCAACTATGATCTGTGGCAGATTGTGGAAAGTGGGTTCACTATTCAGTAACTAAACAATCCAGATTCTGATGACAAAGCCAATCTGCAGTTGGATGCTCAAGCAAAAGATATCATCTGTTGCAGTCTATGAAAAGACATTTTCCTTCAATTCCAAAAGCTCGACACTGCAAAGCAAATCTGGGATGCCATAAAAATGCTCATGAAGAGTTCATTGCCAGAATGGATCCCCACACTCAAATTCTTTGTGCTATGTTTGCTAGCTTCAGAAGTCTTTGTAAGGAAAGTGTTATGGAACTCACCGATCAATTGACAAAAATTGTCGAAAGACTTCATCAATGAGGAGTAATTGATATCACCGATAGAGATATAGTAGACAAGCTTCTGAGTGCTCTTCATGAAACCTTCGATCCCAACATAGCTGAAGTCAAGCAAAGACCAGACTATGAAGAACTTCACTATGTTGAGATCATGACGCTGTTGTCCATTCATGAAGAGAAGATGGAACTGGAAAATGCAGATCAGGAACCTTCTTCAGAAGGTGAAGGAGAAATTCTCTCACACTATGACAACTTAGAAGAATAAAATATTAAGAATCAACACACCATTACCAGAGAATTAGAGATGCTAACAGACATGCTAAGTGATCTCAGGAGACAAAATCTATGCCTCACTAACGATGACGAATCTGACTTGCCTGAATCATCAAGAAGGTTATCTCTGAAAGAAATGAAGTGTTTCAAGTGCAAACAATTCAATCATCTCATTGCAAACTATCCCTGCTGGGAAGGAAAACCTAGTAACAGATGGAAGTATCTTCACTACAGTGATTCACACGAATGGGTCATCATACTAAGCTCTAAGAATGAACCGTCCTCGTCTTCTTCGATGAGACCAGTCATTGACGTGAAAGCCAGGGAAACCATCGAGTCAAATATGAAGATAATTTCATAGCTGAATATAGTGTGTGCTGATATGACCTTGGACTCTGAAGAAGAAGCGACAGACTCTGAATCTGATGATGAAGAATTTTACAAAAGGATTGGGAGAAGCAATGCCTTCATTGTCTACGAATCATCGAAAAATTCACTCGAATAAGACTCCGATGATGATGCCTCAAGTGATGATGAACTAATCGCATTCTGTCTCATGGCAAAATCATCTAAGGATCAGGTATCAGCAAAACACCAAAAAATCCATGAGTGGATATTCTCCTGAATACATTGCATATGCTAAACTTGTTAAGATTGCAAAATATCAACATGATGAGCTTGAAATTCTTGAGAAGAATCTTAGGAAAACCGAAGGATTGCTGGTCAAAGGGATGGAGAAGAATCAAAAGTTGATGGAAGAGCTTGACGCTTTTTCTTCAACTATTGATGATCTTTCTAACAAATATGATTCCCTTTCAGTTGACTTCGGGAGTTTATCTGATGAACTCCTTAACAGGAATCAAGAACTCGGGTCTCTGAAAGAATCTCATAATGCGCTTGCGAAAGAAAAAGCTTCTCTCTTTGCCGAGCAATCTGTTTGACTTCCTGATTATTTTGTGCCTCCATGCTTAAAAATGCCTATAACATAGCAATGTTGATTCTCATGCTGAAACTTCTAATGCTATCATTTAGAATGCTGCTACTACTACGCATGATAAGACTAACCCCTCATCCGAGGGATTTGCTGCTATTAGCGAGGAAAATGGCTGGCTAAAGGACTTACTTGAGACAGGAATGCTAAGGAGCCTAAAATGGCATCAAACTCCCTATGATGTTCTCAAGAAGTCAATACTGCACAAAAATCCTCGAAAGGAAGGATTGGGTTTTGAAAGAAAACTCAACGTGGATGGAACCTACTGGACTCCCGAATAGTATCCTCGAATGAGTTGAGTTCTTGCTAAAAGCAAAACACTCGAACCCACAATTCTGTCAGGATATTATACTCCCATTACTATTGTTTCTGATTAGTCTGATGACTCGAACTACAAATTCTTCAAACAACAGAATGGTAAGGTATTTGCTGATATGTTGGTACTAACTGTAGGTCTGGCTCATCCAAGAGGCAAATCTGGGTGAAGAAGTGAATTATTGAAAATCTATCTGTCACTTCTAACCTAATCTGTAGAGCAATTCTCTATGTAACAATGATTATCATTCGTCGAATGACTTAGGAAAACCTTCAAATGGGTATCGATCAAACCTTCGACAGAAGGAGTACATGCGTACCTCCTCAAATCATTATACTCATATCTCTAGAAATAACTTCAATGCTTATTCTTATGATTACTCTTGAAGTGCACATGTGTCTTACAGTCTCGACGAAAGAATGTTCATGCTCAAACGAAGAAAATGAGATCCTTGTTGCCCACACAAGTGTGGGTTACAAAACAGAACTAACCCTTTCTTGCAGATACTATCTCAGTAATTCCTCTCGCTTATCCTTTATCCTGAGATCTATATTGTTGGTGCTAGTTCAATGTGTTTTTCCTTCGTCTCTTTGTCTTTTGTTGTGTTTGAGTATTGTCCGAATATCAACTCACTCGGAGCTCTTTGGGTTTTGTGTTTTCTTTCGTTTGGCTGAGTGTTTTGATTCGGACCCTGTTATCCCTCCATTTTCTCTCGTGCATTTTATGTTGTCCGTCATAAACATGCAACTTGATCTGAAGAAGATTTCAATCTGGCGCTCTTGGTCGTGAATGAAATCAACTTCGAACATTTACCTGTTTTGGCGCTTGCCCTTCTTCAGACCCTTCGGTCTTCCGTTCAATTTTCAAGGATTTCACCAGAAACGGTTGACATGTGCCCACGATCTCACGATCGTGATCTCGTGTGTTGAATGTGGAACGTCCCGTGCTTTTCGGCCATAGATTTCGGAGGAAGCAGTGCCGCCTACGGGCTATTTATATGCCCCTCCGGCGTCTTCTTCCTTAGTTCTTCCTTAGACCCTCTCTCGCTCTCTTCTTGAGCCCGAGCTTGAAGCAACTCCGTCGACGCGCTTTGCCGTGCAACTCCAGCAAAGCCGCGCCGTTGTTGGTCACGCCAGTGTGGTACATCCTCTCCTCCGCATTGCTGTAGCTGATCTTTGCTACCAAGTTAGGGTGCATATGTCAGGACCCTGATCCTAAGTCACACCGGTCTAGCATGTAACACATCATATCACTTTTCGGCCACACGCACGGTATTCCCACGGGTGCCACCTTACCTGGCCTGGGACCGTTGGCGCCTTTTGGCTCATGGATATGATAGTGTCGCTAGCATCCATATGACAAAGAACCCATGCCGACATGACTAGTCGTAAACCCAAGGTGGCACTAACTTACAGGAAGAGGCATACATGACCCAACAACAAACCTGTCGATCATCAACCTATGAACCAAAGTCGTAGCAGCTACCAGGACTTAAAGGAACAACGCATGACATTTCCCTAAAGGGACAGACACATGAATGAAGAAGGACACATGTCGGCCAATCTAAGTGTTCCGGAGCAGTAGCAAGCTACCATGGCTCAGTGGAAGCACTAGGAGACATTTCCCCATAAGAGAGGCTACCAAGAATAAACAACTAGGTTGTCGGATCCCACACATACCAAGCATTTCAATAACATACACACAATATGCAAGATATGTGCAAATACAACATGGCATCACAACAGAACTCTATGACTCAGAGTATTTATCCAATAGGCTCCGAGGAGCCCAGTATTACAAACATGGGTCTCATGAGCCAACATTCAGAGCATACAAACAACGGAAGCATAACATGTCTGAGTACAGACAACTACAAATGAAAAAAGGCTGAGAAGCCTGACTATCTACAAGATCCTCCCAAGGGTACAAGATCGTAGCTGAGGTAACAAGCTAAACGTCGAAGTCCACTCCAAACTACTAGTGAGACTGAAGTCTCTCTGCAAAAACATAAATTAAGAAAACGTGAATACAAATGTACCCAGCAAGACTTACATCAGAACTAGCTACATATGCATCAGAATCAACAAAGGGGGGTGGTGGAGTTTAACTACAGCAAGCCAGCTTTCACTCGGTGGCTATCCTGTACTACGACTGCTGGTAACACTTTTGAGGTGGCGCACACGAGTCCACATATTCACCATATCAATACACCACTATGGATCCGCTCCCGTCACCCTATGAGAAGTCCATCCATAGCACTCACGCTTATCTTGCGCATTTTAGAGTATCCACTTTCACTTGTCTATGAACTATATAGGCAACCCAGAAGTCCTTTACCGTGGACACGACTATTCGAATAGATGATGTTAACCTTGTAGGGGTGTAATTCTTCACACACGCTCTCGCCACTTACCGCCATGTACACGTCATGTATCTCGGCAACCTTCAAGCGGAAGCCTGGCGAGGGTGTCGACCATGACTTGACTAACCACACAAGTCTCTAGTCCAGGTTTATCGCCTATTAAGGTTCCATCTGCAGGGAGTCCGACCGAGGTTTCCACTATGGCCCCAAACGATGTGTGCAGGGTTCCCGAGCCCACCAAACGGGTGCCTCGATACACCATGCCACGAGCCTACCGCATCACAACCCACCCCTAGGGTTAGCGTTGCGCACGACCTCCAGCATACTACAAACACCAGAAACTACTTGCAACTCCTGGATAGAGGAAAAGGGCGGTTAATAAGTTGAGAGAGTCAATTAAGGATCCCAATGTGGGGTAGTAGCTGTTCATGGATCACAAACATAAAACTCAGTTCCTGAGGACGGTTTCAATGAGACAACCCACCATGTACTCCTACATGGCCTCTCACCGCTACCTTTACCAAATCATGTTCACACACTTTGCTCTCAACAGTAGGACATGTTCACAACTTTCCAATTCATCCCCGATGAATCAGACCTGACACAACTCTAAGCAATAGCAGGCAGGACGAACAAGCATGAATGAGTAGGCACATCATGGCTCAAACAAATCCTACTCATGCTAGTGGGTTTCATCTATTTACTGTGGCAATGACAGGTCATGCAGAGGAAAGGGGTTCAACTACCGCAGCATGTAACAGATGAACCGTTGTTGTCCTAATGCAGTAAAAGAGAGTAGGAGCGAGAGAGTGGGATTGTATCGGAATGAACAAGGGGTTTTTGCTTGCCTGGCACTTCTGAAGATAATATAGCTCTTCATCGGTGTCATCGAACTCATCGCTGGAACACGTCTACTGAGGGGGGACAACCACCAGCAACAGAGAAGGAAACACAATCAATGCAATGCGCAATATGATGCATGATCATGACATGGCAAAATGTTGTGATTTGAGCTAATGCAACTAGCAATGATTAAAATGAAGTTGGTTTGAACCCAAGGTTCAAATTTGAACTCCATATGTGAAATTTAAATGCCATTTATATGATTTGTCCTAAACATCAGACATAAGTTATTCTAACATGCATGAAAATGGTACAGATGGAAAGATTGGATTTTTCTGATCATTTTTCATATATAAATTATTTCATTTGGAGTAATGGTTGAATTTCTATGAATTTTTTGAAGTTTACAACATTTTTTGGAATTTCCTGAATTATCTTTAATCCAGAAAATGGTTAACTGCGTCAGCACTATGTCACTGTGACGTCATTAGGTCAACGAACTGAGCCAGGTCAAACCTGACCAGTGGGGGGCGTATGTCAGCGACATAGGAGGTTAAATAGGGTTAATTAACATTAGATTAATCCTAAACTAGTTATATCAGTGGCAGGGCCCACATGTCATCAACACGGGGCACACTAACTAAACGCGATTAACACCTAAACTAATGGTTCCACGTCAGCCAATAGCATTGAATCGCCGGTGACGACAGACTACGGCGGTGCCCGCGCCGGGTTTGCTCTACGGGCCACTGTTCGACTCGCGGAAGGGTGCGTTTGAAAGAGGGGAGTGAGACACATCTATGGGTGGCCATGGTTCGAGTCTTGTGGGGTGGATGAGTCAATGGTGGCGACCAAAATGGCGGCGGACGGAGTCGGGCTCGAGCGGGTGTGGGGCTGCGGTGCTCGAGTGAGCAAATGGGGTGGCTATGCAGCACCTACGGGGCAGCAGAAGCACGCCAGAGCAACTAGTCTGAGCGGAGGGGCTCGAGAGCATGGAGCTCGCCGGCCATGGCAGAGGATGGCGTCAAGTGCTCGCGAGGCGGTGGCTAGCGCGTGAATTAGAGCACTGGGAGTAAGGGGGAAGACGGAGGAGCTCACTGGGATTCCCATGGACGACTCATCGGGCTCGCGGAGGCACCGTGGATGATGAACAAGCGCCGGTGATCTCGGTTGCTCGAGGTAGAAGACGACCATGGTGACGGCATTCGGGGGCGTCCGGTGCCACGTGACTCAGCGGAGATGACGAGGACGTCGTCGCGGAGCTCGTGGACCGGTAGGGAAAGCGAGGGGAAGGCGGTGGACACGGTGGTGCTCGTCAACGTTCTCGGGCACCCATGGCAGAGAGAAGGGAGGGAGCAGAGGAGGGGAGAGCGCTCGAGGGAGAGAGATGGAGAGGTGCAGGGAGTCGAGGCGGTCCTGGCGGTGAAGCGGGGCGTGGGGAGCAGCTACGTGGCTAGCAGGTGGTGGCCGCGGCTCGGCTGTGCGCGCGCCACACACAATGCTAGAAGGCACGGGGAAGACGACGGGCGAGGAGGTGGGCTGGGCCGCCAGCTGGGCCGGCCAGATAAGTGGCCCAGGTGGGCTTCCTCTCTCTTCCTTTTTTTCTAGTTTTCTTTTATCTGTTCTGTTGTTTGTATTTCTGGTTTATTAAAAATACCAGAACACCTCTAAAAATCCTGAAAATAATTGAGGGCACTATTTGAATTTTTCTCAAGAACCCCCAAATAATTTCAGAATTATTTGGACATTTGAAAATATTTGTAGTGTTTAAATGTCCAAATGCAAATACTTATGTGTTAACTCAGTGACCCCAAATGACCTAGAAAAATGTGCACTATTTTTGGCAGACGTTCAAGACCAATCCAGAGATGATGAACATTTTGTGAAGGGCATTTGGGTTCATTGAGACAACTTTCAAATGAACCTGTTATTATTAGGGGGGTGCTAGGGTTTGTCAATCCCCATTTCAAGTTTAAAAAGAATTTAAATATGATGCAACAAACAAGTGCTAGCCCAGTGCAAGGTAGAGCTAGGGCTGTGACAGCATGGATCAGGAGCTAGCCCTGTCTATTTCTCTGTTCTAGGGATGTTCTTACCGACGCGTATTTCTCTTGTTTTATTTTCTGGCGGTAGATCTTTAGGATTCTCTAAGTTGTGACTGGTACTATATGTAGATTTCCCTCGTACTAGCTATCTAAGATCTAGGGTTCATGCGTGTTAATTCGAACGATTAGATGAGTTGTTACTCTGCATTATGGTTTGTTGCAATTCTGTCGACGATATCTTCCAAAAAGTATGCCATGGATTCCTTTGTTGCTTCCGAAAAACTTTCCGTTTTCAGTCAAAATGCTTCTGTGCGTGTTTGTGGCCCATTCCTGTTTTTCCTCGCATTGTTCTGTTTTTCTCTCAGGTTGGTCATGGCACAAAGCTCGGAAGAGCAGTCTGGTTCTGAAGCAGAAATCCCTCAGGTGCCTCAAATGGCTGAACAAAAGAGATTAACTGGTGCAGTAAAACCATCAAAGCGACCAAAGGTACCAAAGAAGAAACCCAAGTCAGAATCTGAAGAAGAGGAAGATGATATTCCCTTTGCTCACAGCCAGCCCGAGGATGAACAGATCATCGATTAAAGATTTTATTTTCTGATGGAAATCCCAAGAAGGGTGGTCGTGGTAGAGAAAGGAACACCGCTGCTGAGATGTCTGATACCGAGACATATAAAATTCCACCTAGAGTTGAAACCACAACCGAACAAATAACAGGCTACAAAGGATTTGTCGGTGTACAGAAGTAGGGGTTCTACTTTGTACCCCTTTACTTGTGCACAGGCAGTCAGAGCCACGCCCACGGCCACACTGAGCATGGCGGATGAGGGAGGCTGAAGCCACAAGACAATCAAAGCAACGCCAAGACAGAGACACGAAGAGAAAGAGGGCGACGTGGACTCTCCCGGCAAGACCCTTGCCGGGGCGGCCTCCACGACCCCGGCAAGGACCTTGCTGGGGCAGCTTGCCCAACCCCAGCGGAGCGTGCCACCCTTGAGCCCAAGGTTCCGAACATCACCAACAACATTTGAACCAAGGCTCGGGAGGCACCTCCATGGTGGCATGCAGATCTTTGTGAAGACCATTAACACACAACATCAGATGAGGACTAGAAGACGAGACCTCTGGCAACATCCTTGCCGGGGACGACCGCGGCGCCACGACAAGACCCTTGTCGCGGACAACAGCGAGGCCACGGCCAGGCCCGCGCACACCAAGACCCCATCGCTGTTCCCATGCAGCTACCAGCCCAGCTAGCCAGGCGGGCACCGGCGTGGCGACGTGCGGTCCCGAGGCCAACTCAGCAAGCACCTGCGTGGTGGCATGCAGATCTTCGTGAAGACGCCGCCACCGCGCCACCTCAGCAGCCTGCCAGCCTACATGGCACCGCCCACCTCGCTGGCCTGGACGCGCATCGAAGCAGGGCGAGGCGGCGATAAAGTGAGGGGGACACCTCAAGAGCGCATGTAATGCATCTTGTCCCGTAATGGCAAGAGATAAACATAGCTACTGTACCCTTTCCACCTCCTGTGTGCCACTGTGGCGCCTCCTTCGACTATAAAAGGAGGCCCGAGGCGTATTGGAGGGGGATTCAGCTCTTTGGGCAAGTGACACTCGATAGCTAGTTGGAGAACACTGATATACACACCAAAGCAGGATTAGGGTATTACGCGATCTCCGCGGCCCGAAACTGGGTAAAATGACCTTTGTGCTGGCTCTTACACCTGCTCTTCTCACAACCCCGCGCTCGCCGACCACAGTAGGGATCCCGTTGATCCCATAGGTGTCGTTCCCATCGACATCTTTGGCACACCAGGTAGGAGACGCAGTTGCGAAAATCTGGTCTAGCAGCTAGTCTAGCAGCTCTTTGTTGCCATGGCTCCCAAGAGGAAGAAGACCATGGCGATCGGCTCATCCGGAGCCGGACTGCCCGTGCCGGTGCGGGCTAGTAGCGGGCTGGTCACGGAAAGAACCCAAGGTGCAACCCGCAAACACCCACACCGCCCTGGCAGTCCAGACCCGGCGAACGGCATCGTTCGTGTGCAGGATGACGGGCCGCACGCCACAAATTCCTGAGACAAAGTCGCGCCCCCCACAGGCGGCACGGGGCCCTCCAGGGGCGGCGCCATGCCGCTCACCAGCGGCGCAGCAACCTCAAAAACGTCTGCACCGGTGCCCATGACGCGCTCTTCCCAAGTCGTGCGAGACGAGCAGCGTTGCCACGCTGGCGACCCCGGGCGCCGACCTGGGAAGAGTCCAATGCATCCTTCATAGGACGGGGGAGGTCAACATGCACGCTGAAGTACTGGCGAAAATGGCGTGCCGCCGCAGGGCCGTGGTAGAGCTCCTTCTAACGTGGTTAGAAGTCAAAGTGCATCACGGTCCACGCAGCTCTCACCACCGCGCACGCCAGCAGAAGCTTTGGCGTGCGCACAGCTGCTCCTTGACTTCCCTCCCACTGCGGAGAAGCTCGACGAGTGGAGAGCCACCATCCGGAGCCTCATCGGCATCGCCAATAAAGATGAGCCGCGACCAGCGGGGCCCATGGGCCGCCGCTCCGTCGATCCACCGCATGCCAACGGTGGAAGGGCCGGGGGTGATGCAGCTACGGTGCACTCTCCTCCCCCACGCCAGCTACCTCTGGTGTCGATCCGTTGTGATGACGCTTGTGATAATATCTCCATAGCATTGTCCGATCCATGGACCCACCGCGATTAGCATTAAGTTCTTCGGGAGCGAGCCCTCGAAGACGCTCGAAACACCATCAAGCACCGACGTGATGCATGCCACCAGTCAGATAGGCGGGCAGGGCCCACTATGGACCACCTGGCACTGGGAGGTTATGGTGGCCTACCTTACGAGGTGGGTTGCCCAGCCTTTACCCGTGAGCTGCGACAGTTCCAGTGGCCCTCCCACCGTACATTCAAGCTCGACATTGGCGAGAAGTACATCAGCAAGACTCACCTGTTGGAGTTCCTCAGCATCTACACCATTGCGATGCAAGCTGCTAGAGCCCGTGACGACAAGGTGCTTGCCAATTACTTCCCATTGGCACTCAAGCCCAATGTTATGTCATGGTTGATGCACTTGCCGGTGGACTCCATTTCTCCTTGGTCGGATCTGTGTCATGAGTTTGTTGGCGCCTTCACTGGAGGTCATCAAGCTCCTGGCCAGGCAACCGATTTGCATAGCATTCCCCAAAAGGAAGGTGAAAACCTGTGCAAGTACATCCAGAGGTTCAGCCGGGTGCAGTATAACATCCCAGATATTCATCCTGCCGCCGTGATCAGCGCATTCCATCAAAATGTGCGTAACCGCAAGATGCGTGAGGAGCTGGCGATGAACAAGGTCAAAGATGTGGCCGAACTTTAAGTTCTGGCCGATAGGTGTGCTCGGGCTGAAGAGGGGAGGAAGTACCCCAGCAAGGATGCTGATGCGGAAACCAACTCCACAGATGATGACACCGCCGACCCGACGAAGAAGGGTCGGTGCCGTAACAAAAAATGCAAGGGCAAGACTATGCTTGCCGTCGAGGGATCCGACGACACCGGCACCATGAAGAAGGCCAAGGCAAGCGACCACGGCAAGGAAGTTGCCGGGTGTGCCGCTTGCCGGGTCTTGGCAGCTGCCGACAAGCCAGGAAGCTCTGACAAGCAGTATTGCAAGATCCACCGCACCAAGGGCCACGACCTCCAAAACGGCCGACAAGTTGGGCTGCTTCCTGAGAAGCAGAAGGCTGAGTACGAGAGGCGGTACAAGGAGAAGGGCCAGGACGGTGCCGAAGGGTCCGTCAAGAAGCATGGCGGCCAAGGAGGCCGCCGTGGCAAGGATAACCAGCAAGAGAGGCCTTCCCGGGGCTGCGACAAGAAGTAGGAAGACGATGATCATGATGAGGATGATGAGTCCGGCGACCACGAGTTCCAGAAAGCTACAGAGGCCATGTACGTTGACGGTGGCGCCTCACTGCACACATCTCACGGCCAGCTCAAGCAGTGGGCACGTGAGATCACAACGATGGAGCCATCACTCGATGCGCTGAAGCCACTA
This sequence comes from Aegilops speltoides, assembly GCA_021437245.1. Classification (NCBI taxonomy): domain Eukaryota; kingdom Viridiplantae; phylum Streptophyta; class Magnoliopsida; order Poales; family Poaceae; genus Aegilops; species Aegilops speltoides. The sequence goes on along the minus strand of CM038144.1, from coordinate 349,040,773 downwards.
AAGTGGTCCAGCACGCCTATCATCTTCGACACAGAGGACCACCCTGATCGCAATACTGCGGTCGGGTGTTTGCCATTGTTGGTTTGACCAACGATCTGCAACCTCAAGTTGACGAAGATGCTAGTTGACAGCGGGGCCGGTCTGAACTTGATCTCGCCTGTTGTGGTCAAAAGGCTGCAGATTCCCGACGGAGACCTCGAGGAGACGGGTACGTTTCAAGGGGTCAACCCAGGAAGGAGTCAGCCGAAGGGCAAGATCACACTGCCCGTGACGAGGTGAGTTAAACTACAGGACAGAGAGGATTGTCTTTGATGTGGCCGAGATCCCCTTGCCCTACAACAGGATCCTCGGACGTCCGGCACTGGCCAAGTTCATGGTGGCATCACATTACGCCTACAACATGCTGAAGATGCCTGGGCCGATGAACATCATCATTGTCCCCTCCAACAAGAAGGATGCACTGATCTGCGCTGACCAACTCTACCGGGAAGCAGTTGCGGCAGCTGCCACCAAGGCACTTGCTCTTGCCGTTGAAGCCCCGGGAGGGAAGAAGACCGGCGAGACCTCTCGCACCCACTCCGGCAAGCGCACCTCTCCGAAGTGTTGTGCTCCCGTCGAGGACGTGCCAGAGGGCTCCACCGGCAAGAGCAAGAAATCCAGAGCTGCACCACTAGAGACTAAGAAGGTGTCCGTCAAGGAGGACGACACAGGAGGGGCTTTCACCATAAGCTCCACCCTAGATAGAAAATAGGAAGGCGAGCTCGTCACCTTCCTGCAGGCGAATGTTGATGTGTTTGCGTGGCAGGCATCCGACATTCCCGGTGTTCCCAGGGAGGTGATTGAGCACCATCTTGCTATCTGTCCTCATGCACGGCCCGTCAAGCAGAAGGTCAGGAAGCAAGCTCTGGAGAGACAAGAGTTCATCACGGAAGAGATCAGAAAGCTAGAAGCAGCAGGCTTGGTGAGAGGAGTGCTCCATCCGGTGTGGTTGGCCAATCCGGTGGTGGTGCGCAAGGCTAACAGGAAGTGGAGGCTGTGTATTGATTACACAGATATCAATAAGGCTTGTCCGAAAGACCCTTTCCCATTGCCGCGCATCGACTAGATTGTTGACTCCATGGCCGTGTGTGACCTATTATCATTCCTCGACGCCTACTCGAGATACCATCAAATTTTCATGACAAGAGAAGACGAAGAGAAGACAACATTCATCACCCCATGTGGTACGTACTGCTTTTTACGGATGCCTTTCGGGTTGAAGAGTGCTGGCTCGACCTTTGCAAGAGCAGTCCAAATTGGTTTTGAGCCGCAGCTACACAGAAATATGGAAGCTTATATGGATGACATAGTGGTCAAAACCAAGGACAAGGCAACACTTGTGCAAGACCTGGAAGAAATATTTGCAAACCTGCGCAAGATCAACCTCAAGCTAAACCCTGAGAAGTGTGTCTTCAGTGTCCCGTCCGGCAAGCTTCTTGGGTTCTTTGTGTTGCAGCGTGGGATTGAGGCAAACCCGGACAAGATTAAGGCCATTGAGTAGATTGAGGCACCTAGGCGGATCAAGGATGTGCGTCAGCTCACTGGCTACATCGCCGCCATGAGCAGATTCATCTCCAAGTCCGCCGAGCGTGCCCTTCCCTTTTTCAAAATCTTGAAAAAGGCGGGCCCAATGGAATGGACCCCGGAGGCCGAGGCAGCGCTGCAGGATTTAAATAAGTACCTCTCCTCCACGTCGATACTCGTTGTGCCTAAGCCACGAGAGCCGCTGCTGCTGTATCTAGCAGCGACGAATCAAGTGGTTAGTGCCGCATTGGTGGTACACAGGGAGGTCGACGAAGGGGCAGCGGCAACGGCAGAGTTGACAAATGTCAAGGCAGAACTCCCCCCCAGCAGGGCCCGGTCTTGGCAGGGTTGGGCCCCCGGCAAGGTCTGACACCAGCGCAACAGGGCCCACACAACCATGTGAAGTGGTGCAGAAGAAGAAGATGATGCAACACCCGGTTTACTTTGTCAGCTCCCTCTTGCAGGGGGCTAGGTCAAGGTACTCCGGTGTGCAGAAGTTGCTCTTCGGCCTCCTTATGGCTTCGAGGAAGCTGCGTCATTACTTCCAAGGGCACGAGATCACCGTCGTCACCCGCCTCCTGTTGCAACGGATACTGCATAACCTAGATGCAACCGGGAGGATTGTGGAATGGGCCTTGGAGCTGTCGAGTTTTGGTTTGAAGTTCGAAAGCACCTCGACGATTCAGAGCAGAGTCCTGGCGGTGTTCGTTGTAGAATGGACCTCGATGCCCGACGAAGAAATCCAGGAGACCACTCTTCCCGGCAAGGAAACAAGTCGCAACTGGGTTATGTACTTTGACGGGGCTTTTTCTCTACAAGGTGCCGGTGCTGGTGTGCTGCTCGTCGCACCCACGGGAGAGCACCTCAAGTACGTGATCCAGATGCACTTTCCCAGGGAGATGTCAACAAACAACACTTCCGAATACGAGGGATTGCTTGCCAGTCTCAGGATCGCGGCAGACCTCGGGGTCAAGAAGCTCATCGTCAGGGGTGATTCATAGCTTGTCATCAGGCAGGTCAACAAAGATTATCAAAGCCCGTTGATGGAAGCCTACGTGGATGAGGTGAGGAAACCGGAGGAGCACATTGACGGTATACAGGCAGAGCATGTCCCTCGGATGGAGAACGACATCGCCGACTACCTGTCAAAGCACGCTGCCCTCAAGCTACCTGTGGAACCAGGTACTTTTGTGCTTCGGTTAACTCAACTATCCGTAGAACCATCAATAGAGCAGAACAAGCGGAGGAAGTCAGGCCCCGGCAAGTACTTCCCCGCCGAGCTCCCTGGAGCCACTAGCGAAGATGTTCCCATGGACGCCGAGCCTGCCGTGGGGCAACCAACTCCGGCAGGTCGCCAAGCCCTGGCTGTAGAGGCAGCCGTTCCCACGGCAGAGGAGATGCCTTTGGTCCTTGCCGTCGAGCCCCAGGCTCCGACATGGGCACAACATGCCGTCCGGTTCCTCCAAACAGGGGAGCTTCCCGAGGAGCAGGAAGAAGCGGAGAAAGTAGCCCGTCGGTCTGCCCTGTACCAGTTCGTTGACAATGTTCTATACAGAAAAAGACTAAACTGAGTGAAATTGAAGTGCATTCCCCAGGAGGAAGGACTGGATCTGTTGGCGGAGATACATGGAGGCATATGTGGCTCCCACATAGGGTTGAGGGCCCTTGCCGGCAAGGCTTTCCGGCAAGGTTTCTTATGGCCCACTGGATGCGACGACACTAGTAACCAAGTGTGAAGCGTGCCAGTTCCATTCAAAGAAGCTTCACCAGCCAGCTCAAGCCCTACAAACAATCCCTCTCTCCTGGCCATTCTCGGTCTGGGGGCTCGACATACTGGGCCCCTTCCCCCGTGCCATCGGGGGCTTTGAGTACTTGTACGTTGCAATCGACAAGTTCACAAAGCGGACGGAGGTGGAAGCAGTGAGGAAGGTGACAGCGCAGTCAGCCGTCAAATTCTTCAAGGGGCTAGTTAGCCGCTTTGGTGTGCCAAACAGAGTCATCGCCGACAATGGCACGCAGTTCACAAGCCACACCTTCATGCAATACATTGAAGACCTCGGCAGCAAGGTCTGTTTCACTTCCGTGCCACACCCCCGGAGCAACGGCCAAGCGGAGAGGGCAAATGCTAAAGTACTACGGGGCCTGAGGACGAAGACATTTGACAGGCTGCACAAGAGCGGAAGACGCTGGATTGATGAGCTGTCGGTGGTTTTTTGGTTGATCTGAACGACGCCAAATCGAGCCACCGGCCAGACACCCTTTGCCCTGATATACGGGGCAGAAGCAGTTCTCCCCATGGAACTCATATACGGGTCACCCCGAGTGCTCGCTTATGATGAGATTGAGCAAGAGCAATTGCGGCAAGATGACGCGACGCTCCTCGAGGAAGATCGTCTTCGGGCGGCTGCGAGAGCAGCACGCTACCAGCAAGCCTTGCGCTGCTACCATAGCCACAAGTTTCATGCCCGAAGCTTTGAGGAAGGCGACCTTGTTCTTCGGCGTGTTCAGTCGGCCAAGAATTCCAACAAGTTGACGCCAAAGTGGGAAGGCCCTTATCGGGTAATACGAGTCACCAGGCCCGGTGCAGTCTGCCTAGAGACCGAAGATGCCATTCCAGTGAGCAACTCCTGGAACATCGAGCATCTTCGCAAGTTTTATCCCTAAGGCCCGGTTGCCGGGCCCCCCAGCAAGCCACTTTCTGTACGAGCCTTGCCGACAAGGCATGTAACCCTCTGTACAAAGCGAGGCGCAGACCCTGAGCATAAATAAACGAAGAGCTGGCGCCCTAAGTCATAGCATGCATGCTAGGTTGAGTCTTTCCCTTGGTTAGGGTTGATAGTGCTCAGCGGCGACTAACCCCTAGCATAGAGGTCGAGTATGTGTCCCTCTGTTCCTTTCCTTCCCCTTTGGTTCGGAGGAACATGAATGTTTCTGCCGAGCTATATGGAAGGAAGAGAATGAGCCGGCACTCGGGCCTCGGCAAGCCAAGGTTGCCGGGGGCTGAAGACACAAGGATCCACCCATGGCAAGCCAAGGTTGGCGGGGGCTGCAGATTCAGATAAGTCTCTTATCCCTTGTTATGCATTTTCGTATATAATTGGGGCGTACGAAACCTCGTTTTGTTCCGAGGCTGTCGTGCTCCCTTTTCCCTACTACCCGAGAACTTTTTCTTGGTTCAAAATTTGGTTGTAGCCGCGGCGGCAAGGAAGCAAGCGTAGGGCCTAACCCTACTTCGCCCTGTCTCCGCCAAGAGCATGAGTATGGTCGAACGAAGTGAGGGAACGGCAAGGCCTGTTGCCGGGTGATGATGTTTATGTTGAAAATAACAAGGATTCGTTCCTTGGTATGGGCTTCGCTCACAGACAAAGGACCCAGCAAGCACCCTTTTTCATTAATACGCCCCATACAGGTACAATTCGTACGGAATGTAAACATGATCAAGGGGATTACAAGTTTTAAATTTAACTAAGGCCCGTAGGCTTACAAACCAAAAATAGATAAGGTGTCCGTAATCCCTTTCTTGTCCCTCTCCTCAGGAAACGGAACAAGAAGGCAAGAGGGCGGAAGGAGCGCCTAGGCGAGGTACCAGCAGCAAAAGGCGCCAAGAGAACATGTTGGCGGCCGCCTAGGGGAGGGCTGGTGATGATGGTGCCGGGAGAAGAGCTGGAAGATGAGGCAGCGGTCCATCAATACGCTACGAAGGCATCGGTGCCATCGTACTCCGACTTGAAGGCCCGCCACCCGCCTTCTCCGCCTTCCCCGACCTTCCCACGCCATCCGCCCAAGGAGGCGACCTCGAGAAGTTCAAGGAACCGGCCCCACCAGGAGAAGGGGCCCAGTGCAGATGGTGCTGCTGCCGGCACCGCCCAGGAACAACAGGTCCGACGCTTAGTTGGACCCGTCATCCTCCCACCTACTACCCTCGTCATCGCTGCCGCTGTCCTCCTCATCACTCTCGCTCGAGGAAGAGTCTTCGTCATCAGAGGAGCTCTCCACGCATCACTTCAGGCGAGTCCCAAAGTCTCCAAAGACCTTGATGGAGAGGAGGCCGTCTTTCATTAGTTTGAAATAGAGAACGAGCCCCGCCGTCAGGCTGTCGATGCGCGCGAAAGTCTTCCATCCGCGACGGACGTACATGACATGAGGGGCTGGGAAGTCAATGTAGGCCCATGTGCCGCTATTCCCACAACCCCTCATATGCAATCTCAGAGCCTGTGGCAGATCAAGCTCCATCTCCCGAGCAAATGGAGTACAGAGACGAAGACGATGATGCGCCGGCCGACGCAGCCTGATGAATAATTCGCGAGGCTGGTCCCCGACGTGGCCCTCCGTTGGGGGTGGGACTGTCGGCGGAGGCGAAGCCGATGCGCCGCCCCGTCCTCCTATTCCCCGAGCGCCACGGCGACCTCAGCCTCGCCCCCTCCCCCTTCCCCTTGTGGCCGGCTCCGCCGCCACGAGCTCTTGGGGAGGAGGAGCGCATTGTTGAGAGGAGACCCTGGCCGCCACCGTTGAAGCATCAGCGCGTCCTCTCGCCATAACAAAAGGGAGGAAGAAGCATGGATGGGAGGAGGCGGGTGGCGAAATGTTGAGCGGTGCCGTCCCTCCCACTCCCTTCCTTATAAAGGGGCGGGGTCAGGGTTTGGCCGCCTCTCTCAGCCAATCCAGCTCATTAAGGTGGCAACAAGCAAGGCCGTCGACCGCCCTTCTCGCCCAATTGAAGGTGCGTGGGTATCAACCCACGCGCGCGTGCCTTCCATATCCCGTGCGCCTGTCACCTGCCCCGTGCCGTGCATGCGGGCGCCGTGGACCTTGCTGGGGTAGCTTGCCCAACCCCAGCGGAGCGTGCCACCCTTGAGCCCAAGGTTCCAAACATCACCAACAACATTGGAACCAAGGCTCAGGAGGCACCTCCATGGTGGCATGCAGATCTTTGTGAAGATCATTAACACACAACATCAGATGAGGACCAGAAGACGAGACCTCTAGCAACATCCTTGTCGGGGACGACCGCGGCGCCACGGCAAGACCCTTGTCGGCCCCCCCGGTAAGACCCTTGCCGAGGACAACAGCGAGGCCACGACCAGGCCCGCGCGCACCAAGACCCCACCGCCGTTCCCATGCAATTGCCAGCCCAGCCAGCTAGGCGGGCACCTGCGTGGCGACATGCGGTCCTGAGGCCAACTCAGCAAGCACCTACGTGGTGGCATGCAGATCTTCGTGAAGACGCCGCCACCGCGCCACCTCAGCAGCCTGCCAGCCTACATGGCACCGCCCGCCTCGCTGGCCAGGACGCGCGTCGAAGTAGGGAAAGGCGGCGATAAAGTGAGGGGGACACCTTAGGAGCGCATTTAATGCATCTTGTCCCGTAATGGGAAGAGATAAACATAGCTATTGTACCCTTTCCACCTCATGTGTGCCACTGTGGTGCCTCCTTCTACTATAAAAGGAGGCCCGAGGCATACTAGAGGGGGATTCGGCTCTTTGGGCAAGTAACGCTCGATAGCTAGTTGGAGAACACTGATATACACACCAAAGCAGGATTAGGGTATTATGCGATCTCCGCGGCCCGAACCTGGGTAAAACGACCTTTGTGCTGGCTCTTAGACCTGCTCTTCTCACAACCCCGCGCTCGCCAACCACAGTAAGGATCCCGTTGATCCCATAGGTGTCGTTCCCACCGATAGGATTCACTGTCACTGGTCAAAGAAATGGTTCAACTATGAGAGTGTCAGAAGGAAATATCAGATCCTATTTGCATTCACTCCTCCATGGAATGACTGCATTGCTGAGGGCTGCCTAGGCCTAGATGATGAAAAAGTTAGGCCACCTCCTCCTGCAAATGCTCATGCCGACTCACTGAAAACAACTACTGATTTTTCCAAAGAAGTGGAAAAGAGAGCCAAGGCCAAGGCCAAGCGTGATGCCAAGGCTGTGAAGAAAAATCAAATTGAACAGAAAAACTTTGAGTTGACCCAGCAAGATGTTCAAGAGAAGAAGGATTAGGCCTCTGCCCGAAAGGAAAGGAAAGCAAGAAAATCAGTTTCCCCTCGAGCCTCCAGAAAGAAATCTATCGCCAAAAAATCCAAGAAGGCAACTTCTGCCTCGTCTGATGAGACCTCTGATGAAAATGTTGCTGATGAAATACCAATGTATGATAAACAAGATCTTCTTGACAAGCCATACCAAACTCCCTCGCCAGCGAAAGCTTCACCTCCGTTGAGAATGTCACCAAGGATTGCACAAGCTCCAGTCTTAGATAAACCTTAGGGTTCTGCTGCCTCGTCTGCAAAGAGAAAGCTACTGCTCGAGGAGAAAGGTGTTGTTTCCATGAAGAAAGCAAAAACCAGTGCTCATGCTTCCACTCAGGAATAGGAATATGAATTCAGCCTCAAGATTGATCTTATTGAAAGTGCTGCGTACGATGCTAAATCAGCTAACTTGAGAAGTTTGGGTCTTCCTGATGATGTTACCGAGCTGGTAACAAAACATTTCACTCAGCTAGGAGAGGTTACCAAGGAACTGAACTAAGTTGTCGAGTATAAGAAAATGCTTAAGAAAATAAGGAAACATGCCAGCACATAATCTGAAAGGAAAAACCTGAACAAGAAAATTCTCAAGCTCACTAAAGCTCTTACAAGTTATGAGGAATAATAAGATTGAGTGGTACTCAAGGCTGAAGATGGATGTTTCTTAGCTATGTGACCAAAGGAATGATGAGATTAAACGTCAAGTAGATCTTGCTCAACTAAGAATAAAAGAAGAAAAGCATCAGAAGGCAAAGGCAAAGCGATCAAACTAGAGGCAATCTCAGATTGCCATATTCAGTACATTGCAACTGATCCACCTATCGACTCAAGTGCTCCTCTGTAACAGATTCCACCATCTCCTCTTCGCGAGGATGATCCCATGCAACAAGCTGAGCCTGCGGTGGTTATCATTCCCCCCTCTGCTGCACAAGAGACTATTGTTAGTGACATCTTTTTGAACAACCATGATGAAGGAAATGTCCAGCCCGAGCAACAAGCCCCATAAGAGAAAATTGATGAAGACACTGAGGTTGAGAAGGCAGTTCCATTGCCACTGAAGGATATGCAGGTTGTGAAGGAAATATGCCCTAGAGGCAATAATAAAGTTATTATTTATTTCCTCAGATCATGATAAATGTTTATTATTCATGCTAGAATTGTATTAACCGGAAACATAATACATGTGTGAATATATAGACAAACAGTATGTCACTAGTATGCCTCTACTTGACTAGCTTGTTAATCAAAGATGGTTATGTTTCCTAACCATGAACAAGGATTTGTTATTTGATTAACAAGGTCACATCATTAGTTGAATGATCTGATTGACATGACCCATTCCGTTAGCTTAGCACACGATCGTTTAGTATGTTGCTATTGCTTCCTTCATGACTTATACATGTTCCTATGACTATGAGATTATGCAACTCCCGTTTACCGGAGGAACACTTTGTGTGCTACCAAACGTCACAACGTAACTGGGTGATTATAAAGGTGCTCTCTGGTGTCTCGAAGGTACTTGTTGAGTTGGCGTATTCGAGATTAGGATTTGTCACTCCGAATGTCGGAGAGGTATCTCTGGGCCCTCTCGGTAATACACATCACTTAAGCCTTGCAAGCATTTCAACTAATGAGTTAGTTGTAAGATGATGTATTACGGAGCGAGTAAAGAGACTTGCGTAACGAGATTGAACTAGGTATTGGATACCGACGATCGAATCTCGGGCAAGTAACATACCGATGACAAAGGAACAACGTATGTTGTTGTGCGGTTTGACCGATAAAGATCTTCAGTAGAATATGTAGGAACCAATATGGGCATCCAGGTCCCGCTATTGGTTATTGACGGAGACATGTCTCGGTCATGTCTACATTGTTCTCGAACCGTAGGGTCCGCACGCTTAAGGTTTCGATGGCGGTTATATTATGAGTTTATGTATTTTGATGTACGAAGGTTGTTGAGTCCGGATATGATCACGGACATGACGAGGAGTCTCGAAGTGGTCGAGACATAAAGATTGATATATTGGACGGATATATTTGGACACCGGAAATGTTAGGAGAAGTTTGGAGCTCCGGAGGTTCTGGAACCCCCGGAGGTATATGGGCCTTATTGGGCCCATGTAGGAGGAAGGAGAAGGAACAAGGGAGGCGCGCCCCAAGCCCAAACCGAATTGGGGAGGGGGCCGGCCCCTTTCCTTCTCCTTCCCCTCTTCCTAATACTACTACTAGTACTACTTCCTAATACTAGTACTCTTTCCTTTCCCTCCAAATAAGATAAGGAAAGGGAGGAAACCTACTTGGAGTAGGTTTCCCCTCCTCTATGGCACGCCCCTTGGGCGGCCTCCTCCTCCCTCCCTCCTTTATATACGGGGTGGGGGCACCCTAGAACACACAAGTTGATCATTGATCGTTCCTCGGCCGTGTGCGGTGCCCCCTCCACGATATTACACCTCGATCATATTGTAGCGGTGCTTAGGCGAAGCCTGCGACAGAGAACATCAAGATCGCCACCACGTCGTCTTGTGGAACTCCCCTCGAGCCTCTCTTGGATTGGAGATTGAGGTGCGTCATCGAGCTGTCGCGTGTCAAGAACTTCGGAGGTGCCGAATGCGGTGCTTGGATCGGTTGGACCGGGAGGACGTCGACTACTTCCTCTATGTTGCGTCAGCGCTTCGCTTGATCTCACGAGGGTACGAGACAACACTCTCCCTCTCGTTGCTATGCGTCACCATGATTTTGCGTGTGCGTAGGAAATTTTTGAAATTACTCGTTCCCCAACAAAGTGGCATCGAGCCTAGGTTTTATGGTTTGATGTTATATGCACGAGTAGAACACAAGTGAGTTGTGGGCGATATAAGTCATCTTGCTTACCGGCATGTCATACTTTGGTTGGCGGTATTGTTGGATGAAGCGGCCGGACCGACATTACGCGTCGCTTACGCGAGACTGGTTTACCACCGTGCTTTGCACACGGTGACTAGCGGGTGTCGGTTTCTCCAACTTTAGTTGAACTGAGTGTGGCTACGCCGGTCCTTGCGAAGGTTAAAACAGCATCAACTTGACAAACTATCATTGTGGTTTTGATGCGAGGTGAGATTGGTTCTTGCTTAAGCCCGTAGCAGCCACGTAAAACATGCAACAACAAAGTAGAGGACGTCTAACTTGTTTTTGCAGGGCATGTTGTGATGTGATATGGTCAAGACGTGATAAGATATAAGTTGTTGTATGAGATGATCATGTTTTGTTGAAGTTATCGGCAACTGGCAGAAGCCCTATGCATGTCTCTTTGTTGCATAAGATGCAAGTGCTAAATAATTGCTTTACTTTATCACTATATGATAGCAATAGTTGTAAGAGCAATAGTTGGTGAGACAACCATGTGATGACACATTGATATAGATCAAGATGATGAAGATCATGGTGTCGTGCGGTGGCGATAGAGATCATGATGATACTTTGGAGATGGAGATCAAAGCGCAAGATGATCATGGCCATATCATGTCACATATTTTGATTGCATATGATGTTTATCTATTATACATCTTATTCTTGCTTTGATTGACGGTAGCATTTTAAGATGATCTCTCACTAAATTATCAAGAAGTGTTCTCCCTGAGTATGCACCGTTGCCAAAGTTCGTCGTGCCCAGACACCACGTGATGATCGGGTGTGATAAGCTCTCGTCCATCTACAACGGGTGCAAGCCAGTTTTGCACACGCGAATACTCGAGTTAAACTTGACGAGCCTAGCATATGCAGATATGGCCTCGAACACGGAGACCGAAAGGTCGGCGTGAATCATATAGTAGATATGATCAACATAAGATGTTCACCATTGAAAACTACTCCATCTCACGTGATGATCGGTTATGGTTTAGTTGATTTGGATCACGTGATCACTTAGATGACTAGAGAGATGTCTGTCTAAGTGGGAGTTCTTAAGTAATAGGATTAATTGAACTTAAATTTATCATGAACTTAGTCCTGGTAGTATTTTGCAAATTATGTTGTAGATCAATAGCTCGCGTTGTTGCTTTCATATGTTTATTTTCATATGTTCCTAGAAAATTGTGTTGAAAAATGTTAGTAGCAATGATGCGGATTGGATCCGTGATCGAGGTTTATCCTCAATGCTGCCTGTAAGAATTATGTCCTTAATGCACCGCTAGGTGCGGACCTATTGCGGGAGCGGATCTGAGGCGTTATGAGCGTTTGGCTAGCTCAATATGATGACTACTTGATAGTTTTGTGCACCATGCTTTATGGCTTAGAATCGGGACTTCAAAGATGTTTTGAACATCATGGACCATATGAGATGTTCAGAGTTGAAGTTAATATTTCAAGCAAATACCGGATTGAGAGATATGAAGTCTCCAATAAGTTCTATAGCTGCAAGATGGAGGAGAATAGTTCGTCGGTGAGCACATACTCAAGATGTCCGGGTATTGTAATCACTTGATTCAACTGGGAGTTACTCTTCCGGATGATAGCGTCATTGATGAATTCTCCAATCACTTCCACCAAGCTACAAGAGCTTCGTGATGAACTATAATATGCAAGGGATGGATAAGGCGATTCCCGAGCTCTTCGCAATGCTAAAGGCTGCGGAGGTAGAAATCAAGAAGGAGCATCAAGTGTTGATGGTTAACAAAACCACTAGTTTCAAGAAAAGGGCAAAGGGAAGAAGAAGGGAACTTCAAGAAGAACAGCAAGCAAGTTCTTTGCTCAAGAGAAGAAACCCAAGTCCGGACCTAAGCACTGGCCGAGTGCTTCTCTTGCAAGCGGTAGTCCTTTGGAAGCGGAACTGCCCCAAGTATTTGGCGGATAAGAAGGATGGCAAGGTGAACAAAGGTATATGTGATATACATGTTATTGATGTGTACCTTACTAGAGCTCATGATAGCACTGGTATTTGATCTTGGTTACATTGCTAATATTTGCAACTCGAAGCAGGGACTACGGATTAGCGAACACGGCAAAGGGCGAGGTGACGATGCGCGTGGGAAATGGTTCCAAAGTCGATGTGATCGCGGTCGGCACGCTACCTCTACATCTACCTTCGGATTAGTATTAGACCTAAATAATTGTTATTTGGTGCGGCGTTGAGCATGAACATTATATCTGGATCTTGTTTGATGCGAGATGGTTATTCATTTAAATCAGAGAATAATGGTTGTTCTATCTATATGAGTAATATCTTTTATGGTCATGCACCCTTGAAGAGTGGTCTATTTTTGATGAATCTCGATAGTAGTGATACACATATTCATAGTGTTGAAACCAAAAGATGCAGAGTTGATAATGATAGTGCAACTTATTTGTGGCACTGCCGTTTGGGTCATATCGGTGTAAAGCGCATGAAGAAACTACATACTGATGGACTTTTGGAGTCACTTGATTATGAATCACTTGGTACTTGCGAACCATGCCTCATGGCCAAGATGACTAAAACGCCGTTCTCCGGTACTATGGAGAGAGCAACAGATTTGTTGGAAATCATACATACAGATGTATGTGGTCCGATGAATGTTGAGGCTCGTGGCGGATATCATTATTTTCTCACCTTCACAGATGATTTAAGCGGATATGGGTATATCTACTTAATGAAACATAAGTCTGAAACATTTGAAAAGTTCAAAGAATTTCAGAGTGAAGTTGAAAATCATCGTAACAAGAAAATAAAGTTTCTACGATCGATCGTGGAGGAGAATATTTGAGTTCTGAGTTTGGTCTACACTTAAAACAATGTGGAATAGTTTCGCAACTCACGCCACCGGAACACCACAACGTAATGGTGTGTCCGAGCGTCGAATCGTACTTTACTTGATATGGTGCGGTCTATGATGTCTCTTACAGATTTACCGCTATCATTTTGGGGTTATGCTCTAGAGACAGCCACATTCACGTTAAATAGGGCACCGTCGAAATCCATTGAGGCGACACCTTATGAACTATGGTTTGGCAAGAAACCAAAGTTGTCGTTTCTTAAAGTTTGGGGTTGCGATGCTTATGTGAAAAAGCTTCAACCCGATAAGCTCGAACCCAAATCGAATGTGTCTTCATAGGATACCCAAAGGAGACAGTTGGGTACACGTTCTATCACAAATCCGAAGGCAAGACATTCGTTGCTAAGAATGGATCCTTTCTAGAGAAGGAGTTTCTCTCGAAAGAAGTGAGTGGGAGGAAAGTAGAACTTGATGAGGTAAGCTGTACCTACTCCCTTGTTGGAAAATAATACATCACATGAACGGTTTGTGTGGCGTCAAAACCAACTAGTGAGGAAGTTGATGATGATGATCATAGAACTTGAGATCAAGTTATCTGAGAACCACGTGGGTCGAGCAGAGTAAGATCCGCACTGAGTGGTACGGTAATCCTATTCGGAAGTCATGCTACTAGATCATGATGAACCTACGAACTATGAAGAAGCAATGGTGAGCCCAGATTCATAAAATGGCTTGAAGCCATGAAATCGAGATGGGATCCATGTATGATAACAAAGTATGGACTTTGGTTGACTTGCCCGATGGTCGGCAAGCAATAGAGAATAAATGGATCTTCAAGAAGAAGACCGACGCCGACGGTAATGTTATCGTCTACAAAGCTCGACTTGTTGCAAAAGGTTTTCGACAAGTTCAAGGGGTTGACTACGATGAGACCTTCTCACCCGAAGCGATGCTTAAGTCGATCCAAATCATGTTAGCAATTGCCGCATTTTATGATTATGAAATTTGGCAAATGGATGTAAAGCGCATTCTGAATGGATTTACGGAAGAAGAATTCTATATGATGCAACCAGAAGGTTTTATCGATCCAAAGGGAGCTAACAAAGTGTGCAAGCTCCAACGTTCCATTTATGGACTGGTGCAAGCCTCTCGGAGTTGGAATAAACGTTTTGATAGTGTGATCAAAGCATTTGGTTTTATCTGAGACTTTTGGAGAAGCTTTGTATTTACAAGAAAGTGAGTGGGAGCTCTGTAGCATTTCTAATATTATATGTGGATGACATATTGTTGATTGGAAATGATATAGAATTTCTGGATAGCATAAAGGGATACTTGAATAAAAGTTTTTCAGTGAAAGACCTCGGTGAAGCTGCTTACACATTGGGCATTAAGATCTATAGAGATAGATCAAAATGCTTAATTGGACTTTCACAAAGCACATACCTTGACAAAGTTTTGAAGAAGTTCAAAATGGATCAAGCAAAGAAAGGGTTCTTGCCTGTATTGCAAGGTGTGAAGTTGAGTAAGACTCAAAGCCCGACCCACTGCAGAAGATAGAGAGAAAATGAAAAGTGTTCCTATGCTTCAGCCATAGGCTCTATCATGTATGCAATCTTGTGTACGGACTGATGTGTGCCTTGCTATAAGTCTAGCAGGAGGTACCAAAGTAATCAGAGTGGATCATGGACAGCGGTCAAGAACATCTGAAATACGAAAAGGACTAAGGATATGTTTCTCGTATATGGAGGTGACAAAGAGCTCATCGTAAATGGTTACGTTGATGCAAGCTTTGACACCGATCCGGACGATTCTAAATTGCAAACCGGATCGTGTTTACATTAAACGGTGGAGCTATTAGTTGGTGCAGTTCAAAGCAAAGCATCGTGGCGGGATCTACATGTGAAGCGGAATACATAGTTGCTTGGAAGCAGCCAATGAAGGAGTGCGGATGAAGGAGTTCATATCCGATCTAGGTGTCATACCTAGTGCATCGGGTCAATGAAAATCTTACGTGACAATCTTGGGCGATTGCCTTAGCGAAGGAATCCAGATTTCACAAGAGGACCAAGCACATCAAGAGACGCTTCAATTCCATCGGGATCTAGTCGGTGGGAGACATAGAGATTTGCAAGATACATACGGATCTGAATGTTGCAGACCGTTGACTAAGCCTCTTCCACGAGCAAAACATGATCAACACCAAGACTCCATGGGTGTTAGAATCATTCTTGTGTAATCTAGATTATTGACTCTAGTGCAAGTGGGAGGCTGAAGGAAATATGCCCTAGAGGCAATAATAAAGTTATTATTTATTTCCTCATATCATGATAAATGTTTATTATTCATGCTAGAATTGTATTAACGGAAACATAATACATGTGTGAATATATAGACAAAGCAGTATGTCACTAGTATGCCTCTACTTGACTAGCTTGTTAATCAAAGATGGTTATGTTTCCTAACCATGAACAAGGAGTTGTTATTTGATTAACAAGGTCACACCATTAGTTGAATGTTCGATTGACATGACCCATTCCGTTAGCTTAGCACACGATCGTTTAGTATGTTGCTATTGCTTCCTTCATGACTTATACATGTTCCTATGACTATGAGATTATGCAACTCCGTTTACGGAGGAACACTTTGTGTGCTACCAAATGTCACAACATAAGCTGGGTGATTATAAAGGTGCTCTCTGGTGTCTCGAAGGTACTTGTTGAGTTGGCGTATTTGAGATTAGGATTTGTCACTCCGAATGTCGGAGAGGTATCTCTGGGCCCTCTCGGTAATACACATCACTTAAGCCTTGCAAGCATTTCAACTAATGAGTTAGTTGTAAGATGATGTATTACTGAACGAGTAAAGAGACTTGCGATGCGAGATTGAACTAGGTATTGGATACCGATGATTGAATCTCGGGCAAGTAACATACCGATGACAAAGGAACAACGTATGTTGTTGTGCGGTTTGACCGATAAAGATCTTCGTAGAATATGTAGGAACCAATATGGGCATCCGGTCCCGCTATTGGTTATTGACCGGAGACATGTCTCGGTCATGTCTACATTGTTCTCGAACCGTAGGGTCCATGCACGCAAGGTTTCGATAGCGGTTATATTATGAGTTTATGTATTTTGATGTACGAAGGTTGTTGAGTCCGGATATGATCACGGACATGACGAGGAGTCTCGAAGTGGTCGATACATAAAGATTGATATATTGGACGGATATATTTGGACACCGGAAAGGTTTGGAGAAGTTTGGAGCTCAGGGAGGTTGGAACCCCGGAGGTATATGGGCCTTATTGGGCCCATGTAGGAGGAAGGAGAAGGAACAAGGGGAGGCGCGCCCCAAGCCCAAACCGATTGGGGAGGGGGCCCCCCTTTCCTTTCTCCTTCCCCTCTTCCTAATACTACTACTAGTACTACTTCCTAATACTAGTACTCTTTCCTTTCCCTCCAAATAAGATAAGGAAAGGGAGGAAACCTACTTGGAGTAGGTTCCCCCTCCTCTATGGCACGCCCCTTGGGCGGCCTCCTCCTCCCTCCCTCCTTTATATAGGGGTGGGGGCACCCTAGAACACACAAGTTGATCATTGATCGTTCCTCGGCCGTGTCGGTGCCCCCTCCACGATATTACACCTCGATCATATTGTAGCGGTGCTTAGGCAAAGCCCTGTGACAGAGAACATCAAGATCGTCACCATGCCGTCATCTTGTGGAACTCCCCTGAGCCTCTCTTGGATTGGAGATTGAGGTGCGTCATCGAGCTGACGCTGTGTCAAGTGCGAGTAACGGTGCTTGGATCGGTTGGACCGGGAGGGCGTCGACTACTTCCTCTACGTTGCGTCAGCGCTTCGCTCGGTCTCACGAGTGCACGAGACAACACTCTCCCCTCTCGTTGCTATGCATCACCATAATCTTGCGTGTGCGTAGGATTTTTTTTGAAATTACTACGTTCCCCAACAGGTTGAGCCCTCCGGATCCAACAAGGAGGATAATAAGGTTGAGGGGGGAGCTAAATGCTTCCTAAGGAAATACTACCCCGGTCACCTCATATGGTTCCCCTACCTAGATGGAGGTTGATCCTGCTCCCACTTCTGCTGCTTCGCAGCCAGAACAGAAAGAAAAGAGATATGAATAGCATGTGGCTCACAAATGAAATGTTGCACCCGTTGTACCCCAGGAACCAGAGAAAGAAGTTGTTGTGAGCTAGATGTCTGAAGAGGTTGTTGTGCCCCTGTCTATTGAAAATGCACCTAAAGAAAAGGCCCTAGTGCCTGAAAGTCAGAAAAACGCTGAAGGAGTTCCAGCACAGGAAATTGAAGGTCAGACTAGTGCTTCAATGCCATCTGCTCCATCGAAGATGAAAAGACCCCTTGCTCCATTCAAGCTAATTGATGAAGATATGCCAACATCTGATGATGTTCGGCCCATGGAAATGAGTGATGAAGAAGTGCTGAAAAATCCCCAGGAATCATTTCTCCTATTCCCTGTTGAATTTGGCCCAAATGGACATGCATTCAATGGGCAACTTCATCTTTCAACACTAGCTTTTCTTTGGAACAAGCCTGTATGAAGGAGAAAGAACTTCACTGTCATCGAGGTTTTGGACTGAAGAACGGGCTATGTACTATGCCCGGATTTTATTCGGAAAGAATCGGATTTTCAATCACAAGATTCTCAACTTTGCTAAGCTCGAAGAAATACCCTGTTTCCACCATGCCATCGAGCTTTTTAAACATGCATTCCTAAAGGGTTTTCCTTCAATCATGGATGGAATCGAGAGGCAATGCATTAGTTATATGCTAATTTGTACATCTCAGGGGAGCTTGGAGATAGCTCAACATGGATCCTTGAATGGATGACTGGAAGGGAAAAGATCAAATGCTCGGCAGATCAGTTTTTAGCTTTGCTAGATCTTCCTTGGTGTGAGTTTGAAAAAGGTCGTGAACACAGGATGCACTACTAGGAAGTGTCCGAAGAACAACTTCACATGCTGATGGACCCCAACTTGGTTGGAGATGAATGTGTTGATGTAGATCCCAAGAAGTTGTCCTATGACAACAAAGTGATGTTTCATATCCTATGCAATTCTCTCACGCCAACGAACATACAAAATTCTATCAATGGCACCATGGGAAATGCTCTTTTGGCCATCTCTCAAGGAGTCCGTGTGACGCCCCCGATTCAATCGTACACTAATCATACACGCAAACATGTACGATCAAGATCAGGAACTCACGGGAAGATATGACAACACAACTCTAAAAACAAATAAGTCATACAAGCATCATATTACAAGTCAGGGGCCTCGAGGGCTCGAATACAAGTGCTTGATCATAAACGAGTTAGCGGAAGCAACAATATCTGAGTACAGACATAAGTTAAACAAGGTGCCATGAGATGGCTAGCACAAACTGGGATCACTACAAAAAAAAGACACACCCGTGACATTTTGGGCCGAACAATTTTTTCTGTCATACTTATGACACTTCTATGACGATAATTATGAATAAACCCGATATCATCATAGATATGGTGGGCTCCTACTTCTATGAAAAAAAATCATGACAGAAAATGGGCTTTTCATCCTGGGCGGGCCAGAGACGCACCTGCATGACAATTCTTTGGGCCATCAATGACGAAAAAAATCATGGTAGAAGTGAGGGCGAGGAAAATTTGGGGAGTTCTCGGTTACGGCGGGTGGTCGGGGTCGAGCGATGCACGCAGGTCTCCGCATTTCTCTCATGTACGCGCGTATGTGCGAGGCATTGACTAACTGAACCCGAGTGATCGCACGTTACTGAACCCGAGCGATTGATCCCTTGGCTATTAACTAAACCCGAGTGATTCATTCACTATTCACTGAACCCGATCGATTCCTTCGCTGCTGCTGCTAACTGAACCCGAGCGATCAATCGCTGCTGCTGCTTACTGAAGATGATCGAGCCCCCGTGCGAGATGTAGCCAGCCAGTGTTGGGTTGCCTCTCGATGAACATTGACAGTTGCTACCGTGCGCGCGGTGTGTAGAACGAGTCGAGACGTGGTGAGTCGAGCCGGTTGGTTGGCTGTGGATGAACAGTTCCCAATGGGGGTTGGATGAACAGGACCCCGTGGTAGTAGGCCATTGCCGCTGCATGAACAAGACCCCGAGGAGGCCACCGCACCCCAGCTGGTTGGGGGTGGATGAACAGGACGCCATGGAGGCTCTGTGAACAGCAGCCGGTGGAGGCTGGATGAACAGTAGTTGTGGATGAACAGTAGCCCCGTGGAGGCTGGAGGAGGTCGAAGGTGGATGAATAGTAGCCCCGTGGAGGCTGGAGCAAGGCAGTAGACGGTGGATGAACAGGACCCCGTTACGACCATAGGCGCTCCAACACAAGTCTGTTTCCTCCGTTTGCGGTACGCCACACCCCTCCCGATCAATAGGACCCTGTTTAGACCGTAGGCACTCGAACAAAAGTCCGTTTCCTCCATTTTGCGGTATGCCGGACCCTTCCTGATGAACATGACCCCGTATCGACCGCAGTCAAACAGAAGGCCCATTTCCTCCATTCTGTGGTACACCAAACCTCGCTTCGGCTGTTCCATCCAAGCCGGTTGGCTCCCGATGAACATGACATATTCCGGCCCAGTCGGTTGCATCCCGATGAACACGACGATGTTTCCTCCATTTCGACCCAGCCAGTTGGCTACCGATGAACAAGATGATATCGTTGTATGCCTTCCAGACCACATCTATATGTACGTACGTAGCCGTATTTACTTTCTTGCAGCATGGCTATACGTATGTGTACACGTTATAGATGGGACTGCGTGTCATGCTACGTCTGCAGCTCTACTATGACACGTGTTGCTCCTTACTCGGCCACAGTTCATCGCTGCAGAGGGATCGATCGACCAGTATGTACATACATGTTCGCGACCAGACAGACAATGCTACGTACGCTTCGACCGGGTGGGTCCCAGCTGTTAGGGAGGATAAGGACGCACTTCCTTGCGTGCGAAGATATAGCTGATGGGTCCCAGCTGTCAGGGGGAATCTTTTTTTGTAGTATGGACGCACTTCCTTGCGTGTGAAGATGTAGCTGGTGGGTCCCAACTGTTAGGGGGGAAACATTTTTTCACGAAATACGGTAGCCCGTCCGGTGGGTCCCTGCTGTTAGGTGGAGGAACCATTATTTTTGCACGTAATAAGGAGGCACTTCCTTGCTACGGCCGTGGACCCAGCCGTCAGCCTCTCCACGTATAGTACTCTTCCGATGGAAGTCGTTCCTTGACCACATTGACCACGCCGCGCCGAGAGCACTAAGGTGGTGGAAGACGGTGAGGCCTAGTAAGGGGACGACGCGGAGCAGGGGAAGACACGGCAGTGGATGCCCGCGCAGAGAGGAGTACGAAGGTTGACTGGTTCGGCTGCGGTGTGAGGCTGCCGTCACCGCAGAATAACATGGGTTGTTGGTGACTAGAGGGATGGCCTGTCCAGTGGTTGGAGTAAGAGGGGGCGGTGAGGCCTGCGTGGCAACACAGCCGGCCACGGGAGGTGGGAGCAGGCGGCATGGCCCGCGATGGTTTGGGCGGCTGGAGCAAGAAGACCAGAGGTTGAAGAAGCACGACCGCCATTGGATCGCCATCGTACGGTCACTGCAGCCAGAATCATTTATATTGACTAACTTGACAAAGCCCTGCATTCACGTCAACTTAGTAGGCCCACAAGTCAGTCTCCAAATATGGTGGGTCCCACCTAGCAGTGAGGGTCTTCATTTTTTTGTGCGTAATAAGGAGGCACTTGCGTGTGAAGGGATATAACTGGTGGGTCTGAGCTGTCAGCGACAGGAATGTTTTCTTCGCGAAATACAAAGGCCCTTCCGGTGGGTCCCTGTTGTCAGGTGGAGGAATCATTATTTTGCGCGTAATAAGGAGGCACTTCCTTGCTGCGGCCGTGGACCCAGCTGTCAGCGTCTCTACATACAGTCCTCTTCTGATGGAAGTCATTCCTTGACCATGTTGAGCACGCCGCGTTGAGAGCACCAAGGCGGGGACGACGGTGAGGCCTAGGAGGGGAATGACCAGGAGCCGGGGAAGACTCGGTAGTTGCTTCCCACACGGAGGGGACTACGAGTGTTTACTGCTTTGGATGAAGTGTGAGGCTGCCGTCGCTGGAGAATAACAGGGGGTGTGGGTGAGTAGAGGGAAGGTTTGCCCAGTCATAGTATGGTCAGTCTGTGAGGCCTATGCGGCAAAGACAACCGCCACGGAGGTCGGAGCGGAGTAGTATGATGAGCCTAGTTTGGTAATTGGAGCAAGAAGACCAAAGGTTCAAGATGCAGCACGGCTGTTGATTTAACATCCAACGGTCATTGCATCTAGAATCATTTTGACTAAGTTGACAAAGCCCGTACGCGTCAGTTTAGTTGGCCCACAAGTCAGCTTCCAAATCTGGTGAGTCCCAGCTAGCAGGGGGATCATTTTTTGCTCATAATAAGGTGGCACTTCCTTGCGTGCGAAGGTGTTTTCTGGGGGTTTTAATTTCTTATTTTTGAGTTAGAATAAAAATAAAACAATTTAGCATCTTTGGTACAATCTATATTTTTGCGAAATGGATCACAATAAAGCTCGTGGGTCCCAACTGTCAGGGAGAGGTATCTTTTTTCCACGTAATAAAGGAAACACTTCCCTGCGTGCGAAGATGTAGCTGGTGGCTCAAACCTATCAGGGGGAGAAATCATTTGCCTTTGCATAATGAGGGACTTGCTCGCGTGCAGCCATGGGCCACGCGGGTCCCTACTGTCAGCCACGCCGTGCTGAGAGAATCAACGTGGTGGACGATGGCGAAGCCTAGGAAGAGAACGACCCGGAGCCGGCGAAGACACAACAGTGGACGCCCATGCGGAAGGGACTACGAGGGTTCACTGGTTGGGCTGCGGTGCGAGGCTATCATCACCGGAGAATAACAGGAGGTGTTGCTGAGTAGAGGAATGGCCTGGACGGCGATGGGAGTAGGGTGGGCCGGTGAGGCCTGCGCGACAGCACAGCCGGCCACGAGAGGCGGTAGCAGGCGGTACCGCCGGCAGTGGTTTGGGCGCCTGAAGCATGAAAATACGAGATTGAAGAAGCACCATAGCCTAGATGGACATCCAACGACCACTGCTAATAGAATCACGTGTTGACTATAAGTTGACAAAGCCTTGCGTACGCATCAACTTAGTAGGCCCACAAGTGACTATCACATCTGTGGCAGAGAACATATAGCCCATTCGTGATTTTTTATAATGTACATCCCATTTTTTACTTCTAATGGAATTTACTCAGCCCATTTACTGTTTATTAAAATTATAACCCATTTTCTAGCCAGGACTTTGTTAATAATTTTAGCCAACTGCTCAAAAAAATTCAACAAAATTTCTAACATTTTGATGGGATCCGAAATATTTTTTAACCCGAAATTTAAAGTCAGATTAAATATAATTTCAAAATAGTTTGTATTAGGTCAAAATCCAACGAAATTTTGCGTGCGCAACAAGTAATGAAATTAAAATTTTTACCTTTTTTGACAAGAATAAAAACATGTACATGTTCGATGCGTTTTTTATATTTACAACCAATTTTTTTAATTACATCCCATTTATTATTTCTTAAAGCCCATTTTCTTGGCAAGTCTAATGTGGCGCGGAGAATAACAAGTTGACCTGGGTTTGGTATTCCGCAAAAAAAGAATAGCTGGGCTAGCCATTTTCACATTTAAATATTAATATCTGGGCTGGATATTTGGTCAACATAAAATAATAGCCTGGGCTAGATGGGCCACAGCCCGCCCAACTGATACCCTGCTCCTCTAAACAACAAGAAAAACATCGCTCAAGAAAAACTCTGCTCACACCTCAAAAACACAAATACTGCTAGAGCTGCTGGGTCCCAGCTGTCGGCTGCTCCTTGTGCAATTCTCTCTTTTATTGACTATATAGGTTGACGATGGTGTGGGACCGTGATGTCAGGAAACCAGGAGGAAGGAAAAAATATAGTTGTATATATAATAAGGAGGAACTTGCGTATGTACGGTATGGCCCTGGTGGGTCCCTACTGTCATCCTCTCCAAGTAAAGTCATCTCCTGATTCCTCATGTTCGTTGACCATGTTGACAAGGCTCAGTGGCATGGCGAGTGCAACAACTTGAATGATGACAGAGAGGGCCTCACGGGCCTACGGATGGTCTGATACAGCGCCCGCTGCTCATTCAGGAAGCTAGGATCATTGGACGCCTATGAGCACCTTCAAGAGACTGAGCCGGCATGAAACGGCAATGCCGCGATTGGGAGCTCTGGATTGTTTCACACCTGTATTAAGATACAAGTGTAATTTACTCGTCACCGAAAACAACGCATAAAATACAGGCATAATGAAACCAACGGCCCGAGGTCTGTAACGAAAACCAGTGAGTTACGCGTGTAATTTGAGAGATCAGTGTATATTTTACTAGTTGAAATCAACCAACCAAGTGCTTCGCCCAAGTCCATCTGCTTTTATTTACAAGCGTCAGTTTTACAAGCGGTTTTGGTTGGAAAACGATGATCCAATCACGACCTAAGATGATGAGTTGGTCAGAAGATCATATGGTTTCACCTCTAACCTACCCGAGTTGTTGTATAGGCTATGAATGAAACATAAAACGATGAACTTCTTAAGCATAGAAACAACGGTAGAGGATATTTGATATTTCACAGTAAAGGGCGTCCCACTCAAAAATATCAAATGCATGTCTTTGACGCTGCTCACAGCAAAGGGCGTCCCACTCAAAAATATCAAATGCAAAGGATCTTCATCAGTTTGTCATCTCATAGTCTGGTGGCTCAAGGTGACGACGAATGATTAGAGAACCATTTGATGTATTGTGCACAATGAAGTATTATGGAGGACACGAACCATCTGCACATTTTGTGCAGTTCCACTAAAATCAAGCTAAGCGTCCTTGTGGATTTCCTATTTATATGCTGCACACACATGAATATTGGCCCCAGTGTCAACCCACCAATCGGTGGACTGACAAACTAAAAGTACGATCAACAGATTACCATACCCAGATGCCCCATCATTGTTGCTTAGAGTGACATTGACAGACTTGGAGTCCTGTCCTAGCTTCTTGTACTTGTTGGGGCACTTGTTTGCCAAGTGTTCCTCTGAACCACAAGTAAAGCAGTAATCTCTCTTTTTGACTCTTTCTTCTTACCCTTCTTAAAGGTAGTATTCTGCTGGATAGAGTTCTTTCCCTTGAACTTGGGAGAATTCTTCTGCCTTGAAGACGTTTGTAGCTCCATTTAGACGGGCATGGTTTGTCATCAGTTTGCACATTGTAATGGTACATGGGAGACAGATTAACCAGCGTATCTTTTGTGCAGTACCATTAAAATCAAACAATGGTTGGAGAACCATTTGATGTATTGTGCATGATGAAGTATTATGGAGGACACGAACCATCTGAACATTTTGTGCAGTTCCTCTAAAATCACGATAAGCATCCCTGTCTGCATAAATACAGAAAACGCGTGATGAATATAATAGTGGTACTAGTTGATTAAACATATGCTTACAACTTTAATCATCTTCATTATCTTAATAGGAAAAGATAGCAATACAATAGCTTGAATTAAACATTTATTCAAAACAATGCAACAATATAATCAACACAACATAAGAAATCATGATCATGTGGGTGAAGGCCGATACTGACCTCGTTTGTTACAGCTGCGTTGGTGACTGACTTGGTCATATCTTTCATTGTGGAGTGACTTTTGCACACCACATGCTTTTGACTTGAGTTTTCCTTGGTCTACAGACTAGTCATGTCACAAGCATCTACAATACTCTAAAGCTTCTCGATCATTCCTTCTGTTATGTAGCGCAAACAGTGATTGCTTCTTTTTGCAAAGTGGTAAGACCAACTAGACCCAGTAATGCAACAGTTTGCCTTAAACACATTGGCTCCTTTTGTGCAGTTCAACTAAAATCAAAGTTGAAATAAAACCGAGCAAAAGTTTTGATATTCATGTATGCAACAATAGGGATAAGGGAAACAAGTACTGAGAAATAATGGTGGATGACTTATAGTCCCAGAAGAAAAACATCTACTGATCTACATTATCTTAATGGGAAACAAAGCAGGAGAGTAGCAATTCTAAACCAATGTGATTCATTCATATTAGTTGAGACATTATCTCAACAATGCCTTGTTTCAACTTGTATAAAGAACGACAAAGCAGAAAAGTACCATTCCTAAAACAATGCGACTGATTCATATTAACAGAGACATTATCTTAACAATACCTTGGTTAAACATGTAGAAAGAACTACAAAGCAGGATAGTACCATTTGTAAAACACTATAGCTGATATATAATAACAGAGACTTTATCTCAACAATACTTTTTTTAAACATGTACTCCGGCCGATCCCTAACAGAAATGGTACTCCCGCCAATCCCTAACAAGTGTTGCAGTTTTGAACTAAGATTCAGTAGTTAATTCTGAGAGTGGCATTGCTTAATTTTACCAGTGGCATTAGATTAACAAAAAGCATAAACAGTTCCAGGGGAGAGTGGGCGCAACAACATCATGTGCTTCCATGTACTTATAAAGGGGGTGATGCAGAGTTCTGTTGTAACAAAGAAACAAGCATCATGTCTGGATTGGGACAATTTTTGCTCACTTAAGTGGTAAAAGACAACAGTTCAATAGCTTAAATTCAACATTTATCCAAAACAATACCAATACAAGTAGCACAACATCTCAAAGCACACTGCACTATCATGTCGATGAAAGTCGGTACTGACCTTTCTTGACCAAGATTTGAAACAACTCGCGATGACTTGAAAGAAATCTCGACACATGTATGGAAATCCGATCTCCTTTTGCATAGTTCCACCAAAATTAAGCAAAGTCGCTAGTGTGCCATTCAAGTTGAACTGCACAAAACACTCTTAAAACAAAAGTGTTAAGCGTAGCGAAGCAAAATGTCACAATAGCAACAAGTTGAATAGTTATCCATGTTTTAACAGAGGCAAAAAGGAAACAATTACTGGCAAATAAAGGAGGATGAAACATGCGGCCACCAAAAGAAGAATCTACCTTATCTTGATGGAAAACAAAGTATAGGACAGTAGCATTTCTAAAACAGTTGCATTGATTCATACTAACACAAAAATTCTCTTAAAATAACATTCGTTAAAAATGTAATTTACTTTTAACAGGCATTGCTTCAATTTTCCAACGGCATTCTTAGATTTACAACATCAAAATAGTTGTATGGAACATGCGACATGCCAGCACCATGTGCCTCCACACGTATAAATGGGTGATGCAGAGTATGTTGCCAAGCAACATATCTGCATTGGTCCCATATTTTTTTGTCTTTGAACCTTTTTCCTATGTGAGGGTAGCAAATCTAGTCCTGGACAAACTACCCGACCCCTAGTTTCTTTCCTTTTTCAACAAAGAGATCGGTTCCTTATAGATGTGTGTATTGGGTTACCCCCTTTTCCCCTTTTCGACCAACAAAGCGGCTGGATAGCCAGTCTATTCTAGTTTCACTCCCTCCTTCCTTCATTGAACCAAGTCCTAGATTCATGCTCCACCCCACCCCACCATTCTTTCCTCTTGGAACCAAGACCTAGATTCGACTACATAATCAAAAAAGACCCGCATGCAGCTAGAGCAATGACGGTTTCAAAGAAAGTTATACCTTAGGGTCGTCGGGATGTGGCTAGTTGTGCGGCGGGAGGCTAGATATGACCACACTACATACGACAGTGAGGAAGAAGGGGTCGGTGGCCCTCCTGCACATGCGCTGGGTGAAAGAGAACATCACAGTCGGAAGTGAATTGCCTCCCTCGCCGAAGGCGGCAGAGTGAACGCTGCACCTCGTCCCCTTCTTGGTGCGATGGGATCCAGACGACACCTTCACCAGCTGTGGGGGGGGAGAGACAGTGGCCAATGCAGTCATGTTTAGATCTGGTGAAGAGGGTGAGAGACTGTGAATATAGCAAACCCTAGCAAAGGAACGCTGAGCCTCCAGTGTGTATATATATGTAGTGCGGCGAGAGTGTGGAGAGTGCAAACCCTAGTGAACAAGCACTGAGGCTCTAGCCTATATAGTACTTATATAGTACTCGTGTATACTACTAATATATAGTGGAGTGGTTTTCTTTTTCTCTCCATAACAATCATTTTAAATTGTGTAAGTACGAAACAAAACTCTTTATTTAACGTACCAGTGAAGAAAACTACTTACGATGAACTAATGATCGACGCATCCTGGTCGCACTTCCTGTCCTTCATGTGCGGTACACTACCCTCCGTTAAGTGAACAACCACACATGGGCCAAATTGTCGAAAAGGTGTGAGAGTGTGTACAAATAAATAATTTTAATTTCAATTATCGGAAAGGTTTGAGAGTATGTGCAGTTTGCCCTCTCTCAATAATTATGGTTTGTTGTGTTCGGCCTAAACTTAGTCAAACTTTATGAAGTTTGACTTTAGTCAAATCTAATATGCAGAGTAAATAAAAATGGAGGGCTACTATGTCCATCCAGGTTTTTAGTCCACACCATATTTTTAATCAAAGTCTGATCACATATTTAGTTAATAGTTGGACAAATAAAATTACAGGGGAGCTGAAGACAAAGTTGTGAGAAGGCTTAGAAATCAATACAAAATTTATGCTCTTAGTACCAACATTGATGCTTCTTCGAGGAAACATTTGGTTCATAGCCAATCATGTGATAAAATTGCACCAACGTGAAAGACGACTGCATCTCCAACGCAACGAAGGTGAACTGATGAAGGATATCATCTTTGTGGGTAACAAGCAAAGAGCACTGATGGAAGATAGCTTGTTTTTTTGTCAAAAATCCATCAGCTTCACCAGCTGATGCAACCATGAGCATCGATAGGTGATCGTGGTGATGCATCATCAATTTGGAATCAACTTTGGGTGAGGCACCAATGAAGTTCGACAAATCCTCACTGTGGTCTGTTTCTTCTTGGTAATCAAGCTCGAGGAAGGAAGAACCACGTGGTAGAGGACAGTGAGGCGGAACAACAATGGCATTCCAATTTTCTGCAGTTCCACTAAAATTGAGGAAGACAAGCTCGGGTATGGAGATGTGCATCGTTGTTTGCAAAAATATAAAAAAGGGATATAGTGTTGTTACTTTGTTTTGGCAGTGATACAAAATTAACAATAACATCTAATTTGTTAATAGGAATTAATGAAAAGTACACCAACAAACAGAAGCATCATGATTATCTTGATGGGAACTAAACTAGGATACCCAAGAAAAAAAGTAGGACATAAGCATTTATCGACGCCTCTGGATTGACATCGACATTACATAAAAGGGATGTCACTTTACCATGGGCATTGCTTCATTTAACCAGTGATAGTATTAAATTAGCACAGCATTAGGAGCATATGGACAATGACCGCACAACCACAATGTACTTTTTGTCGAAAAAACACGTATACTCCACCGAGGCATAAACCAGGACAACTATTTGAGTGGCCTTTCCTCTATAATAGTAAAAAAATAGGTGATGTTGGACCAGCCAACGAACCCTAGATACTGTACATGGGGAGGTGGGGAGTTATGGCATAGAAGAAAACCCGCATGAAGCGACCTGGGGAGCTGGACCAGTACAATGAAGCATGAAATCCAAAAGAAGTTATACCTCAGATGGACGAGATGTCGCTTAGGCAGGCAGGTGGGATCTGCCCACACAACGACAACGAACAAGGCATTAGAGGACCTTCGTCCGCACCAGCGCCAGCTCAGAGAGGACGGTGCACATCAGCTTCGTCCATCGCCGACGGTGACAATGTCAATGCTGCACCTCCTGACCTCCTGCAGCGGACGGGATTCGGCCGGATCTGTGACCACCGGTGAGGAGAGAGATAGAGTGCACACTGTCATCTTGTTTAGATATGGAGAGGGTGAGAGAATGAGACGCGAGAAACCCTATCAAACAAGAGGCTATATATACAATGGAGTAAAAAATCTCTCCATAGCAGTGATTTTAAATAGAATAAGCGCATTCCCGAAAAAAAACAAAAACTGGTGGACAAAACTTTTTTTAATGTACCAAGAAAGAAAACTTGATTAAAAACACGCCCCCGCTTCCAGGTCGCAGTTTGTATCACTCACGTGTGGTCCCCGACCCTCCTATATTAAGTGAACAAATTAAAGGGTAAAATTATTACGTATGTAAGCTGCCTCTTCGTGTACAAATGCGCTCCTTCACGTACTCGCAGATATCTCGGAGGCAGAGTGAGCGCGTGTACATTTCTTCTTGTATGTCGCACTCCATTTATCTCACTTCATATTATTTCCCACACCTATGATATTCCTATCCTAGGAACAAAATGAGGCGGTACTAAGTTTGAGTGTGTGTAGGGAGAACGAGACATCGATGGTGTGTATGGGCGGTCGTGAGAGTCGTCGCGCACACACACATAGACATAGACATGCATATCCGTGTTTACGTAAAATTCCATCTCCATCTCCAATCATATTTGTCCAACTGGCACATTATTTACATTATTAATTATATACACAACAATATTTACGTACAACATCTCTTGTTTGCGGGCGTCCGGGTGGCTGCCACGCCCACTCCTGACCAACACGAACCCTCTTCATCGCCCGCGCGTGCTTCCCGCCCGAAACGCTCAGTGCCGCATTCATGCCCGGCTAGAGCGGACGTGGCCTCTCACTGGCATCGGCATTGAAGCGGCGCGCCAGCCGAGAGAGCGCCGCTCGCGCCACTTCCCGGTGCACGTGACTGCTCCGCATTCAAAGGTCGCCACGGCCGGCCACAACATTCATGTAAAAAGTTCTTGGGAGTCCGTGTTACAACTAGCTGTCCTCCCCTGATGTCTACTATGCAGCCTTCTCCTTGTAGACGTTGTTGGGCCTCCAAGTGCAGAGGTTTGTAGGACAGTAGCAAATTTCCCTCAAGTGGATGACCTAAGGTTTATCAATCCGTGGGAGGCGTAGGATGAAGATGGTCTCTCTCAAGCAACCCTGCAACCAAATAACAAAGAGTCTCTTGTGTCCCCAACACACCCAATACAATGGTGAATTGTATAGGTGCACTAGTTTGGCGAAGAGATGGTGATACAAGTGCAATATGGATAGTACATATAGGTTTTTGTAATATGAAAATATAAAAACGGCACAAACGGTATTGCAATGCTTCGAAACAAGGCCTAGGGTTCATACTTTCACTAGTGCAAGTTCTCTCAACAATTATAACATAATTAGATCATATAAAGATCCCTCAACATGCAACAAAGAGTCACTCCAAAGTCACTAAAAGCGGAGAACAAAAGAAGAGATTATGGTTGGGTACGAAACTACCTCAAAGTTATCCTTTCTAAACGATCTATTCAAGAGTCCGTAGTAAAATAACACGAAGCTATTCTTTCCATTCGATCTATCCTAGAGTTCGTACTAGAATAACACCTTAAGACACAAATCAACCAAAACCCTAATGTCACCTAGATACTCCAATGTCGCATCAAGATCCATGGGTATGATTATACGATATGCATCACACAATCTCAGATTCATATATTCAACCAACACAAAGAACTTCAAAGAGTGCCCCAAAGTTTCTACCGGAGAGTCAAGACGAAAACGTGTGCCAACCCCTATGCATAAGTTCACAAGGTCACTGAACCCGCAAGTAGATCACCAAAACATACATCAAGTAGATCACATGAATATCCCATTGTCACCACAGATAAGCACTTGCAAGACATACATCAAGTGTTCTCAAATCCTTAAAGACTCAATCCGATTAGATAACTTCAAAGGGAATACTCAATCCATTACAAGAGAGTTGAGGGGAAGAAATACCATACGATCCAATTATAATAGCAAATCTCGTGATACATCAAGATCGTGCCATATCAAGAAGACGAGAGAGGGAGAGAGAGAGAGAGAGAGATCAAACACATAGCTACTGGTACATACACTCAGCCTCGAGGGTGAACTACTCCCTCCTCGTCATGGAGAGCGCCGGGATGATGAAGATGACCACCAGTGAGGGATCCCCCCTCCGGCAGGGTGCCGGAACAGGGTCCCGATTGGTTTTTGGTGGCTACAGAGGGTTGCGGCGGCGGAACTCCCGATCTAGGTTTCTTTTGGGGGGTTTCTGTATTTATAGGAATTTTTGGCATCGATCTCACATCAGGGGGGGGTCTCCGAGTCATCCACGAGATAGGGGGCGCGCCCAGGGGGGTAGGGCACCCCTCCACCCTCGTGGACGGCTCGGGACGCTTCTGGCCCAACTCTTTCACTTATGGGGTTTCTTTTGCTCCATAAAAAATAATCAAAATTTG
Source organism: Aegilops speltoides (assembly GCA_021437245.1). Lineage (NCBI taxonomy): Eukaryota > Viridiplantae > Streptophyta > Magnoliopsida > Poales > Poaceae > Aegilops > Aegilops speltoides. The sequence goes on along the minus strand of CM038144.1, from coordinate 349,009,060 downwards.
GCACGTCAATTGGACTCTGTTTGGTATTCCTTTTCTGTAAAAGTTAAAAACAAGGAAAAAACAAAAACTGGCACTGGGCTCTAGGTTAATAGGTTAGTCCCAAAAATCATATAAAATAGCATATAAATGCATATAAAACATCCTTGATGGATAATATAATAGCATGGAACAATAAAAAATTATAGATACGTTGGAGACGTATCAAGCATCCCCAAGCTTAATTCCTGCTCGTCCTCGAGTAGGTAAATGATAAAAGCAGAATTTTTGATGTGGAATGCTACCTAACATATTTATCAATGTAATCTCTCTTTATTATGGCATGAATATTTAGATCCATAAGATTCAAAACAAAAGTTTAATATTGACATAAGAACGATAATACTTCAAGCATACTAACAAGGCAATTATGTCTTCTCAAAATAACATGGCCAAAGAAAGCTATCCCTACAAAATCATATAGTCTGGCTATGCTCTATCTTCATCACACAAAATATTTAAATCATGCACAACCCCGGTTTCAGCCAAGCAATTGTTTCATACTTTAGTATTCCCAAACTTTTTCAACTTTCACGCAATACATGAGCGTGAGCCATGGACATAGCACTATAGGTGGAATAGAATATGGTGGTTGTGGAGAAGATAAAAAGGATAAGATAATCTCACATCAACTAGGCATATCAATGGGCTATTGAGGTGCCCATCAATAGATATCAATGTGAGTGAGTAGGGATTGCCATGCAATGGACGCACTAGAGATATAAGTGTATGAAAGATCAAAAGAATAAACTAAGTGGGTGTGCATCCAACTTGCTTTCTCACGAAGACCTAGGGAAATTTGAGGAAGCCCATCATTGGAATATACAAGCCAAGTTCGATAATGAAAAATTCCCACTAGTATATGACAGTGATAACATAGGAGACTCTCTATCATGAAGATCATGGTGCTACTTTGAAGCACAAGTGTGGTAAAAGGATAGTAACATTGCCCCTTCTCTCTTTTTCTCTCTTTTTTCTTTTTTTCTTGTTTTTTGGCCTTCTCTTTTTTTGGCCTCTTTTAGTATTATTTTTTATTTTTCGTCCGGAGTCTCATCCCGACTTGTGGGGGAATCATAGCCTCCATCATCCTTTCGTCACCGGGACAATGCTCTAATAATGATGATCATTACACTTTTATTTACTTACAACTCAAGAATTACAACTCAATACTTAGAACAAAATATGACTCTATGTGAATGCCTCCAGCGGTGTACCGGGATGTGCAATGTAACAAGAGTGACATGTATGAAAGAATTATGAAAGGTGGATTTGCCACAAATACGATGTCAACTACATGATCATGCAGAGCAATATGACAATGATGAAGCATGTCATAATAAAGGGAACGGTGGAAAGTTGCATGGCAATATATCTCGGAATGGCTATGGAAATGCCATAATAGGTAGGTATGGTGGCTGTTTTGAGGAAGGTATATGGTGGGTTTATGGTACCGGCGAGAGTTGCGCGACACAAGAGAGTCTAGCAATGGTGGAAGGGTGAGAGTGCGTATAATCCATGGACTCAACATTAGTCATAAAGAACTCACATACTTATTGCAAAAATCTACAAGTCATCAAAACAAACTACTACACGCATGCTCCTAGGGGAAGGGTTGGTAGGAGTTAACATCGCGCGATCTCGACCTCCACACATAAGGAAAACAATCGATAAATAAATCATGCTCCAACTTCATCACATAACGGTTCACCATACGTGCATGCTACGGGAATGACAAACTTTAACACAAGTATCTCTCAAATTCACAACTACTCACTAGCATGAATCTAATATCACCATCTTCATATCTCAAAACAATCATAAGGAATCAAACTTCTCTTAGTATTCAATGCACTTCATATGAAAGTTTTTATTATACCCATCTTGGATGCCCATCATATTAGGACTAAATTCATAACCAAAGCAAATTACCATGTTGTTCTAAAAGACACTCAAAATAATATAAGTGAAGCATGAGAGTTCATTAATTTCTTCAAAATAAAACCACCGCCGTGCTCTAAAAAGATATAAGTGAAGCACTAGAGCAAATGACAAACTACTCCAAAAGATATAAGTGAAGATCAATGAGTAGTCAAATAATTGTGCAACTATGTGAAGACTCTCTAACATTTAAGAATTTCATATCTTGGTATTTTATTCAAACAACAAGCAAAACAAAACAAAATAACATTTCAAGGATAGCACACATCATGTGAAGAAGCAAAAACATAGGTTCAACCGATACTAACCGATAATTGTTGAAGAAGAAAGGTGGGATGCCTACCGGGGCATCCCCAAGCTTGGATGCTTGAGACTTCTTGAAATATTATCTTGGGGTGCCTTGGGCATCCCCAAGCTTGAGCTTTTGTGTCACCTTAATTCCTTTTATATCTTGGTTTCCTAAATCTCGAAAGCTTCATCCACACCAAACTCAACAAGAACTCGTGAGATAAGTTAGTATAAACCAATGCAAAACCCTTATCATTTTCTACTGTAACAAATCACAAAAAATATTATTCAACATTGCATACTAAATGTCTCTGCATATTTAATACTCCTCAAATAGAATAATTAAACAAGCAAACATATGCAAACAATGCAAACATAACAACAATATGCCAAAACAGTACAGTCTGTAAAGAATACAAGCTTCATCATACTTCCCTAACTCCCAAAATTATGAAAGTCTACCACACTGTAGAAGATTTATCAGAGCTCAATATGCAAAAAGTTTCAACATTTTATCATTTTCTGACTTTTCTAGGGAGTTTTTTGCAACAGCGGTAAACTTTCTGTTTTGAAACAGCAACATGTATACTTGCAAAATAAGCATGGTAAAGGTTATCCTTGACATTTTTATTGAAAATATAGATGCAAAACATTACTCTAAATAACATCAAGCAAATACTAAGAAAAGAAAATGACACTCCAAGCAAAACAGATATCACATGGTGAATAAAAATATAGCTCCAAGTAAAGTTACCGATGAATGAAGACGAAAGAGGGGATGCCATCCGGGGCATCCCCAAGCTTAGGCTCTTGGTTGTCCTTGAATATTACCTTGGGGTGCCTTGGGCATCCCCAAGCTTAGGCTCTTTTCACTCCTTATTCCATAGTCCATCGAATCTTTACCCAAAACATGAAAACTTCATAACACAAAACTCAACAGAAAACTCGTAAGCTCCGTTAGTATAAGAAAATAAATCACCACTTAGGTACTTTTGTGAACTCATTCTAAATTCATATTGGTGTAATATCTACTGTATTCCAACTTCTCTATGGTTCATACCCTCCGATACTACTCATAGATTCATCAAAATAAGCAAACAACACATAGAAAACAGAATCTGTCAAAAACAGAACAGTCTGTAGTAATCTGTAACTTTCGAATACTTCTGTCACTCCAAAAATTCTACCAAATTAGGAAGTCCTAAGAAATTTGTTATTTAATCTTCTGCAAAAAGAATCAACTTAAAGCACGTTCCTGTGATTTATGAAAACTAATATCGTGCGTGCAAAAGTTTCTGTTTTTCAGCAAGATCAAATTAACTATCACCGTAGGTTATCCTAAAGGTCTTACTTGGCACTTTATTGAAACAAAAGATATAAAACATGATTACTACAGTAGCATAATTATGTGGACACACAAAAACAGTAAAGGTAAATATTGGGTTTTCTCCCAACAAGCGCTTTTCTTTATTGCCTTTTTAGCTAGGCATGATGATTTCAATGATGCTCGTATAAAAGATAAGAATTGAAACATAACGAGAGCATCATGAAGAATATACCTAGCACATTTAAGTCTAACCCACTTCCTATGCCTAGGTATTTTGTGATCAAACAACTTATGGGAACAAGAAACAACTTGCATAGGAAGGCAAAATAAGTGCAACTTAAAAAATTTCAACACATAGAGAGGAAACTTGATATTATTGCAATATGTAAGAGCACATGTTCCTCTCTCATAATAATTTTCAGTAGCATCATGAATGAATTCAACAATATAACCATCACATAAAGCATTCTTCTCATGATCTACATGCATATAAATTTTATTACTCTCCACATAAGCAAATTTATTCTCATCAATAGTAGTGGGAGCAAACTCAACAAAATAACTATCATGTGAAGCATAATCCAATTGAAATTAAAATCATGATGACAAGTTTCATGGTTATGTTTATTCTTGATGGCATACGTGTCATCACAATAATCATCATAAATAGGAGGCATGCTTTCATCATAATAAATTTGCTCATCAAAACTTGGGAGACAAAAAAAATATGATCTTCATCAAACATAGCATCCCCAAGCTTGTGGCTTTGCATATCATTAGCATCATAGGTATTCAAAGAATTCATACTAACAACATTGTAATCATGCTCATCATTCACATATTTTATGCCAAGCATTCTATGTAATTCTTCTTCTTGTACTTGAGCACAATTTTCCTTCCCATCATTTTCACGAAAGACATTAAAAAGATGAAGCATATGAGGCACCTTAATTCCATTTTTTGTAGTTTTCTTTTATAAACTAAACTAGTGATAAAACAAGAAACTAAAAGATTCGATTGCAAGATCTAAAGATATACCTTCAAGCACTCACCTCCCCGGCAACGGCGCCAAAAATTTGCTTGATGTCTACTATGCAACCTTCTCCTTGTAGACGTTGTTGGGCCTCCAAGTGCAGAGGTTTGTAGGATAGTAGCAAATTTCCCTCAAGTGGATGACCTAAGGTTCATCAATCCGTGGGAGGCGTAGGATGAAGATGGTCTCTCTCAAGCAACCCTGCAACCAAATAACAAAGAGTCTCTTGTGTCCCCAACACACCCAATACAATGGTGAGCGCACTAGTTCGGCGAAGAGATGGTGATACAAGTGCAATATGGATGGTAGGTATAGGTTTTTGTAATCTGAAAATATAAAAACCGCAAGGTAACTAATGGTAAAAGTGATCACAAACGGTATTGCAATGCTTCGAAACAAGGCCTAGGGTTCATACTTTCACTAGTGCAAGTTCACTCAACAATAATAACATAATTAGATTATATAATAATCGCTCAACATGCAACAAAGAGTCACTCGAAGTCACTAAAAGTGGAGAACAAACGAAGATATTATTGTAGGGTACAAAACCACCTCAAAGTTATCCTTTCTGATCGATCTATTCAAGAGTCCGTAGTAAAATAACACGAAGCTATTCTTTCCGTTCGATCTATCCTAGAGTTCGTACTAGAATAACACCTTAAGACACAAATCAACAAAAACCCTAATGTCACCTAGATACTCCAATGTCACATCAAGTACCCGTGGGTATGATTATACGATATGCATCACACAATCTCAGATTCATCTATTCAACCAATACAAAGAACTTCAAAGAGTGCCCCAAAGTTTCTATCGGAGAGTCAAGACGAAAACGTGTGCCAACCCCTATGCATAAGTTCACAAGGTCACTGAACCCACAAGTTGATCACCAAAACATACATCAAGTAGATCACATGAATATCCCATTGTCACCACAGATAAGCACATGCAAGACATACATCAAGTGTTCTCAAATCCTTAAAGACTCAATCCGATTAGATAACTTCAAAGGGAAAACTCAATCCATTACAAGAGAGTAGAGGGGGAGAAATATCATACAATCCAACTATAATAGCAAAGCTCGCGATACATCAAGATCGTGCCATATCAAGAACATGAGAGAGAGATCAAACACATAGCTACTGGTACATGCCCTCAGCCCCGAGGGTGAACTACTCCCTTCTTGTCATGGAGAGCGCCAGGATGATGAAGATGGCCACCGGTGAGGGATCCCCCCTCCGGCAGGGTGCCGGAACAGGGTCCCGATTGGTTTTTGGTGGCTACAGAGGCTTGCGACGGTGGAACTCCCGATCTAGGTTTCTTTTCGGGGGTTTCTGTATTTATAGGAATTTTTGGCGTCGGTCTCACGTCAGGGGGGTCTCCGAGTCGTCCACAAGAAGGGGGGGCGCCCAGGGGGTAGGGCGCACCCTCCACGCTCGTGGACGGCTCAGGACTCTTCCGGCCCAACTCTTTCACTTCTGGGTCTTCTTTTGGTCCATAAAAAATCATCAAAAATTGGCACGTCAATTGGACTCCGTTTGGTATTCCTTTTCTGTAAAACTCAAAAACAAGGAATAAACAAAAACTGGCACTGGGCTCTATGTTAATAGGTTAGTCCCAAAAATCATATAAAATAGCATATAAATGCATATAAAACATCCTAGATGGATAATATAATAGCATGGAACAATAAAAAATTATAGATACGTTGGAGACGTATCATCCCCTCCTTGTCAATCTCTTCCAGTAGTGCTACTACTCTATGGCGCGATCTAGCGACAAGCAAGCGGGAAAGTTATCGTATAGTCGGTTTGCAGTGAGTGGCATGCCGAGCGACCGTGTGGGGTGGAGCCGTGGAGGAGTGTGAGACACGAGCACGACAGACGTGATTTAAATGTTGGTTTTGCTCGATGGCGTGATCCAACGAAACGAAACATTAGTTTCTCTCTGTTTCCATTTTTCCTTTGGAAAAATGAAAACTTTCTGCTCCATTTTCATTCCTACTCCAAGGTTGCACCGTTACAACATTCCATCAAATACAAAGGAAAACTAACACACATGCTGATGCATCTCAATGATTCACAGATCATAGCCAATATTTACTTCACAACTAAAGACAAAAGTTGTGAGAGTGTGTACAAAAAAACTACTGATTGGGTCACTATGACGTAAGCCCTAAACCCTAAACATGATTTAATTTCCTGGCTAGGTAGAACCTGTTGAAGGAAAGACGGCTGGCACCCTCGGATCATACGATGCTTTTGTGCAGTTCCACTAAAATCTAGCTGAGCATCCCTATTGGCAAAGATGTTGAAGAAGTGTGATTAGAATAATAGTACTAGCACTAGTTCATGAGACATAAACTCATCATAAATAGAAGCCGGTGGAAGTAGAGAAAGATCCACATGGAGATGGAGCTACATGGGGAGTTGCAGCAGTGGAGCAAGCTAGCTCCAAAAGGAACTTGTACCTGGGACATCGGGGTGTAGCTAGAAGGGCGGTTGGGAGGCGGCATCAGCCCATACCATGGGGACCCCCGATTGGGACGCACCGACAGTGGGTTTTGTCCCTCACCGTTGTCGACCTTCCCCCAGCAGCGGGATCAGGCCGGGTCTGTGACCGGTGGTGTGTGGCACCGTCGTTCTATGCTTGTGAAGAGACCACCCCAAGCAAGCAGGCTTGTAGCTTAGGCTCCTGCTAGTGTATATATAGTGGAGCGGTTTTCTTTTTCTCTCCATATCAACCATTTTATATTGCATACGTTTCATTGAAGAGTGAAATGATGGTTGCTTCTTCGGACTAACTTACTTTGTGATCTGACTGCTCATGAGTGGATCCTACATGTACTCCCCCTACGTGTATGACCATTCCTGAGTCTCACTTGTACTTATCTCTATTTTCTTGCATGACACGTATACAGGATGCGCATAGAGGAATTTTGTTACTGCACGCTGTTACGTAGTACTACTAGTACCTGCTCCCTCTTTCCGATTCACTACTAGTACTCCCTCCATCCTGGCTTATTGGTCCCCTTTGTACTCAATTCATGGGCTCGTTTTCCTCAAGAAATTGTCTTTATCAACGTATTAATATCGGGAATGCATGCATGAACAACAAATGATTAAACCTTGCATGCAACATTTTGACAAAGCATTGACTTATGAACATGTGAATGTGAGGGACTACAACCTCATGCATGCATGCAACAGTCACACGTACACATGGACACAAAACACACGTGCGACACCCTAATGCATGCATCTCTGAGCACACGACAAAACACACACGATCACGCTCAAGTGCTCAACCTACACGTGCATGCGCACACATACTCAGCCAGGGTGAGCTAGTGATTGTATAAACATTGGAAAATGTATATATTGAGCACAATGAGCGTATTATGAAGTCCATTGGCCGTATTTTTACAAATATACAGTTACAGACTATGTATTTATCTCGTTTCAAATTAAGCCGTATTAACTGGAAAGGAGGCAGTATGGACTAGCATTACTTTGTTGTGTCCCGTCAACTTACCAAAGGAGGAGAAGCTTGCAGGACGGGAGGAGTTTGCGCGCGGTGGCTCGCAGGACAAGGAGAAACTTTTGACTAATGCAAACTCTGCGTTGCTTAGACGGTTGACGTGCAACAGTTAATTCAGTGTCAGATTGCCAAAAGCATACACTGTACTAGTGCCATTATTGTTCGACTTCCCGAAGAGGCGAACAACCAAGCACAAAGTTTACTACTAGTACTACTACTATACAGGTATGTACTACTAGGAACCGGATGGTGGAGCGTCTGCACTCTTATGTTATTTTAATCTGTGATAAAGCAATCTTCAACACATTTGGTTCTCTTCTAGGGTTATCACATGTGATAATGGAAGTTGATTGCATGTAACACTCGCCACAATTCTCGCTTAATTCTGGCTCCTATATCCTGTTAGAAATAGGAGCGCTCGGTAATATTTTCTCGTTTTTTGTTATTCAGCATGTAAACAGGTCAGCAAACCTTGCGGTGCATCTTTGTGCGAACCGTGCTTGCTGCACTTTGAATGTGACCGAGAGCTGGCTTGATGAAACACCTCGCTTCCTTCTCTCTTTTTCTAGGGTACCTCGCTTCCTAGTGACCAGTCTCTTGGCTGATCATCCTAATAATGCTTATATATGAATAAAGCTCTCTCATTTACCCGCTAAAAAGATTAAGCCATATTAACAGGAAAGGAGGGAGTATGGACTAGCACTACTTTTTGGTGTGTCCCGTCAACTCGCAGAATGGGGAGAAGCCTGCAGGACAAGGTGAAACTCGCTTACGCCCTCTCCGTCTACCTCAAGCCTGGTGGCTCGCAGGACGACGAGAAGCTTTTGACTAATGCAACCTACCCTTGCCCAGGCGGTGGACGTGCAAAAGTTCATTCGGTGTCAAATTGCCAGAGGCATACACTGTAGTAAGATCATTGTTCGACTTCACGAAGAGGCGAAGAGCCAAGCGCAAGGTTTAGTAGTACAAGTAGTAGTACTACTAGTATACAGGTACTAGGAACCACATGGTGGAGCGTCTGTACTGTTATTTTATTTTAATCTCTGATAAAGTACACATTTTTTATTCGGGAGAAGTGTGGAAAATGGCAACCCAATAGTTCTATTAAAAACATCGAACATGTAATGATGATATCCATCAACCATGCTTGAATATATCTTGGCCTCCATGCAAGCATGCCTGTGTGTTCTTGCTCCTCTTCTCTCTCAAGGAACGGCGGGTTGGCCATTTAGCCGTCAATTGAGATTGGTTTGCTCACACTCCGCTCCCACATGTCAGTGATATGCCAAGAGGAAGTGTGTTGACCGACTAACCATACGCATACTTGGTTTGGCACCTTGATACTACTCCTCCCTCTGTCACGGTTTACAGGGCGTGCTTCGTTCTCATGCATTTCTCTCCATGCATTTCCACCACTAGAGATTTTAGACGTGTTTGGTTTAATGCTCAATTAATTAGGGCATGGTAACCGCAATCAAGTCAACAATTTTCTCTCGATGTAGATGTGTACGCAGAGTGGAGTAAGTGCATGCATGTGTGTACCCGGGGTGGAAGCACTGCATGCATGTGTGTACGCATATTTCCTCTAGTAATAGACATGCTATTTTTCAGGCTGATTGCTAGTCGCCTTGGTCCCAGAGATTGTTGAAGCAAACAGTGACGGAGGGAGTAGTATGAGCGGATTCGAAGAAGAGCGTATTGATGGTTGCTTCTTCTGAGCAACTTACAGTGGGAAAGGTGGGGCTTATGATTTGACTGCTCATTACTCACTATTAGGTGCGGCGCAACGACTGGGCTAAGTCTCCCATGCAGTTGTGCACTACTACCTCCATTCTTAAAAATTTGTCTTTCTAGAGATTTCAATGAGTGACTACATACGAAGCAAAATGAGTGAATCTACACTAAAAAATATGTCCATTTGAAATTTCTGAAAACACAAATATTTAGGAACGGAGGGAGTATAATTTTGTGCATGGCACATGGACCCGAATGCTAAAGAGGCTTCTAGCAATGCTATCAAGCTTTGAACAACATAATTGATGTACTATACAAATAATTTTCCAGTGACATGAAATTGTACAATGCTCTGAGCTTTCAGCTTTTGTTTCTTATGTCTTGCCATCCATGCTCTTTCGGAAAAAATAAGAAACTAACTTCCTTGCTAATGCATCTCAATGATTAGCAAATCAGAGCTAATATTTACATCACAACTGAAGACAAAGTTGTGTGAAGGTGTTAAATTAAAATTGATCCATGTTTTCATTGGCAGCAACTTTCCCCCAGCTCTGTCTAAATCAACAAGGCATGTTGGCAAAAAAAGTAGCTGACAGGAGCATGCAATATTCCGATCATTTTGTGCAGTTCCACTAAAATAGAGCTGAGTGCCTGTTCCAAAGATATTAAGTGTGATTACAATAATAGAGGACTATTGATGAAACAATAAACACACAAATAGAAGTCGGTCACCTTTGCAGTCTCTCTTAAGACTAACTTGTTGGAGAAGATTAAGCAAATAGTTGGAGAAGATTAGGCTCGGAGTTGGATGAGGGGGATAGAGCAAAACCAATCTCCTTTTGTGTAGTCGCACTAAAATCTAGAGACGTTGCCCGTGTGACATTTTAGTAGAACTGCACAAAACACTCTTAAGAAAAAAGTGATTTGTGCAGTTCACCAAAAGGTCGCAATAGCAACGAGGTGAAATGGATAGCCCTATTTGCAAAAAAGAGGTAGAAAGGAAACAATTACTGGCCAATAATAGTTGCTGACACATACGACGACAAAAAAGAAGCATATTCCTTGTCCTAAGAGAAGATAACAACATAGTTGCGTTTTATCTAAAACGGTTTGAGGACGAGATTTCAATATGGAAAGTACGCCGGACGAGCTACATTTTGGGCAAAGAACTAGGGAAGATCCACATGCAAGATTTTCCACATGCAGCGACGTGGGAAGATGGGAAGTGGAGCAAGGCCCGAGGGGATAACTGGGGGTCGTCGGGATGTAAGTAGGAGAGCGGCGGCGGGCGGGATCTGCCCATACTGCGGCAGCGAGAAAGTGGCGTAGGCCCTACCGCGCCAGAGCTTGGTCAGAGAGAACGGTGGGTACCGCAGATCGGGACGTGCAGCGTCGGCGCCGTCGAACAGAGAAATGATGCTTATCCTTCCTTTCCGCCGGCGGGCGGGATGCGGCCGGGTCAGTGACCAACGGTGAGAGAGAGAGAGGCCACCGTCAGCTTGTGTGAGATACTCTGAAGAGAGATCAAATCCCGGCAGGCAGACTCCATTGTATATAGTGGAGCGGACTACCTTTTTGTCCATAAAAATCATTTTATATTCTGTGTACGTGGCATTGAGCGATATAACTTTATTTAAAAATAATGCGCCAATGCATCAAGTCGAACTTTGTTTCGTGCACACCTGGTACATGTCCTCCGTAGGTAAACAACTGCTACACGCGCTCAAATTAGCACTTGGGCTGCCATTTCGTACAGAAATGAGCTCCACCATGTACCCGCGCGGATGTGGCTACGCACGAAGCCTGAGTACGTGCACCTATTCTCTTTGTGTACGTACACCACCTACGTGGGTTTGTGTGAGAGAGATACAAACATAGAGAGATTAGTGTGTGGGTTCGTGACTGCGTTTTTCTTTTGTGTGTGTGTGGGGGGGGGGGGTTTGAGACATAGACAGGGAATATGTGTCGATGATATTTCAATCAAAAAATGTAACATATGCAATGTGGGTGAAACAGAGGCATGGATATATATATATATATAAGAGAGAGAGGGGGGATCCATGAGAAGATAGTGGAGTTATCATCAGCGCGGGGTATCCATAGAATCAAAGAGAGGGATGATGTGTGTGTGTGTGCGCGCGCGCAATTGATAGAGTGCCATCAAGTTTGTGTGTGCCCACGTCAAAGATATAGGGTGGCTGGTGATGATGATACAGTCCTAGGGTAGGGTCATAGGCCTGACCTATATGCCCTACCCAAGCTCACTACCCTAGAAGCAAAGAAGCTCAAGAGACAACAGGGAGTACCCAATAAAGGCGTCGAGTGCGATCCACTTGACCAATCAACCACTCGGGTACCCCTCTTTCCTGAAGACACTCGACTAGTCAACCACTCAACCCACTGAAGACCAGGAGTCACTCAGAACAGCAATAGGCAAGCATTCACTCCGTAGTATTTAAGGTCATTTAAGGCACTTAAGGCTGGCGTTACCAGTAAGGCCCCAATCTTTATGTACATTGAACCCTCTGTAACGGGGGATGGCTGGGGTCCTGACGAACTCTATATAAGCCACCCCCTCCTCTGACACAAGGGTTCGCACCCCCTGTAACACACAAACACTCATATATTCCAGTCGACCGCCTCCGGGCACCGAGATGTACGGCTTTTACCTCCTCCGAGAGGGGCCTGAACTCGTAAACACTTGCGTACAATCTTGTCGTAGCTAGGACCTTGCCTCCTCATTCGTACCCCCCATACTTACTATCAGACTTAGTACCACGATAGTTGGCGCCCACCTTGGGGCAAAGCGTCTTAGCGACTTCCGGCGAGGTTGCATTTTCTTCGATCTTCATCAGCATGGTTTCCGGTGGCGGTTTGGTCATGGGTCGCGAGTTTTGACTCGGCGCACTCACTTTCGTCGCCGATGACTCCACCGGGCTCCAGGAGGCCCCCTCGATGTCGAGGCTCTCCCGGCTCGTGGCTCGGCGCACTTCCGCGCGAGTTCCTGCGGCGTCCTCCTCAGGCAGACGTCATCATCGTACCAGTCGGTCATCGCATTGTCGACTCACTCCGTTGGACACCGCTGCAAGCGGTCTGGTCGTTTGCGGCTCTAGCGATGGGTGAGACACGCAGTGGCTCGTCTAGCCTTCACCCCCAAGTCGTGGCGATTGATCCCAACATGTATTCTCGCGGATCGGTCGACCTGTCGACTAATTTTTCAGATACTCTTTCCGAGAGCGAGAGTTGTGACCCCGCGGCGGAGGTCCTCATGGTCGACTCCCATCGCGGTCCGCCTGGCTTCTGTCGCAGCGGCGATGGCGGCAGGAGTGCTGATCCATCACTCGACCACGAAGAGTACCAGCCCCAACGTCTCAGCTCGCAGCAGAGGGAGGAGCTGCACCACCGCAACATGGAGGCTCTCCAGACCCCCATCATAGGGGAAACCGCCGAGGCCCGGGCCTTGGAGGCGGTGCGCCTGGCCACTCTGGCTGAGCGCACTCTTCTGGAGAATCTCCAACATTCTCTCGACGAGCGTGGCCGTCGACTGATTCCCAAGTCCAGTCGGCATCCACAACAGTTGTTTCCACCAAAAACTCAGGTATTCCCTACACCGATTCAGAATTTGGCAGCCGCTGCACATATTGTAGAGTCTATTCAACCGTCTCGTTCAGAGGCTGGGAGAGGCCTGGAGCAGATAAGAATATTGTTTCGAGCAGCGGGAGACGAGAACTTTGTTGTGTCCCAGTCGCGAAACAGAATCCATAGCAGATCAGTGAGAGCGGATACCGTTCAATCGACTCACAGTCCTAGGTTCCCTTTGCAATAGGGAGGCCGTGATCACCACCAAGATCGGTACCTGGGAAGAGCTCATGGTGAATATGACCGCGAGTTCACCCGCGACAACTACCGTCGAGCGCCTTCGCCCCTTCCGAGGGACGGTCATGTGTGCCCCGACGCAATGACGACAAGCGTCCGTACGGGAACGATCGCAGAGTTCCAGTCGACCCTGGAGAGCCTGGCTTTGATGCGAGGTCCGTCCTTGTGCAAGGTTTGGTCGACCGGAACAGAGCATACATAGAAGGCTGGATTGGGACAGACCCAGTGGAGGCAGAGTCCATGTTTCAGGCCCCGAGTGTTTTGGAAGGGCCATCAGAGCTGCTGAGATACCCCATAACTTCAGACTGGCGACTGTCGTCAGTAAGTTCATGGGCGAGTCAAAACCCGATACTTGGCTCGAAGACTACCGAGCTGTGCACATTGGTGGCGACAGCGATGAGGTGGCCATGAAGCACCTTCCTCTGATGCTTGAAGGGTCTGCCAGAGCTTGGCTGAATCAGTTGGCCCCTGGGAGTATTTTGAGTTGGGATGAGTTAGCCCGAGTGTTCACCAGAACGTTCGAGGGCACTTGCAAGAGACCTGCCGGTCTACCGGAGCTGCAACATTGCGTGCAGAAACCTAATGAAACCCTGAGGGACTATATCCAGAGATGGATCCCTCTGCACCACACAGTGGAGAATGTGTCAGATCACCAAGCAGTTTGTGCCTTCAAGGAAGGCGTTCAATACAAAGAGCTCGTTCTAAAGTTCGGTCGGACTGGAGATATGTCTTTGACTCGAATGATGGAGATTGCTACCAAATATGCTAACGACGAAGAGGAAGACCGACTCAGGAGTGGCAAGCACAAAACAGTCGCCCAGGACACTGGAGGAGGAAATTCCAGTCAGAAGCAGGAGCGAAAGGCTGAGGCAGCAGGTCCTGCCGAGGCAGCAGTGTTGAATCAAGGAAACTTCAAAGGGAAACCTAAAGGGCCCTGGACCCCCAAGAAGGTGAAGGATCAAGAAGGAAATGATGTGATGGATTTGCTGTGTCATATTTACACTAAGAAAGACGAAGAGGGGAACTTGATTATCCCCAAACATACCACTCGACAATGTCGACTCCTAATCTAGAGCTTCCGAGAGAGTAAACCCAGTGATAAGGACAAAGAGCTTGCGAAGGAAGAAGAGGATAAGGACGATGATGGTGGTTATCCCAATGTCAATGCCACCTTGGTGATTTTTGCCGATATCGAGAGCAAAAGTTGACTAAAGGTCATTAACAGAGAAGTAAACATGGTTGCTCCGGCAACACCAAGATATCTGAAGTGGTCAAAGGTCCCCATTACATTCGACCAGTCTGACCACCTGACACGCGTAGCTACCCCTAGGCGGCAGGCGCTGGTGGTCGACCCAGTCGTGGGGGGCACCCGACTGACTAAAGTCCTGATGGATGGTGGCAGTGGCATGAATATTCTGTATGCTGAAGCTCTCAAAGGAATGGGCATACCAATGTCCAAACTCAGCGAGAGTAACATGCGGCTCCATGGGATCATACCAGGAAAGAAAGCCGAATCACTCGGCTAGATCACTCTCGATGTGGTTTTCGGTGATGAGAAGAATTTCCGCAAGGAGAAGTTGACGTTTGAGGTACTTGATTTCCAAAGTGCATATCATGCCATTCTGGGCAGACCTGCTTACGCTAGATTTATGGCTCGACCGTGCTATGTTTATCTCAAGATGAAGATGCCCGGCCCCAGAGGCGTAATAACGGTTTCCGGTAACCGTAAGAGAGCAGAAGGTTGTCTTCCGGATGGGGCAAAAATAGCAGATGAACAGATGGCAGCGGTAGAGTTCCAAGAATATCAGAAGACGGCAGATCCGAGTGATTTGCTGCGTGCTAAGAGGCCTGCCTCAGAGTCCGCATTTCAGTCGACGGGAGAGACCAAGCCAGTCCATTTTCACCCGACCAATCCCAATGCCACTCCGACTCATATCTTGACGACACTCGACAACAAATAGGAAGAAGTGCTCATCCAGTTCCTTCGTGAGAACTGGGACATCTTTGCATGGAAACCATCTAACATGACAGGTGTACCCAGGGGGCTGGCTGAGCACCATTTGCGAGTCGATCCAAAAGTAAAACCCGTCAAAGAGCACATCCGTCGGTCCGCCACAGAGAAGAGAAAAACCATTGGCGAGGAAGTGGCTCGGCTCCTGGCCGCCAAATTCATCCATGAGATATACCACTCCGAGTGGCTCGCCAATGTTGTTATGGTTCCCAAGAAGGACAATTCACTCCGAGTGGCTCGCCAATGTTGTTAGGCCTGCCTAAAAGATCATTTTCATCTACCCCACATCGACTAGATTGTCGACTCAACTTCGGGATGTGAGCGACTGTCCTTCCTAGACGCTTATTCCGGGTACCATCAGATCCGACTGTATGGACCCGACGAGATAAAAATAGCTTTCATCACCCCGTTGGGGTGTTTTTGCTATGTCACTATGCCCTTCGGCCTCAAGAATGCAGGTGCCACATTCATGCGCATGATCCAGAAGTGCCTGCTCACTCAAATCAGTTGGAAGGTGGAAGCATACATGGACGACATAGTGCTTAAGTCACGCAAAGGTTCTGACCTGCTGACTGACGTTGCTGAAACCTTTGCCAACCTGAGAAGGTAGGATATCAAGCTTAATCCGTCTAAGTGCACATTTGGAGTCCCAATCGGAAAGTTACTTGGTTTTCTCGTTTTGGAACGAGGGATCGACGCCAACCCAGAAAAGATTGGCACAATCCTCTGAATGAAACGCCCGGTGCGCGTTCATGACGTTCAGAAGCTTACTGGTTGCTTGGCTGCGTTGAGCCGATTCATCTCATGCCTCGGTAAAAAGTCACTGCCTCTTTACCGACTTATGAAGTAATATGACAAGTTCGAGTGGAATGACGAAGCTGAAGCAGCATTTGAAGAGCTCAAAGCCCTACTTTCCACCCAGCCGATGCTTGTTGCTCCAGTTAGCAAAGAGCCTCTTCTGCTTTACATCACAGCCACAGGACAAGTTGTTAGCACAATGCTCACAGTCGAGTGGGAAGAAGAAGGCAAGGCCTTCAAAGTTCAGCGCCCTGTGTATTACATTTCAGGAGTTTTAACCCCATCCAAGCAGAGATACCCTCACTATTAGAAGCTTGTTTATGGGATTTACCTGACCACGAAGAAGGTTGCACATTATTTCTCTGATCACTCAATTTCAGTCGTCAGCGACGCTCCATTATCAGAGATTCTGAATAACTGAGATGCAACTGGTCGAGTGGCAAAGTGGGCGATTGAACTTCTTCCTTTGGGTATCAAGTTTGAGGCAAAGAAGGCTATTAAGTCTCAAGCAATTGCAGATTACCTCGCAGAGTGGACTGAACAACAACAGCCGATCCAAATTTAGTCGGAACATTGGACCATGTTCTTTGATGGATTGAAGATGTTAAATGGCTCTGGTGAAAGAGTAGTTTTAGTGTCCCCACGAGGAGACAAGCTCAGCTATGTCCTCCAGATTCACTTTAACTCTTCAAACAATGAAGCTGAGTATGAGGCACTACTATATGGGTTGCGTATGGCCATTTCACTCGGCGTCCGGCGCCTGATGGTTTATGGCGACTCAGATTTAGTGGTTAACCAAGTAATGAAGGAATGGGACGTCGGGAGTCCTGCAATGACAGGTTACTGCAACGCAGTGAGAAAGCTAGAGAAGAAGTTTGAGGGATTGGAGCTCCACCACATACCACGAATCAAAAATCAAGCTGCTGATGATCTGGTGAAGATAGGTTCCACTCAGAAGCCTATCCCCAGCGATGTGTTTTTGGAGCATCTCCATACCCCGTCAGTACAAGAAGATCCCTTCAAGGAAGAGCCCCCGCAACCGATAAGTCCAACCGACCCGACTGAGATAGAGGTTCCAGCCATGGTCGACCTAATCATGGAAGTCTTGGTGATCACCCCTGACTGGACAGTACCGTACATCGCGTACATTCTCAGAAAAGAGCTCCCAGAGGACAAAGATGAGTCTCGCCAGATAGTCCGTCGATCCAAAGCTTTCACCGTGATGAAGGGGCAGCTTTACAAAGAAAGTGTCACAGGAGTATCCCAATGCTGCATCACCCCGGAAGAAGGCCAAATGATCCTAAATGACATCCACTCGGGGACCTATGGTCACCATGCGTCCTCTCGGACCATCGTGGCCAAAGCATATGGAGTGGGATTTTATTGGCCTTGAGCAAATGAGATGGCTAAGGATATAGTCGACAAGTGCGCAGGTTGCCAGTTTTACTCCAACATGTCTCACAAGCCCGCATCTGCCCTGAAGACTATTCCAATCATCTGGCCATTTGCAGTCTGGGGATTGGATATGGTTGGACCCTTCAAAACTGGCGCGAGTGGCTTCACCCATTTGCTCATAGCAGTCGACAAGTTTACCAAGTGGATCGAAGCCAAGCCCATCAAAAACCTTGGAGCAGGCACTGCCATCAATTTCATCAGATAGTTGATATTCAGATATGGAGTTCCTCACAGCATCATCACATATAACGGCTCCAACTTTGATTCTGATGAGTTTAAGGCGTTTTGTGCATCTCAAGGTACTCGGATCAACTACGTGTCCGTCGTGCACCCACAGTCGAATGGACAGGCTGAAAGGGCGAATGGTTTGAACCTTCAGGGGTTAAAGCCTCGTCTGATGCATGATCTTAAACATGCTACTGGAGCTTGGGTGACTGAATTGCCATCAGTCCTATGGGGGCTGAGAACAACACCCAACCGGTCGACTGATCGAACCCCTTTTTTCCTGGTGTATGGTGCTAAGGTGGTGCTTCCGAGTGACTTGCTACACAATGCTCCCAGAGTTGAACTGTCCTCAGAAGCCAAGTAGAGCAAGCACGCGAAGACACAGTCGATCTCTTGGAGGAAGAACGCGAGATGGCTTTGGTTCTGTCGATCATTTATCAGCAGGATGTCACGCCCTCGATGCGGCTATATCTCCCACGTGTCGAAGCACGACTTAGAGGCATAACCGCATTGAAAGCAATGTCGCAAGTGAGGTAATCTTCACACAACCCAAGTAATACATAAGGGAAAGAGATACATAGTTGGCTTACAATCGCCACTTCACACAATTACTTGAATAAAGCATTACATCATCCAGATACAATCAAGGTCCGACTACGGAACCAAAATAAAAGAAGAACCCCAAATGCGACAAAAGGTCCCCGATCGACCCCAACTGGGCTCCACTACTGATCAACTAGAACGAAACAACACAAAGGGGCAAGATCTCCATCGAGCTCCTCCTTGAGCTTGATTGCGTCACCTGCTCGCTAACATAGGCACCTGCAAACTGGTTTTGGAAGTATCTGGTGAGCCACGAGGACTCAGCAATCTCGCACCCGCGAGATCAAGACTATTTAAGCTTATGGGAAAGGTAAAGGCATGAGGTGGAGCTGCAGCAAGCGACTAGCATATATGGTGGTTAACATACGCAAATGAGAGCGAGAAGAGAAGGCAAAGCACGGTCGACAAAAGTATGATCAAGAAGTGATCCTATAGCAACCTACGTCAAGCATAACTCCAACATCGTGTTCACTTCCGGACTCCGCGAGAAGAGACCATCACGGTTACACACACGGTTGATGTATTTTAATTAAGGTCAACTTGGTCTTCTACAACCGGACGTTAACAAATTCCCATCTGCCACATAACCGCAGGCACGGCTTTGAAAGTTCAAATCCTGCAGGGTGTCCCAACAGCCCATGACAAGCTCTCACGGTCAGCGGAGGAATAGACCTCCACCCGAGACACTCCGATCGGACTCGGTATCCCGGTACAACAAGACATTTTGACAGGTAAAACTAAACCACAACACCGCCCGAATGTGCCGACAAATCCCGATAGGAGCTGCACATATCTCTTTCTCGGGCACACTCGGATGAGTCTAGCTACGAGTAAAACCAACCCTCAAGTTTCCCGAGGTGGCCCCTTGGTATCTCGGTTCGGACCAACACTCAGAGGAGCACCGCCGGGGGTTAAAATAAAGATGACCCTTGAGTCTGCAGAACCCAAGGGAAGGTGGTAGGTTGTTAGAGCAAATGGTAAAACCAATGTTGGGCATTCTGGAGAAGCTTTACTTAAGGCGAACTGTCAAGGGGTTCCCATTATAGCCCAACCGTGTAAGGAGCGCAAAATCCGGGAACATAACACCGATATGACGGAAACTAGAGGCGGCAAGAGTGGAACAAAACACCAGGCATAAGGCCGAGCCTTCCACCCTTTACCAAGTATATAGATGCATTAATTAAATAAGATATATTGTGATATCCCAACAAGTAAACATGTTCCACCAGAACATCATCTCCATGTTCAACAAGGAACAAACTTCAATCTTCACCGCAACTAACAACGCTATAAGAGGGCTGAGCAAAGCGGTAACATAGCCAATCAACGGTTTGCTAGGAATGGTGTCAAAGGTTAGAGGTTCATGGCAATTAGGGAGGCTGACAAGCAAATGGTAGGCATCGTAGCATTGGCATAGCAAAAGAGCGAGCAAACTAGCATAGCAAAGATAGTAGTGATTTCGAGGGTATGATCATCTTGCCTGCAAGGTTCTCAGAGTTGTCGAAGGCTTGATCCTCGTAGGCGTTCTCAACAGGTTCCTCGTTCACGTACTCATCTCCCGGCTCTACCCAAAGCAAGAACACAAGCAACGGAACCACAATCAAACAAGGAACAATGCACAAGCAATATGATGCAAAACATGACATGTTATGCGAGATGTGATATGCAATGCATATGTATGCTCCGGAAGGAAAATGATGAACCGGGCATCAACTTGGCAAACCAAGTATGCCACTGGAAAGATGAGATGATTTCGGTTGAAATCGATATAAAGATCACCGGAATCGGATGCACGGTTTGCAAATGACAAGCAAAACAAGAATGATGCAAATCTGCGTTTAACTGCCCGATGCTACTTAGCACGCAACAAGAAACTATGCTACAGCACCCCAACATAAAAACAAAGCATATGGCAGCGATCTACAGGAGATGCTTAACAAAAGAGGAACACTGAGCTATGGCTAAATCACATCATAACATATTCAAACAAGCATGGTGAAAGTGCAAAAAATATCAGGTTCACAGACTTTGTGAAAATAGTAACATGCCAGGAATTAACATCAGGAAGGCATGTTTAGAGCAAGCAAACAACATGCTACAGGAACTTATAATAGCAAAACAAGGTATGACATGATTCTACTCAAAGCATATATCAATAGTCCCTTACTGACCATAAGCCAAAAAGGACCTTAAGAAATGATGGCACCCATGTAAACATAGCAAGTTTTATTACAGATTTCAGACTTAGCAGAAAAACTGGGCATGGCAAAAACAGTTAACGAGTAGGCATGTTCGTGAGCTCGATGCACTCACTACAGAGCAATACATGTCATGGCAAGGCAACCAACAGTAAGAAGGCATGATTATGAAGCTAAGCATGGCAAGAGCAAGGTCATAGCATACACGGATCAACTACAACGACCTCGTGAAAATTGAATCTCATGCAAACAAACTGCCAGGAAACATTTCAAGCAAAAGTAGAGCACGAAAATGACATGCTAGACTACTCCATAAATGCCAACAAAGGCATGGATGGATAGAGCACATCCATATGTTCAAAACACCCTTACTGATCATGCTCAAAAAGGGCATAGATCTCTCTGTAACAACATGAACATATGGCATAAAAATAACAGCAGGACGAGACTTAGTGAAATCACTAAGTTCACGAAATCAACAACATCATCATCCCTACTTTGCATGCTTGTTCTAGTCAACACATAACTCACAAAAATACATGGCAAACACCCTGGAAATATGGCATGGCAATGTTCAACTCACATGTAGGGCTCAAGTTCATAAGGTGCACACATTAATCATGGCAAAAATGACAAAAGAGCTCGAGCTGATAAGATTCTGAAACTAACGATCTGAAGCCTTCTTCCAACAGCATTTCGGGCATCAAGATGAGCTCAAATGCAAATGATGCAATGGAATGAAATGATGTACTCTTCGAGACTAACAATTTGACATATTATACGCGCAAAACGGAGCTATGCGTGCAGAGATGTGATGCAATGAAAATGGCATGAAAATGTATGGATTTCGGGGACTTGGACGAAATTTACCCTCTGGATCTGGATCTAGGGCTCGTCAGCGCGCATCCCGAGGTCGGCCGGAGCTGGTTCGCCGGAGGACGGGGCAGGAGGCCGGCGGGTGATGGGGAGGGTCGCGGAGGAGGGCCCGGCCAGACGGGGCGGCGGGCGCAGCCGAGACGGGCGGCAGCTTGGCCCTGTGGCGCGGAGGGCGGCGGGAGCCTTGGCGGCGGCGGCGACAGGGCGGGCAGTGGCGAAGTGGTGGCAATGAGCCAGCGACACCGGAGCGGGGCGGGGAGCTGGCAGGCGGCCGGCGGGCGGCAGTTGGCCGAGGCGGCGGAGGCGCGGACGCGGGCGATGGAGGGGCGATGGCGAAGCCTTGAGAACCTGGCCGTGCGGCTGCTCGGCGAGCTTCTCGGCCAGGAAAGGCCGGCGGCGGCATGGATCTGGCTCCCTGGACCTCAGATGGGCTCAGCGGGCCCGGTGGTGGGCGGCGGGAAGTGCCACGTGGCAGCACGCGAGTGGGCCAGGCGGCGGAGGCGGACGCGCCCGGCGGGTCGGACGTGTCCATGAAAGCGCGACGAAAATTAGGGTTTGGGATCCGGACGGACGGGAAGACTTATTTATAGGTAGAGGGAGCTAGGAGAGTCCAAATGAGGTGCGGTTTTCGACCACGCGATCGTGATCGAACGACCGAGAGCATGGAGGGGAGTTTGGTGGGTTTTGGGCCACTTTGGAAGGGTGTTGGGCTGCAACAAAGAGAGCCTGCGGTTACCGGTTAACCGTTGGAGTATAACGACCTCAAATGGCACGAAACTTGACAGCGGTTCTACGGTGCTATACCAAGGCCGCTTGGCAAACCTCGGCCATTCCGAGAAAGTTTAATACCCGCACACGAAAAAGAGAGAAGAGGGGACGCCGGAGGACATAGGAGCGCCGGATTGCAAAAGCAGACAACGGGAAAAGGCTCGGATGCATGAGACGAACACGTATGCAAATGAAATGCACATGATGACATGATAAAATGCAGATGATGACATGGCAAAGTGAAACACGCAAGCAAATGACAAGGCAACGACGGCGAATAACTGGCGGACACCTGGCGCATCGGATCCGGGGCGTTACAACACTCCACCACTACGAGAGGATCTCGCCCCGAGATCTAGGATGGCACCGGAGGAAAAAGGAAGAGGAAGAGGAGAGGTAAAACTAAGTTGCTTCTTTGTGAGCGAGTGAAACCACGAACCTTGAGAGGTTGAGCAAAATGAAAGGAAGAAAATAACGAAGATGAGCAAAGTTGAAAACACTCCGTTAGGAAAGAGGAACAAGGATACAACGAGAACCAAGAGGTTTAGTGATAAGATAGATATTGAAACCACTCCGGTTAAAACTAGATAGAGAAGGAATAAGATTGATATAATTTGGGGCAGACTCGATTGAAAAGAGATGCAAGACTTGATGAGATGAAAAGATATTGAAGAGATGATACAACACTCGGTTAAATGGATAAGCGAGAAAAGAAGGCGATCCTCACAATCGAGATGATGAATGAAAAGAGCAACATCACAATGCCTCCGTAAGAAAGAATAGAAGTAGATCATTGGAATAAAGGACGGAGAAGAAAATGACAACTTCTACCACAATTGAATTTGGAAGGCATCCTTGCAAGAAGGTTAGAATAGAGTTGTTGGAAGACCAACAACGAAAAGAATAAGTTTGCAGTGGGCTTATGGAAAACATCTCAAAATGATGAGGTGACAACCTGCCACTAATGGAAACAATTGATTGGTTGAGAACACCAAAGAGATGAAAAACTTCTTCACCGAGAGGATAGGAGAAAACTTCGGATCATTGATATGCACCACAAATAGCAACATCCCTTAAGGAAAGGCTTTAGGTGAAATATAACCCAAGATAACTCCAATGAAGAAGTTAATTGGTCGAAAAGATCTCTTGAACGAAGAGAAAATGATGGATTTAAAATACCTCATTCTTGACAACATGTGAATCATGAAACACGAACTCAAATTGTCAAGAATGACATAACACCACCTCAAATGATAAGGTAGAAAGAATTGCACTCCGGATTACCATATGAAGAAAGCTTGAGCTTCTTAGGAAAGAATCTCGATGAAAACTTTGAGAAGGGAATTAAATCCTTGATGAACCATCATGTAGAACCTCCATGAAGAACTCCGGTACACAAAAGGAATGAAAAGAAAGAGAAATTGAAAACAGAAGGTGAATCCTTGCAATGATTTAGAATGAGCTTGCATGACGAGATAATCTGGAAAACTTGGAACTCGGAAAAGAATAGATGAAACACTGGAACCGAGAATTATGATATGATGACCAACTCCGGAAAGAAAGATGAATCACTTATAAACAAGAATAAGAATTATGTTATGCATATCCTTCACCAATTAAATTGATGACAATCAACGGATTTGGCATACTACTTATTCTCGTAGAAAGGATTAAAGAGATATATCAAAACTTGAGAAGGTATTGATGGAACCACGGTGGGATTTGAAACAACGAATGAATTGATATGATAATGAAGGAAGTGAAATCTTGAGCGAACCACCATAATAATTGAAATGAGCGTAGCAAAGGCACAATTCACGGGAAGAATTAGCAAATGAGCGAAGGTGCTTGAGACAAACTAGATACATGAGAACAAAGAGATCAAGAACTGATTAGAGGATATTCGATTGATGCACCGCAAGATAGGAGAATGATAAGCGACAGCTGAGAATGAATAAACCTGAATTGATGGACTCGGATGACAAACCGAGAAGACTCTTGAATATCTCGATGGGTGAAAAGATTCTCACAATCGAAAACAATTATGAGAGGATGGCAACAAGCTAGAACCACGCATCTTGAAGAGAATAGAGCAAGATTAAAGAGAAACTCTTCTTGGTCTTCAAATGATGAGAATGACAACGAAACACCACCAAAAATTATTGAGGCACACGGAAGAATCAAAAGCGAAGAGGTTGAGCCAACTATGAAAAGAATTTGAAAGATCTTGGAGAAAAGCATTTGGTGATGATAACTCATTCTTCGTCAAACTTGGAGAAGAATTTAGGATAGCTCTAGGAAAATAGAAGAGTCAGGTAAGATCCTGGGAAAAGACCTGTGGGTTAGGGCCCACTCAAAAGAAAACACCGTTGGAAATGATTTAAAAGAGATGTCGCACCGGTTGAATTAAATGGCCTGAATGAGATACCAATCTCGAAAGAGCTTGAACGAATGCAGAGTGGAAACACGAATCTTCAAGATATCTTGAGCACTCCGGAATAACAAATAGCGAGAAGTAGAATGATAATGAGGTGCACCGGTATGAGAAGACATTGAAATGAGGAAAAAGGTATGATCAACAAAACTTGACTTGAATCCACCCGAGAAGAGAAAAGGAATGAGGAATGACGAACTAGTAGAACATCTTCATGAGAACCACCGGGTAAGAACATTGCGGAAAAGAATGGAGAAACTTCGCATGACTAAATGGATACTTGGTAAAGAAATCTTAGTCCTTGAGGAAAAAGGGTGGGTGGGCGGGAAAAACAAAGGCAACTTGGAGACGGATGAAACAAACACCGTTGAGAAGAAATGATAATTTTTCTTGCTGATGTTGAAGTGATCGGATCCACTTGAAGAGAAACACGCCGGTTGAACAGGATTGACATGACAATCTCGATTGTCGAGAAGGATTGGTATTCACATCGGAGTATGAGAACACCATTTTGAAAAGGTATGGAATCAACACTTGGCATTGAAGCAACTCGAATACCACAACTCAAAACAAAAACAAAGGACTGGCTTGCAGAATAAGCCGGAACAAACATATGATAGAGATTTCGTCCGAAGTTTTCGTGGTGGGGCCTACACGGGCTCAATCGTATAGCACCATCATGTGCAAGGCAGTGCACATGACATACGAAGCGTCCCAGTCGGCATAGCCAAGGACTCTTTAAGACACAACGAGACCCTTTGTAAAACCAACCGTGAATAGGCGGACCACTAGGCGTCGAACCCCAATTTCATATCATACATCCGTCGGAAAGATATCCTAAGAGCTACTTGAATTCCCACCTATGAAACTCCCGAAACTTTACGGTTATGCAATCTGGTGTTGGGGATACAGGGAGCAATATATCTCACCCAAACTAACAATCCCTACATCCATTTGTGTCCATCCGTCAACACATAACCAAGAAACCTTCGAAATCGTGTACCTCAACCTTGAAAAGCATCCGTTATCTGAGTCATGGCAATACTCCGTACTCATCTCGATCTTTGGGTTAGCGGGTTATCTCACCAACAACTGCATAAAAGAGATTTTTGATGTCGGCGTACTAAACTCGGGTATTCGAAGCGCAGCGATAAAATTATGGCGACAAGACCTCGGAGCTCAACTCCCGGGACACCGCCACAACCCCTAAATGTCAGGAGGCACCAAGAACAATGTTCTCGTCATAAGAATATCGGAACGATTCCAAGATACCCGCGTGATCCTAAAATTTTTTTTTAGTGAAATTTGAGAAGAGAAGAGTCAAAACTCTACGTCAGGAGACCTCACCAGAAGGTCGAAGGGACTGGGGAGTAAAAAGAATCCTACTCTCCGATATATAATTCCTAAATGACTCAAAACATTTTTCTAGACACAACTCGGCCTCTAAAAACGATCAAGCAGTGGGGCTCCTAAGGTCGGGGAAGGCTCTGATTACCAACTTGTCACGCCCTCGATGCGGCTATATCTCCCACGTGTCGAAGCACGACTTAGAGGCATAACCGCATTGAAAGCAATGTCGCAAGTGAGGTAATCTTCACACAACCCAAGTAATACATAAGGGAAAGAGATACATAGTTGGCTTACAATCGCCACTTCACACAATTACATGAATAAAGCATTACATCATCCAGATACAATCAAGGTCCGACTACGAACCAAAATAAAGAAGAACCCCAAATCGACAAAAGGTCCCGATCGACCCCAAGCTGGGCTCCACTCTTGATCAACTAGAGCGAAACAACACAAAGGGCAAGATCTCCATCGAGCTCCTCCTTGAGCTTGATTGCGTCACCGCTTTCGCTAACATAGGCACCGCAAACTGGTTTTGGAAGTATCCGGTGAGCCACGAGGACTCAGCAATCTCGCACCATGAGATCAAGACTATTTAAGCTTATGGGAAAGGTAAAGGCATGAGGTGGAGCTGCAGCAGCGACTAGCATATATGGTGGTTAACATACATAAATGAGAGCGAGAAGAGAAGGCAAAGCACGGTCGACAAAAGTATGATCAAGAAGTGATCCTATAGCAACCTCGTCAAGCATAACTCCAACACCGTGTTCACTTCCGGACTCCGAGAAGAGACCATCACAGTTACACACGGTTGATGTATTTTAATTAAGGTCAACTTGGTCTTCTACAACCGGACGTTAACAAATTCCCATCTGCCACATAACCGCGGGCACGGCTTTGAAAGTTCAAATCCTGCAGGGTGTCCCAACAGCCCATGACAAGCTCTCACGGTCAGCGGAGGAATAGACCTCCACCCGAGACACTCCGATCGACTCGGTATCCCGGTACAACAAGACATTTCGACAGGTAAAACTAAACCAGCAACACCGCCCGAATGTGCCGACAAATCCCGATAGGAGCTGCACATATCTCTTTCTCGGGGCACACTCGGATGAGTCTAGCTACGAGTAAAACCAACCCTCAAGTTTCCCGAGGTGGCCCCTTGGTATCTTGGTTGGACCAACACTCGAGAGGAGCACCGCCCGGGGGTTAAAATAAAGATGACCCTTGAGTCTGCAGAACCCAAGGGAAGGTGGTAGGTTGTTAGAGCAAATGGTAAAACCAATGTTGGGCATTCTTTGGAGAAGCTTTACTTAAGGCGAACTATCAAGGGGTTCCCATTATAGCCCAACCGTGTAAGGAAGCATAAAATCCGGGAACATAACACCGATATAGCGGAAACTAGAGGCGGCAAGAGTGGAACAAAACACCAGGCATAAGGCCGAGCCTTCCACCCTTTACCAAGTATATAGATGCATTAATTAAATAAGATATATTGTGATATCCCAACAAGTAAACATGTTCCAGCCAGGAACATCATCTCCATGTTCCAACAAGGAACCAATCAACGGTTTGCTAGGAATGGTGTCAAAGGTTAGAGGTTCATGGCAATTAGGGAGGCTGACAAGCAAATGGTAGGCATCGTAGCATTGGCATAGCAAAAGAGCGAGCAAACTAGCATAGCAAAGATAGTAGTGATTTCGAGGGTATGATCATCTTGCCTGCAAGGTTCTCAGAGTTGTCGAAGGCTTGATCCTCGTAGGCGTTCTCAACAGGTTCCTCGTTCACGTACTCATCTCCCGGCTCTACCCAAAGCAAGAACACAAGCAACGGAACCACAATCAAACAAGGAACAATGCACAAGCAATATGATGCAAAACATGACATGTTATGCGAGATGTGATATGCAATGCATATGTATGCTCGGAAGGAAAATGATGAACGGGCATCAACTTGGCAAACCAAGTATGCCCTGGAAAGATGAGATGATTTCGGTTGAAATCGATATAAAGATCACCGGAATCGGATGCACGGTTTGCAAATGACAAGCAAAACAAGAATGATGCAAATCTGCGTTTAACAGCCCGATGCTACTTAGCACGCAACAAGAAACTATGCTACAGCACCCCAACATAAAAACAAAGCATATGGTAGCGATCTACAGGAGATGCTTAACAAAAGAGGAACACTGAGCTATGGCTAAATAACATCATAACATATTCAAACAAGCATGGTGAAAGTGCAAAAAATATCAGGTTCACAGACTTAGTGAAAATACTAACATGCCAGGAATTAACATCAAGAAGGCATGTTTAGAGCAAGCAAACAACATGCTACAGGAACTTATAATAGCAAAACAAGGCATGACATGATTCTACTCAAAGCATATATCAATAGTCCCTTACTGACCATAAGCCAAAAAGGACCTTAAGAAATGATGGCACCCATGTAAACATAGCAAGTTTTATTACAGATTTCAGACTTAGCAGAAAAACTGGGCATGGCAAAAACAGTTAACGAGTAGGCATGTTCGTGAGCTCGATGCACTCACTACAGAGCAATACATGGCATGGCAAGGCAACCAACAGTAAGAAGGCATGATTATGAAGCTAAGCATGGCAAGAGCAAGGTCATAGCATACACGGATCAACTACAACGACCTCGTGAAAATTGAATCTCATGCAAACAAACTGCCAGGAAACATTTCAAGCAAAAGTAGAGCACGAAAATGACATGCTAGACTACTCCATAAATGCCAACAAAGGCATGGATGGATAGAGCACATCCATATGTTCAAAACACCCTTACTGATCATGCTCAAAAAGGGCATAGATCTCTCTGTAACAACATGAACATATGGCATAAAAATAACAGCAGGACGAGACTTAGTGAAATCACTAAGTTCCTGAAATCAGCAACATCATCATCCCTACTTTGCATGCTTGTTCTAGTCAACACATAACTCACAAAAATACATGGCAAACACCCCTGGAAATATGGCATGGCAATGTTCAACTCACATGTAGGGCTCAAGTTCATAAGGTGCACACATTAATCATGGCAAAAATGACAAAAGAGCTCGAGCTGATAAGATTCTGAAACTAACGATCTGAAGGCTTCTTCCAACAGCATTTCGGGCATCAAGATGAGCTCAAATGCAAATTATGCAATGGAATGAAATGATGTACTCTTCGAGACGAACAATTTGACATATTATACGCGCAAAACGGAGCTATGCGTGCAGAGATGTGATGCAATGAAAATGGCATGAAAATGTATGGATTTCGGGGACTTGGACGAAATTTACCCTCTGGATCTGGATCTAGGGCTCGTCAGCGCGCATCCCGAGGTCGGCCGGAGCTGGTTCGCCGGAGGACGGGGCAGGAGGCCGGCGGGCGATGGGGAGGGGTCGCCGGAGGAGGGGCCCAATGACGGGCGGCGGCGGCAAGGAGAAGAGCGGCCATGTTGGCCTTGAGGCCAGGGGGGAGCTTAGGGGCATGGGGGCGATCGTATGGCGGCTGTGGCGAAGCGGGTTGTGGAGCCCAGCGACAGGGAGCGGGCCGGGCGCGGGGCGGCGGCGCTGGCGGCGGCGGCGGCGGCGAGGCGGAGGCTTGAGGCGCGGATGCGCGATGGCGGCGGCGAGGCACCTGGCGGGCTGGCGGCTCCGTGAGCTCGCCGTGGAAGGAAGGGCGGGGCGGATCTGGGCCCGCTGTGACCTCAGATGGGCTCAGCGGGTTCTTGGTGGCAGGGCGGGAAGTGCCACGTGGCAGACGCGAGTGGAGTGGGCCAGGCGTGAGGCAGGACGCGTCCGGGGGGTCGGACGTGTCCGGCGTGAGGACTAAAATTGGGGTTCGGGATCCGGTTTGGACGGGAAGACTTATTTATAGGTAGAGGGAGCTAGGAGAGTCCAAATGAGGTGCGGTTTTCGACCACGCGATCGTGATCGAACGAGCCGAGAGCATGGAGGGAGTTTGGTGGGTTTTGGGCCACTTTGGAAGGGTGTTGGGCTGCAACAAAAGAGGGCTGCGGTTACCGGTTAACCGTTGGAGTACCAAACGACCTCAAATGGCACGAAACTTGACAAAGCGGTTCTACGGTGCTATACCAAGGCCGCTTGGCAAACCTCGGCCATTCCGAGAAAGTTTAATACCCGCACACGAAAAAGAGAGAAGAGGGGGACGCCGGAGGACATAGGAGCGCCGGATTGCAAAACGGACAACGGGGAAAAGGCTCGGATGCATGAGACGAACACGTATGCAAATGAAATGCACATGATGACATGATAAAATGCAGATGATGACATGGCAAAGTGAAACACGCAAGCAAATGACAAGGCAACGACGGCGAATAACTGGCGGACACCTGGCGCATCGGATCCGGGGCGTTACACAGGATCTGCGTCGATTCCACGCCCGCAATGTTAGAGGTCGAGCATTTCAGGAGGGAGACCTTGTGCTCCGAGTGGTTCAGAAACGACCTCACAAGCTCGCTCCGGCCTAGGAATGTCCCTTCATCATCACCAAGGTGCTTCACAATGCAGCGTATCACATCTACAACATAGCCAAGAAAATGGACGTGCCACGTGCATGGAACGCAGAGCTGCTTCATCCTTTCTATACCTAAAATCACTCGACCCGACGAGTTGTAATAAAAGCACTTCAGTTTGTTTTCCAAAGACAAGATCTTTTGTAGTATCTTAATGATTGGTTCTCGTAATCACTTGTGTCCAAATCACCTAGTGGGTGGCTTAGCCGCGAACCCGATTCGCCTAAGTTAAAAAACACTCCGAGTGGAGAGCAATCCTCCCACTCGGGGGCTTAGCTGCGACCTCGTAATCGCCTAAGTTAAAAAAACACTCCGAGTGGAGAGCAATCCTCCCACTCGGGAGCTTAGCTGCGACCCCGTAATCGCCTAAGTTAAAAACATTTCGAGTGGAGAGCAATCCTCCCACTTGGGGGCTTAGCTGCGACCCCGTAACCGCCTAAGTTAAAAAACACTCCGAGTGGAGAGCAATCCTCCCACTCAGGGGCTTAGCTGCGACCCCGTAATCGCCTAAGTTAAAAACACTCCGAGTGGAGAGAAATCCTCCCACTCTGGGGCTTAGCTGTGACCCTGTAATCGCCTAAGTTAAAAACGCTCCGAGTGGAGAGCAATCCTCCCACTCGGGGACTTCGCTGCGACCCCGTAATTGCCTAAGTTAAAAACACTCCGAGTGGAGAGCAATCCTCCCACTCAGGGACTTAGCTGCGACCCTGTAATCTAAGTTAAAAACACTCCGAGTGGAGAACAATCCTCCCACTAGGGGGCTTAGCTGCGACCCCGTAATCGCCTAAGTAAAAAAGACTCCGAGTGGAGAGCAATCCTCCCACTCGGGGGCTTAGCTGCGACCCCGTACGCTCCATCCCTATCCGCTAGGACGACGACGTGTCGATTGAACATCACCTCTGAGCTACGCCACAAATACGGCGTACACTCCATTCCTATCCGCAAGGATGACTAGGTGTCGATCGAACACCACCTCTGAGCTACGCCACAAGTACAATGTTCCGTCCCTATCCGCAAGGACGATGAGGTGTCGACTGAACACCACCTCTGAGCTATGCCACAAGTACAATGTTCAGTGCCTATCCGCAAGGACGACAAGGTGTCGACTGAACACCATGTCTGAGCTCCGTCACAAGTACAATGTACTTTCATTCGGCAAAAGGTGAGAAGATTAAGTCCACTCGGAACCGAAAGACAATCAGAAACAGTTTAAAGACAGAGCAAAAGCCATGATATTCAAAGAAATCCAAGTTCAGATAAACCCTGCAAAAGTTCAGAACCACAGCGGACAGAA
Organism: Aegilops speltoides; assembly: GCA_021437245.1. Taxonomy (NCBI): domain Eukaryota; kingdom Viridiplantae; phylum Streptophyta; class Magnoliopsida; order Poales; family Poaceae; genus Aegilops; species Aegilops speltoides. The sequence goes on along the minus strand of CM038144.1, from coordinate 348,976,731 downwards.
GTACTCAGGCATCAAGCCTAAAAGAGTTTAAAAATTACATAATCACTCGGCATTCCGAGGCAAATAAGGGTGGGGCGTAATGTTTTTTGGTCACTCGTCAGGAGAAGGGCTTGCTGGATCACCGAAACTGTCAAGATCAATGCTGTCTGCGATGCAAGTGGCAGCTTCAAGGAAAGTGTCCATAAAGGACTAGAAAGTGTGCTTCTTAGTGTTCACAACCTTGAGGGCCGCCAGCTTGTCTTCTCTGACGTCCTTGCAGTGCACTCGGACCAGCGACAGGACAACGTCAGCGCCACAACGAGCAGACGATTTCTTCCATTCTTGCACTCGGCCAGGGATCTGATTCAGTCGAGTCATCAATGACTCGAGATCTTGTGAAAGTTCCGCCTGAGGCCAGAGTTCAGCATCAACCTGAGTCATCGCCGCCTTCAGTCGGGCAAGATAAGCAACAGCGCTGTCCATGCGTGATTCCAACCGCAGCAAGTTCATCGCAATATCATCTTTAACAGGACAATTGATGGTGTCGAGACCCTTCTCAACCCGCGCAGTCTTAGCCTCAAAATCCTGACAAAGTTCTGCACAGTCGAAAAAATTGGTGAGTCGACAGTATGACAAGACGTATCAATCGACAACAACAAATCAGTCGAACGATAATACCTTCAAGCTTTTGGACCAGTTTTGCAGCAAGTTGTCCCAGATAGGACTCCAGCTCGCCCTTCTTGGCTTTGAGGTTTCCAACTTCATTGGTTAATTTCTCCTTGTCCTTCTTCAGTTGCTCGACCTCCCGGTTGGCCTCAGAGACGGCAGTCTTCAGCTTAGAGTTCTCCTCTTCTAACTTGTTGATTGAAGCCAGCTTCTTGTCCGCAAGCACTGTCTTCTGTCGCGCCTCCTTCTGAGCAGCAGCAAGATCCTGATCCTTCTTCTCTAGAGCCTCTTTCATTTTCTCTAAAGAAATAACATTCGTCAGACAAGCTTGAAGTAGACGGTTTTCACTATGCACATCTGTTCGAGTGAAGTCACTCGGTTCAAAGAGACTAAAAGGAGAAACACAATGGAGTGCGAGTCACGAGGTGGACAGTTGACGATTGGTTACCTCCCATGATAGCCGCTTCATCCTGAGCATCTTGAGGTTCTTCTTGGCCAGCTCCAAATCAAAACTGAGGCTGATTTGTTTCTTGTTTAGTTCAGAAAGTTGAGCCCCAAGATCACACAACCTCTGCGGTCAGCAAACAAGATACGTCAGTCGGCAGAAACAAAAGACAATCACAGTGAAAGTTACTCTAAGACTACTGCCGAATCAAACATTCAACAATAGTCTGGGGGACTACACCCAGTGGGTGCACTTAGCGTCCCCCACTGGTTTGGTTCAACACTCAACATGGTCTGCCCAGTGTGAGTTCAAAAATAAGAAGAGTAGATTCTCAGACCCCAGCCAACTGCCAGCAGTCGACCGTGGTCTCAGGGACTACAACAAGTGGTTGCACTCTGCGTGCCCCCACTGGTTCGGACAAACACTTGACTCAACAGAAGTCGACTGAAGTGGAAGACCTATTAAACTCTAAGACAGGCACACCCCAGTGGGTGATTGGATGTGAAATACAGACCCATGATAGTAGATGCACATATGGGCAGCGAAGCAACAGTGGCAGTTTTCATTATTCAAAAGTTCAGTCGGGAATCAACTAACCTTGACGTTGGTCTGCAGAGCGGTGCTGGCATTATAGGCCACCTGACTGGCCTCATGCACCACCTTCATCTGCTCCATCACAAGATTCACCTGGAGAAGAGCCTCCCTGGCGGCACTTGGCGAGTCGTCTGGAGTTTGGTATGCAACAAAGAGCGATGGTGTCAAGGCAGTCGAAGCAGCCACTGGGTCGGACGCATGGAGTTGTACTGGAGTAGTAGGGGTATGAGCAGTCGACCCTGATGGGCGATCAGTCGACATCGGGTTAGCAAAAGTGACGTTGGTCCGAACCGGATCTCCAGATCGCTCGACCACCGTCTCAAGCACCAGCGTCGACTGAGGGACCTGAACCTCAGGCGCTTTCCCGCTTGAGCCCTTGCCCCTCCTCCTCCTCTCCCTTAGAGGCACTTCTTCTTCACCATCTTCTGGAAGCACGACAACGTCTCGTGGAGCTGCAACAAAAAGAAACATTAGAAATTCAACTGGCCGACAACTCAATCGACATAATAAATCTGAGTCGAGCAAACTTACCAGCTCTGGAGGTGGCCGCATCATCGGCTTTCTCGTCACCTGGGGCCTTATCAACGTCCATATCAGTCGCGGGAGAGGTAGGGCTGGAAAAGTGTACGATCCATTCGGTCAGAACAGAAGAGTTAGTCAATAGAGGAAAACACAGAAAGAACACTCACCCAGAGGCAACAGGAACATCCATCTTAATCCTGGGTAGAGTCTTCTGAGCTTTGGAGGAACGACCTTGCGCTGCTTGGCGACTTTTTCCATCGGCTCTGAGGTCGAAGTCCGAGTACGCTTCTGCGTTTGGGTGCTTGGGGCCACGGACTTGCTGCGCCCGCTGTCGGATTTCGGGTTCCGGCAGACCCTTGAGGTTCGTGTTGGGGAACATAGTAATTTCAAAAATTTTCCTACGCACACACAAGATCATGGTGATGTATAGCAACGAGAGGGAGAGTGTTGTCCACATACCCTTGTAGACCCAAGCGGAAGCGATCTGGCGTAGAGGAAGTAGTCGACGTTCTCCTCGCGATCCGACCGATCCGGCGCCGTTACTCCGGCGCCCCGAGTTCTTGACACACGTACAGCTCGATGGCGTCCCTCGTACTCGATCCAGCCGAGTGTCGAGGAGAGTACCGTCGGCCGACGGCGTGGTGGCGATCTTGATGTTTCACCGGCGCGAGGCTTCGCCTAAGCTTCGACGGTATAACCGAGGTGGAATATGGTGGAGGGGGGCACCGCACACGGCTAAGGAACGATCTTACGATCAACTTGTGTGTTCCAAGGTGCCCCCCTGCCCCCGTATATAAAGGAGCCAGGGGGGAGGGGGCCGGCGGCCAAAGGAGGGCGCGCCAGGGAGTCCTACTCCCTCTGGGAGTAGGATTCCCCCCCCAATCCTAGTCCAACTAGGATTCCCGGAGGGGGGAAAAGAGAGAGAGGGGGCCGGCCCCCTTCTCCTAGTCCTAATAGGACTAGGGAAGGGGGGGAGGCGCGCAGCCCTCTTGGGCTGCCCCTTCTCCTTTCCACCAAGGCCCATCGAGGCCCATTTACCTCCCGGGGGGTTCCGGTAACCTCCCGGTACTCCGGTAAATTCCCGTTTTCGCCCGGAACCATTCCGAACTCCAAACATAGGCTTCCAATATATCAATCTTTATGTCTCGACCATTCCGAGACTCCTCGTCATGTCCGTGATCACATCCGGGACTCCGAACTCCTTCGGTACATCAAAATACATAAACTCATAATAAGCATCGCCGAAACCTTAAGCGTGCGGACCCTACGGTTCGAGAACAATGTAGACATGACCTAGAACCATTCACGGTCAATAACCAACAGCGGGACCTGGATGCCCATATTGGTTCCTACATATTCTACGAAGATCTTTATCGGTCGAGACCGCATAACAACATCGTTGTTCCCTTTGTCATCGGTATGTTACTTGCCCGAGATTCGATCGTTGGTATCCAATACCTAGTTCAATCTCGTTACGGCAAGTCTCTTTACTCGTTCGTAATACATCATCTCTCAACTAACTCATTAGTTGTAGTGCTTGCAAGGCTTGATGATGTGCATTACCGAGAGGGCCCAGAGATACCTCTCCGACAATCGGAGTGACAAAACCTAATCTCAAAATCGCCAACCCAACATCGCCTTTGGAGACACCTGTAGTACTCCTTTATAATCACCCGATTCGTTGTGACGTTTGGTAGCACCAAAGTGTTCCTCCGTAAACGGAGTTGCATAATCTCATAGTTACAGGAACATGTATAAGTCATGGATAAAAGCGGTAGCAACATACTAAGCGATCGTGTGCTAAGCTAATGGAATGGGTCATGTCAATCAGATCATTCTACTAATGATGTGACCTTGTTAATCAAATAACAACTCTTTGTTTATGGTAGGAAACATAACCATCTTTGATTAACAAGCTAGTCAAGTAGAGGCATACTAGTGACACTCTGTTTGTCTATATATTCACACATGTATTATGTTTCCGGTTAATACAATTCTAGCATGAATAATAAACATTTATCATGATATGAGGAAATATATAATAACTTTATTATTGCCTCTAGGGCATATTTCCTTGATCTCCCACTTGCACTAGAGTCAATAATCTAGATCACATCACCATGTGATTAACATCGATAGTTCACATCATCATGTGATTAACACCCATAGTTCACATCGCCATGTGACCAACACCCAAAGGGTTTACTAGATTCATAATCTAGTTCACATCGCTATGTGAGTAACACCCAAAGAGTACTAAGGTGTGTTTTGCTTGTGAGAGAGTCTTAGTCAGCGGTCTTTCACATTCAGATCCGTTATGTATTTTGCAATTTTTCTATGTCTACAATGCTCTTGCGAAGCTACTCTAGCTAATTGCTCCCACTTTTAATATGTATCTAGATCGAGACTTAGAGTCATCGGATCGGTGTCAAAACTTACATCGGCGTAACCCTTTACGACGAACCTTTTGTCACTTCCATAATCGAGAAACATATCCTTATTCCACTAAGGATAATTTTGACCGCTGTCGATGATCTACTCTTAGATCACTATTGTACTCCTTGCCAAACTCAATTATAGGGTATACAATAGATCTGGTACACAGCATGGCATACTTTATAGAACCTATGGCCAAGGCATAGGGAATGACTTTCATTCTCTTTCTATCTTCTGCCGTGGTCGGGTTTTGAGTCTTACTCAATTTCACACCTTGTAACACAGGCAAGAACTCTTTCTTTGATGTTCCATTTTGAACTACTTCAAAATCTTGTCAAGGTATGTACTCATTGAAAAAACTTATCAAGCATCTTGATCTATCTCTATAGATCTTGATGCTCAATATGTAAGCAACTTCACGAGGTCTTTCTTTGAAAATCTTCTTTCAAACACTCCTTTATGCTTTGCGAATAATTCTACATTATTTCCGATCTACAATATGTCATTCACATATACTTATCGAAATGTTGTAGTGCTCCCACTCACTTTCTAGTAAATACAGGCTTCACCATAAGTGCATGCAAAACTATATGCTTTGATCAACTCATCAAAGCGTATATTCTAACTCGAGATGCATGCACCAGTCCATAGATGGATCGCTGGAGCTTGCACACTTTGTTAGCTCCCTTTGGATCGATAAAACCTTCTGGTTGCATCATATACAACTCTTCCTCCTGAAACCCATTCAGGAATGCAGTTTTTACATCCATTTGCCAAATTTCATAAATTGTGGCAATTGCTAACATGATTCGGACAGACTTAAGCATCGCTACAGTTGAGAAAATCTCATTGTAGTCAACACCTTGAACTTGTCACAAACCTTTTGCGACAAGTCGAGCTTTGTAGATAGTAACACTACTATCAGCGTCCGTCTTCCTCTTGAAGATCCATTTATACAATATGGCTTGCCGATCATCGGGCAACTCCACCAAAGTCCATACTTTGTTCTCATACATGGATCTCATCTCAGATTTCATGGCCTCAAGCCATTTCGCGGAATCTGGGCTCATCATCGCTTCCTCATAGTTCGTAGGTTCATCATGATCTAGTAGCATGATTTCCAGAACAGGATTGCCGTACCACTCAGTGCGGATCTTACTCTGGTTGATCTACGAGGTTACGTAGTAACTTGATCTGAAGTTTCATGATCAACATCATCAACTTCCTCACTACTTGGTGTAGGCGTCTCGAAACCGATTTACTGCGACGAACTACTTTCAAGTAAGGAGAAGGTACTATTACCTCATCAAGTTTCCACTTTCCTCCCACTCACTTCTTTGAGAGAAACTCTTTCTCTAGAAAGGATCCATTTATTAACAACGAATGTTTGCCTTGGATCTGTGATAGAAGGTGTACCCAACAATTTCCTTTGGGCATTCTATGAAGGCGCACTTCTCCGATTTGGGTTTGAGCTTATCGGGATGAAACTTTTCACATAAGCATCGCAGCCCCAAACTTTAAGAAAGCGACAACTTTGGTTTCTTGCTAAACCACAGTTCATATAGTGTCGTCTCAGCGGTTTAGATGGTGCCCTATTTAACGTGAATGCAGCTGTCTCTAATGCATTATCCCAAAAGCGATATTGGTAAATCGGAAGAAACATCATAGATTGCACTATATCCAATAAAGTGCGGTTACGATGTTTGGACATACCGTAACATTGTGGTGTTCCAGGTGGTGTGAGCTGTGAAACTATTCCACATTGTTTTAATTGAAGACCAAACTCGTAACTCAAATATTCGTCTTCGCGATCAGATCGCAGAAACTTTATTTTTCTTGTTACGATGATTTTTCCACTTCACTCTGAAATTCTTTGAACCTTTCAACTATTTCAGACTTATGTTTCATCAAGTAGATATACCCATATCTGCTCAAATCATATGTGAAGGCTAGAAAATAACGATACCCGCCGCGAGTCTTAACACTCATTGGATCGCATACATCGGTATGTATTATTTCCAATAAGTCGGTTGCTCGCTCCATTATTCGGAGAAGCGGAGTTTTAGTCATCTTGCCCATGAGGCATGGTTACATAAGCATCAAGTGATTCATAATCAAGTGATTCCAAAATCCCATCAGCATGGAGTTTCTTCATGCGCTTTACACCATTATGACCTAAGCGGCGATTGCCACAAATAAGTTGCACTATCATTATTAACTTTGCATCTTTTGGTTTCAATATTATGAATATGTGTATCACTACGATCGAGATCCAATGAACCATTTTCATTGGGTGTGTAACCATATAAGGTTTTATTCATGTAAGCAGAATAACAATTTATTCTATATCTTTAAATGAATAACCGTATCGCAATAAACATGATCAAATCATATTCATGCTCAGCATAAACGCCAAATAACATTTATTTAGGTTCCACACTAATCCCGAAAGTATAGGGAGTGTGCGATGATGATCATATCAATCTTGAAACTACTTTCAACACACATCATCACTTCACCCTTAACTAGTTTACATTTATACGCAACTCCGTTTGAGTTACTACTCTTAGCAAGCGAACCAGTACCAAATACCGAGGGGTTGCTATAAACACTAGTAAAGTATACATCAATAACATGTATATCAAATATACCTTTGTTCACTTTGCCATCCTTCTTATCCACCAAATATTTAGGGCAGTTCCGCTTCGGTGACCATTTCTTTGCGATGTAAGCACTCGGTTTGAGCTTTGGTTCAGCTTTGGGCTTCTTCGTGGGAGTGACAACTTGCTTGTCAATCTACTTGAAGTTCCCTTTCTTTCCTTTGCCCTTTTCTTGAAACTAGTGATCTTGTCAACCATCAACACTTGATGCTCTTTCTTGATTTCTACCTTCGTCGATTTCAACATCACGAAGAGCTAAAGAATCATTTTCGTCATCCCTTGTATACTATAGTTCATCACGAAGTTCTACTAACTTGGTGATGGTGACTAGAGAATTACATCAATCACTATCTTATCGGAAGATTAACTCCCACTTGATTCAAGCGATTGAAGTAACCGGACAATCGAGCACATGCTCACTATTTGAGCGATTCTCCTCCATCTTTTAGCTATAGAACTTGTTGGAGACTTCATATCTCTCAACTCGGGTATTTCCTTGAAATATTAACTTCAATTCTGGAACATCTCATATGGTCCATGATGTTCAAAACATCTTTGAAGTCCCGATTCTAAGCCATAAAGCATGGTGCACAAAACTATCAAGTAGTTATCATCTTGAGCTAATAGCGTTCATAACGTGCGCATACGCTCCTGCATTAGGTCATCACCTAGCGGTGCATTAAGGACATAATTCTTACGCAAAGCAATGAGGATAAACCTCCGATCACGGATCGAATCCGCATCATTGCTACTAACATTTTTCAACATAATTTTCTCTAGGAACATATCAAAACAAACATATGAAAGCAACAAGCGCAAGCTATTGATCTACAACATAATTTGCAAAATACTACCGGGACTAAGTTCATGATAAATTTAAGTTCAATTAATCATATTACTTAAGAACTCCCACTTAGACAGACATCTCTCTAGTCATCTAAGTGATCACGTGATCCAAATCAACTAAACCATAACCGATCATCACGTGAAATGGAGTAGTTTTCAATGGTGAACATTTTATGTTGATCATATCTACTATATGATTCACGCTCGACCTTTCGGTCTTCGTGTTCCGAGGCCATATCTGCATATGCTAGGCTCGTCAAGTATCACCCGAGTATTCTGCGTGTGCAAAACTGGCTTGCACCCGTTGTAGATGGACGTAGAGCTTATCACACCCGATCATCACGTGGTGTGCAGGCACGACGAACTTTGGCAGCGGTGCATACTCGGGAGAACACTTCTTGATAATTTAGTGAGAGATCATCTTATAATGCTACCGTCAATCAAAGCAAGATAAGATGCATAAAAGGATAAACATCACATGCAAATCAATATAAGTGATATGATATGGTCATCATCATCTTGTGCTTCATGATCTCCATCTTGGTGCACCACCATGATCACCATCGTCACCGGCGCGACACCTTGATCTCCATCGCAGCATCGTTGTCGTCTCGCCAAACTTATGCTTCTCGACTATCGCTACCGCTTAGTGATAAAGTAAAGCATTACGAAGCGATGCATTGCATACAATAAGCGACAACCATATGGCTCCAGCCGATTGCCGATAACCGGTTACAAAACATGATCATCTCATACAATAAAATATAGCATCACGTCTTGACCATATCACATCACAACATGCCTGCAAAAACAAGTTAGGCGTCCTCTACTTTGTTGTTGCAAATTTTACGTGGCTGCTACGGGCTTAAGCAAGAACCAGTCTCACCTCGCATCAAAACCACAGCGATATTTCGTCAAATAGACTCCGTTTTAACCTTCTCAAGGACGGGCGTAGCCACACTCAGTTCAACTAAAGTGAGAGAGCAGACACCCACGGTCACCTTTAAGCAACGAGTGCTCGTGGCGGTGAAACCAGTCTCGCGTAAGCGTCTGGCGTAATGTCGGTCGGGGCGCTTCATCTCACAATACCGCTGAACCAAAGTATGACATCTGGTAGGTAGTATGACTTGTATCGCCCACAACTCACTTGTGTTCTACTCGTGCAAAACATCAAACCATAGAAAAAACTGGCTCGGATGCCCTTTGTTGGGGAACATAGTAATTTCAAAAATTTTCCTCGCACACACAAGATCATGGTGATGTATAGCGAGAGGGAGAGTGTTGTCCACATACCCTTGTAGACCCAGGCGGAGCGATCACAGCGTAGAGGAAGTAGTCGTCGTTCTCCTCGCGATCCGACCGATCCGGCGCCGTTACTCCGGCGCCCCGAGTTCTTGACACACGTACAGCTCGATGGCGTCCCTCGTACTCCGATCCAGCCGAGTGTCGAGGGAGAGTACCGTCGGCCGACGGCGTGGTGGCGATCTTGATGTTTCAGCGGCGCGAGGCTTCGCCTAAGCTTGTGACAGTATAACCGAGGTGGAATATGGTGGAGGGGGCACCGACACGGCTAAGAGCGATCTTACGATCAACTTGTGTGTTCAAGGTGCCCCCTGCCCCGTATATAAAGGAGCAGGGGGAGGGGGGCGGCCAAGGAGGCGCGCCAGGAGTCCTACTCCCTCGGGAGTAGGATTCCCCAATCCTAGTCCAACTAGGATTCGGGAGGAAAAGAGAGAGAGGGGCGGCCCTTCTCCTAGTCCTAATAGGACTAGGGAAGGGGGGAAAGCGCAGCCCTCTTGGGCTGCCCTTCTCCTTTCCACCAAGGCCCATCGAGGCCCATTTACCTCCGGGGGTTCCAGTAACCTCCGGTACTCGGTAAATTCCGTTTTCGCCGGAACCATTCGAACTCCAAACATAGGCTTCCAATATATCAATCTTTATGTCTCGACCATTCGAGACTCCTCGTCATGTCCGTGATCACATCCGGGACTCGAACTCCTTGGTACATCAAAATACATAAACTCATAATAAGCATCATCGAAACCTTAAGCGTGCGGACCCTACGGTTCGAGAACAATGTAGACATGACCTAGAACCATTCACGGTCAATAACCAACAGCGGGACCTGGATGCCCATATTGGTTCCTACATATTCTCGAAGATCTTTATCGGTCGAGACCGCATAACAACATCGTTGTTCCTTTGTCATCGGTATGTTACTTGCCCGAGATTCGATCGTTGGTATCAATACCTAGTTCAATCTCGTTACGGCAAGTCTCTTTACTCGTTCGTAATACATCATCTCTCAACTAACTCATTAGTTGTAGTGCTTGCAAGGCTTGATGATGTGCATTACCGAGAGGGCCAGAGATACCTCTCCAGACAATCGGAGTGACAAAACCTAATCTCGAAATCGCCAACCCAACATCGCCTTTGGAGACACCTGTAGTACTCCTTTATAATCACCCGATTCACGTTGTGACGTTTGGTAGCACCAAAGTGTTCCTCCGTAAGCAGGAGTTGCATAATCTCATAGTTACGGGAACATGTATAAGTCATGGATAAAAGCAGTAGCAACATACTAAACGATCGTGTGCTAAGCTAATGAAATGGGTCATGTCAATCAGATCATTCTACTAATGATGTGACCTTGTTAATCAAATAACAACTCTTTGTTTATGGTTAGGAAACATAACCATCTTTGATTAACAAGCTAGTCAAGTAGAGGCATACTAGTGACACTCTGTTTGTCTATATATTCACACATGTATTATGTTTCCGGTTAATACAATTCTAGCATGAATAATAAACATTTATCATGATATGAGGAAATATATAATAACTTTATTATTGCCTCTAGGGCATATTTCCTTCAGTTCGAACACTGGGGTGCGCGCGGAGATTCAACCCTCTACCGGCTCGCTCCTCGCCGAACCGCTAGGACCTAATCTACCGAACAGAACAGCACAAGAGACACAAGATTTATACTGGTTCAGGCCACCATTGTGGTGTAATACCCTACTCCAATGTGTGGTGTGGTGGATTGCCTCTTGGGCGGATGAGGAACAATACAAAGGAAGAACTGCCTCGCGAGGGTCTGTTCTTGGCTGGCGCGATGAACTGCTAGGGGGAGTTCAATCGCCTCTCTCTCTCTGTGTGTGTGTGTCTTTCTATCCTTGTTCTCTCGATGCCCTACCCTGCGGGTGGCTACCCCTATTTATAGGCAAAGGCCCTGGGCCTCTTCCCAAATATTGAGCGGGAAGGGCGCCAACAATTGGCCATTTTGAAGGGGAACAGCGGGTACACTTATCCTGACTAAAGTTGGTCCTCGCCTGTCAAAGGCTCTGGTGGTGACGCCGGCTTGGGCTCCACAATGACTTCCCTCCGGCCGTTGGGCTGGTCTTGGTCTTGTTGCACCGAAACGGACGCCTTTGCTTGATGCTCTCGCCTGCGCTTGCTCCCTTTGCACCAAAGAGGAAAGGAGGACACTGCGCGGGCTGGCACCCGACTGGTGCCCTTGTCGTCATGGCTGGCGTCATGGGCACCTCGCGAGGTACCCCGCCTTGAACTCTCCGCCTCCTCATGAGCCAGCCTAACGAGGCCGTGCCTGAGGAAGCTCCTTGTCGTCCGCCCGTGAGGCTTGGCCCCTCGCGGGTCTTGAGCTTGTGTTGATGAAGATGGGCTGTCTTGGGCCTCCTTTGAGCGACGCCTTGCAGGCCGTGGCGAGCAAGTCTGGGGACCCCGTTCCCGAAGCGCCGACAGATAGCCAGGGCCTGGGCGCCCGAACACTTGGCGATGGCGAAAGGGCAAGTGCGAAGCATCGTGGGCCCTAACAGCCTGCGGCCTTGGGTGCTGCGTGGCGGTTGATTGGTCGGGGACGACTCCGCTTCCCCACGATGCCTTGGTAACCGCTCGGATTCGACAAGTCTCTACATGCAAAGCGGGTCATGATTACCTGCGATCGTGGAGGTCGATGGTTGGCCTTCGCCGGCTATAAGTATGGAACGACATGCGCCCTTCCAGCCTATCCCCTATTGCTTCCCCTTCTTCTCCATGGCTCCACCAAGGAAGTTTTTGGCCGCAGAGAAAGGAAAGGCCCGCCAGGTCGAGTCTTCCTCTCCCCGCCAAAAGCAGCGGTCGAGTCGCCCTCATAAGCACCTGCTGGCCTCCACGGCGGTCCCCCGTGGTCGCGGAGGTGGCTCTCAGCGCGGCGATGAGCGGCTGGCCATGGTCGGCGGGCGTGCTCCGGCCGTGCGACCCCCGAGGCCACACCTCCACACTGCGAAGGTGCTGCCAGAGTTCATGGTGTGGGCGGTAGAGCCGTCCAACACCCGGCTTCAGCTCCCTCGCTTCTTCCTGGGTGAGCACCCAGCTGGCGCCTTGGGTCGCCTCTGGATCCAGGCGGATGGTTGCTGCAGCCAGGCTTCGTGGGCTTTGCTGGAGGTCTCCGCTGCAGGGAACATGGCCCTGACCCGCGGCTGGCAGACGTTTGCTCGCGCGCGTGGTCTCCGCCGCCGGTGCTCTCTGCACTTCAAGTTCGACGGCGACGCCACCCTCTACGTGAGGGTGTTCGGGGAAGATGGTCGCCGTGCGGGGTGCTGCCCTGAAGACGACGACCACGGCCGGGGGCTCAGCCCCGGCGAGGATGGAGAGGGCAGCACGCGGGTGGTTGGCGACGCCCGCAACTCCTCAAGCTTTACCAGCTCTTCCTCGGGTAGCGACTCTTCTAGCAGCGGCCGCGGCCAGCCTCCATGCTGCCGCGCCTATTTGGAGGGCGGCAGCGGGTCCGCTTGCCGTCGCGCCCTGGTGAAGCGCGAGAGGGAGTCCGCCTGAGCTCCGGAGGCAGCTCGAGTCTTCCAGGAGGGCCGGCGCGAGACGTGCTTCGTATGCTTTTGTTCTTTCCTTACTTTTCTCCTGCACAAAAAAAAGGACAGCAAAGTGTGGCCCCGTGGGGGCGCGTTTGGGTTAACGTCGTCAATCATTGTACTGTTTTTTGTTATCCCGGTATTGTTCCTTTCTGTTGTATGCCCATTCGCAAGTAATCCCTAGCCTCAGCCGCAGGGGCGACCGACCCAGGCCCTGTATTCACGTCGTGGTGCCCGTGAGGCATGGTCCGGAGGGGTGCTCCGGTAGTGGACCGGGCCGTGAAACTTGAGCGATAGGGGCAGGAACGCTCGCGAGGGCTCCCGGGGCTTCCGCCTCGCGAGCCCCCGTGCAAGAGAAATCGCGGCTGGAGAGCGAAAAAAAGTCGAAGAACCACAGGTCAAAAGGCGGCGACAATTTCGATAAAAAAGCTCCAAATGAGAATGAACCAGCCAACTGCAGAAAGCAAATGAAAAAGCCGCATCCAGCACCTAGTCTAGTCTTCGACGTCTTCTCACCAGCGTGGAGCTAAGTGCTGCCACTGGGCGTGGGAGGGAGCCCCAGGGCCTGAGGCCGGCACCCCTGAGACTCCGGGGCGTGTATAGCCCCAACTCATTATTACATGAGAGTGTCACGGGCGGCGAGCTTCACAGGCATTGGCCTTCTTCATAGGCCCCGGGCCTTTCTTCAGGGAAGCAAGCTTCACGGGCGTTGGCCCTCTTCACAGGCTCCGGGCCCTTTCCAAAACGCGGCAGCTTCACAGGCATTCGCCTTCTTCACAGGCTCCGGGCCTTTCCCAAAAAGATGAGCTTCACAGGTATTCACTTTCTTCACAGACTCTGGGCCTTTTCCAAAAAGATGAGCTTCACAGGTATTCGCCTTCTTCACAGGCTCTGGGCCTTTTCCAAAAAGATGAGCTTCACAGGCATTCGCCTTCTTCACAGCACGGACTGAAGCTCGTCATACCAGCCTCTGCCGCAGGCCTCCAGTTTCTTCTTGAATGTCCTGGTCTTGAGGCCCCTCAGGACTTCTGCGTTAGCCCTTCGGCCTGGCCGTTGCCGAAGTGCGCCACAAGCGTAGCATATCTGCGTCCCAAGGTTAGCACAATATGTTTTGAAAAGGTTACTGTTGAACTGCGAACCGTTATCGGTGATGATGCGGTTCGGCACTCGAACCGCTCACGATGCCCTTAGCGAACTTGACCGCAGAACCAGCGGGGATGGTGTGGGCGGCCTCGACTTGGCCCACTTGGTGTACTTGTCACGGCGGCGTAGAGGTAGCGATAGCCCCGGTGCCCGAGAAAAGGGCCGGGATATCCAGCCCAGACGCGAATGGCCATGTGGCGGTATGGTTTCTGACCTCTCTGCGGTGATGGATCTGCTTGGCATGGAATTGGCGAGCCTCGCAAGCCTTCACAAGTTCAGCGGCGTCATTGAGTGCAGATGGGCCAATAGAAACCGCTGCGGAATGCCTTGCCAGCGAGGTCCGTGGCGATGAATGATGCCACATCTCCACCGTGTATATCTGCGGCCAGTTCCTTCCTTGTTCCTGGAGATGCGGCGCGAGGACACATCGTTCGATCGTTTCCGGTAGAACTCTCCATCCATGATGCAGTACGTTGTGGCTTGCCGCGCCACACGCTCTGCCTCCTCCTCCTTCTCCGGCAAGGTCCCTTGCATTAAGTAACTCCTGAGCTCTGTGATCCGGCACCCTCACGAGGTTCCATAAATCGGGAGCAGGCGTGCTCTGAGGCCGAACCCACAGGTTGGGGCTCCCAAGGCAGGTGGCTGAGGAAGCTCCACCCGAGGCTGTGCTGTGCTCGAGAATGGTGGCAGGGCTGAAGGCTTGAAGAGCCGTTCCTCAAAGACGCCCGGCTCCTGGGGCAACCGCCTGGAGGCTCGTTTTGCGATGTCGTCGGCCTCTTGATTAGTGTCGCGGGGCACGTGCTGCAGCTCCAACCCCCAGAACTGCTTCTCCATCCTACGGACCTCCGCAAGGTAGGCCTCCATGTGCTCATCTCTGGGCTCGTATACCTTGTTGGAGAAATTGAGAAGGAGCTGCGAATCGCCCTTGATAGTAAGACGCTTCACTCCCGAGGCGTGGCGGCCTTGAGCCCTTCTCGATCCTTGTACTCTGCTATATTGTTGGAGACCTTCTCACCTTGCTGGAAATAGAGCCGCACTGCGTAGTAGATCTTGTCCTGAGCGGGAGATATGAGCACCGCCCACCCTAAGCGCCTGCAGAAGCAGCTCCGTCGAAGTACATGACCCAGCCTTCTGGAGCCTCGCTTCCTGGGGAGAGGGATCGATCCTCGTCGGCCCTGAGGCCCGGTTCCTCTGTCCATTTGGCCACAAAATCTGCCAGCGCGGCCCCCTTGATGACTCTGGTCGTGCTGAATTCGAGATGGATTGCTTGCAGTTCAATGTTCCACTCGGCGAACCTTCCGGCTGAGTTAGGGCTCCTGAGCACCCTTTCCAAGGGGTATGCCGAGACAACCTTGATTGGATGACCACGGAAGTAGTGCGCAGCTTTGCGAAGCCACCGGCACGCGAGGAGGAGCTTCCTGCGGCATGGGGTACCGTGCCCTCGCATCCGTAACACCGTCTTGTGAAATACACGGGTGCTCGGCGAGGCTTAGGCGTCGGTCTTTGGTGGCGTCCTCCGGAAGCCGTGGTGCCTCTGAGGTGGTGGAGCCTCCAAGCTGGTTACGGAGGAGGCCTCTCCCGCCTGGTGCGCCCAGCTGCGGTGATCTTCCTCCGTCATGGTGGTGACTCCGCAAGTCCCTTTTGATCCAGCTTTGCCTTGGCTCGGGTGGCCGCGTGGACTTGGCCCGGCGCTCCTCTCTAGCGCCACGAGGGCTGCGCTAGAGAGTAGGAGCACGGCGGCGAGTAGAGTATCAAGGGCTCTTGAGGCGTGGGGCCACCATCCTTTGGGGGCTGGTTAGGTATCTCTTGAGATCTTGGAGCATTGTCGGCCTCTTGATCCATTCAAAGGGCCCTTTTCTTCATCATTTGGAAGAAAGCGCGCCCGCTCCCCAATCGGGAGATGGGCGCCCAGCGCCGTCATGCACCCCGTGAGCTTCTGCATTTCCCTAAGGGTCTTTGGTGGGCTCATGTCCTCAACTGCCTTGACCTTTTCTAGGTTGGCCTCAATGCCTCGGTGGGATCTGAGAAACCCAAGAGCTTGCGAGGGGACTCCAAACACACACTTCTCGGGTTGAGGCGCAGGCTCACTGCGTTGAGGCTCGCGAAGGTTTCCTCCAGGTCTTGTATCAGGGTCTTGGCCTCGCGAGACTTCACTACGATGCCGTCGACGTAAGCCTCCACATTCTTCCCGAGCTGCGGGCCCAAGGTGATGTGCATGAGCCGGTGGAAGGTTGCCCCCACGTTGCGCAGTCCGAATGGCATGCATGTATAGCAGTACACCCCACACGGGGTTAGGAAGACCGTCTTCTCCACGTCTTCCACCGCCATCTTGATCTGGTGATACCCGGAGAAGGCATCCAAGAAGCATAACAGGTCACACTTGGTGGTGGAATCGATGATCTGGTCGATCACGAGGGGCGGAGCGGATCTTGCGGGCATGCTTTGTTGAGGTTGGTGAAGTCGACACACATCCGTTCCTTTCCTCCTTCATTGGCACAACCACGGGTTGTGACCAATCCGTGTCGGACCTCGCGAATAACCCTGCGGCTTCTAGCTTGCGGGTCTCTTGGACGATGAAGGCACGCTTTTTGATTGGTCGCCTCCTCGCCTTCTACTTCACGGGGCCTTGCGCGTTGGGACACACGTTGAGGTGGTGCTCCATTCGCCTCGTGGGATCCTGCCGGTGATCGGGCTCCCGAGCAAACACCTTCTTGTTTGCCGAGGAACTTGACCGGGGCTTCCTCCTACTCGGGCTCGAGGTTGGCGCCTATGGTGAAAGTGGCGTTAGTGGACCCATCCTCGTCGGAAGTATCTGCTTGGTCTCCGCCTTGTCTTGAGTGAACAACTGCTTCTTCTTGGTGGCGCAGCCCCTTGAGCTTAGGGGCTTGGCGTCGGCGGGCGCGCCGCCGCCTGCCGTCTTGAGGCAAGCTTAAGTACTCGTGGCGCACCTTGGTGTCCCAGACGCAGTGAGGGCGCCGTTGCTCCGAGCATCTTCATGAGGTTGTACCCGGGTGAGTCGCGCCATGAATTTGGCCAATCTGGATAGCCGAGGATGGCATTGTAGGGGAGGCCGATGGGGGCAATGTCGAAATCGACCAGCTCCGTTCGGAAATTGTCGTAGGTGCCGAAAGTCAACGGAAGTCAGATCTGCCCCAAGGAGCTAGACGACCCGCCTCCGACGCCCGAGAAAGGCCGGCTGGGTTGCGGCCGCTGCCGGGTATCTGAGAGGAGGTTGAAGGCCTCAAGCGAAACACGTTGAGGCCAGCGCCACCGTCAATGATGGTCTGGTAGCGGCCACTGGCGAGATGGTGGGTGTGCGAGCATGGGGGCGCACCAGCAGGCGAGTTGGTGGGGTGGTCCTCGAGTCGAAGGTCAGCCCGCCGATTGCTCCGTCCGGCCCAAGGGAGCCCCTTCAGCGTGGGCGGCGCCGACCCGGCGGACGAGCGGCAGCGTGGCGGTGGAGGTGGCGCTGCGAGCCGCCCGGGAGGCTGCGATGACCGAAGGAGCCGTAGCGCGACAGGGTGGGTGAGGAAAAAGCTGCGCGGCTCCTCCTAGAGTCGCTAGGGAATGCGAGGGCGATGCTGCTGCACATTCCCCACGGGCGATGGCGGTGTTGGCGGCAAAGCGACGGGAGCAGCGAGGGCGCCCGCCGGCAGAGCCGTCTGCACGACATGGGAAGCGAGGGCGGCTCGGTGTTCGATGCGAGCCCGACGAGTGTCGAACATGGATGCGATGGTCGGAGAAGAGAGAGCAGCGGAAGGCAAATTCAGCGCACCTACTGGCGCGCCAAATGTCCGGTTGGGTTCGCAGACCCTTGAGGTTCGAACACTGGGGTGCGCGCGGAGACTCAACCCTCTACCGGCTCGCTCCTTGCGAACCGCTAGGACCTAATCTACCTAACAGAACAGCACAAGAGACACAAGATTTATACTGGTTCAGGCCACCATTGTGGTGTAATACCCTACTCCAGTGTGCGGTGTGGTGGATTGCCTCTTGGGCGGATGAGGAACAATACAAAGGAAGAACAGCCTCGCGAGTGCATTCTTGGCTGGTGATGAAGCTGCTAGGGGAGTTTAGTCGCCTCTCTCTCTCTCTGTGTGTCTTTCTATCCTTGTTCTCTTGATGCCCTACCTGCGGTGGCTACCCCTATTATAGGCAAAGGCCTGGGCCTCTTCCCAAATATTGAGCGGGAAGGCGCCAACAATTAGCCATTTGAAGGGAACAGCGGGTACACTTATCTGACTAAAGTTGGTCTCGCCTATCAAAGGCTCTGGTGGTGGCCTTGGCTTGGGCTCCACAATGACTTCCCTCGGCCGTTGGGCTGGTCTTGGTCTTGTTGCACAAAGCGGACGCCTTTGCTTGATGCTCTCGCCTGCGCTTGCTCCCTTTGCACCAAAGAGGAAAGGAGGACATTGCGCGGGCTGGCACCCGAATGGCGCCCTTGGTCATCATGGCTTGTGTCATGGGCACCTCGCGAGGTACCCCGCCTTGAACTCTCCGCCTCCTCATGAGCCAGCTTGACAAGGACGTGCCTGAGGAAGCTCCTTGTCATCCGCCCCGCGAGGCTTGGCCCCTCGCGAGGGTCTTGAGCTTGTGTTGATGAAGATGGGCTGTGCTGGGCCTCCTTTGAGCCACGCCGCAGGCCGCAGGTAGGCAAGTCTGGGGACCCCCGTTCCCAGAACGCCGACACCCGCCCGCTGGATCATGGAGTAGCTTGGATCGACGTTCCAAATGAGGTGGCGAGTCGACCATCTCTTCATCGTCTGACTCGTCGCTCTCCTCTTCGTCCTCATCGTCCGGAGATTGCCAATCACCGCTCTCCTCCGCGTTGTCCTCTCCCTCCTGGTCTTGCTTCAGAGCTTGTTCACCATTGGGCATCGAGTACATCTTAGTATAAACCTACAAGACAAGAAGTCGAGTGAAAGTCAGTCGGATTCAAAGACAGTCGGAAGATGTACCCAAATACAGTCGGTGACAGAGACCGAACCTTGTGTGGCTGGTTGCTGTCACTAAAGGGGTCGACTCTCCTGGCGCCTCTGGGGTTGTCCTTGTTTCCTGTAATACTCCTCAACCACTGGGCCTCTGTCTTAGCCGGTACTTCCTCTGTATGAACCCGAGCGGTGTCGTTGGCTCCAGAATACATCCACATAGGGTGGTCGCGAGCCTGGAGCGGCTGGATGCGCCGACTACGGAATACCCCCAGCAAATCCATGGCAGTGACGCCTTGATTGATCAATTGGACCACCCTCTCAACTAGCATGTTTGTTTCCACACTCTCAGAAGTGGTCACTTTCAGCGAGGAAGGAGTCTGAACACGATCGAAGGTGAAATGGGGAAGTCTAGTCGACTAGCCTGGAGTTGCGAGGTCCTGGCAGTAGAACGAGGTCGACTGCCAGCCCCTGATCGACTCAGGAAGGGTCATGGAAAGGAAAGAGCTCCTCTGCCTCTTCTGGATACCCAAACCCCCACACATTTAGATGACGTGTATTTTCTCGTCACTCATATTTTCTTTCTTCACCGACTGAGAGCGGCTAGTGAAAATGTGCTTGAAAAGACCCCAGTGTGGTCGACAACCCGGAAAATTCTCGCACATGGACACGAATGCAGCAAGGTATGTGATGGTGTTGGGAGAAAAGTGATGGAGTTGGGCTCCGAAGAAGTTCAGGAAACCCCAGAAAAAGGGGTGCGGAGGGAGCGAGAAACCCCGGTCGACATGGGTGGCAAGCAGAACGCACTCACCCGGTCGCGGCTGCGGCTCCGTCTCCCCCTCCGACAACCGCGCAGCACCATCGGCGATCAGTCCGGACTCCACTAGCTCGTCCAAATCTTCCCGCCGGAGCGAGGATCGGATCCAATCGCCCTGGATCCAACCCGGCGGCAGTGCCGACCGCGACGACGACCCCCGATTCTGCCTCTTGCCTTTGGCCGCCCCCGTCGCCTTCTTCGTGCGTTCCAGCGCCGCTGTCTTGTCCTTCACCATGGTGGCGGGGCGGCGGCGTCGAGAGCGGAGAAGCTGGATGTGGTGGAGAAGCAGAGGAGAAGGGGGAGAATGGACGCGCACAGTGCAGGCACCTCGACCCCATCGCCTTTTAAAGACCCACCTCCAAGTGGCTGGCTAGGCCCAGGCGATCCTGTCAAATCCCGTAACAGTCGTGCGCTGGGTACGTGGCGAAAAAGGTGGCGCAGGGATCGAGGTGCTATTGTCTATCCGTCCCGCTTACCACGGCACGCTTCGTCCCACGCGCTTCCCCGAAATTTTAAATCCCGTGAGATCCGGGATACGCTGTAACCAATCGCGCCAAAGGTTCTGCACCCAAAAACAACACTCGACGGATGATGTTATAAATTCACTCGGCAACTTTTGAATCGATCAAGGCGACTGAAACGTAGCCGAAGTTCTAACATGAGCCTTCTGTCCAACGTAAGTACTTGTGAAGCGCAAGGGTCGAAGCAAGATCAACTTCAACCTTCTTTCCACTAATGATGATGATACAGACCTAGGGTACGGTCATAGGCCTGACCTATACGCCCTACCCAAGGTCACTACCGTAGAAGCAAAGAAGCTCATGAGACAACAAGTAGTACCCAAACAAGGCGTCGAGTGCGATCCACTCGACCAATCAACCACTCAGGTACCCCTCTTTCCCGAAGTCACTCTACCAATCAACCACTTGACCCACTGAAGACCAGGAGTCACTCAGAATAGCAACAGGCAAGCATTCACTCCATAGTCTTTAAGGTCATTTAAGGCACTTAAGGCTCGTGTTACCAGTAACGCCCCAATCTTTATGTACATTAAACCCTTTGTAACGGGGGATGGCTGGGGTCCTGGCAAACTCTATATAAGCCACCCCCTCCTCTGGCACAAGGGTTCGCACCCCCTGTAACACACACACACACTCATATATTCCAGTCGACTGCCTCCGGGCACCAAGACGTAGGGCTTTTACCTCCTCCGAAAGGGGCCTGAACTCGTAAACACTTGCATACAATCTTGCCGTAGCTAGGACCTTGCCTCTTCATTCGTACCCCCAATACTTACTATCAGACTTAGTACCACGATGGCTGGCCTACTGGAATGTGAGAGGGGACAGGTGCAGTTTGTCTCTTTGGCATGGATACCTACCTACAACTCTCGACTATCGGTGTGTGTGTGGGGGGGGGGCGTGAGAGATAGACAGGGAATATGTGTCGATGATATTTCAATCAAAAAATGTAACATATGCAATGTGTGTGAAATAGAGGGTTGGATATAACATATATATAGAGGGGGCTATCCACGAGAAGAGAGTGGAGGTATCATCGGCGCGAGGTATCCATAGAATTGAAGAGAGGGATGGTTTGTGTGTGTGCGCGCAATCGATAAAGATTGTCATTGATTTTGTGTGTGCCCACATAAAATATATGGGGTGGCTGACCTACTGGAATGTGAGAGAGGACATGCGCAGTTTGTCTCTGTGGCTTGGATACCTGCCTACAATGCTCGACTCTCGGTGTGTGGCGGGGAGGGGGGGCAGAGACCTAACTATAGAGGTACAATTGCTGGTATATGTGTGGAGGAGGAGAGAGACCTACCTTATGTATTGAGGGAGATCGATCGGCATCCATGCATATGTGTAGGAGAGGAATAAGGTTGGGAGAGAGACAGAGCTAGATTGTCGGAGGGGTTGGTGGTGGAGTTGCTTCTCACAAATTGTGGGAGAGGCTTGCTAGACAAACGGAGGGCACACCTGCAATATCAATAAGAGAGGGGATGCCCACCTGTATGTGCACGTGCGTGTGAGAGACGGGTCAGGAGGCATGCACGAATGATGAGGGGGATGATATGGTTGTGGTAAGCAGACGTAACTACATAGGAAGATCAATCGTCCTAGGTCAGAGAAAGGATAGACATAACTTGTGAGGTACGTCGATCGATGCGTGGGGAAAATACTTAAAGTCGACCTAGGTATATGTAGGGAGATTGATTAGTATATATGCATGTATGTGTTAGAAACAAATAAGGCCCGGAGAGAAGGACAGAGAGAGGGATGCATCTAGGAGGTGGTGCGAGAGGCATACTATATAGAGGGGGGAGGAGTGTGCGAGTACGAAATCGATTAAAAGAGGAGCGGGAGTGAGACATGGACAATGAGAAGAGAAGAGGGAAAGCTTGTGTTTGTGGTAGGCACACCTGGCTAGAGAGGCATATCGATCGGTGTGTGTCGGGAAGAAGGAGTTGGGGGCCTACAAACACCGTGGGTGAACGACCTAAAGTGAAAGGACGAATTTGCGCCATGGAGCTAGAGAATGCCGAGGGAGGGTGAGAGGGAGGCGGGCATGTGCATGCACGAGAGAAAGTTAGCGCTAGCTACAAAGATAATAGGATTGTGTGGATGTAAAAGACGAATAGAGATCATAATTCATTGTAAAAAGTGAATTCAGATATATGAAGAATTTATCATAGTGTTTTAAACCGATGCACACATGAATATATAATGGTGATACGCATGGTGTGGTTATGAACATGTTATACCACATATAATATACTAACAGAGTTGGTGATGATGATGTTGGTGATGATGTTGTGCCCGCCATCCTGCAGTATAGGCCGTCTGATTTATATCTGATGGTTAGGAAGGAAACTATGGCAAATTTTCAAAAAGGCCTTCCCTCGTTCATCCTTTTCTCCCACAAGATAAACTACTCATACACATGCATCTTCCATGCAACACATGGGCATATTGCTAGTACTACATATAATATATAAAACATTGATTATAATTTGGGATAATGTGTGGCTTTTGTATCTCAGGGCTAAATACTTGTCATAATGTAGGGGGCGGGGTACTATACCTTCTGTGATAAACATGGTGTACGTATGGAACATGGTTTAGATCATGAGTATCTAGTTAGTACATCAAATGTACTATTATTTGGAATCAACATTTAGAGTGTTCAAAAATTTGAATTCAAGTTCATATCTATCTCTATAGTGATCATGTGGTGTGTTGTTAAGATAATACACGAATGATGGTTTAAGTTGGCAACAATCATGATTGTAGATTCATATTCAAATAGAGAAACAAATTCAAATCTAGTTTGAATTGTAGCGGTAGTATAGACACTTGGAATGCACTAAAATGTTGGTATGAGTAGGTTACATGCATTATACAGACATCGAAAAAAATTTAATTGGACATAACATGGATTCATACGTACCTTTGAATAGCATTTGTACAGTAAACGGGACAAGACTCTCTCTTTGTGTGGTGTGAATAGCTTTATTTTTTTCGTTTTTTCATTGAGGGAAGTGCGAATTGATTTGGTACGTACAATATTACACGTTAGGCTTGTCCCTAAAATTCAACCCGCGCCTTGTTATATCCCGAAAATTTAGATATCGTGCTCCCAAAACGCACGCCTTCACAACCTGCGCTTTGCTATCCCGAAATTACAACACGCGCAGAAACTCCCTCCAGCTGCCAAATCCCGATACGTGAAATCCCCCTTCTAACCCTGAGCCAAATGGGGCGCTAGTTCAAATTGGTGGGGGTACTTTTGTAACACACCCTACATTTTGGACAAGCGCGTGCCTAAGTCATGGTTCCCCCCTCCCATCGCCTCCTTTTTGCCATTCGAAATCCCAGGCCGCCATAACCTCTCTGCTTCAGCCGCAAAACACCACCCTCCTCCATCCACCACCTCACCGCTACCCGGCCGGGGCCTCTTCCCCGACGACATCGTCCACCGCAATAGCTCGACGTCCCTCATCCACCTCCCCAGATGAGGATCCGTCATCCCGCCGGTTCAACCGCCCCGTCCTCCACCTCCAAGGAGCTACTCTGACAATCGCCTCATCTATCGCGACTGCATCATCGTCATAGTGCCACCCTAACCTGCACCACCGGAACCGCAGCATCATCACCGACTCCTCGAACGAAGCCGAGGCCTACTCGGCACCACCAAAGAGGTTGTACACTCATCGCATCGCACCTTCTCCTTAACTTGACTCCCGGCGCCAACGGTGCTCCATCCCGCACCCCCATGGCGCGACTACCTCAAAGCCGGCGCCGCGGGTGACATCTTCACGGAGGCTCTCCCCCAGCGTGAGGCCCCTTCGGCGGCGGTGTCCATACCAGCCGGATCTTCTGCTGCTACTCCGGCTCTCGCTCGCTCGCTCGCTCTGCTGCTGCTCCGGCCCTTGCTCGTGCTGCTGCTCTGCTCTTGCTCCCGCTCGCGTTGTTGATGCTGGTACACTGGCTGCTGCAGCTATACGAGTTCTTGCTCTGGCTCTAGTTCGTGCTGCTCCTCCAGGCGCTCCTGCTCTGGCTGCCATCTGCTACTGTGTTCCCCGTCGACCGCCTACTGACATAGATCACTATTTCTCTACTACTAGTGCTCGAGCAGCCTAAACTACATGTGAAGTGCCTCTCTGCTACCAATGCATTCAGTTTCAAATTCAGATTCCACAGTAATTTCCAGTTTTGACAGTTAAGTCCAGAGTCAACAGTTTTTACCTCATCTGTTGTAGTCAGGTGTTTTCTGGTCATGTAAATTTTACATCTATCACTTTTTGGTAATCTATTTTACACATCTATTGGAGATGCTATTAGCATCCCACTTGAGATTAACGATGTCTGTCTTGTACTGCTTCAGCCTCGACGTCTTATGGCTCACCGCAGCTGCTCCAACGACGAACCATCCATCACAATAGAGCAGTGCCCTGGACGCCATCTATAGATTCCTCAGATCTTCCTCCACACCTCCGACAACCACCTCTGCCTCAACTTCTTCGTCGACCAACCAAATGATGCCAAGGTCTACACGGCTACGGCAAAGAGGTTGTGCACTTGTCGCATCACTTATTACTCTACATTCATGTCCATCCATTAGGGCTATTTTGGTTCAAAGGAAAAACTAAAGGAAAAACATAGCAATGGGAATTTTTCCTATGGCACTCTACTATTCAATTATTCATGCATTTTGTTGAAAGGAATGGAGCAAAACATCCACCTGGACCTACTTTTCAAAATCCTATGCATCAAAACAAGACCAAGTGCATTAGTGGCAGAATAACATTCTAACTGTACACGCTTTCATATGGTTTCACTTTAATTTGGCCATGTTTCTTTGCATTCCTCTGCTCTTCCAATTCCTGTGAACCAAACACCCAAGTTGACAGAAATCTTGTGTTTACAAATGCTCTGTTTCCCACATGCATTCCTATCATATTCCGGTGTTTTTCCGATCCCTGCATTTTTAGAATCCTGCAAGCCAAAGGAGCCCTTACAAAATTACTTCAGTTACACGTAGGTGTCGAAGAAAACTTTGTGTGGTTTGTCTTGCTCTTGTCGCGACGTCGTCCACCTCACTTGAGCTGCTCCATCGATAGAAGCATTACGGACCACAGCACGGACTGAAGCTCGTCATACCAGCCTCTGCCGCAGGCCTCCAGTTTCTTCTTGAATGTCCTGGTCTTGAGGCCCCTCAGGACTTCTGCGTTGGCCCGCTCGGCCTGGCCGTTGCTTCGGGGGTGCGCCACCGAAGCGTAGCATATCTGCGTCCCAAGGTTAGCACAATATGTTTTGAAAAGGTTACTGTTGAATTGCGAACCGTTGTCAGTGATGATGCGGTTCGGCACTCCGAACCGGCTCACGATGCCCTTGACGAACTTGATCGCAGAACCAGCAAGGATGGTGTGGACGGCCTCGACTTCAGCCCACTTGGTGAACTTGTCCACGGCGACGTAGAGGTAGCGATAGCCCCTGGTGCCCGAGGAAAAGGGCTCGGGATATCCATCCCCCAGACCGCGAATGGCCATGTGAGCGGTATGGTTTGCAGACCTCCTGCCGGCTGATGGATCTGCTTGGCATGGAATTGGCAGGCCTCGCAAGCCTTCACAAGTTCAACGGCGTCATTGAGTGCAGTGGGCCAATAGAAACCGTTGTGGAACACCTTGCCAACGAGGGTCCGTGACGACGAATGATGCCCATAGTCTCCACCGTGTATATCTGCCAGCAGTTCCTTCCCTTGTTCCCTGGAGATGCAGCGCAGGGACACATCATTCGGTCGTTTCCGGTAGAACTCTCCATCCATGATGCAGTACGATGTGGCTTGCCGCGCCACACGCTCTGCCTCCTCCTCCTTCTCCGGCAAGGTCCCTTGCATTAAGTAGCTCCTGAGCTCTGTGATCCAGCACCCCTCCTGAGGTTCCATCGTCGTCGAGGCAGGCGTGCTCGAGGCCGAACCCCCTGTTTGGGGCTCCCGAGGCGAGTGGTGAGAAGCTCCACCCGAGGCTGTCTTGTGCTCGAGAATGGTGGCGGGCTGAAGGCTTGAAGAGCCGTTCCTCAAAACGCCCGGCTCTGGGGCAACCGCTGGAGGCTCGTTTTGCGATGTCGTCGGCCTCTTGATTAGTGCCATGAGGCACGTGCTGCAGCTCAACCCCAGGCTGCTTCTCCATCCTACGGACCTCCGCAAGGTAGGCCTCCATGTGCTCATCTCTGGGCTCGTATACCTTGTTGGAGAAATTGACAAGGAGTTGATCGCCCTTGATAGTAAGACGCTTCACTCCCGAGGCGTGGCGGCCTTGAGCCCGCTTATCGATCCCTCGTACTCTGCTATATTGTTGGAGACCTTCTCACCTTGCTGGAAATAGAGCTGCACGGCGTAGTAGATCTTGTCCTGAGCGGGAGATATGAGCACCGCCCCAGCCCCAGCGCCCTGAAGGAAATATGCCCTAGAGGCAATAATAAAGTTATTATTTATTTCCTCATATCATGATAAATGTTTATTATTCATGCTAGAATTGTATTAACCGGAAACATAATACATGTGTGAATATATAGACAAACAGTATGTCACTAGTATGCCTCTACTTGACTAGCTTGTTAATCAAAGATGGTTATGTTTCCTAACCATGAACAAGGAGTTGTTATTTGATTAACAAGCTCACATCATTAGTTGAATGATCTGATTGACATGACCCATTCCGTTAGCTTAGCACACGATCATTTAGTATGTTGCTATTGCTTCCTTCATGACTTATACATGTTCCTATGACTATGAGATTATGCAACTCCGTTTACGGAGGAACACTTTGTGTGCTACCAAACATCACAGCGAAGCGGGTGATTATAAAGGTGCTCTATAGGTGTCTCGAAGGTACTTGTTGAGTTGGCGTATTTGGGATTAGGATTTGTCACTCGAATGTCGGAGAGGTATCTCTGGGCCCTCTCGGTAATACACATCACTTAAGCCTTGCAAGCATTTCAACTAATGAGTTAGTTGTAAGATGATGTATTACTGAGCGAGTAAAGAGACTTGCGTAGCGAGATTGAACTAGGTATTGGATACCGACGATCGAATCTCGGGCAAGTAACATACCGATGACAAAGGGAACAACGTATGTTGTTGTGCGGTTTGACAGATAAAGATCTTCATAAAATATGTAGGAACCAATATGGGCATCCAGGTCCGCTATTGGTTATTGACCGAGACATGTCTCGGTCATGTCTACATTGTTCTCGAACCGTAGGGTCCATGCGCTTAAGGTTTCGATGATGGTTATATTATGAGTTTATGTATTTTGATGTACGAAGGTTGTTGAGTCCGGATATGATCACGGACATGACGAGGAGTCTCAAATGGTCGAGACATAAAGATTGATATATTGGACGGATATATTTGGACACCGGAAGGTTCCGGAGAAGTTTGGAGCTCAGGGAGGTTCTGGAACCCCGGAGGTATATGGGCCTTATTGGGCCCATGTAGGTGGAAGGAGAAGGAACAAGGGAGGGCGCCCCAAGCCAAACCGAATTGGGAGGGGGCGGCCCCCTTCCTTTCTCCTTCCCCTCTTCCTAATACTACTACTAGTACTACTTCCTAATACTAGTACTCTTTCCTTTCCCTCCAAATAAGATAAGGAAAGGAGGAAACCTACTTGGAGTAGGTTTCCCCTACTCTATGGCGCCCCCTTGGGCGGCCTCCTCCTCCCTCCCTCCTTTATATACGGGGTGGAGGGCACCCTAGAACACACAAGTTGATCATTGATCGTTCCTCGGCCGCAGCGGTGCCCCCTCCACGATATTACACCTCGATCATATTGTAGCGGTGCTTAGGCGAAGCCTGCGACAGAGAACATCAAGATCGTCACTGCGCCGTCGTCTTGTGGAACTCCCCTCGGAGCCTCTCTTGGATTGGAGATTGAGGTGCGTCATCGAGCTGTACGCGTGTCAAGAACTTGGAGGTGCGAGTGCGGTGCTTGGATCGGTTGGACCGGGAGGGGCGTCGACTACTTCCTCTCGTTGCTTCAGCGCTTCGCTTGGTCTCACGAGTGCGAGACAACACTCTCCCCTCTCGTTGCTATGCATCACCATGATCTTGCATGTGCGAGGAAATTTTTGAAATTACTCGTTCCCAACAAGATGGCATCCGAGCCTAGGTTTTATGGTTTGATGTTATATGCACGAGTAGAACACAAGTGAGTTGTGGGTGATATAAGTCATCTTGCTTACCAGCATGTCATACTTTGGTTGGTGGTATTGTTGGATGAAGCGGCCGGATCGACATTACAGCGTGCGCTTAGGCGAGACTGGTTTTACCGCGTGCTTTGCACACGGTGACTAGCGGTGTCGGTTTCTCCAACTTTAGTTGAACCGAGTGTGGCTCGCCGGTCCTTGCGAAGGTTAAAACATCATCAACTTGACAAACTATCGTTGTGGTTTTGATGCGTAGGTGAGATTGGTTCTTGCTTAAGCCCGCAGCAGCCACATAATATTTGCAACAACAAAGTAGAGGACGTCTAACTTGTTTTTGTAGGGCATGTTGTGATGTGATATGGCCAAGACATGATGCTATATTTTATTGTATGAGAGGATCATGTTTTGTAACCGAAGTTATCGGCAACTGGCGGAGCCATATGGTTGTCGCTTTATTGTATGAAATGCAAGCATACTGTAATTGCTTTACTTTATCACTAAGCGGTAGCGATAGTCGTAGAAGCAATAGATGGCGTGGCGACAACGATGCTACGATGGAGATCACGGTGTCGCTACCGGTGGCGATGGTGATCATGATGGTGCTTGGAGATGGAGATCACAAGCACAAGAAGATGATGGCCATATCATATCACTTATATTGATTGCATGTGATGTTTATCTTTTATGCATCTTATCTTGCTTGATTGGCGGTAGCATTTTAAGATGATCTCTCACTAAAATTATCAAGTAGTGTTCTCCCGAGTATGCACCGTTGCCAAAGTTCGTCTGCCCGGACACCACGTGATGATCGGGTGTGATAAGCTCTCGTCCATCTACAACGGGTGCAAGCCAGTTTTGCACATGCAGAATACTCGGGTTATACTTGACGAGCCTAGCATATGCAGATATGGCCTCGGAACACGGAGACCGAAAGGTCGGCGTGAATCATATAGTAGATATGATCAACATAAGATGTTCACCATTGAAAACTACTCCATCTCACGTGATGATCGGTTATGGTTTAGTTGATTTGGATCACGTGATCACTTAGATGACTAGAGATGTACGTCTAAGTGGGAGTTCTTAAGTAATATGATTACTTGAACTAAAATTTATCATGAACTTAGTACCGATAGTATCTTGATTATCTATGTTGTTTGTAGATAGATGGCCCGTCTTTGTTGTTCCGTTGAATTTTAATGCGTTCCTTGAAAGCTAAGTTGAAAGATGATGGTAGCAACTACGCGGATTGGGTCCATAACGAGGATTATCCTCATTGTTGCCGAGAAAAATTAAATCTGGAAGCACCGCTGGGTGCGAACTGCGCTTGATGCAACCGGCGGCGTTAAGAATGTGCAGCGAGCAAAGTGATGACTACTCGATAGTTCAATGTGCCATGCTATCGGCTTAGAACCGGGACTTCAACGACGTTTTGAGCGTCATGGAGCATATGAGATGTTTCAGGAGTTGAAGTTGATATTCCGAAGAATGCCGGATTGAGAGATATGAAGTCTCCAATAAGTTCTATAGCTGCAAGATGGAGGAGAATAGTTACGTCGGAGAGCACATACTCAAGATGTGCGGGTATTGTAATCACTTGATTCAAGCTGGGAGTTACTCTTACGGATGATAGCGTCATTGTGAAATTCTCCAATCACTTCCACCAAGCTACAAGAGCTTCATGATGAACTATAATATGCAAGGGATGGATAAGGCGATTCGAGCTCTTCGCAATGCTAAAGGGTGCGGAGGTAGAAATCAGAAGGAGCATCAAGTGTTGATGGTTAACAAAACCACTAGTTTCAAGAAAAGGGCAAAGGGAAGAAGAAGGAACTTCAAGAAGAACAGCAAGCAAGTTGCTGCTCAAGAGAAGAAACCCAAGTGCGGACCTAAGCTGGCCGAGTGCTTCTACCGCAAGCGATAGTCCTTTGAAGCGGAACTGCCCCAAGTATTTGGCGGATAAGAAGGATGGCAAGGTGAACAAAGGTATATGTGATATACATGTTATTGATGTGTACCTTACTAGAGCTCATGATAGCACTGGGTATTTGATCTTGGTTACATTGCTAATATTTGCAACTCAAAGCAGGGACTATGGATTAGCGAACAACGGCAAGGGCGAGGTGACGATGCGGCGTGGGAAATGGTTCCAAAGTCGATGTGATCATGATCGGCACGTTACCTCTACATCTACCTTGGGATTAGTATTAGACCTAAATAATTGTTATTTGGTGCGGCGTTGAGCATGAACATTATATCTGGATCTTGTTTGATGCGAGGCGGTTATTCATTTAAATCGAGAGAATAATGGTTGTTCTATTTATATGAGTAATATCTTTTATGGTCATGCACCCTTGAAGAGTGGTCTATTTTGATGAATCTCGATAGTAGTGATACACATCTTCATAGTGTTGAAACCAAAAGATCAGAGTTGATAATGATAGTGCAACTTATTTGTGGTACTGCCGTTTGGGTCATATCGGTGTAAAGTGCATGAAGAAACTCCATACTGATGGACTTTTGGAGTCACTTGATTATGAATCACTTGGTACTTGCGAACCGTGCCTCATGGGCAAGATGACTAAAACGCCGTTCTCCGATACTATGGAGAGAGCAACAGATTTGTTGGAAATCATACATCTGAGATGTATGTGGTCCGATGAATGTTGAGGCTCGTGGCGGATATCGTTATTTTCTCACCTTCACAGATGATTTAAGCGGATATGGGTATATCTACTTAATGAAACATAAGTCTGAAACATTTGAAAAGTTCAAAGAATTTGAGTGAAGTTGAAAATCATCGTAACAAGAAAATAAAGTTTCTACGATCGATCGTGGAGGAGAATATTTGAGTTCTGAGTTTGGTCTACACTTAAAACAATGTGGAATAGTTTAGCAACTCCGCCACGGAACACCACAGCGTAATGGTGTGTCCGAGCGTCGTGATCGTACTTTACTTGATATGGTGCGGTCTATGATGTCTCTTACAGATTTACGCTATCATTTTGGGGTTATGCTCTAGAGACAGCCACATTCACGTTAAATAGGGCACCGTCGAAATCCGTTGAGGCGACACCTTATGAACTATGGTTTGGCAAGAAACCAAAGTTGTCGTTTCTTAAAGTTTGGGGTTGCGATGCTTATGTGAAAAAGCTTCAACCCGATAAGCTCGAACCCAAATCGAATGTGTCTTCA
Source organism: Aegilops speltoides (assembly GCA_021437245.1). Taxonomy (NCBI): domain Eukaryota; kingdom Viridiplantae; phylum Streptophyta; class Magnoliopsida; order Poales; family Poaceae; genus Aegilops; species Aegilops speltoides. The sequence goes on along the minus strand of CM038144.1, from coordinate 348,944,921 downwards.
TAGGATACCCAAAGGAGACAGATTGGGTACACCTTCTATCACAGATCCGAAGGCAAGACATTCGTTGCTAAGAATGGATCCTTTCTAGACAAGGAGTTTCTCTCGAAAGAAGTGAGTGGGAGGAAAGTAGAACTTGATGAGGTAAGCTGTACCTACTCCTTGTTGGAAAATAATTCATCACAGGAACCGGTTTACGTGGACGTCAAAACTCAACTAGTGAGGAAGTTGATGATGATGATCATAGAACTTGAGATCAAGTTATCTGAGAACCACGTAGGTCGAGCGAGTAAGATCCGCACTGAGTGGTGCGGTAATCCTATTCGGAAGTCATGCTACTAGATCATGATGAACCCTCGAACTATGAAGAAGCGATGGTGAGCCCAGATTCATAAAATGGCTTGAAGCCATGAAATCGAGATGGGATCCATGTATGATAACAAAGTATGGACTTTGGTTGACTTGCCCGATGGTCGGCAAGCAATAGAGAATAAATGGATTTTCAAGAAAAACCGACGGCGGCGGTAATATTATCGTCTACAAAGCTCGACTTGTTGCAAAAGGTTTTCGACAAGTTCAAGGGGTTGACTACGATGAGACCTTCTCACCGTAGCGATGCTTAAGTCAGTCGAATCATGTTAGCAATTGCCGCATTTTATGATTATGAAATTTGGCAAATGGATGTAAAGCTGCATTCTGAATGGATTTACGGAAGAAGAATTGTATATGATGCAACGAGAAGGTTTTATCGATCCAAAGGAGCTAACAAAGTGTGCAAGCTCCAACGTTCCATTTATGGACTAGTGCAAGCCTCTCGGAGTTGGAATAAATGTTTTGATAGTGTGATCAAAGCATTTGGTTTTATCTGAACTTTTGGAGAAGCTTTGTATTTACAAGAAAGTGAGTGGGAGCTCTGTAGCATTTCTAATATTATATGTGGATGACATATTGTTGATTGGAAATGATATAGAATTTCTGGATAGCATAAAGGGATACTTGAATAAAAGTTTTTCAATGAAAGACCTCGGTGAAGCTGCTTACATATTGGGAATTAAGATCTATAGAGATAGATCAAAACGCTTAATTGGACTTTCACAAAGCACATACCTTGACAAAGTTTTGAAGAAGTTCAAAATGGATCAAGCAAAGAAAGGGTTCTTGCCTGTATTGCAAGGTGTGAAGTTGAGTAAGACTCAAAGCCCGACCTTTGTAGAAGATAGAGAGAAAATGAAAAGTGTTCCTATGCTTCAGCCATAGGCTCTATCATGTATGCAATCTTGTGTACCAGACTGATGTGTGCCTTGCTATAAGTCTAGCGAGGAGGTACCAAAGTAATCCAGAGTGGATCATGGACAGCGGTCAAGAACATCTGAAATACGAAAAGGACTAAGGATATGTTTCTCGTATATGGAGGTGACAAAGAGCTCATCGTAAATGGTTACGTTGATGCAAGCTTTGACACCGATCCGGACGATTCTAAATCGCAAACCGGATCGTGTTTACATTAAGCGGTGGAGCTGTCGGTTGGTGCAGTTCAAAGCAAAGCGTCGTGGCGGGATCTACATGTGAAGCGGAATACATAGCTGCCGGAAGCAGCCAATGAAGGAATGCGGATGAAGGAGTTCATATCCGATCTAGGTGTCATACCTAGTGCATCGGGTCCAATGAAAATCTTTTGTGACAATCTTTGGGCGATTGCCTTAGCGAAGGAATCCAGATTTCACAAGAGGACCAAGCACATCAAGAGGCGCTTCAATTCCATCAGGGATCTAGTCGGTGGGAGACATAGAGATTTGCAAGATACATACGGATCTGAATGTTGCAGACCCATTGACTAAGCCTCTTCCACGAGCAAAACATGATCAACACCAAGACTCCATGGGTGTTAGAATCATTCTTGTGTAATCTAGATTTTGACTCTAGTGCAAGTGGGAGGATGAAGGAAATATGCCCTAGAGGCAATAATAAAGTTATTATTTATTTCCTCATATCATGATAAATGTTTATTATTCATGCTAGAATTGTATTAACCGGAAACATAATACATGTGTGAATATATAGACAAGCAGAATGTCACTAGTATGCCTCTACTTGACTAGCTTGTTAATCAAAGATGGTTATGTTTCCTAACCATGAACAAGGAGTTGTTATTTGATTAACAAGCTCACATCATTAGTTGAATGATCGATTGACATGACCCATTCCGTTAGCTTAGCACACGATCGTTTAGTATGTTGCTATTGCTTCCTTCATGACTTATACATGTTCCTATGACTATGAGATTATGCAACTACCGTTTACGGAGGAACACTTTGTGTGCTACCAAAGCGTCTAGCGTAAGCTGGGTGATTATAAAGGTGCTCTCTGGTGTCTCGAAGGTACTTGTTGAGTTGGCGTATTTGAGATTAGGATTTGTCACTCCGAATGTCGGAGAGGTATCTCTGGGCCCTCTCGGTAATACACATCACTTAAGCCTTGCAAGCATTTCAACTAATGAGTTAGTTGTAAGATGATGTATTACGGAGCGAGTAAAGAGACTTGCGTGCGAGATTGAACTAGGTATTGGATACCGACGATCGAATCTCGGGCAAGTAACATACCGATGACAAAGGAACAACGTATATTGTTGTGCGGTTTGACCAATAAAGATCTTCGTAGAATATGTAGGAACCAATATGGGCATCCAGGTCCGCTATTGGTTATTGACCGGAGACATGTCTCGGTCATGTCTACATTGTTCTCGAACCGTAGGGTCCATGCGCTTAAGGTTTCGATGGCGGTTATATTATGAGTTTATGTATTTTGATGTACGAAGGTTGTTGAGTCCGGATATGATCACGGACATGACGAGGAGTCTTGAAGTGGTCGAGACATAAAGATTGATATATTGGACGGATATATTTGGACACGGAAAGGTTAGGAGAAGTTTGGAGCTCCGGAGGTTCTGAACCCCGGAGGTATATGGGCCTTATTGGGCCCATGTAGGAGGAAGGAGAAGGAAAGGGAGGAGGCGCCCCCAAGCCCAAACCGAATGGGGAGGGGGGCCCCCTTTCCTTTCTCCTTCCCTCTTCCTAATACTACTACTAGTACTACTTCCTAATACTAGTACTCTTTCCTTTCCCTCCAAATAAGATAAGGAAAGGGAGGAAACCTACTTGGAGTAGGTTTCCCCTACTCTATGGCGCACCCCTTGGGCGGCCTCCTCCTCCCTCCCTCCTTTATATACGGGGTGGGGGCACCCTAGAACACACAAGTTGATCATTGATCGTTCCTCGGCCGTGTGCGGTGCCCCCTCCACGATATTACACCTCGATCATATTGTAGCGGTGCTTAGGCGAAGCCTGCGACAGAGAACATCAAGATCGTCACCATCTTTGTCGTCTTGTGGAACTCCCCTCGGAGCCTCTCTTGGATTGGAGATTGAGGTGCGTCATCGAGCTGTCGCGTGTCAAGAACTTCGGAGGTGTCGAATGCGGTGCTTGGATCGGTTGGACCGGGAGGACGTCGACTACTTCCTCTACGTTGCGTCAGCGCTTCCGCTTCGGTCTACAAGGGTACGTAGACAACACTCTCCCCTCTCGTTGCTATGCATCACCATGATCTTGCGTGTGCGTAGGAAATTTTTTGAAATTACTACGTTCCCCAACACGCCCTGCCTGGAGAACGCTCCGTCGAAGTACATGACCCAGCCTTCTGGCGCCTCGCTTCCTGGGGAGAGGGATCGATCCTCGTCGGCCCTGAGGCCTGGTTCCTCTGCCCAGTCGGCCACAAAATCTGCCAGCGCAGCCCCCTTGATGACTCTGGTCGTGCTGAATTCGAGCTGGAATGCTTGCAGTTCAATGTTCCACTCGGCGACCCTTCCGGCTGAGTTAGGGCTCCTGAGCACCCTTTCCAAGGGGTATGCGAGAGACAACCTTGATTGGATGACCACGAAGTAGTGCGCAGCTTGCGCCGAAGCCACCGATGGCGAGGAGGAGCTTCTGCGGCATGGGGTACCGTGCCCTCGCATCCCGTAACACCGTGCTGACGAAGTACACCGGGTGCTTGACGAGGCTTGGGGCGTCGGTGCTGGTGGCGTCCTCCGGAAGCCGTGGTGCCTCCTGAGGTGGTGGAGCCTCCAGAAGCTGGTTACCTGGAGGGAGGGCCTCTCCCGCCCCTGGTGCGCCCCGCTGCGGCGGCTGATCTTCCTCCGTCATGGTGGTGACTCCCGCAAGTCCCTTTTGATCCAGCTTTGCCTTGGCTCGGGTGGCCGCCGTGGACTTGGCCCGATGCTCCTCTCTAACTGCCACCAGGGCTGCGCTAGCGGAGTAGGGCATGGCGGCGAGGTAGAGTATCAAGGGCTCTTGAGGGCGCGGGGCCACCATCACTAGGGGGCTGGTTAGGTATCTCTTGAGATCTTGGAGCATGTGTCGACCTCTTGATCCATTCAAAGGGCCCTTTTTCTTCATCGGTGGAAGAAAGGCAGGCGCCCGCTCCCCCAATCCGGGAGATGGGCGCCCAGCGCCATCACGCACCCGTGAGCTTCGCATTTCCACGAGGGTCTTTGGTGGGCTCATGTCCTCAAGCGCCTTGACCTTTTCTCAGGTTGGCCTCAATGCCTCGGTGGGATCTGAGAAACCCAAGAGCTTGCGAGGGGACTCCAAACAAACACTTCTCGGGTTGAGGCGCAGGCTCCTGCGTTGAGGCTCATGAAGGTTTCCTCCAGTCTTATGTCGGGGTCTTGGCCTCGCGAGACTTCACTACGATGTCGTCGGCGTAAGCCTCCACATTCTTCCCGAGCTGCGGGCCCAAGGTGATGTGCATGAGCGGTGGAAGGTTGCCCCAGCGTTCTTGTGATCCGAATGGCATGCATGTATAGCAGTACACCCCACACGGGGTTAGGAAGACCGTCTTCTCCACGTCTTCCACCGCCATCTTGATCTGGTGATACCCGGAGAAGGCATCCAAGAAGCATAACAGGTCACACTCGGCGGTGGAATCGACGATCTGGTCGATGCGAGGGAGCGGGAACGGATCTTGCGGGCATGCTTTGTTGAGGTTGGTGAAGTCAACACACATCCGTTCCTTTCCTCCCTTCTTTGGCACAACCACGGGGTTGGCCAACCAATCCGGGTATCGGACCTCGCGAATAACCCCTGCGGCTTCTAGCTTGCGGGTCTCTTGGACGATGAAGGCACTGCTTTTGCTGGACTGCCTCCTGTATACGCTTCACGGGGCGCGACGTTGGGACACACGTTGAGGTGGTGCTCGATTCGCCCGTGGGATCCTGCCACTGATCGGGCTCCCAGGCGAACACCTTCTTGTTTGCGAGGAACTTGACCAGGGCTTCCTCCTGCTCGGGCTCGAGGTTGGCGCCTATGGTGAAAGTGGCGTTAGTGGACCCATCCTCGTCGACAGGTATCTGCTTGGTCTCCGCCTTGTCTTGGGTGAACAACTGCTTCTTCTTGGTCGGCGCAGCCCCCTTGGGCTTGGGGGCTTCGGCGTCGGCGGGCCGCGCCGCCGCCGCCGTCTTGAGGGCAAGCTTAAGTACTCGTAGCGCACCTTCGGTGTCCCCGGGCACGGTGAGGACGCCGTTGCTCCCGGGCATCTTCATGAGGTTGTACCCCGGGTGAGTCGCGGCCATGAATTTGGCCAATGCTAGATAGCCGAGGATGGCATTGTAGGGGAGGCCGATGGGGGCAATGTCGAAATCGACCAGCTCCGTTCGGAAATTGTCGTAGGTGCCGAAAGTCACCGGAAGTCGGATCTGCCCCAAGGAGCTGGACGACCCGCCTCCGACGCCCGAGAAAGGCCGGCTGGGTTGCAGCCGCTCCGGGGTATCAGAGGAGGTTGAAGGCCTCAGCGAGAACACGTTGAGGCCAGCGCCACCGTCGATGAGGGTCTGGTGGCGGCCACTGGCGAGATGGTGGGTGTCGCGAGCATGGGGAGCGCTTGCGAGCAGGCCGAGTTGGTGGGGTGGTCCTCGAGTCGAAGGTCAGCCCGGCCAGCGGCTCCGTCCGGCCCAAAGGAGCCGCCTACAGCGTGGGCGGCGCCGACCCGGCAGACGAACGACAGCGTGGCGGCTGGAGGCGGCGCTGCGAGCCGCCCGGGAGGGCGCGCGACGCCGAAGGAGCCGGCGCGACGGGGTGGGTGAGGAAGAAGCTGCGCGGCTCCTCCCTAGAGGTCGCTGGGGAATGCAGGGACGATGCCTACTGCACATTCCCCACCGGGCCAGTGGCGGTGTTGACGGAAGCGACGGGAACGCAGCGAGGGCGCCCGCCGACGGAGCCAGCCCGGGCGACATGGAAGCGAGGGTGGCTCGGCGCCCAACGCGAGCCCGACGAGTGTTAGACATGGATGCGATGGTCGGAGAAGAGAGAGACGACGGAAGGCAAATTCCGGACATCACGACTCATGACCATCTTTCGCCACCTCAGATCTCCTTCCCTGTCACTGGCACCCACCGCAACGGCATCACCATCATCGACTCAGCAGATGAACCTAAGGAGTACACGGGTCCACAAGAGAGGTTGCACTCTTTTGTTTCTGCTTATATTATGCATTGCTTAATATTACCTGCTACTTTATCCTCCTGTTCACCTCTTAGATTCCAAGTCAGGTCCAAATTAATGTTCAAACTTTAGTTTTTAAATTAGTTGTGAGGCACATATCGAGGTAGCAATGAATAGTATCTCTATCAATTATCTGGCACATATCGAGGCATCAATGAATAGTATATCAGCCTATGTTGTTCATCTTGGGTGGGAAAGAAATAGTAAAGAAATCATCATATGTCTGTTTATTAAATTAAAACTATCATCAGCCTGCTATCATTATTTTTGGATCCATCCACTGGTTGTTACCATCACTCTAGATTTCTGCATGCTCTCCTTACATAATCTCACTATATTTTTTTTGTATGCATGTCAGATATTTTACACAGTCATGCTGAACATGTAGAGAAAAAGAGAAGAGTTTTGCACGGCAATACAGTGTCATGAAGACATCGCTCCATGGTGGTGTAACGCCCTCGATGCGGCTATATCTCCCACGTGTCGAAGCACGACTTAGAGGCATAACCGCATTGAAAGCAATGTCGCAAGTGAGGTAATCTTCACACAACCCATGTAATACATAAGGGAAAGAGATACATAGTTGGCTTACAATCGCCACTTCACACAACTACATGAATAAAGCATTACATCATCCAGATACAATCAAGGTCCGACTACGGAACCCAAAATAAAAGAAGAACCCCAAATGCGACAAAGGTCCCCGATCGACCCCAACTGGGCTCCACTACTGAACAACTAGAACGAAACAACACAAAGGGCAAGATCTTCATCGAGCTCCTCCTTGAGCTTGGTTGCGTCACCGCTTTCGATAACATAGGCACACGCAAACTGGTTTTGGAAGTATCCGGTGAGTCACGAGGACTCAAAGCAATCCCATTACCATGGGTATCAAGACTAGCAAAGCTTAATGGGAAAGGAAAGGGTAAAGTGGTGAGGTTGCAGGCGACTAAGCAAGTATGGTGGCTAACCAACGCAAATGAGAGCGAGAAGAGAAACAAGCGGAGCAGTCGTGAAGCTAGCAATGATCAAGAGGTGATCACGAACACCTACTTACGTCAAACATAACCCAGAAACCGTGTTCACTTCCCGGACTCCGCCGAGAAGAGACCATCACGGCTACACACTCGGTTGATGTGTTTTAATTCGGATCTGGTGTCAAGTTATCTACAACCGGACATTAACAAATTCCCATCGCCTATAACGCGAGCACGGCTCTCGAAAGTTTATACCTGCAGGGTGTCCCAACTTAGCCCATGACAAGCTCTCGCGATCATCGAAGAATAGACCTTCACCCGGAAGACCCGATCGGTCTCGGAATCCGGTACATCAAGACATTTCGACAATGGTAAAACAAGACCAGCAAAGCCGCCCGATCGCCGACAAATCCCGATAGGAGCTGCACATATCTCGTTCTCGGGGCACACGGATGAGCAAGGCGTCGGGTTGGCATAGACCCTGGTTGCCTGTGGGGCGCCGGACATCGCTTCGGTTTGGACCAGCACTTAGACAAGCAACGCCCGAGGGGCTAAAATAAAGATAACCCTCGGAGAAGCGACTCCCAAGGGAAAAGGTAGGTGGTGGTGAGGCAAATGGTAAAAGTCAATGTTGGGCCTTCTTTGGACAAGTTTTATTCAAAGCGAACTATCAAGGGGTCCCATAAATCACCCGACGCGTTAGGGACGCAAAATCCGGGAACATAACACCGGTATGGCGGAAACTAGGGCGGCAAGAGTGGAACAAAACACCGGGCATAAGGCCGAGCCTTCCACCCTTTACCAAGTATATAGATGCATTAATAACATAAGAGATATTGTGATATCCCAGCATAAACCCCTGTCCACCATGGAGCAATCTTCAACTTCACGCAACTAGCAGCGCTATAAGAGGGCTCGACAAAAGCGGTAACATAGCCAAACAACGGTTTGCATAGGAAAGGTGTCAAAGGTTAGGGGTTCATGGCAATATGGGATGGCTTGATAAGCAGGTAATAGGTACGCAGACATAGCAAAAGAACGAGGCAACTAGCATAGCAATGATAGTAGTGAGATCGAGGTAGCGGTCTTCTTGCCTGAAATCCCAAGGAAGAAGAACGAGTCCATGAAGAAGATGAGCGGATGAAGCCGAACCAACCGAAGGCGAACGAAACCTCACGATCGCAACGAAACAGGAACTAACAAGAAGAAGCACACAACATAGGTAAACACACCACACATGAACAAGGCATGATGCACAACAAGCATGATGCATGACCAAGCTACATGAAGCTACTCATGGCAAGAGATGATGCAAACAAGAACAACACATCAAGGCAAGTTTAAATGAGGCCGGAAACAACATATAACAATTCCGGTAAGTCCTCATATGCAAATTTAGAAATTGGTCCAGAACTGAATAAACCTTATGTTCAAGTTGTTAAACAGCAAGTTTAAGATGCACCACGATGAACTACACGAAATTCTAGTCAAGTTACATATAAAGTTCATTAGATTCGGAGCTACGGTCTAGAAGATATGAGCAAAACAAGTTAAGCATGGCATCTATGCAAAATGCACCCAAACATCAAGCAAACACCTCAAAACAAGGATGCAACATGATAATATGAAACTACATGCAAAATCAAGCAAGTTTCATATAGAGCACACTCAAAACGGAGCAACGGGGCAACACATGCACACTATACAAGTTATAGCAACAATCTGTCCATAACAGCAACTAGGCATCTTACAAGCATCAAAACAACATGCTACAGCACCCCAACATAATAAAAAAAGGCACGGTCATGAAGTACACGTAAAGCATAACAAAACATGAACACTGAGCTATCTCCAGAAACAACTAGAACATGTTCAAATTGACATGGAGATATTGCAAGTAATAACAGTTTCAGACTTAAGCAGAAATAACATCCGGTTGCAATGTTTAGAGCTATCAAACAACATGTTACAGGAACTTATCATGGCAAACAAAGGCATGGCATGAATCTACTAATAGCATATATCAAAAGACCCTTACTGACCATAAGCCAAAAAGGCACGGAAAATATGATGGCACCCATGTAAACATGGCAAGTTATATTACAGATTTGAACATGGCAGATACAACGATAAGTAGGCATGTTCGTGAGCTTAAACCACTCACTACAGAGCAATACATGGCATGGCAAGGTAACCAACAGTAAGAAGGCATGTTTATGAAACTAAGCATGGCAAGAGCAAGTTCATAGGGTGCATGGATCACTAGGAAAACACATGGGAACAAGTGAACTTAATGTTAACAGGCTGACAAACAACATTTCCAAGCAACTTTGGAGCAAGAAATGAACATGTTCCACAAGCTATAATTGCAACCAAGGGCATGAATGGATAGAGCATGACATGTATATCAAAACATGTTTATAGAGCATCTCCAGATTATGCATAGAATGATTACTAGAAGCATGTTAACATGGCATCAAAATATATGAGAATCTGTCAGAAAACAAAGAAGCAGCAACTACCCTACTTTACAAGCTTGATACACTCAGCACACAACTCACAAAAATACAAGGTCAACACCTCTGGAAAGATGGCATGGCATAGTTTAACATTCATGTAGAGCTCATACTCATAGGATGCACACATAAATCATGGCAAAAATGACAAAAGAGCTCGAGCTGATAAGATTCTGGAACTAACGATCTGAAGCCCTCTTCCAACAGCATTTCGGGCATCAAGATGAGCTCAAATGGAAATTATGCAATGGAATGAAATGATGTACTCGTCGAGACGAACAATTTGACATATTACACGCGCAAAACGGAGCTACGGATGCAGAGATGTGATGCGATGAAAATGCATGAAAATAAACACAGATTCAGGACTTGGAGAAAAATAGACCTCGGGGGGGGAGTCAAGGCGGCCGCGGATCTCGTCGGAGTTGCGGGATCCGGCCGGAGATGAGGGGGCAGCGAGGGGGCGCGGATCCGGTCCGGGAGGCCGGATCTGGCCGGAGACGCGAAGGCGCTTGGCAGCGGCAGCTTCAGGCCGCCGGCCGTGCATTGGCGAGGCCAGAGGCGCAGCGTATGATCAGCGGCAGCCGACTTCTGCGACGGCGACCCAAGCCTGGCGGCGCGGCCATGGATCTTGAGCGACGCGGACGGGGCAGCGAGGCGGCGCGGCATGGCGCCCGTTCCATGAAAGCGGAGGAGAGAAGAGCGCATGAGATCTGGCGAGGATGATCGCCCGCCATGAAGTGGCAGTGTGGCTTGGCGGCGCCGTGGCAGCGGCAGGCCTTGAACCTTCGGGCGGCCTGTGTGTGTGGCCTTGGCATGAGCATGCGGCAGGCAGGCGGGCAGCGAGGAGCGCCACATGGCACGACGGTTTGGAGGAGGGAGCAGGCGGGCGTGTCCGGCGTCGTGAGACAGCGTCCGTGCGGAGAGAGGCGAGTTTTAGGGTTTCGGGGAAAATTGATCCGAAAATGGAGAGGGGGGGACGTTTTTATAGGTAGAGGGAGCTAGGAGAGTCCAAATGAGGAGCGGTTTTCGGCCACGCGATCGTGATCGAACGACCGAGAGCATGGAGGGGAGTTAGATGGGTTTTGGGCCACTTTGGAAGGAGTGTTGGGCTGCAAACAAAAGAGGCTTTCACGGTTACCCGGTTAACCGTTGGGGTACCAAACGACCTCCAAATGGCACGAAACTTGACAGGCGGTCTACCGGTGCTATACCAAGGCCGCTTGGCAAACCTCGGGCCATCTAGAGAAAGTTTAATACCCGCACAAGAGAAGAGAGAAGAGGGGGACGCCGGAGGACATAGGAGCGCCGGATTGCAAAACGGACAACGGGGAAAATGCTCGGATGCATGAGACGAACATGTATGCAAAATGGAATGCACATGATGACATGATATGAAATGCAGATGATGACATGGCAAAGTGCAACACGCAAGCAAATGACATGGCAACGACGGCGAATAACTGGCGGACACCTGGCGCATCGGATCCGGGGCGTTACAGGTGGGTTCAATGGAAAACCCTCCCCCCCCCCAATTTTAATCCAGAGGAAGATATCTGTTCTGAGGCGGATTCAGACGTAGCTGACCTCTCCTATTTACCCCCCAAGGTGTTTGCTCTAACTTGGCATGATGATGTTAGTCATATCATGCATATGTTGCCTTGCAGTGCCTACTTTCGACATCATATATGTCATCTGCTTAGTTTAGAGATGTTTTGTAATGCCACCTGTTTAGTTTCTATATCATATTTGGGAATTATGCAGTTTCATCTCTTTTAGCCAGCCATAATATATGTGAAATAATATGCAATGCCATCCTGTTTAACCAGGCATCATATATTTGAATGATATCTCCCATCCTTTTCTTCATTACATTTCCATTTGTCGACAATGTTTGTACATTAAACTACTCTTCATGTGAATCAGCCATTTGAGTGGGTGATGGAAAAATCTGGAGTGAAAAGAAGGTCTTCAGAGCAGACAGTGCTACCTGTCGAAGCAAATCTCTTACTGGGTCCCGATAACTCCTCAGAGATAGATGACCAGTCCTATTCCCCCACCAAGGTGTATCCTCTAACTTGGCACGGCTATACTGCTCATATCGTGCATATGGTGTCTTGCATTGCATAGTTTAGACATCATATACACAATATTCAACACCATGTTCTTAGTTCAGACATCGTATATGTGAATACCCTCTGCTTAGCATATAAATCACATATGTGAATTAAATCATGCGATCCTGATTACTTAGATAACATGTATGTGAATTACGTCATGCAAACCTGTTTACTAAAGACATCATATAATTATCTCATGCCATCCTGTTTAGTTAGTCATCGTATCTTTGAATTATGTCATGCTATGATATCCAGTTTAGATAGACATCATATATGTTAAATTATGTCATGCTATCCTTTTTACTTAAACAATATACATGTCAACTATTTCATTGCCTCTTTTTTCCACACTATCTATTGCATCTGTCTCTCATACAATGTCTACACATTCCACTATGTTTCCTGCTTATCAGCTATTTGAATTGGAGCGGGTGATGGCAGTATCTAGAGGAGTAAAAACACAGTCTTCAAATAAAATACTGGTACCTCTTGGTGGGCATAGCACCCGGTTGTACATGCATGAGAACCAGCCCTACCACACATAACCCAGACTCTCGCAGATTGTACCCCTACTGCGATGGACAGAGAACCAGCTTCACCCAATCTAACCCCAACCCCAGCAGATAGTAACCTAGTTCATGTTGACACAACACCATATCGAACACAGAGCTCCCAAACAAGAGCAGTTAGTAAGGCAGCGCCAGTACCCAAAGCGCCAGTACTACCACAGCGAACCCCAACTCCACCAGTTAGTACACCAATTCCTGTGGAGGAAGCACAATCATCCATTCGTAGTTTAGCACCTATCACATTTGATGTTGTTAAATCCTATGTGCATATCTTCCCATCATGGAAATATTATACTAAATATGAAGGAAAATACCGGTTGCAGGTGTTTGTCCTGGAGTTATGTGTAAGTAATGTTATTCATGGAAATTACTTTGCTGTCCCATACATTCTACCTCCATGATGGTTATAATACAACAAGTTTTCCCATTTTTCTCTATAGGGAAGGACCGATTTGGAAACTAAGGATGAGGTAACCTATGCTAGTACCTCTGCTATCTTCAAGAATGCTTGGTGGCAGTATCGGAATTACCTAAAGAAAACGTACTTCAGTGGCAAAGAAACTCATCAAATTCCCTTACGTTCTCCCGAGACACATTTACTGGACGATGACTGGGAACGCCTTGTTCTGTACTAGTCTCGAACAAAGAATGTGGTAAGGTCTATGAGCTCATTTTTTATTTTTAAGTACTATATGCCTGCGTCTTACTGTACTCTGTTCACGTAGAACAACTGCTTAAACCTGAAGAACAATTGTTCTCATTTAAGATTCCATTGCTATCATGCATTCTGCTTTGCTCTTCTATCACTGTATTTACTCATACAAACTTATTTTTAAATTGAAGGATCCAATCAAAACTCCAATGGCACAACAGGTATGTTTACGCATGTTTCTTTAACAGGTTTGCTCTTATAAATAGCTCTGTTGATTTCAGTTTCAATTGTGTATACAGTTGACTTCTCATATCATGCACATTACTCGCATCACAACAGAGCCAATAGTGTTGTTGTACATGTAGACCCGTGGTACCCATCTGAAATCTTGTTGTGCCATGTAGTTTCCCATGCTTTGTATTCTTTCAGTGCTGCTTTGTCTTGAACTAATATGATTTGAACCGTGTCTCTATTTTGATTTGGCTAGACAATGAAGTGACCATAGGACATAGATATATGTTTGTTTGATGCTTTTATTATGTACTACTTGGCAATAGAAGACTTGGTAGTTTAATCCTGTCCACCTTACTAATGAACTGGTTCACCGAAATGAGTTTCATATACTAGTACATGCTAAACCTGTTATGTGTCTGCTTGTTTCTTCTTCTAGAATGCTGATAGAATATTAGGGAAGAGTGCCTTATTAAGGAATGGTAAAGGAAGTAATCCAGATAAGGTTTAGGATAGTGAGACATCCTTGTTGGTCTCCAACAAAGCCGATAAAACAGCTAAGGAAAACTATCTTGAAGACAGTGAGACAACCCCAAAGTCATGTCTTGGTTTAGTGTTCGAGTTACTGGCCACTACTGCTGGCACAAGCTATTCAAACTCACTGTCTCAATCAGTTCAGTTTCTTGAGTCTCAACTACAAGCTGGAAGACATCGATTAACTGTGCTATGACAAGAAGCCAAAGGACTGCATAAGTCCCTGGAGCAGTCAGATGCATACTCTCTGGTGCAACAGCAAGCGTTGGAGGATTTTAGCACCAAACAGGACAAAGCTAATAAGCTTGCTAAGCTTATTGCTAGCATGGTGGATACCCAGGATAACGTTTCTTGAGCTCTTCTGAAGTTGTTTCAGTTATGGACTTATTTTGCTGCCGCGTTTATTTGCACTGCAAGGCAATTTAGACGGACAGTGTATGTAATATGCTACTTCATTCCCTATATTTGCACTGGTGGCGAACTTTGATGCCCAGTGGATGTCATATGTGTAATAGCCGTAATAGGCTAGCGTTAGTTGCTTGCTTATTTATTTCCTTATTGTCTTGTTTAGTTGTTTTCTTGTAGTCACTGCAGTTCTTTTTCCGCTTTTTTCTAGTGGCCACAATAACCTATTTTTATAACTAGGCCACAATAACCATGGCAACACACGGACTGTTGTAACCATGGTCCGGCTACCCTCCACGGGCTGTACGATCCACGAGCCTTCTACGGGTCGTAGTATCCATGGGCTTTCTATGGGTCATATGATCAATGGGCCTTCTACGGGCCGTAGGATCCATGGGCCTTCTCTGGGCCGTCTAATCTATGGGCCTTGTACGGTCCAATAATCGTTTTGCCAAACATGGGCCATACTATTCATGGACCAATAACAGTCCACAAAATGGGCCATAAACGGGCTAGATTGGAAATCATATGTTTTATGGCCTGACCATAACATGCCGTTAATAGGCCGTATTTGATGACGCTATGAAAACAGCCCAACAGATTAACGGGCCACAAACGGGTCGACTGTAACCACGGGCTGAATTTGGCCCACAAACAGAAAAGGCCAATAACGGGCCGTAAGTAACCGGATGCTGGAAATGAGCCCAAGAATAAATGGGCCCTAAGAAGGCCGAAAGGTAACATGGGCTGGAAATGGCCCAATGGAATAATGGGCCACTAAGGGCTATAAAGCGATACATTGTTCATTACGGGCCAGTTTCACCACGAGCGGTTAATGGGCCAAGAGTTACAAATGGACTCATATGGGCCGAAAGACGTCATGGGCCATACATGGGCCAGAAGTTACAACGAGCTGGAATCATATTGAACGGCCCAGATGACGCTATTGGGCCTAATTCCTGTAGGCCGTAACGGGCCATGAGTTAGCGGGCTGTAAACGGGCTATATGCGAACAGGCTGTTAACAGGCTTTCCATGGGCCGGCCCGCTACCTTTTGACCAAGTCAAATGGGTCGGCCTTTTCACCGGAATGGGCCTCTGTTGGGTCGTGCCACGCGTCGGCGTATCATAGGCGCCTTCCATCCAATGAGTGGATGACATCTGTCCCAACGGTGAGCCGACACGTGGTTCCTCCGGCCAACGAGAAATTTACACCTGAAAAATCCCCATTGGTCGTGGGTGTTAGCGGGTTATCGGATCCAAAACTGGACCCGATAGCTTAACAACGACCCGTTACGATGGATGCCACGTGTCGGTCACCCTTCACGAAATCACTTCCATGACGCGTGATTTATCGTCATGGAAGTGGACACTTCCGTGATGATAATTTTGGTAATGTCATGGAACACTTCTACGACAGCACAGGTATGACTATCTTGATTCTGTCATAAAATCGTCATGGATGTACATGCATGACATAAAATGTGACCTACCGTGACAAACACGTATCATCACGGAAGTGTATTTTTTTTGTAGTGTGGCCACATTACCCGACACGCTCGATCCCTCTAGCTGGCACACTTTCTTGGGTCATGTCCAGCCTCGGGAGATCAACACTTTGCAACCCTACCTAGGCCTAACAGAGAGGCAACATGCCGGTCTAAATCCTAAGCACGCAGGGGTCTGGGCTCATCGCCTATTACACACCTGCACGTTGTGAGGGCGGTCGGAAGAAGACCTAGCCTCCCCAATACAAGAGCGGGCATTCCAGTCCAATCCGGGGCGTGTCGCTGATGTTTAGAAGGCTTCGGCTGATACCACGAGCCGGTTGCCCATATCTTGTCCCACATGGCAATTAGTGCGTATAAGGTCAACGACCCAACTCAGATCAAATACCAAGATCTCGTTAAGCGTGTTATTTGATGTATCCGTGGACGCTGACTAGGGACCATGCCCACCTATCTCCTAGGTGGTCACAACCTGCTCTGTCGCTCCGCCTCAAAGTAACACTCGGG
The DNA here is from genome assembly GCA_021437245.1 of Aegilops speltoides. Classification (NCBI taxonomy): domain Eukaryota; kingdom Viridiplantae; phylum Streptophyta; class Magnoliopsida; order Poales; family Poaceae; genus Aegilops; species Aegilops speltoides. The sequence goes on along the minus strand of CM038144.1, from coordinate 348,928,355 downwards.
GGCCGCCGGGAACGCAGGTCCACCACTACCTGGATGGAACCACTTGTCCTTTCAGCCCCCATATCCGAATCACTTGTGGGTACTCTACGAGCCGACCCAACTTTAGTCACACAATGTATCATGTGTAGTATACATAGCATATACCCGTGATCACCTCCCGAGTGATCACGACCCGATAGAATAGCATGGAAGACGGACAAGAATGTAGGGCCACTGATGATAAACTAGCATCCTATACTAAGCATTTAGGATTGCAGGTAAAGGTAACAACAGTAGTAGCAAAGACAGGCTATGCAGTAGAATAGGATTAACCAAAAGCAGTAACATGCTACACTACTCTAATGCAACCAGTAGAGAGAAGGAATAGGCGATATCGGGTTGATCAAAGGGGGGGCTTGCCTGGTTGCTCTGGCAAGGAGGGGTCGTCAACACCGTAGTTGATCGGGGCAGCAGTGGTGTCAGTCTTGTAGTCTACCGGAGAGAAGAGGGGGAAGAAACAATGAATACATTGCAAACAGATGCATGATGATGCATGAAAAAGCAAATGGCGGTGCTAGGTGTGTCCTAACACGGTAGTAGGTGATATCGGCAAAAGGGGGAACATCCGGGAAAGTATTCCCGGTGTTTGACGTTTTCACACAAATGAACCGGAGGTGGATTTTTCCATTTTTGCTATGTTAGGGCCGTGTGGTGGACGAACGGAATGCGTATTCGGATTCGTCTCGTCGTTCTAAGCAACTTTCATGTACAAAGTATTTTCATCTGAGCTACAAATTATTTTATATTAATTTTCAAAATTTTAATGAATTTATAAATTATTATTATTAAATTAATTCGAAAATTAGCATTATTGCATCAGCATGATGTCAGCAATCAACAGGGGTGTTGACTCGGTCAAACTGATGTGTGGGTCCTGCTGTCATTGACACACGTTAACTAAACATGTTAAATAGACTAACTAAGTGATTAGGTTTCTTAAAATAAAATAAATTAAGTTAATTAATCCTTTAATTAATTAATTAATATTTATTTTTCATTATTTATTTATTTTAAATTCTTTTTTTACGTTCCTCGGGACTAGGCCCCCCTAGTTAGTGGCCTAGAGGGCCTTAGCAGGCGCTGGCATGTGCGGGTTACGGGCGCTCGGGCATCGGGCGCTAGCGCCCAGCCCAAACGGGCGACGAGCGCCTGGATTGGGCGCAGCCCGGCTGGCCCTGGACGTTGGCCGGGACGGAGGAGGGCGCCGACCAGGGTAGCGGGAGCGGGCGAGGACAGGAGGCTGCGGCTGGAGGCGGTGGTGGTGGCGAGCGGCGGACGACGACGACCATTGCGGGAGCCTCACACGCGACCAGGGTCGGAAGTGGCAGGGTCGGCAGCGAAGCGCTGCGGCAGCTGCAACCGCATGAGAGAGCGACGGCGAGCCGCGCGGGATGGCTGGGAGGAGGGAGATGGCGCGGGGCGGTGGCCGGACGCGAGGGGCGCGGCCATGGGCGGCGCGGTTGTAGGGGAGTGTGGCCAGAGTGTGGCACGCGCGAGCGCTTGCGCACGGCCGATGGGGCGAGTTGCGAGCAACGGGCAAAGGGGCTGCCGGGCGAGGAGGCCACAACACAGGCGCTTAGCAACGCGGGGTGGCCGCGACCTGACGAGCGGCGGGGTGCGGCGCGTGCGGAGATGCGGGACGGGTGAGGTCGGCGAGGGGTGGGCAGGGCGTACGGTGAGCATGCGGGGACGCGCGGTGTGGAGGGAGCTCACGGCGGGGCGTAGGGACTAAGGAGGCGGGCTCGAGGAGGAGGATGGGGTCGCGTCCGGCAAGGAGACGAGAACAACAGGGATGGCGATCCCGTGCGGCAGCAGTGGTCGGCGACGGCGGTTGGCGCCGGGAGGCGTGGTGGCATCGGGCTCGGAGGCGAGGCGACGGGGATCTGTCCCGATCTAGATAGGATCGGAAGGGGGAAAAGGGAGTGGGGAAGTCGGGGTGGTTGGGTTAGGGTTTTCCCCCCGGGAGATATGCAGGGGGAGTGGGGCGTCAGCTGAGCCGGCCTGGTGGCCAGCTAGGCCGGTTAGCCTAGTGGGGTGGGCTTTTTTTATTTTAGTTTTGTTTTTGTTTTTGTTTTTGTTTTTATTTATTTATTTTTCTTTTGCTATTTTATTCATTTTAGAGTATTTAAGCATTTTCTAAAAATGTGGTTACTTCACCATAATTACCTATGCATTAATTGGCACACTCCTAACAGTTTAGTTCTAATGTTTGAAATTTTTTGATATTTGTCAAAAATTCAAATTCAAATTTGAATCATTTTGAACTAACGCAAGATTAGCAACAGTAACAGAGGTGACGTGGCATCATTAGCATAGGTTCGTTGTAGCATAATTATCTGGACATTACAGTCTGGTTCGATGTTCCTGATCTTTTCATTCTCAACTTGGCATGTGCTACTGATAGCCCCCAGTCTGTGAAGCCATATGCCCCATTGATCATGTATGCAATTGAACAACTCATCAATGAAAAATTCTTCTAGGCTTATGTTCCGAAAGTTTTCATGCCACCAGTACGTGACACTCTCCGTATGGTGAAGGATATTGGAAAAGGGAAGGCACCCGTTGATGTTGCTGGTGTTGCGTCTGCATCTGAAGCTGTTTCGAAGGTTAAGAAAGCCAAGGTTGAAATCCCTCTTGAGGAAATCCATCTCTGTATGAGATTTGCATTCGCACACAGCAAGCATTGGAAAGCCACATCAAGCTCGATCGAAAAGAAAAGCTGGAGTTGATGACTGAGTTGAATTTGCTTCATAATTATGCTCGCCAAACCCTTCTGTATGAGAAGGAGGCAAAGAAGCGCTCCTGGACTCTTCTAAGGCAGCATTATTCTTTCAAGCATCTGGCTGCCAAAGGCATCATGAAGGATTATGACTACCTGGATTTACTTATTGTTCCTCGCATCCGAAGACAAACTCATGTGCTCCCACAATGTTCAGCTTCAACTGACCTGTTGTTTGTCGGACCAGATGATGAAGTTGAAAGCACAGGTGCTCCCTGGGTGATTTTGGTAATTCATGACAACATACCTCTTGTTGTACTAATACCTTTACCTAGTGCAATTCAGATAATTTCAAAATTGGAGTGGCATGCATGGACATGGACAAGAGGATGTGGAACCCCTTCAAGATGCTAAGGACAAATATTGGCAAAAGCTCTAGACTCTGCATTCTCATTTCAGTGATCCAAGATCACATTGAGACCATAGGAAAGCCAATAGGATTAAAAGGGGATGAGATGTTGCTTAATGGCTTGCTTGCTCAAAGTGCTTAGTGATATGCTCCAAAACCCTCAGCCACTTTCTCACATCCACATATGTCCTAAACCTATATGTCAAACTCGGCCCCACGGATTTGATCTATCTGGAGCCACTGAGTTCCATCATATTCAGCCACTTCCAAACCCTAGTTACTTCGGTCTCACCGATGGGATCTCGGTCTCACCGAGATTGGCTTGCAATCTCTCTATGATCTGGTGCAACACTTTCGGTCTAACTGAGTTGGTGTAGTCGGTCCCACCGAGTTTGCCTGACCAGTCCTCTGTTTACTTATTACCAAAATCAGTCTCACCGAGTTTGAGTAATCGGTCAAGCCGAGTTGAGGTTTTACCCTAACTCCTGCACATCGGTACCACCGAGATGACTATATCGGTCCCACCGAAAATCCTAACGTACACATTTTGAACTAAATCGGTCCAACCGAGTTTGCTCATTCGGTCCCACCGAGTTTGGGAATATGTGTGTAATGGTTAGATTTTGTGTGGAGGCTATATATACCCCTCCACCCACTCTTCATTCGTGGAGAGAGCCATCAGAACAAACCTACACTTCCACTACTCATTTTCTGAGAGAGAACCACCTACTCATGTGTTGAGGACAAGATATTCCAATCCTACCATACGAATCTTGATCTCTAGCCTTCCCCAAGTTGTTTCCACTCAAATCATCTTTCCACCATAGCCAAATCTGTGTGAGAGAGTTGAGTGTTGGGGAGACTATCATTTGAAGCACAAGACATTGGAGTTCATCAACAACACACCATCCATTACCTTTTGGAGAGTGGTGTCTCCTAGATTGGTTAGGTGTCACTTGGGAGCCTCCGTCAAGATTGTGGAGTTGAACCAAGGAGTTTGTAAGGGCAAGGAGATCGCCTACTTCGTGAAGATCTACCCTAGTGAGGCAAGTCCTTCGTGGGCGATGGCGATGATGGGATAGACAAGGTTGCTTCTTCGTGGACCCTTCGTGGTTGGATCCCTCCGTGGACTTGTGCAACCATTACCCTCCGTGGGTTGAAGTCTCCATCAACATGGATGTTCGATAGCACCACCTATTGGAACCACGCCAAAAACATCCGTGTCTCCAATTACGTTTGCACACTCCAATCTCATCCCTTTACTTTCTTGCAAGTTGCATGCTTTACTTTCTGCTGCTCATATACTCTTTGCATGCTTGCTTGGATTGTAATGTGTTTGCTTGAAATTGTGCTAATCTATCGCCTCAACTTGAAAAACTTAAAAACTGCCAACTTTCTTTTTTGAGGGTCTAATCCCCCCTCTAGATACCTCTTCTCGATCCTTTCAATTGGTATCAAATCTTTGGTCTCCGTTGCTTTGATTTAATCACCATTGGAGGAAGATGGATGAGTCTACGTTGGGGAGTCTTAGACATAGAGTGCCTATGCTTGATGGAGAGTTCTTTAGTGACTGGAAAAATGAGATGCTTAGAATTTTTCATGAATATCACTTGAACAAGTACATTACTACTCCTTGTGAACCCCTTGTTGATCCCTTCCATCCTACCCATGATGAGTCTCTTGACATGATTCACAATCTTAGAACTATCAATCTTATCACTAGAGGCTTGCCTAGAAATTTGATTGGTCACATGCCTACTCTTGATTGTGCTTATACTATATGGAGATTTCTTGAGGAATGATTTTCCGGCTATTCCTTGAAAAACTTAGATGAGATTCCTCACAAGTCTATTGCTTTGAATAAGATGAATCCCAATGATCCTTAGTTTGGAGATTGTTTATTTAAGATTACTAATCTTACGCATGCCAAATGAGATGTTGGAATCATTAGCAATATTATTTCTGAAGCTGTTAGAATTCATAGAGATGAACATTGTCAAAATCATATATCTAATGAATCACTCTCTCTAGGAAATGATCATTTGCAAGATGATGTTGAACATGGATACTATGATGAAGGTGATGATAATGACTTTGATCTTGAAGAGTCTATGAGACACTTTGCTCTTATGGCTAATCTTCGCGGCTACATGGCTGGAGGAAAGGAATGGGTCCTTCATAGTGGATGTACCGATCACATGACGAGAGATAAAGATATGTTTCGTGAGCTTGCTGAAAACGACGACCCTCGAAAGTATGTCACTTTTGGTGACAACTCAAAGGGTAAGGTGGTTGGCCTCGGTAAGGTGGCCATCTCACATGACAGCTCCATACAAAATGTTATGCTCGTTGAATCCCTTGGCTAAAATCTGCTTTCTATATCTAGACTAGCTGACTTTGGTTTCAATGTCCTATTTACTAAAGTAGATTGCCAAATGTTTCGAAGAGATAATCATCAAATGGTCTTTACTGACATACGTAGAGGTGATATATACATTGTTGACTTCACTAAAAAGGCTCAACCTAGAACTTTCTTAATTGCTAAATCTTCCAAAGGCTGGTTCTGGCATAGACGGTTAGGTCATGTGGGAATGCGTAACCTTGACAAGCCTATTAAAGGTGATCATATCCTTGGTGTTAAAGATGTCATATTTGATAAGGATAGACTTTGTAGTGCTTGCCAAGCAGGAAAACAGGTTGGAGGAAGCTACCCCATGAAGAACATCATGACCACGAGAAGACCGCTCGAGCTGCTTCACATGGATCTCTTTGGTCCCAACGCCTACAAGAGTCTCGGTGGTAACTCGTTTGGACTAGTCATCGTTGATGATTTTTCAAGATTTACATGGGTGTTCTTTCTCGATGATAAATCACAGGTTCAAAAGATCTTCAAAAACTTCGCTAGGAAGGCCCAAAACCAATTTGAAGTGAAGATCAAGAAGGTTCGCAGCGACAACGGAATGGAGTTCAAGAACGCCAATGTGGACACCTTTCTTGACGAAGAAGGGATCTCACATGAGTTCTCGGCTACGTATAAACCTCAATAAAATGGAGCTGTTGAGAGGAAGAACTGGACGCTCATCAAAATGGTGAGAATGATGCTTGATGAATACAAGACGCCAAAACACTTTTGGGTAGAAGCGGCTGAGACAGCTTGTCATGCAACAAATCGTCTATATCTTCACAAGCTACTCGGCAAGACGGCATATGGGCTCCTCACCGGTAACAAACCCCAAGTTGGATACTTTCGGGTATTCTGCTCAAAGTGTTACATTCTTGACAAGCATCGTCATACGAAATTTGCTCCTAACTCTCGTGAAGGTTTCCTACTCGGTTATGGCTCAAACTCCCACACTTACCGTGTCTACAACAATTTCACCCGAAAGGTTGAAGAAATGGTAGATGTGAAGTTTGATGAATCTAACGTCTCGCAAGTAGAGCAATTGCCAATTGATGTAGGTGACAAAGATCCTTCGAAAGCAATCCAAGACTTGTCTATCGGCAAGATTCGCCCAACGGAGGTGAAGGAGAGCACCTCGTCTGTGCAAGTGGAAGCCTCAACCTCACGCCAAGGTGAACCACGAGTTGACTTGGAGGCATCCACAAGTGGGACATGTCAAGACGATGAGAACGAGGATGTACAACAAGATTAACCTTGACGACCTCCTTCTCCACCTCCAAGGGAGAATGATCACGCCAACAACAACGAAGAAAGACAAGAAGAAGAACAGGACAATGAAGAGGATGTTCCACCCCGACCCAAACAAAAGCTATCACGAGTTCGAGCAAGAGTCTCAAGAGATCATCCCGTCGAACAAATCTTTGATGACATTCAAACCGGGAGAATTACTCGCTCTAAAACTCATTTGGCTAACTTTTGTGAACATTACTCATTCATTTCTAGCAATGAACCTATGAAGGTTGAAGAAGCATTGGAAGATCCGGATTGGATAAATGCCATACACGAAGAGCTACACAACTTTGAGAGGAACCAAGTATGGATGTTGGTTGAGAAGCCTGATGAGAAGCACAATGTCATTGGAACCAAATGGGTATTTCGGAACAAGCAAGATGAAGATGGACAAGTTGTACGCAACAAGACTCGTCTCCTTGCTCAAGGCTACACTCAAGTCGAATGTGTGGACTATGGTGAGACTTATGCCCCCGTTGCTAGACTTGAGTCCAACCGCATCTTACTTGCCTATGCCAATCATCATGACATTACCTTATATCAAATGGACATCAAAAGTGCTTTTCTAAATGGTGAAATTGAGGAGGAAGTTTATGTTAAACAACCTCCCGGCTTTGCTAATCCTAAGAAACCCAATCATGTTTACAAACTTCACAAAGCTCTTTATGGTCTTAAGCAAGCTCCTAGAGCTTGGTACAAATGCTTGCCTAAGTTTCTTCTTGATAAAGGGTTTGAAATTGGTAAAATTGATTCTACACTCTTCACCAAAAGAGTTAATGGAGAATTATTTGTGTGCCAAATTTATGTTGATGATATCATATTTGGATCAACTAACCCTCATTTTAGTGAGAAGTTTGGGAAGCTTATGTCGAAGAAGTTTGAGATGTCTATGATGAGTGAACTCAAATTCTTTCTCGGTTTGCAAATCAAGCAAACTAAGGAGGGAACCTTTATCTCTCAAACGAAGTATACCAAGGACTTATTCAAGAAGTTCAACATAAAAGAATGCAAAGGTATGAATACCCCCATGCCTACTATTGGACATCTTGACTTGACAAAGGATGGCGAACCGGTTGACCAAAAGGTTTACCGCTCTTTGATTGGTTCATTGTTATATCTATGTGCATGCCATCCCGATATCATGCTAAGTGTGTGCATGTGTGCACGATATCAAGCAGCCCCCAAGGAGTGTCGTCTCAAGGCTATGAAAAAGGATAGTGAGATACTTAATACATACACCAAATTTTGGCATTTGGTATCCTAATAGTTCTTCTTTTGATCTTGTTGGCTACTTCGACTCAGACTATGCCGGTGACAAGGTCGATAGAAAGTCCACTTCGGGTAGTTGTCAATTTCTTGGTAGATCTCTTGTGTCTTGGTCCTCCAAGAAACAAAACTCAGTATCCTTATCCACCGCCAAAGCGGAATACATTGCCCCTGGTTCATGTTGTGCTCAATTACTTTGGATGACCCAAACTCTTAAAGATTATGGGATATATATGAAACATGTTCCATTGATTTGTGACAATGAGAGTGCTATTATAAAGCCTGATGTCACTAGACTGATACATGAGTTCTATGCTGGGCAAATTTCTCTTGAGAGCATCAATTCCTCTTTCATAACTCTAGTTCCCAAGGGGCCTTCTCCCAGTACTGCTAATGATTTTAGACCCATATCTCTGCTCAATTGCTGCCTCAAGCTCATTACCAAATTGCTTGCCAACAGGTTACAGAAAGTAATCCTCAAAATGGTGCATATAAATCAGTATGGTTTCCTTAAGGAAAGAGCTATTCATGACTGTCTTGGTTGGGCTTATGAGTACCTACATCAATGCCACAACTCTAAGGAGGAAATTGTTGTGCTAAAGCTAGATTTTGAAAAAGCTTTTGACCGAGCATTCTAAAATTATTGATATCCTTAGGGCAAAGGGTTTTGGAGAAAGATGGATTGGATGGATTAAAATGCTATTTACCTCTGCTTCATCACAAGTGCTTCTTAATGGCATTCCTGGGAAAAAGTTTTATTGCCTCAGAGGAGTGAGACAAGGGGATCCTCTCTCTCCCCTTCTTTTTGTGTTGGCTGCTGATCTCCTTCAATCAATCATGAACAGGGAAATGAACTTGGGCCTTCTCATTCCTCCTTTGCAAGTTCAGTCATGTCCAGACTTCCCAATAGTTCAATATGCAAATGATACCCTGATCCTCATGCAAGCTGATGCCCCACAACTCCATTGTCTTAAAGCCCTTCTTCACACATTTGCAGATGCTACTGGGTTAAAGGTGAACTACAGCAAATCCAATCTGATACCAATCAATGTGAGTGATGACAAAATGGAAATTTTGACTGGTACTTTGAACTGTTTGAAAGGATCATTCCCCTTCAATTATCTGGGCATGCCTTTAGGACTTCAAAAGCCAACAGTGGAGCAGTGTTTGCCTTTAGTAAGAAGAATTGCAAAAAAACTAGTGGGCTTATCTTCTTTTATGACTCTTGCTGGAAGGTTACTGCTGGTCAAGTTAGTGCTAAGTTCTCTTATTATTTACTTCATGGGCTGTCTTGATGTTCCTATAACTATCAAAAACCAGGTTAACAAATATTTGAGACACTGTCTTTGGAGGGGACCAGATTTGGAGGATCACAGACCAGCTTTGGTAGCTTGGTCCACTGTTTGTAGGCCTAAAAATCAGGGAGGCCTTGGAGTTATGAACATCTTTGTACAAAACCAAGCCCTACTGCTCAAGAACCTACACAAGTTCTACAATAGAGAAAACATTCCTTGGGTAAATCTCATCTGGGAAGCTTATTATGACAATGGCAACCTACCGGGACAAAAATGGGAAGGGTCTTTCGGTGGAAATGTAACCTCGGGCTCATTGATAGTTACAAATCCATGGCAAGATGCACAATAGGGATGGTAAATCTGCTCTGTTTTGGTGCGATCTCGCACACTTCTTGTCTGAACCAATTATTCCCTCATCTTTACTCCTTTGTCAGAGATCAGAACCTCTCTGTGCAATCTGTGCTTATGTTTGAATACTTGGAAGATTTATTTCACCTACCTTTGACCCAGGAGGCTTTTCTGGAATTTGAACTAATGGAAGAAATTTGTGACACCCTCAAAAGATCTGCTTCCAATGAGCACTTGGATACATGGAGTTACATGTGGGGAAATAGCACCTTCTCAGTGTCCAAAGCTTACAAAATTTTGATAGGTGTTAAAATTGTTCCAGCTCAGTTCAATTGGATTTGGAAATGTTCTGCCCAGCCAAAGCACAAGGTTTTCTTTTGGAGGCTTCTTCATGATAGGCTCAACACCAGGAATCTGCTAAGAAGGAAATCTTTTCATCTTGACAACTATAATTGTGCTACACTCAATTGCCAGGAGGAAGAAACTCTCCAGCACCTCTTCTGGACCTGCCCTTTTGTTTCTGCTTGTTGGGATATTCTCTGCCCTAACAGACAAAGGAACCTCACTATCATGGAAGCCATTCCAGATTTAAGGAGCAACATACATCAACCTTTTTCCATGGAGATCATTATCATTGCATCTTGGGCCATTTGGATAGTTAGGAATGATAAGATTTTCAATAGCATTCCAACCAGCATTAGATGGAAGTTCATTTTCCTCACAGAACTGCACCTGCTCAAATTCAGAATTAAGGAGAAGTTTTCAGATTTTTTCTGTTCCTGGTTGGACACACTTGTCCTGTAGCTCTTGGAGTTTTAGTTAGTTTTATTTAGTTTTATTCTTCAGTTCTTTTAGCTTTTTTAGTTTTTCTTTTGTTCAGGGCTTCTCTCAAGCCTTCTTTGTTTGTACTTTGCTTATTATGATAATAAAAAATTGCAGTGGGGTATTGCCCTACTGTGTTTTTCTTTAATGAGAGTGCTATTAAGATTGCTCATAATCCTGTGCAACATTCTCGAGCTAAGCATATTGAAGTTCGTCATCATTTCATTCGAGACCATGTTGATAAGGGAAATATCAAACTTAAGCATGTTCGTACCGACAAGCAATTGGCTGATATATTCACTAAACCACTTGATGAGAAAGTGTTTTGCAGGTTGAGAGGTGAATTGAACATCATTGATGCCTCAAATTTGGAGTAGAAACTCCATGTGGATGCATGCAAAGCATGAGCCTTACTATGACTAATCCTTGACAATTCTCTTATGATGATGATCATATGTCTTGGATATTCTTGTACTCTTGCATGGTATCTAACCCTTGTAGGAACTTGGAAGAACCCAACTCTATGAGATTGCAGCTAAATCACATTTTTAGCAATCTCTACATCTCCAAGTCGCTACAAAATGGTGGATGAAGACGAGGAGGCACGAATCCATTAAATATATCCTTTGACACATTTCTATATCAAATTTCATGATTGTCATTTTGGATACACAAGTGCTATTCCTTGCAATACTAACCCATGTAGGAAGATGAACTTCAACTACAAGTGGTGCTCCCAACTCTCGATGATCTACATCAACTCAAGCACACTACACAAGTTCAAATACATGACCAAGATCACCGCCACCCAAGGTATGTCATTCCATCTTAGAGAAGCTTAACCCCAAGACATGGGTCAAAGAAACTCAACAAGATGAGAATACGTCAAAATTATTAAACGAAGAATAGCAACCGCATTTTGAGCTTAAATGATGATTATGACCTATGATCAAGTGTCTTCACTTGAATCCTAAGTCAATATACTCTAACATAGGTGAATTTGTCGCCGACCAATTCTAGATGAAGTTCTCTATTGTTTCTTTGTGCCCTTGCATTTGTCCCATGCATGCTAGTTCCCCTTTCAACTTCATCTAGATTTCTTTTCTTTTCTTTTCCTTTCTTTGTTATTTTCTGCATTTCCCTGCATCCAATTCATTGCAAATCATTCAGTTAATTCCTTGCATATCCTTGTGAGATCTTATTTGCCTAGTGAGCTGAGGTGACAAAAAGTTATCCTTTGGGTTGAACTCGGTCCCACCGGATTGGTTTCTTCAGCCAAACCGAATCAACTCGGTGCCACCGATTGCAACCACTCGGTGCTACCGACTTCAGTCCTGAGACAAACTCTATGTCACTTGCCTTCTGCATATTTGTCCCAGGTCCACTCTTTGTAACTTGTCCTCTACCAGCATCATATATTACATGTGTCTTTGTAATATGACTCCAGTAACAAACCTACTTGACTCATGCTACAGAAGTCCCTTCTTGGAAATTGATGTCCAAGGGGGAGAGAGAGCACATCAAAGCTTATCACACAAGTGAGAATGCACTCATAAAAGCTTCTCCTGATGCTCTTACTCTTAAGAGGAAAGTTGTCTCATGTCTTCAAGAGGGGAAAGACATGATAGTATATGTTATGACTTTATCTGCTCTGGTTATTTTCTTGTTTTCTCTGATTTTTTGCTACCATATCTACTCCCTGGGTGATTTTGGTAATTCATGACAACATACCTCTTGTTGGACTAATACCTTTACCTAGTGCATTTTAGATAAGTTCAACATTGGAGTGGCATGGACATGGACAAGAGGATGTGGAACCCCTTCAAGATGCTAAGGACAAATATTGGCAAAATCTCAAGACACTGCATTTTCATTTCAGCGATCCAAGATCACATTGAGTCCATAGGAAAGCCAATACTATTAAAAGGGGATGAGGTGTTGTTTAATGGCTTGCTTGCTCAAAGTGCTTAGTGATATGCTCCAAAAACCCTCAACCACTTTCTCACATCCACATATGTCCTAAACCTAAATGTCAAACTCGGCCCCACCGATTTGATCTATCTGGCGCCACCGAGTTTCATCATATTCATCCACTGCCAAACCCTAGTTACTCGGTCTCACCGATGGGATCTCGGTCTCACCGAGATGGGCTTGCAATCTCTCTGTGGTCTGGTGCAACGCTTTCAATCTAACTGAGTTGGTGCAGTTGGTCCCACCGAGTTTGCCTGACCAACCCTCTGTTTACTTATGACAAAAATTGGTCTCACCGAGTTTGAGTAACCGGTCAAATCGAGTTGAGGTTTTACCCTAACCCCTGCACATCGGTACCACCGATATGACTATATCGGTCCCACTGAAAATCCTAACGTTCACATTTTGAACTAAATCGGTCCGACCGAGTTTGCTGATTCGGTCCCACCGAGTTTGGGAATCTGTGTGTAACGGTTATATTTTGTGTGGAGGCTATATATACCCTCCACCCACTCTTTATTCATGGAGAGAGCCATCAGAACAAACCTACACTTCCACTACTCATTTTCTGAGAGAGAACCACCTACTCATGTGTTGAGGCCAAGATATTCCAATCCTACCATCAAGGTTGGAAAAAGCAGTAGGCGTAAGCGAGGCGGTTGGCCTTCGCCTTGTGCCTAGGCGGTGCCTAAGCGCCCTAGGCGCAACCTAGGCGTTAATATAGTTTTTACTCGTAGTGTATTTATGATTATTATATGGGTGTTGATATTTGTTTAGGGCATATAAATAAGTTAATTACTATCTACTGCCATTGAAATATAACCCGTTTGGCATATTTGTGCAGTATGTGGCAGGATTTCTTGCTTGGGTAGGCAATTCCTTGCTTGCTGTGCCTAGATCTCCATTTATGCCCTAGGCGAGGCGTTTGGCTATTGCCTAGCGCCTAGGCGTGCCTAAGCGCCTCCTAGGCACTGCCTTTTCCAATAGAGCCTACCATATGAATCTTGATCTCTAGCCTTCCCCAAGTTGTTTTCCACTCAAACAATCTTTCCACCATAACCAAATCTGTGAGAGAGAGTTGAGTGTTGGGGAGACTATAATTTGAAGCACAAGACCAAGGAGTTCATCAACAACACACCATCTATTACCTTTTGGAGAGTGGTGTCTCCTAGATTGGTTAGGTGTCACTTGGGAGCCTCCGTCAAGATTGTGGAGTTGAACCAAGGAGTTTGTAATGGCAAGGAGATCGCCTACTTCGTGAAGATCTACCCTAGTGAGGCAAGTCCTTCATGGGTGATGGCCATGATGGGATAGACAAGGTTGCTTCTTCGTGGACCCTTCGTGGGTGGAGCCCTCCGTGGACTCGCGCAACTGTTACCCTCCGTGGGTTGAAGTCTCCATCAACGTGGATGTATGATAGCACCACCTATCGGAACCACGCCAAAAACATTCGTGTCTCCAATTACGTTTTCACACTCCAATCCCATCCCTTTACTTTCTTGCAAGTTTCATGCTTTACTTTCTGCTGCTCATATACTCTTTGCATGCTTGCTTGAATTGTAATGTGTTTGCTTGAAATTATGCTAATCTATCACCTCAACTTGGAAAACTTAAAAACTGCCAATTTTGTTTGTTGAGGGTCTAATCCCCCCTCTAGACACCTCTTCGCGATCCTTTCAGAAGTTGAAGGCACAGCTGGAACACTCATCTACAAGCCAGATGTTCATCGCAACATGTCTTCTGAAGTCCATGTTGCTGCTCCTGCTTCTGCCTCGATCATTCCTCGCTCTGCAAATTCCGATTCGTCGAGCGGTTTCAATTCTTATTCTAAGGATTCTTCGGATGTGTAGTTCCTCGTGTGAATTATCTTTCCTTTTTGACACTTGTTGACAAAAAGGGGGAGAAGTAAATCGAGTGATAGATGAGCGGGGTATTTGCAGGGTGTTTTCTTTCTCCATTTGCTTTTCGCACTCTAACATTTTGGCTTTCCTCGAACAATTTGCTTATCACACCATTTGTGGTGTTTGAAAAACTCGGTCGCCATGTAATGTTAATAACCCTTGCAATATTTCTGGCTCCTACTATCTGTTTGCAGGTGCTATCGAAAGATTTTCCCTTGCAATGATTATCCTCGATAATACTATCGTCCAGGGAAAGTAAGAGCTCTACATGGACAGAAAATCCTCGAGTGATAGTACAAATGGGGAGAAGTTCATCGAGAAATAGATAAACTATATATGCTATGGTTGCATATGCTATGACCATTATCTTTCAAATATCTAACTTTGCAAGAAAAGAAAGTCAGTGTTTTGAAAGTTATCCTTACGACCGACAAAGTGTTTTTTCCTCGCATATATTCTTCATATCATCTCTATTGCAGGAAAACCACACCTGAAGCTTATCCACTCTGAGAAAATTACTCATGCTTATCTTGCTCTACCCATTCTCGTATATCTAACTTGCAGGATACTTACATCTCGTGCGGATTGAAATTGTGTTCTGAGAAAACCTGCACGGCATATCCTTCGTCACAAATCATTTCAAGGTACTCACTATATCTATCTAATTCATTTCAAAGATTGTGTGACAGGAATTATCTCAGACACTGCTGAGTGCATTCAAAGAATCTTTGATTGAGATCATAGGTCAATGTCACTCATACGAAGAATTACCTTGCTACCCTCCAGTTTATTTTATGCTCGGATGCATACCTTTAGGGGGCGTGTTTATCTCTCATCTTTCATTATCCTTCTCATTACATTACATTTATTATCTACCCCTCGATGTGATCTGTTTTGTCAACAATCGTCCAAAACGGGAGGGGAGGGGATTGTTGGTGCAATATCTGCCTTCCTATGTTTTGGTGGTTGTTGACAGAAACATGTATGGACTGATTTGTTTGCTAGTGCATACAGAGAGAAAGAGTCCATACAAAACCAAAGAGAATGTTGTCACCAATGCTAAGTTCGAAGAACATCACCGAAGCATATCTGCATTGCAGAGAAGAACAAGCTATATCTATTGAAGTCATGTAGACGAGATGATTTATGTGAAGGAATTAACTCCTCAAAAGTTTACTGCCGAAGTGAAACATTTGGTTCGGTGTTATCCGAAGAAATTGATTGCATCGAGCGGAAGTCGAAGACAAATTGAAGACGTAGTATTCTTTTCATTGTTCTTCTTTCATTCGTTTGAGTCATAGGACCTCCATACTATTAAGAAGTGTATACGTTCTCGAAGCTTAGATCTGTTGTGATGCTTACCCAAACCTATGTAAGTTGCGAGAGAAATCTCTTTGTGTTCCGAGCAAATACTTGCCAACAAGAGATTGTGATCTTCTTTGTTGCAAGAGATTTGTCTCAGACCGAGGAGTTAGCATTACTTGCTCCGCAACTAATGTTACCGTTGTGCTCAAAATCCGACCGTTGGAGTCGTGTAGTTCGGCCATTGGCTGCTCTCGATGTCCAATTTGGTAATTTCCCTTTAGGGAAGGTGCTACTTCTTGAGCTTGCATTGGTTTTTCCCTTGACGAGTAAAGGGTGATGCAACAAAGTAGAGATAAGTAGGAGACAACGCACAAATCACCAAGACCTGCACAAACAATCAAACAACTTGCACCCAACGCGATAAAGGGGTTGTCAATCCCTTCACGGTTACTTGCAAAAGTGAAATTTGATAGAGATAGATAAACAAAAGAAAAAATATTTTTGGTATTTTTGGTTTATAGATCAGAAAGTAAAAGATTGCAAAATAGTAGATCAGAAACTTATATGATGGAAAAAGACCCAGGGCCATAGGTTTCACTAGTGGCTTCTCTCAAGATAGCAAATAATATGGACGGTGAACAAATTATTGTCGAGCAATTGATAGAAAAGCACAAAGTAATGACGATATCTAAGGCATCGATTATGAAATATAGGCATCACATCCATGTCAAGTAAACCGACTCCTGCCTGCATCTACTACTATTACTCCTCACATCGACCGACTCCTGCCTGCATCTAGAGTACTAAGTTCATGAAGAACAAAGTAACGCCTTAAGTAAGATGACATGATGTGGAGGAATAAACTCAAGCAATATGATGTAAACCCCATCTTTTTATACTCGATGGCAACAATACTATACGTGCATTGCTGCCCCTACTGTCACTAGGAAAGGACACCGCAAGATTGAACCCAAAGCTAAGCACTTCTCCCATTGCAAGAAAAACCAATCTAGTTGGCCAAACTAAACCGATAGTTCGAAGAGAATTACAAAGATATCAAATCATGCATATAAGAATTCATAGAAGATTCAAATAATATTCATAGATAAGCTTATCATAAATCCACACTTCATCGGATCTCGACAAACACACAGCGAAAGAAGACTACATTGGATAGACCTCCAAGAACATCGAGGAGAACATGGTATTGAGAGAGAGAAGAAGCCATCTAGCTACTAGCTATGGACCCGTAGGTATGAGGTAAACTACTCACGCTTCATCGGAAGGGTAATAGAGTTGATGTAGAAGCCCTCCGTGATCGAATCTCCCACCGACAGAATGCCAGAAAAGGCCCCTAGATGGGATCTCACAGGTACAGAAGGTTGCAGCGGTGGAAAAATGTTTTTGTGGATGCTTCTGGTGGTTTGGGGATATATGTGAATATATAGGACAAAGAAGTAGGTCGGTGGAGTCACGGGAGGCCCACAAGGCAGGGGGCGTGCCCTCCCCCCTTGTGGCTGCCTTGTGGCTCTTCCGACTTGATCTCCAAGTATCTTGGGTGTCTTCTGGTCCAAGAAAAATCATCGCGAAGGATTTATTCCATTTGGACTCTGTTTGGTATTCCTGCTCTATGAAGCTCAAACACAAGGAAAAAAACAGAAACTGGCACTGGGTTCTAGGTTAATAGGTTAGTCCCCAAAATAGTACAAAATAGCATATTAATGCATATAAAACATCAAAAACGGATAATATAATAGCATGGAACAATAAAATAATTATAGATACGTTGGAGACGTATCAAGCATCCCCAAACTTAATTCCTGCTCATCCTAGAGTAGGTAGACGATAAAAACAGAATTTTTGATGTGGAATTCTACCTAACATATTTCTCCATGTGATTTTTATTTATTGTGGCATGAATTTTCAGATCCATATGATTCAAAACAAAAGTTTAATATTGACATAAAAACTATAATACTTCAAGCATACTAATAAGGCAATTATGTCTTCTCAAAATAACATGGCCAAAGAAAGTTATCCCTACAAAATCATATAGTCTTGCTATGCTCCATCTTTATCACATAAAATATTCAAATCATGCACAACCCCGATGACAAGCCACGCATACTTTTGGTGTGCGTGAGCCATGGACATAGCACTATAGGTGGAATAGAATATGGTGGTTGTGGAGAAGACAAAAAGAGGGACATAGTCTCACGTAACCTAGGCGTATCAACGGGCTATGGAGATGCCCATTAATAGATATCAATGTGAGAGAGTAGGGATTACCATGCAACAGATGCACTGGAGCTATAAGTTTATGAAAGCTCAAAAAGAAAAACTAAGTGGGTGTGCATCAAACTTGCTTGCTCATGAAGACCTAGGGCGATTTGAGGAATCCCATCATTGGAATATACAAGCCAAGTTCTATAATGAAAAATTCCCACTAGTATATGAAAGTGACAAAATAGGAGACTCTCTATCATGAAGATCATGGTGCTACTTTGAAGCACAAGTGTGGAAAAAGGATAGTAACAATGCCCCTTCTCTCTTTTTCTCTCATTTTTTGGCTTCTTTGGCCACTCTTCTTCTTCTTTTTCTCACATGGGACAATGCTCTAATAATGATGATCATCACACTTTTATTTACTTAGAACTCAAGAATTACAACTCGATACTTAGAACAAAAATATGACTCTATATGAATGGCTCCGGCGGTGTGCCGGGATGTGCAATGACTCAAGAGTGACATGTATGAATGAATTATGAAAGGTGGCTTTGCCACAAATACGATGTCAACTACATGATCATGCAAAGCAATATGACAATGATGAAGCGTGTCACAATAAATGGAACAACGGAAAGTTGCATGGCAATATATCTCGGAATGGCTATGGAAATGCCATAATAGGTAGGTATGGTGGCTGTTTTGAGGAAGGTATATGGTGGGTGTATGGTACCGACAAAATTTGCTCCGTACTAGAGAGGCTAGCAATGGTGGAAGGGTGAGAGTGCGTATAATCCATGGACTCAACATTAGTCATAAAGAACTCGCATACTTATTGCAAAAATCTATTAGTCATCGATACAAAGTGCTATGTGCATGCTCCTAGGGGGATATATTGGTAGGAAAAGACCATCGCTCGTCCCCGACCACCACTCATAAGGAAGACAATCAATAAATACCTCATGCTCCAACTTCGTTACATAATGGTTCACCATACGTGCATGCTACGGGAATCACAAACCTCAACACAAGTATTTCTCCAATTCACAATTACTCACTAGCATGAATCTAGTATCACCATCTTTATATCTCAAAACATAAGGAATCAAACTTCTCATAGTATTCAATGCACTTTATACTAAACTTTTTATTGTATCCCTCTTGGATGCCTATCATATTAGTACTAAATTTATAACCAAAGCAAATTACCATGCTGTTTAAAAAGACTCTCAAAATAACATAAGTGAAGCATGAGAGTTCAAAAATTTCTATAAAATAAAACCATAGCCGTGCTCTAAAAAGATATAAGTGAAGCACTAGAGCAAAATTGCCTAGCTCAAAGATATAAGTGAAGCACATAGAGTATTCTAATAAATCACGATTCATGCATGTCCCTCTCAAAAGGTGTGTATAACAAGGATGATTGTGGCAAAATAAAAAGAAAAGCTCATATCATACAAGATGCTCCAAGCAAAACACATATCATGTGGTGAATAAAAATATAGCCTCAAGTAAAGTTACTGATAGACAAAGACGAAAGAGGGGATGCCTTCCGGGGCATCCCCAAGATTAGGCTCTTGGTTGTCCTTGAATATTACCTTGGGGTGCCTTGGGCATCCCCAAGCTTAGGATCTTGCCACTCCTTATTCCATAGTCCATCAAATCCTTACCCAAAACATGAAAACTTCACAACACAAAACTCAACAAAAAGTCTCATAAGCCCCGTTTGTATAAGAAAATAAATCACCACTTTTGGTACTATTGTGAACTCATTGTTTATTTATATTGGTGTAATATCTACTGTATTCCAACTTTTCCATGGTTCATACCCCCCGATACTACCCATAGATTCATCAAAATAAGCAAACAACACATAGAAAACAGAATCTGTCAAAAACAGAATAGTCTGTAGCGATCTGGAAACTTCGAATACTTATGTAACTCCAGAAATTCTGAAAAATTAGGAAAACCTGGGAAATTTGTGTACCATATTGCTAAAAAATAATCAAATGAAAATCACGCTCCTGTGAATTATGAAAATTATTTTCCTGGGTTCAAAAGTTTTTGTTTTTCAGCAAGATCAAAATAACTATCACCGTAAGCCATCCCAAAGGTCTTACTTGGCGCGAACGCTAATTAAAACACAAAACCACATCTATCCAGAGGCTAGATGTATTATTCAAATCAAAATAGGAACAAAAAGCAAAGAAAAAAAATAAAATTGGGTTGCCTCCCAACAAGCGTTATTGTTTAACGCCCTTAACTAGGCATAAAAACACGAATAGATCTAGGCATTGTCATCTTTGGTATGCAATCCATAAGTAGCTCCCATAATATATTCATATGGCAACTTAATTTTCTTTCTACGAAAGTGTTCCATGCCCTTCCTTAGCTGAAATTGAAATCTAATGTTTCCTTCCTTCATATCAATAATTGCACCAATCGTTCTAAGGAAAGTCTACCAAGAATAATAGGACATGTAGGATTGCAATCTATATCAAGAACAATGAAATCTATGGGCACATAATTCCTATTTGCAACAATAAGAACATCATTAATCCTTCTCATAGTGTAGCGACCCGACCTCAAACGGTCAAGCCTCTGTGCTTAAGTGTCATCCCTGGATCGGTATGTTGACACACACAGTACTTGAGAATTTATAACAGAGGTAAATCACATGTATAAAGTAACGTAAATACTATTACCTCAATCCAAATAGCGGAAGTAACAACAAGGTTGTGGATTCCCATCAACACCAACGGCAAAGTTGAGTGTAGGAATCGTAACCCTAACATATCACTTACTCGTCGTAAGAAACCTGCGACATGAGACGTTGCAGCCACAAAGGGTCAGTACATTGAATGTACTGGCAAACTCACACCATAGGATAAATGATGAATAATAGCTATCACTACATGCATATATCAATGGTGGTAAGCTCTATGGTTACAGTTTTGCATAAAGCCAATTTTTCCCTACAACAAAGGAATAAATTTTATTTACCTATCATGGTGGTTGTTAAACGTTGAGAAGGTTCATCCAACTCAATCCCAATTAAGCATCATCATTAACCCAATCAAAATTAGCTTAAGTAACATGATGAGATTCACATGATAAACCAAGTACTAGATACTCAAAACGTCCATAACCGGGGACACGTCTAACCATGATTAGTTTGTACACTCTGCAGAGGTTTGCGCACTTTTCCCCACAAGACTCGATCTCCTCTGTTGGATTTCTCGCACTACATGGTGTTTGAGAGACGGATGACCGAGACATAGTCTTTCAGAAGCGTTTACACCTTACGATGGGTAGACAGTTACACCTACTTTCCCCTACATCTTCTAGTCTACCACTTTAAGAGTTCAAACGACTTAATCAACTATGCTAGAGCCCATAGTAGCTTGCGGCTGCACATGGAAGTTTCTAGCATGAATAATCTCATGATCCCTTTGAGCCTGGGTGGAAGCCATAGGAGAATCACCCGGTACCCTAGGATTTCTAAAAATACAGGCAACACTGGGTTCCCCAGGTGCCTCAATCCACCCAGATGTGTATTAAAGTTTCCACCTTAAGTAAACCATTAATTAACAATCTCACATCTGTCATGGATACACTCACCCAATCCACGTCTACTAGCATGGCATGGCATAGCAATATAAGCATAATGTTGAAGTAACTCCCAAGGGTTTGGTAATAAACAAGGCAATAGGTTCTACCTCATCAACTACTTCCCAATACCCACATGTTATCAGTTCCTAACCATGCAACGTTTGAGGGTGGAACTAATGCATAAAAACTGGGAATGAAAGGGATATGATCAAAGTGTGAACTTGCCTATACTGTTGATGAAGAAGCTTTGCACTCTCCTGATATTTCTACTCGTCACACTCCGGTCAATCTATCGTAAGCAAGCAATAGTAACCACACATGAGCAATCACTCAAAAGATCGGAAAGAACGAAGAAGACAATTCGGAAAACATCAAAACCAAGCAAATAACTCTTGCAACATAAAACAATTTCTAACAGTGCCAAAATTAAGTGAATTTGGCCTTATCAGAAATTTTTGGTCAAGAGCTTCGATTTGCAAAAAGAATCACCCAAATCAGAGTTACGAAACTCAAGTTACGATCAAATAAAGTTCAAATACTAAACTGTTTGAAATTCAAATTTTAAACTTTCAACAACATGTTTAGGATGTTTTACTGGGGAGCGGGGATCATAACGAAGAAGTGGGCGTTGGTTTCGTTGGATTTGGACCAACGAGCGAAAAGTTGTGATCGATTGAAGTACATGGACTAATCTGTAAACATAATATTCATGGATGGGTCCCTAGCCGAAAATTTAAAAAGAAAAGAAAAACTCTACAGAGCGAACGTTCGCTGCCGAACGTTAACTAACGAAAACCATTCGCTACAAAGCCCTAACTAATGAACGCTCGCAAAATAAACTAAACTAAATAATAAACCTTTTTTTAAGAAAAATCAAAGTAAACCTAAACCCTAACAACAAGAAATCGGACCAGGCGGTTTTACCGTTTAGGTCAACGCCGATGAACGAGGGCAGCTTGGCCTCGAGGCGGGGAACGGCGGGCGGCGGCTCGGCGCGGGAAGTACGGCGGCGTGGATGCGGATCCGACGGCGGCGGCTTGCTCCTCGGCGGCGGGGCAAGGCGCGGGCGGCTCAAATACAAGAAGACTGGTGCTGTGGCGGCAAAATCGCCGATGATGTGGCGTCGGCAGCAGGCGACCACATGCGGGGGAAAAGAGAGAGAGGCGGGGACTGGGACCCGGTATTTAAGGAGAGGAGTGCGGTGGTGGCGTGGAGAAGGGGGCAGAGGAGGCCGGCGGCGACACGGAGGCGGCGGCGATGTCGTGGCGGCTCGGGACTCTGTCTCGAGCTTGGGGACGAGTGGCGCGGCTGAGCTGGACCGTGGCCTGTTGGGCCGGCCCAGTTCGGCGACGGGATGAGAGAGTTTTTTTAAGCATTTATTTTTATAGAAAAGAAATAAAACCAAATGAACTAAAAATATACTATAGGCATATAATATATAGAAATTTTTAGAAAAATATTTCCTATAAGATGAACATTTTTCTAGCATCAAATAAAATCCACAAAATTTTAAATAAACAAAGAGTGCTTCTGCTACAATAAAACCTCCTAAAAATCATTTTAAAAATACCAAAATTACTTCAAATTTATTTCTCTGCATTTTTTTACTGTAGGGAATCATTTTACCCTAATTTCCATATATTTTATTTTTGGAGAAAAATAATTTGAATAAAACCCAAATAAGTCCAAATTGAAAATAATTTTCAAAGGGACTTTAAATTGGATTTCTTTTAAACTCCCAACTCATATTTCATATGTTTCGAAGAAGTCATTTTATCTTCTCTCATGAAAATCATTGAGTTGCTTAAAGTTTCTGAATTCGAAAATATTTCCAAATGAAATTCAAATCTTTTCAAAACCCTTTTCATTTATTTAAATGGAAGAAGTCATGTCATCTTATCTCTAGGGTTTTGTGATTAAAAGAATTTGAATTCAAGGAGATCAGGAAGCAAAGATGAAAGTTTGGGAAAGTCCTTTTATTCCCTCTCATTTAACTTTCAAAAGTTTCAAATTTCACTCAACTTCACACAATCAATCAAACAATCAATCCTAACCATCTATTTAATATAACATTCCAAAATTTAGAATTTTGGGATGTTACAAACCTCCACCCTTAAAATGAATCTTGTCCTCGAGATTCGGAGAGGCTAGCAAGAGAACTCAGGTCGTCACCGGGGTCTGGGGTGCTACCACCCTTAGAAGCATGGTTACGGTTCCAAGAAAACTCAGGTCGTACATCCTTAGTGTTGGTGGTGTCAGTCTTCTTAGATCCTCTGGAAAATTTCCTTCTCTGGGCTCTTCCGGTAGTGGCATAACCTTTACCGCAATTCTTCTGTCCTTTCATCTTGGTACGGATATTTCGAGACTGGGTCTTCTTAGCTGACGGATCTAGTGCCAATACTAATCAACTATCAATCTCTCATGGCGGTCAACAATTTATGGTTTCTCCTACAGAAAACGGGTCTGGGCTTCATTCTCACCGTACATCCTACGATTGGCAACAACTGCCTTGTACAAGGGAAACACATCATACCATTCTAAGGTTCAAACAAGGTTTTGATCATCGTCTCTCTACTATAGGTAAGTCACTCAGATTTTCCATCCCGTATAGCAAGGAGAATAATAAGAGTAAGTCAGTATGGTGATCAATCCATCCCGCACCCAAATCATTACCTTGTATATGGTCTGGCGAATCTCACATTCTAACACTCGGTCATCCTCACAAGCATTGTATAATTTCTCTTGTCAACGATCCAAGTTCGGATAATCCATTGATTCTGCAAGCCAGACAAACAACTATCGTTTCTTCACAACTCTCAGGTTCTGCGTTACACCTATAAGATCGTCGGTTGATAAAGTCGTATCTTCTTCCAGGGTTTTTCCTTCAGCAAGAGTGTGCTTGCTTCTTGGCAGGTCCTGGGGCATGTGGGTTATGGCCCATCCCATCACTTGTAATCCTTGAAATCATCCTCGGGGCAACCGATCATTATTCCAACATCCAGTTCCCTAGCATTCTTAAATCCATCCAATTGTACTGTCTCCCTTCCTTCTGTTGGTACCAAACTAAAACGTGATTACTCATACTCATCAGAGAGTCACCATTTCCATATTACCAACATCATACCTCCTTTATATCCAAACAGTACTTCATCCCTTCAAACTCTTGGGATATCCCACATATCACGACAAAACTCATACTTATTTTGTCTGAAGTCCACTTCGTGGAATATCATTTTCTTTACCAGGGGTCAAGGGTTCTCACAATTACTACCACCCTTGAAATGCACAAACTTATCCATAGACCATATTTCTAATATCCTCAAAAATGGTCAAAAATCTTTCTTCATAGGGTAACAACTCATACAATCCAAATCAGTACCAATGATGATAACTTTATTGATTGTCCAATTACTACAATCTCCTGTATTTCTTTTACAGGCCTCAACTCAACACCTTAATAATAAAAATGTTCTCACTACTTCTACTATACTTCTCACAGACACAACTAATTATCACAAGTCTCCTTCTCATTGGGACAATCTCTGGCAAAGTGTCCTACTTCATTATAGCGGAAACATATTACTTCTGACAAGTCTCGAGGTTTCGTTGTGATTACATAGCCTCCTTGGGTCCTCGACTTCCTTTTTGGGCAACTGCTGAAGTAGTGCCCGGACTCCTTGCACCTGAAACAGGTGATGTGACTCAGGTCCTTCCTAGAATCCAATCTATTTATCTTCCTGGACTTTTCCATTCCAATCAGGGCTTCTATTTCCTGTGGGTCATACTCTACTTCCTCTGTCGGGAATTCTACTAGATCCCTATTTCAACAATTTTGGGAGATGTGTCCTTCTTCTCCACATGAATAGCATGACTTGGTGCAGGGCTTAATTGGGTTTTCTTTAGGTGTGTCCTCCACCTCTTCCTTCATCACAGGTTCTTCTAAAATTTCCATGAGGGCTCCTTTCATTACTTCTTTCTTCTGCTAGATGGTTCGTTGTACCATGGGGTAAATGTGACACTGAGCAGGGTAGTGGGTAGTTCCTTCACACAAGAAACAAGTAATCTGCCTAATGGGGCATTCTTCAGCTGGGTGACTTCCTTCACAATTATGGCATTCCTCCTTGTGTTCTTTATGGTTGTGTCCTATTTCTCCACAAAGTTTGCATGCATGGAGTTTCTTCATATCCTTTCCATAAGGCTTCAATTTCTGGGACACAAACCGAGACTTTGGCAAAGTCAACTTAAATTCTTTCCAAGCGGTTACTCTTTTCCACCCATTGATGGTTTATTACATCCTCCACCAAGTAGCAACACCTCTTTCAAAGCATTGAAGAGCATGCTGGGCCATATCCTTTCTGGCTATAGGGTTATTCTTCATGTGATCCTCCATGTTCCGAATCCATCGGTCTGTCTCCAATTGACTAATCGGTCCAGATAATATGAGCTCATCTCCATTCATCCTCTATTGGGTCCAGGGGTTTTGGGGTGAGATAAGAGAGATAGAGAGGGATACACACAATACAAACAATAGTTTTGAAAAGGCATTTTTATTTTGTGGCTGTCGGAAAAACATCAAGCAAAAGACAGCTCACAATCATCGCATCTAACGTAAGTATATAACAGGGGTTTGGTCTAATAAAGGTCAATAAATCTTCAGAGTTGCCAAACTCTTCAGGTCTTGTTCATGTCTCCGATGGCTTCTTCCGATCGTGCTTGTCCTTCTCAAGGTCTTTTACCAGATCATCTCTATTGACGTGAAGTCTCTTTTGACGTCCTTTAATAAATCTGGAGTTGAGTTCCAAACTTCTTGGTTTTAACATCCTTGGCATGAACCATGGTCCTACGGTCCTTCAGTTCCTGACAATTCTCCAGTATCTCGAGGTTTTAGCTCCTCCAGCTTGGCTACTTTCAGCTTCTGGTTCCTGAATGCTTCACGAATTGCCTCCTTGTCAATGTGGCTTCCTGTAGGTCCATCTTAAAATCCTTGATGTAATACTCCAGATCCTGGCGATGCACCAGCTAAGGTTAAAATTGCATCCTTTGCTGACAGATGCTCCATCAGCCTTCTACCATCCAATCCTTCCATGCATCTGCATGCTTAACTCCGCATGGTGAGAATAGCATAACCGGGCAATAACACCATGTTTAACCATGTCTATGCCCATGTTACTGACATGAGTTTTCATTCCATAATTGATATCTCTTGTCTTAGGGTTTTCTTGACAAAAAACTTTGAGTTCTAATGATCCATGTTCCGGTCTTTTTTTGATACACCTTGATCTTGGTATTGACAGCTTCCTTAGTCTGCCAAGTTTCTTAAGGGGTGCCTTCCTAGGTCATACAAATCTGGAATTTCTTCCAGCTTTCAAATTCTCCTAGTCTTCGGAGTCTTCACCGTTGTAGTTTCCGTCATTGTAATGCACGGTAATAATCCTCTTTATTCCAAAGTAGTCTTAGTTGTCCGATATCTTGTACTCCTTGAAGTGGTCTCATTAGTCGAATCTTCACGTGGTCAAAAGGGGAAAGGGGTATGATCTCACTAAAGGGAATATTTGAATAAGCTCAGAAGAGAAGAGATGTAAGAGATCTTTTTGAAAATAAAGTAGTAGAGAAAATCTTTCATATGGGCTTGCTAGTCTCTAGGGTCATGTCCTACAGTCAACATGTGCTCTGATACCATCTTGTAGAGACCCGACCTCAAACGGTCAAGCCTATGTGCTTAAGTGTCATCCCTGGATTGGTATGTTGACACACACAGTACTCGAGGATTTATAACAGAGGTAAATCACATGTATAAAGTAAAGTAAATACTATTACCTCAATCCAAATAGCGGAAATAACAACAAGGTTGTGGATTCCCATCAACACCAACGGCAAAGTTGAGTGTAGGAATCGTAACCCTAACGTATCACTTACTTGTCGTAAGAAACCTGCAACATGAGACGTTGCAGCCACAAAGGGTCAGTACATTGAATGTACTGGAAAATTCACACCATAGGATAAATGATGAATAATAGCTATCACTACATGCATATATGGCTTGTGGAAAGCTCTATGGTTAAAGTTTTGCATAAAGCCAATTTTTCCCTATAACAAAGGAATAAATTTTACTTAACTATCATGGTGGCTGTTAAACATTGAGAAGGTTCACCCAACTCAATCCCAATTAAGCATCATCATTAACCCAATCAAAATTAACTTAAGTAACATGATGAGATTCACATGATAATCCAAGTACTAGATACTCAAAACATCCATAACCGGGGACACGGCTAACCATGATTAGTTTGTACACTCTGCAGAGGTTTGCGCACTTTTCCCCACAAGACTCGATCTCCTCCGTTGGATTTCTCGCACTACATGGTGTTTGAGAGACGGATGACCGAGACATAGTCTTTCAGAAGCATTTACACCTTATGATGGGTAGACAGTTACACCTACTTTCCCGTACATCTGCTAGTCTACCACTGTAAGAGTTCACACGACTTAATCAACAATGCTAGAGCCCATGGTAACCTGCGGCTGCACACGGAAGTTTCTAGCATGAATAATCTCATGATCCCTTTGAGCTTGGGTGGCGGTCCATAGGAGAACCACACGGTACCCCCGGATTCCCAAAAATACAGGCAACACTAGGTTCCCCAGGTGCCTCAATCCACCCAGATGTGTATTAAAGTTTCCACCTTAAGTAAACCATTAATTAACAATCTCACATTTGTCATGGATACACTCACCCAATCCACGTCTACTAGCATAGCATGGCATAGCAATATAAGCATAGCGTTGAAGTAACTCCCAAGGGTTTGGTAATAAATAGGGCAACAGGTTCTACCTCATCAACTACTTCCCAATACCCACATGTTATCAATTCCTAACCACGCAATGTTTGAGGATGGAACTAATGCATAAAAACTGGGTATGAAAGGGATATGATCAAAGTGTGAACTTGCCTGTACTGTTGATGAAGAAGCTTCACACTCAATACTCCTGATATTTCTACTCGTCACACTCTGGTCAATCTATCATAAGCAAGCAATAGTAACCACACATAAGCAATCACTCAAAAGATCGGAAAGAACGAAGAAGACAATTCAGAAAACATCAAAACCAAGCAAATAACTCTTGCAACATAAAACAATTTCTAACAGTACCAAAATTAAGTAAATTTGGCCTTATCAGAAAGTTTAGGTCAAGAGCTTCTATTTGCAAAAAGAATCACCCAAATCAGAGTTACGAAACTCAAGTTACGATCAAATGAAGTTGAAATACTAAACTGTTTGAAATTCAATTTTTAAACTTTCAAAAACATGTATAAGTTGTTTTACTGGGTATAGGGGATCATAACGAAGAAGTGGGCGTTGGTTTCATTGGATTTGGACCAACGAGCGAAAAGTTGTGATTGATTGAAGTACAGGGACTAATTTGTAAACATAATATTCATGGATGGGTCCCTGGCCGAAAAATTAAAAAGAAAAGAAAAACTCTACAGAGCGCACGTTCGCCGCCCAACCCTAACTGACGAAAACCATTCGCTACAAAACCCTAACTAATGAACGCTCGCAAAATAAACTAAACTAAATAATACACCGTTTTTTTAAGAAAAACTGAAGTAAACCTAAACCCTAAAAAAAATTAGACCGGGCGGTTTTACTGTTTCGGTCAACGCCGGCGAACGATGGCGGCTTGGTGTCGAGGCGGCGAACGGCGGGCGGTGGCTCGGCACGGGAAGTGTGGCGACGCGGCGCGGATGCGGATCCGACGGCGGCGGTTTCCCTCCATGGCGGCAAGGCGCGGCGGCTCGGCGGCAAAGACGGCGGTGGCGGCGGCAAAGTGTGGCGGCGATGTGGCGTCGGCAGCAGGCGGCGAGATGCGGGGGAAAAGAGAGAGAGGCGGGGCCCGAGGCCCGGTATTTAAGGAGAGGAGGGTGGCGGTGGCGTGGAGAAGGGGGCAGAGGAGGCCGGCGGCGACACGGAGGCGGCAGCGATGCCATGGCGGCTCAGGACTCTGTCCCAAGCTCGGGGACGAGTGGCGTGGCTGGGCTGGGCCGCGGCCTGTTGGGCCGGCCCAGTTCGGCGGCGGGATGAGAGATTTATTTAAAACATTTATTTTTACAGAAAAGAAATAGAACCAAATAAACTAAAAATATACTATAGGCATATAATATATCGAAATTTTCAGAAAATCATTTCCTACAAGATGAACATTTTTCTAGCATCAAATAATATCCACAAAATTTTAAATAAAGCAAAGAGTGCTTCTGCTACAATAAAACCTCCTAAAAATCATTTTAAAAATACCAAAATTACTTCAAATTTATTTCTCTCCATTTTTCCACTGTAGGGAATCATTTTACCCTAATTTCCATATATTTTATTTTTGGAGAAAAATAATTTGAATAAAACCCAAATAAGTCCAAATTGAAAATAATTTTCAAAGGGACTTTAAATTTGATTTCTTTTAAACTCCCAACTCATATTTCATATGTTTCGAAGAAGTCATTTTATCTTCTCTCATGAAAATCATTGAGTTGCTTAAAGTTTCTGAATTCGAAAATATTTCCAAATGGAATTCAAATCTATTCAAAATCCTTTTCATTTATTTAAATGGAAGAAGTCATGTCATCTTCTCTCAACGGTTTTGTGATGAAAAGAATTTGAATTCAGCGAGATCAGGAAGCAAAGATGAAAGTTCTGGAAAGTCCTTTTATTCCCTCTCATTTAACTTATAAAAGTTTCAAATTTCACTCAACTTCACACAATCAATCAAACAATCAATCATAACTATGTATTTAATATAACATTCCAAAATTTAGAATTTTGGGATGTTACACATAGGCTTCTTAATAGTGGAATCTGCAAGATGCAAATTTAAAGTACAATCATCAAATTCACGAAAACCTAACACATCACATAAAGTTTTTGGAATCGTGGAAACACTAGCACCCAAATCACACAAAGCAATGCACTCATAATCTTTAATCTTAATCTTAATAGTAGGTTGCCACTCATCATAAAGTTTTCTAGGGATAGAAACTTCCAATTCAAGCTTTTCTTCAAAATGTTTCATCATAGCATCAACAATATGTTCCATAAAAGCTTTGTTTTGATTATAAGCATGAGGAGAATTCAATATGGATTGCAACAAGGAAATAAAATCTATTAAAGAACAATTATTATAATTAAATTCCTTGAAATCCAAAAGAGTGGGTTCGTTGCTACTTAAAGTTTTGACCTCTCCAATCCCACTTTTATCAATTTTTGCATCAAGATCTAAAAACTCTAAATCATTGGGACGCCCTTTAACTAAAGTTAACTCACCTCCAGTCCCTTATTTATCAAGATTTATATTGGAAAACAAAGATTCAATAGGAGTCACATCAATCACTGTAAGATCTTCATCATTATTTCTACGAAAACTAGAAGAACACGCTTTTACAAACCAATCTCGTTTAGCACATATCTTAGCGGTTCTTTCTTTGCATTGATCAATGGATATTCTCATAGACTTTAGAGATTAATTGATATCATGCTTGGGTTAAATAGATCTAATTTTCAAAGAATCAACATCAAGAGAAATTATATCCGTGTTCCTAGCCAGATCATCAATCTTAAGCAGTTTTTCCTCAACCAAAGCATTGAAACTCTTTTGCGAAATCATAAATTATTTAACACTATTATCAAAATCAGAGGACATCTTATTATAATTTCCATAAGAATTTTTGTAGGAATTACCATAATTATTAGAGGAATTACTAGGAAACGGCCTAGGATTAAAATTACCTCTATACGCGTTATTACCAAAATTGTTCCTACCAATAAAATTCACATTTATAGATTCATTATTATTCTCAATCAAAGTATACAAAGGCATATCATTAGGA
Source organism: Aegilops speltoides (assembly GCA_021437245.1). Classification (NCBI taxonomy): domain Eukaryota; kingdom Viridiplantae; phylum Streptophyta; class Magnoliopsida; order Poales; family Poaceae; genus Aegilops; species Aegilops speltoides. Next base: position 348,896,871 of record CM038144.1, on the reverse strand, counting down.
TCAATATAAGCACTCTTGCTAGCAAATAATTTCATAAGTTCTTCCACCTTTCCACTCAAACCATTAAACTCTTCAATCACATGAACTTTTTTACTAGTGGAAGATCTTTCGGTGTCCCATTGAGAATAATTAACAATAATATTATCTAGGAGTTTAGTAGCTTATCCTAAAGTAATTTCCATAAAAGTGCCTCCCGTGGCCGAATCTAAAAGATTTCTAGAAGCAAAATTCAATCCGGCATATTTTTTATAATCATCCACAAATTCAAACCATGAGTAGGGCAATTTCGTATCATCAATTTAATCCTCTCCCAAGATTGCGCAACATGTTCATGATCAAGTTGATTAAAATTCATAATATCGTTCCTAAGGGAGATGATCTTAGCGACAGGAAAATACTTGGAAATAAAAGCATCTTTACACTTATTCCATGAATCAATACTATTTTTAGGCAAAGATGCACGATCTCTAAGTGAAAACGGAAATAGCTTCAATTTAACAATATCATTATCAACATCTTTCTTGTTTTGCATATCACACAACTCAACGAAACTATTTAGATGGGATGCGGCATCTTCACTAGGAAGGCCGGAAAATTGATCTTTTATAACAAGATTTAGCAAAGCGGCATTAATTTCATAAGATTCCACGCTAGTGGCGGGAGCAATCGGAGTAGTAATAAAATCATTGTTATTAGTGTTGGAAAAGTCACACAATTTGGTATTCTCTTGAGCCATCGTGACAAACCAAGCAATCCAATACACGAGCACACAAAAAGCAAACGAAGAAGAAAAACTGAAGAGGGGCGAAGAAAAGGGCAAAGAAAAGGGCGAATCTTTTTGAAAATCATTTTAGAAGTGGGGGAGAGGAAAACGAGAGGCAAATGGCAAATAATGTAACGCAAGAGATGAGAGTTTTATGATGGGTACTTGTTATGTCTTGACTTGGCGTAGATCTCCCCGGCAACGGCACCAAAAATTCTTCCTGCTTCTTCTTGAGCTTGCCTTGGTTTTTCCCTTGAGGAGGAAAGGGTGATGCAGAAAAGTAGAGATAAGTATTTCCCTTAGTTAGAGAACCAAGGTATAAATCCAGTAGGAGACAATGCACAAATCACAAAGACCTGCACAAACAATCAAACAACTTGCACCCAACGCGATAAAGGGGTTGTCAATCCCTTCATGGTTACTAGCAAAAGTGAGACCTGATAGAGATAGATAAACAAAAGACAAAATATTATTGGTATTTTTGGTTTATAGATCGGAAAGTAAAGGATAGCAAAATAGTAGATCGGGAACTTATATGATGGAAAAAAGACCCGAGGGCATAGGTTTCACTAGTGGCTTCTCTCAAGATAGCAAATAATATGGTGGGTGAACAAATTATTGTCGAGCAATTGATACAAAAGTGCAAAGTTATGATGATGTCTAAGGCAATGATTATCATGTCCGTGTCAAGTAGACCGACTCCTGCCTGCATCTACTACTATTACTCCACACATCGACCGACTCTTGCATGCATCTAGAGTATTAAGTTCATGAGGAACAGAGTAACACATTAAGTAAGATGACATGATATAGAGGAATAAACTCAAGCAATATGATGTAAACCCCATCTTTTTATCCTTGATGGAAACAATACAATACGTGCATTGCTGCCCCTACTGTCACTAGGAAAGGACACCGCAAGATTGAACCCAAAGCTAAGCACTTCTCCCATTGCAAGAAAAACCAATCTAGTTGGCCAAACTAAACCGATAGTTCGAAGAGAATTACAAAGATATCAAATCATGCATATAAGAATTCAGAGAAGATTCAAGTAATATTCATAGATAAGTTGATAATAAATCCACAATTCATCGGATCTCGACAAACACACCGCAAAAGAAGATTACATCGGATAGATCTCCAAGAACATTGAGGAGAACATGGTATTGAGAATCAAAGAGAGAGAAGAAGCCATCTAGCTACTAGCTATGGACCCGTAGGTCTGAGGTAAACTACCCACGCTTCATCGGAAGGGCAATAGAGTTGATGTAGAAGCCCTCTATGATCGAATCCCCCTCTGCAGGATGCCGGAAAAGGCCCCTAGATGGGATCTCACGGATGCAGAAGGTTGCGGCGGTGGAAAAGTGTTTTTGTGGATGCTTTTGGTGGTTTGGGGATATATGTGAATATATAGGATGAAGAAGTAGGTCGGTGGAGTCATGGGGGGCCCACAAGGCAGGGGGCATGCCCTCCCCCCTTGTGGCCACCTCGTGGCTCTTCCGACTTGGTCTCCAAGTCTCCTGGGTGTCTTATGGTCCAAGAAAAATCATCACGAAGGTTTTATTCCGTTTGGACTCCGTTTGGTATTCCTTCTCTCTGAAGCTCAAAAACAAGGAAAAAACAAAAACTAGCACTGGGCTCTGGGTTAATAGGTTAGTCCCAAAAATAATATAAAATAACATATTAATGCATATAAAACATCCAAAACAGATAATATAATAGCAAGGCCAATCGGAAATTATAGCTACGTGGGAGACGTATCAGAAGGCTGCAGCTATAAATAGCTACCCCGTACCACTTTGTCAGGTGGCTGCTTTGCTTAAGATTTATGAGAAGATTGATTTGAGCACCCCCTCTCTGAGTGATTTGAGTTTAAGATCCACTGAGAGAAAATAAGGAACCCAAACTTAGATAGTGATTTAGCATCACAGTAGTTCTGAGTTAGAGTTCTTGTATCTATTACTCTTGAGAGCTGCGCACTCTCTAGATAGATAGATAGGTTCCGCTCGAGTGCTGAAGAGTTATTGTCTTCACCGAGCTAGATCTTCAGCAATCAAGAGTTATTGTGGTTTGCGAAGGTGGACCGAAGGTTCGGAGTTCGCCGACAAGGATCTACCACGAGTGAAATCAACTGAAGTCTGACCAACTTCGAGTTGAAGGAGAATAGGGTGAAGAGAGTTTATCTTCCTTGTTAAGTCACAGCCCCTCCAACTAGACGTAGCCCTTTGGCAGAGGGGTCTACTAATCTACCAAATCTCTCTATGGCCATCGAGCACCACTAGTTCAATTTACTTCACTGCATTACTTTCAGCAGTTTCCATATGTGCTTTGTGTCGATAGCTATCTGATCAGTCATATTCTCTGGTATATCATTCGACTACATTATCTTTGTGTCTGTTATTGTTCATTGCTTACTTTGCAGCTTTGTGACGCCCCAATTCAAACTAATCATACACGCAAATGTCTACAATCAAGATCAGGGACTCACAGAAAGATATCACAACACAACTCTAGACACAAATTAAAAAATATAAGCTTTATATTACAATCCAAGGGCCTCAAGGGCTCAAATACAGAAGCTTGAAACACAAGCGTCAACGGAAGCAACAATATCTGAGTACAGACATAAGGTTAAAGAAGGCAAACACAAAAGCAACAACGATCGAAGAGGCAAGGCCTCCTGCCTGGGAGCTCCTAACTACTCCTGGTCGCCGGCAGTCTCCACGTAGTACTAGGCTCTGTCGGGGTAGAAGTAGTAGTCGACGGGGTTGACATTTGGCTCCTGGGATCCACCATCTGATCGCAGCAATCCGGTACAAGGGAAAAGAGGTAGCAAAGCAACCGTGAGTACTCACCCAAAGTACTCGCAAGACTTACATCAAATCAATTCTAAGTATGCATCACTGTCAAATGGAAGGGTTGTATCTATGGACTGATCTGCAGAATGCCAGAAGAGAGGGGAAAGCCTAGCCTATCGAAGACTAGCATCTTCAAGCATGTTGTAGCATTTATAAGAGTATAGAATAGCAATTTATAATTAAAAAACATGTTATAGCATTAATGACCAGAGATCCTTCCTCGACTCCCTGCGAGGGAGTAATCCCGGAGCCAACATATCCATCTCATATCTCAAATATCCATTTCTAGTTGTAATAGATCGGGATACCACTCCGAGTGTCCATTATTGTGCATACAGTTATTCGAATTGATAACTTCCCTGCAGGGGTGCACCACATTACCCAATACGCTTGATTACTTTGGTCGGACACACTTTCTTGGGTCCATGCCCGGCCTCGGAAGATCAACACGTCGCAACCCTACCTAGGCTCAGCAGATAGGTCCCCGCGATCTACATCCTAAGCACTCCGGGGTCTTGGGCCCATCGCCCATTGCACTCCGGGTCGTTGTGTGCAGGGTGCATACTAGCACCCCTATGTAGTGGATGGCATGATCCAGCCGTGCCACAATGCTGAACTGGACGTCTGACAAAACTTCGGCTGATACTGTGACACTGAGTGCCCATAACTATTGCATGGTGGTTAGTGCGTGTCACCTCCCTAGTTCTAGTATGCACTAGGCTAGCCCTTCATGTGTGCATCATGTTTAAAATTCAAATGAACTTGAAATGGGGGATGTTCAAACCCTAGCATCAAAAGGAATCCACCAGGTTCAACTAAAATATTTTCAGTAATACCAAATTGCCTTAAAAAATGTTCATCATTTTTGGAAAATGCTGAGACAGTAACCAGAGGTGATGCACATTTTCCCTGACATTTTGGATTCTTGAATTAATTCATATGGTATTTAAATTGGGGCTAATAATTCATATAAGGTATTTATTAGCTCCAATAATTCTGTTAATTGGTGAGGAGCTCTGGAATAATCCAACTAGTCCCTACAAAAATTATCAGAAGAAAATAAATTGATTTAGTATTTTTATTAAATCAGAAACAAATGTCAGAAATTAGAAAAACAGAAAACAAATAAGAAAAGGAAAGAGGCTCACCTGGCGCTCACCTGGTGGACCAGCAAGCCAGCTGGCCCATCCCACCACCTGCCGATGCCAGTCGTCGTCCTCCTAGCGCTAGGAGTACGAGGGGCACGCACTCGCCGCCCGCACGCATGGGCGCCACGCCACCTGCCTGCCCTCCCCCTCGATGCCCCGGTCTCTCTGGACGTCGCCACGATGCACCCAGACCCCTCTCGCTCTTCCCTCGTCCCTATCCTCCCTCCTCTGCTCTCTCTCTCTCTCTCTCGCTCGGACCGAACGCATCGTCGCCGCCGTCCAAAGCCACCGCGGCAAGAGCCACCCCCTCGCCCCTCTATTGTGCCCATGAGCTCCGCGCCATCGTCCTGCATCGTCTCCATCAGCCATGTAAGTCGGACGCCCTGTGGAGCCGCCTCTGCCGTCATCTTCAACATCCAGCGCCAGAGATCACCACTGCCGCCCTGTTAATCCCAGTGCGTCCCCGAGCTCACTGATGACTTCCCTGGAATCGCTGTGAGCCACCGCGTCGAGTCCCCCTACTTCCTTGCTCTCCCACGCCCTCTAGCCCCACCTTAAGCTCAAGCCGAGCTCCAGCCGCCGCCTCGAGCTCCGCTCCGGCGAGCTCCGGCATCCTCGCCTCCTCCCACCTGCCGCCCTGGATGCGGGCGAGCCCGGGCTACGCCCCGGTGCTCTCAGTCGCTACCCCTATTGCTCATAACACGAACACCTCCGTGTTCTATGGTCACCGGCGACGACCTCGCCAGCCTGACAGCTTAGGGCTAATCACCGCTTAACTAACCCCCTGAGACACTGACGATGCCCCCCGCACCCTAATCTTTTAGTTAGATTAGAAATAACCCCCCTTTTTAACATGTGACACTGACATGTGGACCCCACACGTCAGGTTTGACCAGTCAGCGCAGTTGACGTGCTGACGCAGTAAATGCTTCTGGATTTAAAAATAATCAGGAAATTCCAGAAACTAGTTTAAACTTCAAATATTCATATAAATTCAAGTGTAGCTCAGATTGAAATAGTTTATATATGAAAAATTATCAGAAAAATTCAATCTATACATGTGTACCATTTTCATGCATGACAAACAAAGTTATACCTACTGAATATATGAAAACACATAAATGGCATTTATAAATGCTTAATTTGGAGTTGCATTTGAACCCTTGGTTCAAAAGGACTTCATTCAAATGGGATGCTAGTTGCATTAGATCAAACAACATCACATCTTCATGCCATGATCATGCATCATATTGTTGCATATGCTTGTGCATTGATTGCCGGCATTGTCCTTCTCGGTAGGTCCTACTCCGGAGAGTGTTCCAAAGTACCTCTCTGTGGAGCAGTGCCCCCTGTTGATCTACCAGGCAAGCAAACCCCCTTGTTCATTCCGATACAATCCCACTCTCTCGCTCCTGCTCTCTATTATTGCATTAGGACAACAACAATTCAACTGCTACTTTATGTTGCGGTAGTTGAACCCATTCCTCTGGATGACATGTCTTTGCCACAGTAAATAGTTGAAACCCACTAGCATGTGTAGGAGTTGATTGAGCCATGTTGTGTTCCTACCATGCCATGCCTGTTATTGCTTAGAGTTGTATCAGGACTGATTCATTGGATATGAATTGGAGTGTAGTGCCATGTTCTGATGCTGAGAGTTAAGTGTGTGAACACGATTTGGTAAAGGTAGCGGTGAGAGGCCATGTAGGAGTACATGGTGGGTTGTCTCACCGGAACCGTCCCTAAGAACTGAGTTCTGTGTATGTTGTCCAATGACTAGCTACTACCACACATTGGGTTCCGGTAACTCGACCCCTCTCGACCTATTAACCGACTTGATCTCTGTCCAGGAGTTGCAACTAGTTTCTAGTGTTTGTAGGTAGTGCTATTTTTCTACCGAGTGTCACCCGGCAGGGCGGACTTGGGATAGACTAGGCAAAGTGGCACGGTGTACCCAGTGGCACCCGGATGGTGGGCTTGGGAACCCTGCTCACATCGTTTGGGGCCGTGATGCAAACCTCGGCCGGACTTCCTTGCGGATAGAACCTGAATAGGCGATAAACCTGGACTAGGGTCTTGCGTGGTTAGTCGGGTCGTGGCCGACACCCTCGCCAGGCTTCCACTTGAAGGTTTCCGAGATACATGACATGGCGGTAGGTGGCGAGAGCGTGTGTGAAGAAGTACATCCCTGCAGGGTTAACATGATCTATTCGAATAGCCGGGTCCGCGGATATGGACTTCTTGGATGCTTACCTGGTACATAGACAATTTGAAGTAGATACTCTAAAATTCTCAAGACAAGTGTGAGTGCTATGGATGACCTTCTCATAGAGAGACATGAAAGAATCCGTAGTAGTGTATTGTGTGGTGATCAGTGGACTCGTGTGCGCTAAAGTTAATCGTAGTCAATGAACAGGCTAGCCACTGAGTCAAAGCTGGCTTGCTGCAACTAAACCCCACATTGCCTTCTTGATACTAATGCATGTATGATAGGATCTAATGTAAGTCTTGTTGAGTACCTTTGTACTCATGTTGCTTAATTTACGTTTTTGCATAGGAGACTTCAGTCTCGATAGTAGTATCGCATGGACTTCGACAAGTAGCTTGTTACCTCAGCTACGATCTTGTACCCTTGGGCGGGTCTTGTAGATAGTGAGGCTCCTCAGCCTTTTTCATTTGTAGTTGTCTGTACTCAAACATGTTATGCTTTCACTTATTGCTTGCATGCTCTGTATGTTGGGTCATGTGACCCCGGTTTGTAATACCATGTTATGTATGGCTCCTTGGAGCTTTTTAAATAAATACTGAGTCGTAGAGTTATGTGTTGATGTCATGTTGTATCTACACATATTGAGCATATTGTGTGTATGCTATTGAAATGCTTTGGTATGCGTGGGATCCGACACCTAGTTGTTTATTCTTGGTAGCCTTCCTTATGAGGAAATGTCTCCTAGTGCTTCCACTGAGACATGGTAGTTCGCTACTGCTCTGGAACACTTAGGTTGGCCGGCATGTATCCTTCTTCGTTCCTGTGTCTGTCCCTTCGGGAAATTTCATGCGTTGTTCCTTTAAGTCCTTGTAGCTTGCTACGACTTGGGTTCATACATTGATGATCGACACGTTCGTTGCTAGGTTATGTATGCTTGTCCCTGTAAGTTTGTACCACCTTGGGTTTACGACTAGTCATGTCGGCTCGGGTTCTCTGTCATATGGATGCTAGCGACACAATCCTATACGTGAGCCAAAAGGCGCAAACGGTCTCAGGCCAGGTAAGGTGGCACCCATGGGAATACCGTGCGTGAGGCCGCAAAGTGATATGATGTGTTACATGCTAGATCGGTGTGACTTAGGATCGGGGTCCCGACAGTGCATAAAGGCCAGTGGCCAACTCAAACAAATACACAAACCCTTAGTGTGTTAGGATCTCACGGAGACGAGCAGAGACTCACGATAATGTGAACCCGTTGCCCTGTCTCGAGGAAATACAGCAAGGGCTAGGCCCAACCCTCTCCCTCTAGGGCGGTCTACCTGCCCGGCCGTGCCTCGTAATTATCTCACGGGTGCTCTCCGGGCCCGCCTGACTTTCACATCAACTCGCGGGTACCCCTCAGGGCCGACCCGACTAACCAGAGACTATCGGGAACTAAGGTCCACCTCTACTGGGATGGTATCGCATGTCCCTTCAGTCCCGTAGTAAAAGTGCACAGGAGCTATAGGTAAACGTAACTATGTGTCTGTAACATCAAGGCGGAAACCCGAGGAATCACCCTCGATGGAATCCACTCGATGTAATCGCCAAGCTGAACTTAGGAGGAATCACCCTCGAGGTTCACACTTGAGGTGTTGCATGACAGAGTCGTATCAGGAGTGGTGAAGGAGGAATCACCCTCGATGACCATGACCAAATAGCTACCCTACAGAGTTATCATCAGGAGTGCGATACAAGGTATCACCCTCGGCACTCCGTAGTAGCTCTACAGAGTCGAAACTGGGGGGTGATGTGATATGTCAGGCTCTAGTCGTTGATCACATTAATCGAGTCATCGGTCATCAAGCCAAGACAACTAGGGCAAGGTGAGGGGTCACTGGTGGATCACTAACCAACCTATACTAAGTAGTTTAGGATAAGCGGGTAAGGTACAATGAGCAGGTTACAAAAGCAGGCTATGCATCAGAATATGAGCAATCAATAACAGTAGCAAAATCTAATGCAAGCATGAGAGAGAATGGAATGGGCGATATCGAAATGATCAAGGGGGGTTTGCTTGCCTAGTTGCTCAAACTAGAATGAGGGGTCATCGTCGATGTAGTCGATCATAGGGGTAGCATCGGCCTCGGGGTCAACCAGAGAGAAGAGGGGGAAGAGACAATAAATACCAATCCATTACTAAGCATGACATGACGATACGCAGTGCTAGGGGTGTTCTAACGCAGGGCTACACGATACCGACAAAGCAGGAAAACATCCGGGAATGTTTTCCCGTGTTTGGCATTTTTAGACAAACGAACCAGAGGGGGAAGGTTGCATATTCGCTATGCTAGGGATATGTGGCAGACGAACGGACTGCATAATCAGATTCAGCACGTTTTTCTGAGCAAGTTTCATGTACAAAACTTTTTATCTGAGTTACGGATTATTTTATACGAATTTCTAAAGTTTTAGCCATTATCTGGAATTAATTTAATTCAAAAATATTAAATATAAAAACTGCTATGGGTACATAGAAGTGTACCCAGCAGTGTGTCTATGTGTATGATGGGTGGGGACAAGGGGGCTGAGTCAGCAGCCAAGTCAGCAGTAAAAGTTTGACTATTGACTAGTCAAACTGATGAGTGGGTCCCCACTGTCATAGTATCAGTTAATCATGTTTAGTTTAAAAAAATTGTTAACTAGGCTAATCAAGTCAATTTAATTAGGTAGTTAAGTAGAATTAATTAAGTTAATTAACTCTTTAATTAATTACTTATCTATTAATTGTTACTATTATAATTTTTTATTTATGTTCCAGGGACGTGGGTCCCATCAGTCGGTGGGGTCTGGGGGGTTAGCCCCCACTAATTTGGCCAGCTGGCCACACTGGCCAGGGGCTTAACCGGATGGCCCTCAGGGCTGGGCGCACAGAGGCATAGGGGCACGGGCGGCTAGGCCGGAGATAAGGCAGCGGCAAGGTCGGCGCGAGGAAGGGACGTGAGGCCAGGGCGGAGGCGGGTAGCACGATGGAGGAGGTGGAGCAGCAGCTACAGCGTGGTGGGGCGGGGCGCAACACGCGATGCGGTGCAGGCGGTCAGGGCGTCAACAAAGAGCAGCAGGGAAAGCGTGCATCCAGTGCGGGGCACCCAGGATGGCAGCAGCGCGCGACATGACGCGGGGCAGTGGCAGTGGCAAGAAGGGCGGTCGCAGCCCAGCGCGGCTGAGGGTGCGTGCGGCGCGCGATTACCGTGGACGGGGATGACGCGGGAGGCGAGCAGCACGTGTTGGAAATATGCCCTAGAGTAAATAATAAAATGGTTATTATTATATTTCCTTGTTCATGATAATTGTCTATCGTTCATGCTAAAATTGTGTTGTCCGGAAATCGTAATACATGTGTGAATGCATAGACCACAACATGTCCCTAGTGAGCCTCTAGTTGACTAGCTCATTGATCAATGGATGGTTACGGTTTCCTCACCATGGACATTGGATGTCATTGATAATGGGATAACATTATTAGGAGAATGATGTGATCGACAAGACCCAATCCTGAGCATAGCACAAGATCGTGTTGTTCGTCTGCTAGAACTTTTCTAAAGTCAAGTATCATTTCCTTAGACCATGAGATCATGCAACTCCCGGATACCGTAGGAGTGCTTTGGGTGTACCAAACGTCACAACGTAACTGGGTGGCTATAAAAGTACACTACAGGTATCTCCGAAAGTGTCTATTGGGTTGGCATGAATCGAGACTGGGATTTGTCACTCCGTATGATGGAGAAGTATCTCTGGGCCCACTCGGTAATGCATCATCATAATGAGCTCAATCTGACCAAGTGGTTGGTCACAGGATCATGCATTATGGAACGAGTAAAGTGACTTGCCGGTAACGAGATTGGAGGAGGTATTGGGATACTGACGATCAAATCTCGGGCAAGTAACGTACCGGTTGACAAAGGGAATTGCATACGGGATTACTTGAATCCTCGACATCGTGGTTCATCCGATGAGATCATCGTGGAACATGTGGGAGCCAACGTGGGTATCCAGATCCCGCTGTTGGTTATTGGCCGGAGACCGGTCTCAGTCATGTCTACGTGATTCCCGAACCCATAGGGTCTACACACTTAAGGTTCGATGACGCTAGGGTTATTAGGAAGACTTGTATGTGATTACTGAATGTTGTTTGGAGTCCCAGATGAGATCCCGGACGTCACTAGGAGTTCCGGAATGGTCCGGAGGTGAAGATTTATGTATGGGAAGTTGTCATACGGTCACCGGAAAAGTTCGGGGGCATACCGGTATTGTACCGGGGCCACCGGAGGGGTTCCGGGGGTCCACCGGGAGGGGCCACCTCTCTCGGAGGGCTTCATGGGCCATAGAGGAAAGGGAACCAGCCCTTGGAGGGTTGGGCGCATCCCCCCTTGAGCCCATGCGCCTAGGGTTGGGGGGGAACCCTAGAGGGGGCGCCCCCTTGCTTGGGGTCAAGCCCCCTCCCCTTGGCCGCCCCCCTCTAGATCTCATTTAGAGGGGGCCGGCCCCCTTCCCCCTTCCCCTATAAATAGAGGGGCGAGGGGAGGGCTGCACGAACACACCTAAGGCGCAGCCCCTCCCCTCCCCAACACCTCTCCTCCTCCGTTAAGAGCTTGGCGAAGCCCTGCCGGAGTACTGCCGCTCCATCACCACCACGCCATCGTGCTGCTGTTGGAGCTCTCTTCCTCAACCTCTCCCTCCTCCTTGCTGGATCAAGGCACGGGAGACATCTCCGCTCCGTACATGTGTTGAACGCGGAGGTGCCGTCCGTTCGGCGCTAGGATCATCGGTGATTTGGATCACGACGAGTACGACTCCATCAACCCCATTCTCTTGAACGCTTCCGCTCGTGATCTACAAGGGTATGTAGATGCAATCATCTCTCTCTCTCGTTGCTAGATGACTCCATAGATTGATCTTGGTGATGCGTAGAAAAAAAATTTATTTTCTGCAACGATCCCCAACAGTGGCATCATGAGCTAGGTCTATGCGTAGTTTCTATGCACGAGTAGAACACAATTTTTTTGTGGGCGTAGATTTTGTCAATTTACTTCCCACTACTAGTATTATCTTGTTTCGGCGGCATCGTGGGATGAAGCGGCCCGGACCGACCTTACACGTACGCTTACGTGAGACAGGTTCCACCGACTGACATGCACTAGTTGCATAAGGTGGCTAGCGGGTGTCTGTCTCTCCCACCTTAGTCGGATCGGATTCGATGAAAAGGGTCCTTATGAAGGGTAAATGGAAATTGGCATATCACGTTGTGGTTTTGGCATAGGTAAGAAACGTTCTGGCTAGAACCCTATTGCAGCCACGTAAAAACATGCAACAACAATTAGAGGACGCCCAACATGTTTTTGCAGCATATGCCTTGTGATGTGATATGGCCCAAAAGGATGTGATGAATGAAATATATGTGATGTATGAGATTGATCATGTTCTTGTAATAGGAATCACGACTTGCATGTCGATGACTATGACAACTGGCGGGAGCCATAGGAGTTGTCTTTATTTATTGTATGACCCGCGTGTCACTAAATAACGCCATGTAATTACTTTACTTCATTGCTAAACCGTTAGCCATAGTAGTAGAAGTAATAGTTGGCGATACAACTTCATGGAGACATGATGATGGAGATCATGATGATGGATATCATGGTGTCATGCCGGTGACGATGATGATCATGGCACCCCGAAGATGGAGATCAAAAGGAGCAAAATGATATTGGCCATATCATGTCATTATTTGATTGCATGTGATGTTTATCATGTTTTTCCATCTTATTTGCTTAGAACGACAGTAGTAAATAAGATGATCCCTCATAACAATTTTAAGAAAGTGTTTTCCCTAATTGTGCACCGTTGCGAAAGTTCGTTGTTTCGAAGCACCACGTGATGATCGGGTGTGATAGATTCTAACGTTCACATACAACGGGTGTAAGCCAGATTTACACATGCAAAACACTTAGGTTGATTTGACGAGCCTAGAATGTACAGACATGGCCTTGGAACACAAGAGATCGAAAGGTCGAACATGAGTCGTATAGAAGATACGATCAACATGAAGATGTTCACCGATGATGACTAGTCCGTCTCACGTGATGATCGGACACGGCCTAGTGACTCGGATCATGTATCACTTAGATGACTAGAGGGATGTCTATCTGAGTGGGAGTTCATTAAATAATTTGATTAGATGAACTTAATTATCATGAACTTAGTCTAAAAACTTTTGCAAAATGTCTTGTAGATCAAATGGCCAACGCTCATGTCAACCTCAACTTCAACGCGTTCCTAGAGAAAACCAAGCTGAAAGACGATGGTAGCAACTATACGGACAGGGTTCAGAACTTGAGGATCATCCTCATAGCCGCCAAGAAAGCATATGTCCTAGAAGCACTGCTAGGTGATGCACCCGCCCCAGCGAACCAACACATTATGAACACTTGGCAATCGTGTGTTGATGATTACTCCCTTGTTTAGTGCGGCATGCTTTACAGCTTAGAACTGGGGCTCCAAAAGCATTTTGAGCAACACGGAGCATATGAGATGTTCCAGGAGCTGAAAATGGTTTTCCAAGCTCATGCCCAGGTCAAGAGATATGAAGTCTCCGACAAGTTCTACAGTTGTAAGATGGAGGAAAATAGTTCTGTCAGCGAGCACATACTCAAAATGTCTGGGTTGCACAACCGCTTGTCCCAGCTGGACATTAACCTCCCGGATGAGGCGGTCATTGACAGAATCCTTCAGTCGCTCCTACCTAGCTACAAGAGCTTTGTGATGAACTACAATATGTAGGGGATGGTGAAAACTATTCCTGAGGTATTTTCAATGCTGAAATTAGCGAGGTAGAAATCAAAAAGGAACATCAAGTGTTGATGGTCAATAAAACCACTAGTTTCAAGAAAGGCAAGGGTAAGAAGAACTTCAAGAAGGACGGCAAGGAGTTGCCGCGCCCGTAAGTCGATTGCGGGAAGAAGCCAAAGCACGGACCCAAACACGAGGTGAGTGCTTTTATTGCAAGGGAACAGTCCTTTCGAAGCGGAACTGCCCCAAGTACTTAGCGGACAAGAAGGCCGGCAACACCAAAGGTATATGTGATATACATGTTATTGATGTGTACCTTACCAAGACTCGTAGTAGCTCCGGTATTTGATACCGGTGCGGTTGCTCATATTTGTAACTCAAAACAGGAGCTGTGGAATAAGCGGAGACTGGCAAAGGACGAGGTGACGATGCGCGTCAGGAATGGTTCCAAGGTCGATGTGATCGCCGTCGGCACGCTACCTCTACATTTACCTACGAGATTAGTTTTAAACCTCAATCATTGTTATTTAGTGCCAGCTTTGAGCATGAACATTGTATTTGGATCTCGTTTAATACGAGATGGCTACTCATTTAAATCCGAGAATAATGGTTGTTCTATTTATATGAGAGATATGAATTATGGTCATGCCCCGCTGGTCAATGGTTTATTCTTAATGAATCTCGAACGTGATGTTACACATATTCATAGTGTGAATAGCAAAAGATGCAAGATTGATAATGATAGTCCCATATATCTGTGGCACTGCCGTCTTGGTCACATTGGTGTCAAACACATGAAGAAGCTCCATGCAGATGGACTTTTGGAGTCTCCTGATTTCGAATCATTTGACACGTGCGAACCATGCCTCATGGGCAAAATGACCAAGACTCCGTTCTTCGGAACAATGGAGCGAGCAACCAACTTATTGGAAATTATACATACTGATGTGTGCGGTCCAATGAGCGTTGAGGCTCGCTGTGGCTATCATTATGTTCTCACCCTCACCGATGACTTAAGTAGATATGGGTATGTCTACTTAATGAAACACAAGTCTGAGACCTTTGAAAAGTTCAAGGAATTTCAAAATGAGGTGGAGAATCAACGTGACAGAAAAATAAAGTTCTTACGATCAGATCGTGGGGGAGAATATTTAAGTCACGAGTTTGGTACGCACTTAAGGAAATGTCGAATTGTTTCACAACTTACGCTACCTGGAACACCTCAGCGTAACGGTGTGTCCGAACATCGTAATCACACTTTATTGGATATGGTGCGGTCTATGATGTCTCTTACCGACTTACCGCTGTCATTTTGGGGATGCGCTTTAGAGACAGCTACATTCACTTTAAATAGGGCACCGTCTAAATCCGTTTAGATGACATCGTATGAATTATGGTTTGGAAAGAAACCTAAGCTGTCGTTTCTAAAAGTTTGGGGATGCGATGCTTATGTCAAGAAACTTCAACCTGAAAAGCTCGAACCCAAGTCGGAAAAATGCGTCTTCAATGGATACCCTAAGGAAACCATTGGGTATACCTTCTACCTCAGGTCCGAAGGCAAGATTTTTGTTGCTAAGAACGGGTCCTTTCTGGAGAAAGAGTTTCTCTCAAAAGAAGTAAGTGGGAGGAAAGTGGAACTTGATGAAGTACTACCTCTTGAACCGGTAAGTAGCGCAGCTCAGGAAGATGTTCCTGTGGTGCCTGCATCGACTGGAGAGGAAGTTAATGATGATGATCAAGGTACTTCAGATCAAGTTACTACTAAACTTCGTAGGTCCACAAGGACACGTTCCACACCAGAATGGTATGGCAACCTGGAAATCATGTTGTTAGACAACGGTGAACCTTCAAACAATGAAGAAGCGATGGCGGGCCCAGATTCCAACAATTGGCTTGAAGCCATGCAATCTGAGATAGGATCCATGTATGAAAACAAAGTATGGACTTTGACAGGCTTGCCCAATCATCGGCGAGCGATAGAAAATAAATGGATCTTTAAGAAGAAGACGACCGCGGATGGTAATATTACTATCTATAAAGCTTGACTTGTCGCTAAGGGTTATCGACAAGTTCAAGGGGTTGACTATGATGAGACTTTCTCTCCCGTAGCGAAGCTGAAGTCCGTCCGAATCATGTTAGCAACTGCCGCATACTATGATTATGAGATATGGCAAATGGACGTCAAAACGGCATTCCTTAACGGCTATCTTAAGTAAGAATTGTATATGATGCAACCGGAAGGTTTTGTCGATCCTAAGAATGCTAACAAGGTATGCAAGCTCTAGCGCTCCATCTATGGCTGGTGCAAGCATCTTGGAGTTGGAACATTCGCTTTGATGAAATGATCAAAGCGTTTGGGTTTATGCAGACTTATGGAGAAGCCTGCGATTACAAGAAAGTGAGTGGGAGCTCTGTAGCATTTTGCATATTATATGTAGCTGACATACTTTTGATGGGAAATGATATAGAACTTTTGGACAGCATTAAGGCCTACTTGAATAAGTGTTTTTCAATGAAGGGCCTTGGAGAAGCTGCTTACATATTAGGCATCAAGATCTATAGAGATAGATCGAGACGCCTCATAGGTCTTTCACAAAGCACATACCTTGATAAGATATTGAAGAAGTTCAATATGGATCAGTCCAAGAAGGGGTTCTTGTCTGTGTTGCAAGGTGTGAAATTGAGCTCGGCTCAATGCCCGACCACGCGAAGATAGAGAAAAGATGAGTGTCATCCCTATGCCTCGCCATAGGGTCTATTATGTATGCCATCTTTGTGTACCGGACTGATGTAAACCTTGTTGTAAGTTTGGTAGGAAGGTACCAAAGTAATCCCGACATGGAACACTGGACAGCGGTCAAGAATATCCTGAAGTACCTAAAAAGGACTAAGGATATGTTTCTCGTTTATGGAGGTGACGAAGAGCTTGTCGTAAAGGGTACGTCGATGCTAGCTTCAACACAGATCTGGATGACTCTAAGTCACAAACCGGATACGTGTATATTTTGAATGGTGGGGCAGTAAGCTGGTGCAGTTGCAAGCAAAGCGTCGTGGCGGGATCTACATGTGAAGTGGAATACATGGCAGCCTCGGAGGCAGCACATGAAGCAATCTGGATGAAGGAGTTCATTACCGACCTAGGAGTTATTCCCAATGCTTCGGGGCCGATGACTCTCTTCTGTGACAACACTGGAGCCATTGCCTTGCCAAGGAGCCCAGGTTTCACAAGAAGATCAGGCACATCAAGCGTCGCTTCAACTCCATTCGTGAAAATGTCCAAGATGGAGACATAGATATTTGCAAAGTGCATACGGATCTGAATGTCGCAGATCCATTGACTAAACGTCTTCCGCGAGCAAAACATGATCAACACCAGAACTCTATGGGTGTTCGATTCATCACAATGTAACTAGATTATTGACTCTAGTACAAGTGGGAGACTATTGGAAATATGCCCTAGAGGCAATAATAAAATGGTTATTATTATATTTCCTTGTTCATGATAATTGTCTATCGTTCATGCTAAAATTGTGTTGTCCAGAAATCGTAATACATGTGTGAATGCATAGACCACAACATGTCCCTAGTGAGCCTCTAGTTGACTAGCTCGTTGATCAATGGATGGTTACGGTTTCCTGACCATGGACATTGGATGTCATTGATAACGGGATCACATCATTAGGAGAATGATGTGATGGACAAGACCCAATCCTAAGCATAGCACAAGATCGTGTAGTTAAATGCTGCTAGAGCTTTTCTAATGTCAAGTATCATTTCCTTAGACCATGAGATCGTGCAACTCCCGGATACCGTAGGAGTGCTTTGGGTGTACCAAACATCACAACGTAACTGGGTTCCTATAGAAGTACACTACAGGTATCTCTGAAAGTGTCTATTGGGTTGGCATGAATCGAGACTGGGATTTGTCACTCCGTATGACGGAGAGGCATCTCTGGGCCCACTCAGTAATGCATCATCATTATGAGCTCAATGTGACCAAGTGGTTGGTCACAGGATCATGTATTATGGAACAAGTAGTGACTTGCCGGTAACGAGATTGAATGAGGTATTGGGATACCGACGATCAAATCTCGGGCAAGTAACGTACCGGTTGACAAAGGGAATTGCATACGGGATTACTTGAATCCTCGACATCGTGGTTCATCCGATGAGATCATCGTGGAACATGTGGGAGCCAACATGGGTATCTAGATCCCGATGTTGGTTATTGGCCGGAGAGCGGTCTCGGACATGTCTGCGTGATTCCCGAACCCGTAGGTTCTACACACTTAAGGTTCGATGACACTAGGGTTATTAGGAAGACTTGTATGTGATTACCGAATGTTGTTCGGAGTCCCGGATGAGATCCCGGACGTCACGAGGAGTTCCGGAATGGTCCGGAGGTGAAGATTTATATATGGGAAGTTTTCATACGGTCACCGGAAAATTTGGGGGCATACCGGTATTGTACTGGGGCCACCGGAGGGGTTCCGGGGGTCCACCGGGAGGGGCCACCTCTATCGGAGGGATTCATGGGCCATAGAGGAAAGGTAACCAGCCCTTGGAGGGCTGGGAGCCTCCCCCCTTGGGCCCATGCGCCTAGGGTCGGGGGGAAACCATAGAGGGGGCGCCCCCTTGCTTGGGGGCAAGCCCCCTCCCCTTGGCCGCCGCCCCCCTCTAGATCTCATCTAGAGGGGGCCGGCCCCCTTCCCCCTTCCCCTATAAATAGAGGGGCGAGGGGAGGGCTGCAGGAACACACCTAAGGCGCAGCCGCTCCCCTCCCCAACACCTCTCCTCCTCCGTTAAGAGCTTGGCGAAGCCCTGCCGGAGTACTGCCGCTCCATCACCACCACGCCGTCGTGCTGCTGTTGGAGCTCTCTTCCTCAACCTCTCCCTCCTCCTTGTTGGATCAAGGCGCGGGAGATGTCTCCACTCTGTACGTGTGTTGAACGCAGAGGTGCCATCCGTTCGGCGCTAGGATCATCGGTGATTTGGATCACGACGAGTACGACTCCATCAACACCGTTCTCTTGAATGCTTCCGCTCGCGATCTACAAGGATATGTAGATGCAATCATCTCTCTCTCATTGCTAGATGACTCCATAGATTGATCTTGGTGATGCATAGAATTTTCTTTATTTTCTGCAACGATCCCCAATAGCACGGGCGGGGCGACCGCGACCCGCAGCGGCAAGGCGGCGGGTGCTCGTGATGGGAGGCGGTGGTCGCGGGGCAGAGGGGAAGGGGATATGGGGCTCCTCACCCCCGATGTAGTCGAAAGGAGGGGGGTGCGGCGAGGCTCCACGTCGGCCGGTGATGGAGAGGCGGGGACTGGGTAGTCTGGTGGGGTGGCTCCGGCGAGGTGGCTGATGATAACCCACAAATATCGAGGATCGCAACAGTTTTTGAGGGTAGAGTATTCAACCAAAATTTATTGATTCGACACAAAGGGAGCCAAAGAGTATTCTCAAGTATTAGGAGTTGAGTTGTCAATTCGACCACACCTGGATAACTTAATATTTGCAGCAAAGTATTTAGTAGCAAAGTAGTATCGAAGTAACAGTAATGGTAGCAAAAGTAAGAGTAGGAGTTTTTTTAGTAATTGTAACAGTGGCAACGGTAAAGTAACTAAGCAAAGATCAATATGTGAAAAGCTCGTAGGCATTGGATCAGTGATGGATAATTATGTCGGATGCGATTCCTCATGCAATAGTTATAACATAGGGTGACACAGAACTAGCTCCAGTTCATCAATGTAATGCA
This sequence comes from Aegilops speltoides, assembly GCA_021437245.1. NCBI lineage: Eukaryota > Viridiplantae > Streptophyta > Magnoliopsida > Poales > Poaceae > Aegilops > Aegilops speltoides. The sequence continues at coordinate 348,877,302 of CM038144.1, read as the reverse complement.
GGCATGTATTCTGAATATAGTCATACGTGCTTATGGAAAAGAACTTGCATGACATCTTTTGTCCTACCCTCCCGTGGTAGCGGGGTCCTAATGGAAACTAAGGGGTATTAAGGCCTCCTTTTAATAGAGTACCGGACCAAAGCATTAACACTTAGTGAATACATGAACTCCTCAAACTACGGTCATCACCGGTAAGTATCCCGATTATTGTCACTTCGGGGTTAACGGATCATAACACATAATAGGTGACTATAGACTTGCAAGATCGGATCAAGAACTCACATATATTGATGAAAACATAATAGGTTCAGATCTGAAATCATGGCACTCGAGCCCTAGTGAAGCATTAAGCATAGCAAAGTCATAGCAACATCAATCTCAAAACATAGTGGATACTAGGGATCAAACCCTAACAAAACTAACTCGATTACATGGTAAATCTCATCGAACCCATCACCGTCCAGCAAGCCTACGATGGAATTACTCATGCACGGCGGTGAGCATCATGAAATTGGCGATGGAGGATGGTTGATGATGATGATGGCGACGGATTCCCCTCTTCGGAGCCCCAAATGGACTCCAGATCAACCCTCCCAAGAGAGATTAGGGCTTGGCGGCGGCTCCGTATCGTAAAACGCGATGAATCCTTCTCTCTGATTTTTTTTCTCCCTGAACGTGAATATATAGAGTTGGAGTTGAGGTCGGTGGAGCACCAGGGGGCCCACATGGCAGGGGCGCACCCAGGGGGTAGGCGCGCCCCCACCCTCGTGGACAGGGTGTGGCCCCCTGGCCTTGATTCTTTCCCATTATTTTTTATTAATTCCAAAAATATTCTGCGTGGAGTTTCAGGTCATTCCGAGAACTTTTATTTCTGCACAAAAATAACTCCATGGCAATTCTGCTGAAAACAGCGTGAGTCCTGGTTAGTTCCATTCAAATCATGCAAGTTAGAGTCCAAAAATAGAGCACAAACATAACTCCATGGCAAAAGTGTTTGGAAAAGTATATACAATGGAGACTGAGGGACTCCTGGACTACGAAGATACAAGATTGAAGACTTCGTCCCGTGTCCGGATGGGACTTTCCTTGGCGTGGAAGGCAAGCTTGGCGATACGGATATGTAGATCTCCTACCATTATAACCGACTCTGTGTAACCCTAACCCTCTTTGGTGCTTATATAAACCGGAGGGTTTTAGTCCGTAGGACGAACAACAATCATACCATAGGCTAGCTTCTAGGGTTTAGCCTCTCTGATCTCGTGGTAGATCTACTCTTGTACTACCCATATCATCAATATCAATCAAGCAGGGGTAGGGTTTTACCTCCATTGAGAGGGCCCGAACCATGGTAAAAACATCGTGTCCCTTGTCTCCTGTTACCATCCGCCTAGACGCATAGATTCGGGACCCCTACCGAGATCCGCGTTTTGACACCGACATTGGTGATTTCATTGAGAGTTCCTATGTGTCGTCATCTTTAGGCCCGATGGCTCCTCCGATCATCAACAACGATGCGGTCCGGTGAGACTTTTCTCCCGGACAGATCTTAAAGATTCGACGGCTTTGCGCTGCGGGCCAATTCGCAGCTATCTGGAGCAGATTGAAAGCTACATACAGCCATCAGGTCGATTTGGAAGTTTGAACTATACGGTGATGTCGCGGAGACTTGATCTTGAAGGGCTCGAGCCACGCCGAAAAGCGCCCGCCCGTCACGACGGGCATGATCTAGCTCTGCTGCCGGACAGTGCCCTGGAGGACGCACCAGGGTCCGCTCCGACCCTTAGCTCAAAGCCGACTGCGCCGATCGAGGACGGGTGGCTGGACACCGCCTCGGGGGCTGCCATCTCTTCTGTGAGCCGTACACCAACCCTATCCTTTGCGAAGCTCGTGACTCCAAGGCGCCGGACTCCTCTCCGGACTCCGAACCTTCCGCGCCCCTGCCAATCAAATCCGATTGGGCGCCGATGATGGAGTTCACTACCGCGGACATCTTTCGGCACTCGCGCTTTGGCGACATCCTGAATTCACTAAAGTCTCTCTCTTTATCAGGAGAGCTCTGGCCGGATTATGGTTAGGAAGGTTGGGATGCGGACGACGAAGAAATTCAAAGCCCACCCACCACCCACTTCGTAGCCACTGTCGATGATTTAACCGACATGCTCGACTTCGACTCCAAATACATCGACGGTATGGACGACGATGCAGGAGACGACCAAGAACCAACGCTTACAGGGCACTGGAAGGCCACCTTGTCATACGACATATACATGGTGGACATCCCAAAAGATGGGAATGGCGATGGAACAACAGAGGATGACCCCTCCAAGAAATAGCCTAAGTGTCGGCGTCAGCGGTGCTGCTCTAAATCCCGCCATAGCAAAGACAGCGATTCCGGCACGGGAGACAATAACACCCCGGACAGTGCCGAAGACAACCCCCTCCAGCAGGATTCAGTGCAGGAGGATGGAGAAGCCAGCCCTCATGAGAGAGCGGCAGACAGAAAGGTAGAGGATGATAATTACATGCCTCCCTCCGAAGACGAGGCAAGCCTCGACGACGACGAATTTGTCTTGCCTGAGGATCCCGTCGAACAAGAGCGTTTCAAACGCAGGCTTATGGCCACGGCAAGCAGCCTCAAGAAAAAGCAGCAACAGCTTAGAGCTGACCAAGACTTGCTAGCTGACAGATGGACTGAAGTCCTTGCAACCGAAGAGTATGAACTCGAACGCGCCTCCAAGAGCTACCCAAAACACAGGCTGCTACCCCAATTAGAGGAGGAAGCACCTAAACCTACATCGCTAGTGCATGATACGGCCGACCGGCCACCTCGTGGCTGCGACAGAGAGGCCTCTCGGCCATTGTCGGTGTCAAAACCGGCGGATCTCGGGTAGGGGGTCCTGAACTGTGCGTCTAGGTGGATGGTAACAAGAGACGAGGGACACAATGTTTTTACCCAGGTTCGGGCCCTCTCGATGGAGGTAAAACCCTACGTCCTGCTTGATTAATATTGATGATATGGGTAGTACAAGAGTAGATCTACCATGAGATCAAGGAGGCTAAACCCTAGAAGCTAGCCTATGGAATGATTGTTGAGATGTAATGTTGTGTCCTACGGACTAAGGCCCTCCGGTTTATATAGACATCGGAGAGGCTAGGGTTACACAAAGTCGGTTACAATGGTAGGAGATCTACATATCCGTATCGCCAAGCTTGCCTTCCACGCCAAGGAAAGTACCTTCCGGACACGAGCCGGAGTCTTCAATCTTCTATCTTCGTAGTCTGGGAGTCCGGCGGATATTGATAGTCCGGCTGTCCGGACACCCCCTAGTCTAGGACTCCCTCAGTAGCCCCTGAACCAGTCTTCAATGACGATAAGTCCGGCGTGCATAATGTTCGGCATTGCAAGGCGGGTTCCTCCCTTGAATAATCCGGAGGAGATAATGAACACCAGGATAGTGTCCGGCTCTGCAAAATAATTTCCACATTCCAAACGTAGAGAGAATAAAATACACTTAGTTCAATCTGCTGACGTATTTATGCGGCGTGACATCACGCCGCAGCCAAGCCTTCATTTTGAATTGTTTTTATTATTCCGCGTCAGCACGTTTAGCGAAGCGGTTTCCTTGGCACGTCCTGTCGAAGCAGAGGTCGTGTTCCCTTTTATTCCGGGATCCTCATCAATACGTGCGTGGGTAACCCAACCGTTCCTGTCGCCACGCCTCCTCTATCGAAGGGGAATCTCAAACGGTCACGGAGACGGCCCTTGGTATTATTTCCCCTTTATAAGAGGACCAAGGCCTGTCCTTGTCTTTCAACCTCGCATCGAACCTTTCCTCTGCTCCCAGTTCCAACACCTAGAGCTTCAGATTCGAGCGCTTCGGATCCACAACAATGTCCGCTCCGACCTCCGGGCGGTGGATGCCCTCCTCCGTCACGGAGGAGGACATATTGAAGTTGCGTGAGGCCAAGTGCACTGCCCAAGTTTCAAGACAGGTTGCCTGCCCTGGGGCAGGCCGTGCCAGCCCGAGCCCGGCGAATCGTTGCGAGCCAGCATCTCACCTCCGTCGGGATTAGGCTTCCCAACGGATCCTTTCGTGAGGGGGCTCCTGTTCTACTACGGGCTGGACTTCCACGACTTGGCTCCGGAGTCCATCCTCCATATCTCCGCATTTATCATTGTCTGCGAAGCCTTCCTCGCGTCATCCCCACTTCGCCTGTGGCTGAAAACATTCAAGGTGGAGCCAAGATGATCGGGGCGTCAGCGAGTCTTGCGGGCGACCATAAGCAAGAAGGTCGATGCCCCATGGCTCGAAGGTTCCTTCCAAGAGGAACAGAGATTGTGGCAGCAGGAGTGGTTTTACATCACCGTTCCTAGGGGCAGCAAGCAAAAGCCGCCGCCCTCTTTCCGCCCGGGACCTCCACGGCAGCTGATGTCGTGGGTCAACCAAGGGCTCAACTGGGGGCCGTCCAAGGACGTGCCCGCACTACATGGCCGGATTCGAGACCTCCAGACAAGGGAGATTGACCTGATCAAGGTGATGCAGGTCATGCTAACTAGGCATCTCCTACCCTGCAAACGTCGTCCTCTCTGTTTATGGGAGTTCAATCCGGAGGGACCTCGTATCCTCCAGCATTTCATGGGTGCGACACCCTCGGAGATGTACGAGCTGTTCTTCGGAACGCAGGTGGCGTGTCCGGATTTGGCCGAGGATGCGGGACTGAGCCGCGATCGCCCGGATACTCAGGTAAATAGCTCAAAGCCCGGATATTCTATTTGTATGCCTTTCAAAAGATCGTCTCCTGACCCTTTATTCTTTACAGGAATGGGTGGCGCAATCAAGGCTGATAAGGTGTCCGGCCCCCCTCCCAGAGACCGCACTGGAGCCCGTGCTGGTCAGAATGTTGGAGGTTGCGCCCATAGAGGGGGGCGACGGGGGAGATAAAGGAGCTAATACTTCGCCCGAAGGGGCGACCGAAGAGGAGGGAACCAAGGATCCCTCCCTTCGGAGGGAGAAGAGGACCGCCTCCGGAGATCCGGAGGTCAAATCCCCTAAGCGTGGGAAGAAATCCTCTTTGGGGATCCGCGTCCGAGAGAATCCGGACGCATAATCAAAGCCAAGGGCCAGCCCTCCAACGAGCCGTGAGTATGAAAGAGGAAATTAATTAATAAGGGAATACCTTCGTTGATGCTTCAGAGGTAACGAAAGATTTATATCGCGATTCGGATTCGCAGCCATCTCGAGATGAGTTCATCCTCGGGATCTTCTTAGGAGATGATGGAAGCGTCGCCTCCGTCCATGTGCCGCCAGATGAAGCGGGCGAGCCCGAAGTGTCATCATGGAGGGCGTCCCGAGTCGGAGGGGCGGAGAGTTCGGCACCCAGCAGGAAGCGGGCGGAGAATCAAGAGTCCGCTGAGAGGGCGTCCATTTCAGAAGATCACCGTGCGTTCATGCGTATGGTGATTGGAAGGATTTCGTCCGCTGAGAGCGGATTGCTTGACGCTGCCATGAGCTTGCTAGCGGGATTTGAGGTATGCGAAAATAGCGCACCCTTTTGTCTTTTTAACAGTTGCGCATATAAAAAATGCGCCCTGTGTAGATAGTAGCCCCTGAGACTCGGTAGGTTGTCGAAGACGACAGCGTGCCGAGGATCGAAAATCTAAACAACTCAGGTAATGAATACCGCCGTTCGACATGGTGGCGGATAGTCCGGGGCCACCGGATCGATCGCTTTGTTGAATCGAGTCGATTAATCTGGACATGGCAGATGCCGATATCGCACTTGTCAATTGGCGACTTGACGAGTCGCAAGGTAAATAAATTCTCCGCAGCCGCTTTATTGAGTGGGTTAAAGCCCTCCTCTGATAAGTTATATGCTGTTTATCTACGCAGTCTGCTTCTTTGTGGAGAGCCTTCGGGCTGATCTTGCACAAGCTAAGGAGCAAGCCCGAAGGAGTGATGTGGTTGCTGCGAGGGCGGCCAAGAGTTGAAGGCGAAAAGGCTGCGCCTTTGCCTAAGCAGGCGGAGGTGGCGAATTGGCCAAGAAATTAAAGAATGCTCTTGACCGTGGCGAGGCTCTTGAAAAGGAGCGCCTATCGGGCGGGAAGACCTGAAGAAGGCCACCGCCGAAGCCAAGGATGCCCATTCTGCAATGCGGGCTATGAAGGAGGAGCTGCGCCAAGCCGGAGAAATCGTGGCTGGCAAGCCTTTTCTTATGCGTCGCCGGTTTATGGATGCCAAGTACGCTCAATTTGAGCGGCAGTGGAGTTCGGAGGATCCGTACATGGATTTGGCTGCGAGTGCGGCTGATGCCGTTAAACACTTCCGGAGCCAAGGGGATCACGAGGCGGAAGAGTTGTATTGGTCTCAATTCCACAGCCCGGATCGCGCTCTTCCTCTAATGGACAGGTTGGCCGAATGGGCCGAACTAAATAGACTGTCCGGACTGGCCATGACTGACATCGTGGCCCATATCTTGCCAGAAAGATCCAAGGCGACGAGCTACTTTGGCTTATTGCAGCAATTCCTTGGTGCGGTGCAGCATATAAGGGAGATGAAGCGGTCGGCCTGCATCGAGGGCGCGCAGATGGCTCTGGCCCGTGTGAAGGCGCATTATCCGGAGATGGATGCCACCGCCGTTGCTGCCCAGGGTCCGGATGAAAGCCGGCTCCCTGCCGAGCACTACTTCGGAGAAGTCATGCGCAGTGCTCGTAAAGTAGAGGCGCAGTGCTCAAAGAATGTAACGTTCAAATGAACGCAATACCTTGTAAATTGATTATTATAGTATGAATGCTTTTTATACTTGTGCTTCCAAGTAGTAAAACTTCTCCTGTGCGGCCGTTTGCGTATACTTGTGTATAACCTGAAAGATGCGATCTTGACTTCAGCCCCTTGCACAAGGTCTTTGGGGTGTTCGCAAAATAGCGCTTTTCACACTTTAATCCGGCGTCTCGGTCTGTTATAAGGAGGTGGTAGCGAGCTTAACGAGGCAATCCGGACTATAATGCTTTATCTCTTTCACTTAGCCAATGGAGCTCGAGGGTGGGGCTACGATATAGCCCCTAATGACACCGCACATCTCCGAATTCGGGGTGTGTACGTGCCTGACCGGGAAGCGGTCCTTTGTCAAAGCGGGGAATTCTAAACATTCCAATAGTCGATCAAGTGGCTGACTAGACTCTCGCTATATCATGACAGTCAGTTTTCGGCTTTCTCTACTGAGGTGCTCGCCCAACCGAATCGGGGCACAATCGCAGTAGTTCTCCACAGTGCGCGTTAGCGGGTGATCTGAGCGTAAGGCAGCAAAACACGTGAGCCGCAAACCCAACATTTGACCAAAGACATGATTCGAGCTGATGCATATAATGCCTAACTTGAGACGCCGAACACTCCGAAGGTGTTGAACTTTATGATAACGGGCAGAATTATGCCCTAAGCCCTTGTGTCCGTGTGCGGGCATTGTCTTCGACGCGGCCGATGCCAAAGCGCGAGCTCGCCTTTGGCTATAGGAAGAAGCCGAGGGAGATTAACAACAAGAGACAGTAATAAAAAGGTCTACGTAGGGTCTTAATCTGAAAAGAATCCTTGCGACGGGTCCCTACTGCACGTCTGCGCCTGTGTCTCCGTTGCGCCGTTATCCTGGACGGGTACGCACGTTGTTCATCTGTAGAAAGAGAGGAACATTTTAGTTTTAGAAATAGTTCGTGCGAAAAATATGCAAAAGAATAAGTGTAAATAATTAAAACTAGGCTTATATGAAACCGTGGTTAGTTGTGCGCGCAGCCCCTTGTGAAAGGGTATGCGGCTAGGCAGCCCCTAGCCTGCTGAGTTCGGATTCGTCTATCCGAGTCCGGAGTCTTTAAATGACCCGCGCACTGAAATGGCGCCATGTGGACCGGACATCTTAAGTGTAAGAGACGCGTAATGTGGTATGGCGTTGAAGCGGACAAAAGCCTTTCGTCCCAACAGTGCTTGATATTCGCTTTTAAATGGGACGACATGGAAAATTAACTTTTCTCGTCGAAAATTGTTCGGCAATCCGAACACGACTTCGAGTAATATCGAGCCTGTGCACATGGCGTAAGGGCCTGGCGTAACTCCTTTGAAGGAAGTGCGGCTGTGTCGAATTCTGGTAGGGTCTATCCCCATCCGACGGATTGTGTTTGAGTATAGCAGGTTTAAGTCACTGCCTCCGTCCATTAGGACGTTTGTGAATTGTAATCCGTCTATTACCGGATTCAATATCAGGGGAGTCCGTCCCGCGCTTCGAACACTTCTGGAGTAGTCCAGGTGGTCGAAAGTGATTGGTTTTGATATCCAATCTCTTCGGTCTGCTTGATTGGACCGTTTGGGGCTCTTTTTAGAAAGTGCTGCACTGCTTTTCCGTATCCTCACATAAAGTGAGTTTACTGCTTTGACCCCTTGGGAAAAGTTTTTTGTTTTCCGGTGCCCTGCTGGCGGGGTTTATCTTCTTCGCTTGACGTGTCGAGCCCCTTGTGTTCGGCGTTTAATCGGCCGGACTGTTTGAAAACCCGACAATCCCTGTGGGTGTGATTTGCGGGCCTTCCGGGGGTACTGTGGATTTGACATATCCGACCCAAAATTTTGTGTTGGTTAGAGCGGTTCGTCAGTTTGTCGTCCTTGAGGGCTGAGTTTTACTATTTGGCCGTGAGCTTTTAAATCCGGCGTTATTGCCGTGCTCTTTGGGCTTTTCTCTTTATTCGGCGTGCTCTTTTCTCGCCGTGATTTTCCATTCCATCTCTTATCTTGGATGTACTTGGGTCATTTGGTCTCTGCATCTTGCCAGCCGACTATCCTCTCGCATGTAAGCGGGTCATGAGGCTTGTTAATGCGGTCATTGTCCTCGGTTTCTCTTGACCGAGGTGTCTGGCGAGCCATTAAATGCAGGACATTGTGCTTAAAAGCTGCTAAGGCTTGGCGTCCGGACGATCGACTATTTGGTTCTTTTTGGTAAGGAACCATTCCGAATTTCGTCTTGACTCTCCGGGCTGTTGAGTTATGTGACTTAGGTCATCTGCATCCGGAGGCGGACATAAGTCCCTTGAAAATTTGCTCTAAGCGCTTCCTCGAGCTCTTCCCAACTTCCAACAGTATTTTTCGGGAGGCTTTTGAGCCAATGACGGGCTGGCCCTTTAAGCTTGAGGGTAGATATTTTATGGCGTGGAGATCATCTCCTCGGCCATATGTATATGCAGATATATAGTCTTCTATCTAGACTCGAGTGGTCTGTTGTTCCATCATAAGCTTCTATGTTTATGGGTTTAAACCCTGCTGGGAATTCATGATCCGGCACCTCGTCGGTGAAGCATAGTGGGTGTCTTGGCGCCCTGCACTTGTGCGTGCCGCTATCGTCGGACACTTAGCGTGTTCCTTTGCTTATTGGGGCTGTCTTTTGGGTCCGTAGATGGACTGGCTGGGCCATTGGATGGTGGGGGCTTTATGGCCTCCTCGTCGAATGCAGGAGCAGCTTACGCTTCGGGTAGCTCTTGATTGGTGGCCGTTGCCGTGTTTATCTGCGGTTTTGAGTACTTTGCTCCATCTCATTGGTCGTCTTCCGCTGTGTTGAGCTTCCGTTTTCTTTCTTGAGCTTCTTGTTGTAGCGATGAGCCTGCGTTTGAAAAGCTCTTCAGCGACGGGCTCCTCGAGTTAAATCGTCATTGGGGCTTGTTTCGTCTTCGGAGGGAGGTATATAGTTGTGATCCTCGACCTTTTCTTCTGCCGCCCCTTCGTGAGGGCTTGCTTCTGCATCCTCCTGCGCTGAGTTTTGCTGGAGGGGTTTGTCTTCGGCACTCTCTGGGGTATTGTTATTTCCTGTGCCGGAATCTTCATTCTTGTTGTGGCGGGTTTTAGAGCGGCGCCGCTGACGTCGGCGTTTAGGCTGTTTCTTTAGAGAATCTTCCTCCGCTGCTTTTTCGCCATCCCCTTCTTTTGGGGTATCCACCATGTAGACGTCATATGACGAGGTGGCCTTCCAGTGCCCCATGGGTGCTGGGTTCTGAGCGTCTCCGGCATCATCGTCCATAGAGTCGATGTCATCGGAGTCGTAGTCTAGCATGTCGGTTAGATCCTCGATAGTGGCTACAAAGTGGGAGGTGGGTGGGCTCTGAATTTCTTCGTCGTCCGAACTCCAACCGTCCTGGCCATAGTTCGGCCAGGATTCTCCTGATAGCAAGAGATGCTTCAGAGAATTCAGGATATCGCCAAAAGCGAGTCTTTGAAAGATGTCGCGGTGAATTCCATAACGGCGCGAATCTGGTCTAATTGGCGAGGCGCGGGAGGCTCGAGTCGGCGAGAGTCCGGCGCCTCGGGATCACGAGTTCGCAGGGACAAGATCGGTGTTGGCTCCATCGCCGTGGATGTTGAAGCCCCAGGCGGCGTCTATCCACCGCCCTCGTCATGGGCGATCGGCTCGGGCGATGGCGAGCGGATTCGTCGACCACCAAAGCACCGTCCGGCGGCGAGCTAGATCATGCCCATAAATCACAAAGGGGGCGGCTTGGCTGTGGCTCGAGTCCGTCGGCGATCAAGTCTCCGCGGTCATCGGCCGTGAAGTTTAAGCTTCGAATCGACTCGACGGCGGGCGTAGCTTTCAATCGCTCTGAGATGGCCAAGAGAATTGGCCCGCAGATACAAAGCCGCTGAATACGAAGATCTGTCCGGGAGAAAAGTCTCACCCGGACAGCGTTGATGGTTGAAGATGCCATCGAGCCTATCGGTGACGACTTCGGAGGAACTCTCAATGAAAGCACCAATGTCGGTGTCAAAACCGGCGGTTCTCGGGTAGGGGTCCCGGCGTGCGTCTAGGCGGATGGTAACAAGAGACGAGGGACACAATGTTTTTACCTGTGTTGGGCCCTCTCGATGGAGGTAAAACCCTACGCCCTGCTTGATTAATATTGATGATATGGGTAGTACAAGAGTAGATCTACCACGAGATCAAGGAGGCTAAACCTAGAAGCTAGCCTATGGTATGATTGTTGAGATGTAATGTTGTGTCCTACGGACTAAGGCCCTCCGGTTTATATAGACACCGGAGAGGCTAGGGTTACAGTCGGTTACAATGGTAGGAGATCTACATATCCAGATCGCCAAGCTTGCCTTCCACGCCAAGGAAAGTACCTTGGGACACGAGCGAGTCTTCAATCTTCTATCTTCGTAGTCTGGGAGTCCGGCGGATATTGATAGTCCGGCTGTCCGGACACCCCCTAGTCCAGGACTCCCTCAGCCATCCACTCAAGCCGCGCCCCGGCGCCGCTCAGAAAGTACCAAGGCACGGGGAAATGCACCGGACCTACAGATATATTGGAGGACAAGGCAAGGCAAACAAGATCGATCTACGGATCGCGTGGGCGCCTTACTACACGTGACGTTAACCGTCATGCCGGATACAGCAAATCCGGCCGAGCCGAACACAGCAGACAAAGCTCATTTGAGCTACGTCATGATATAGCCCAGTACAGGGGTGCCGCACACCCACTATGCTTCACAGATGAAGTAATGGATCATGAAATCCTCGAGGGTTTCAAACCTTAAACATCGAATCGTACAATGGCACAACAGATCCTGCGGTATGGATCGAGGACTACCTCCTCCATATCCACATGGCCCGCGGTGATGATCTACACGCCATCAAATACCTCCCACTCAAGCTTAAAGGACCATCTCGGCATTGGCTTAACAACTTGCCAGTGGAGTCAATTGGTTGTTGGGAAGACCTGGAAGCCGCATTCCTCGACAACTTCCAGGGCACCTATGTGCGACCACCAGACGCTGATGACCTAAGCCACATAATTCAGCAGCCAGAGGAATCGGCAAGACAATTCTGGGCACGGTTCCTAACCAAGAAAAATCAAATTGTCGACTGTCCGGATGCAGAGGCCCTTGCAGCCTTCAAACATAACATCCGCGATGAGTGGCTTGCCCGGCACCTAGGACAAGAAAAGCCGAAATCCATGGCAGCCCTCACAACACTCATGACCCGCTTTTGCGCGGAAGAGGACAGTTGGCTAGCTTGTAGTAACAACATGACCAAGAGCCCTGGTAATTCGGATACCAAGGACAGCAATGGCAGGTCGCGTCGCGACAAGCACAAGCGCCGCATTAACGACGATAATGCTGAGGATACGGCAGTCAATGCCGGATTCCGAGGCTATAAACTCGGTCAGCGGAAAAAGCCATTCAAAAGGAATAATCCGGGCCCGTCCAATTTGGACTGAATACTCGATCGCTCGTTCCAGATACACGGCACCCCCGAAAAACTAGCCAACCACACCAACAGGGATTGTTGGGTGTTCAAGCAGGCAGGCAGTTAAATGCCGAAAACAATGACAAGGGGCTGCATAGAAATGATGAGGAGGAGCCCCGGCCGGCGAACAATAGAGGACAGAAGGGCTTCCCCCCACAAGTGCGGACGGTGAACATGATATACGCAACCCACATACCCAAAAGGGAGCGGAAGCGTGCACTAAGGGATGTATATGCGATGGAGCTAGTCGCCCCAAAGTTCATGTAACGCCCCGAGACCGACGCTCCAGAAGACTTCCAGCTACTTCGAGTTTCGTCGTGTGATTTGTTTTGTTCATTGCATCATTTGCATTGCATCATGTCATCATCTGCTTTTCATCCGCATGTTTTTCAAAACTTGCATCCGTTCGGGTTCCGTCGCTTCTCTCCGTTGTCCGTTCCGAGTCCTTTCACACTCGCACGCGCCCGCGGAACCTCCGAAATAATATTTTATAAGTGGCATAAAAATGTTCTCGGAATGGGTTGCAACTTGTCGTGCGGTCTTATTATAGTGTAGACAGACCGCCTGCCAAGTTTCGTCGCATTCGGAGTCCATTTGATAGCCCAACCGTTATATATATAACCGCGATATAGTCGGTATATTCGTCGGACGTTTCGGTCTCTGAAACAGTTGCCGGGCTGCACCTCTCTTCTCTCCCCTCAGCCCAAACCCTCTCGTCACAGCCCGTCTAAACCTCCTACACCCCCCCCTCCGTTCCGGACCGTCCGATCGAGATCGAGCGGTTCAAACAACCTCAAACCCCAACCCTAACCCCTCTTTCTATAAATAGCACCCCTCCTTCCAAATCTGGTCGCCCTAACCTCCCTCCTCCTCCATTTCCGCGCCTCTCCAACCCTGCTCCGCCACTTGGCGCCGCCGCCACCACTTCCCAGCCAACCAACGGCCGCCACATCGCCTCCTCCATCGCCACGGCCAATCAGAGGCCTCCACGCGGCCTCCCTGCGTCGCCCCGCGCCTCTCCCCACGCTCCCCGCGCCACCAGCCCGTCCCAGGCCCGCCGAAACCCATCTGGGCCCGAGGCGCCCCAACCTTCCCTCACCCGCGCTCGAGTTCCTCCGCGCCCCGTCGACCCGCCGCCGGCGCGCCTCCGCCACTCCCTGCGTCCTCGCCGCCGCGCCAGGGTCAGGCTGGATCCCCGCCTCCTTCTCCTTCCTTCTCTGGCCTTCCCCAACCTTCCCTCACCCGCGATCGAACTAAATAACTTGTTGTGGTGTTTTGTCAATATGCAACTCGTTGCATATTGAGCTCCACTTAATTTGTAGTGTTGTTTGTTGCACTTTGCCATGCCATGTCATGCCTCATTAAACCGGACATGCATCATATTTGTATGCGCATCATGCCATGATCATGCTTGTGTGTTTACCTATGTTGTTTGTTTCTTTCCGGGTTGCTTCTCTCGTTAGCTTCGGTTTCGTTCCGGAGTTGTGATGATTCGTTCGACTACGTTCGTTTGTCTTCTTCATGGACTCGTTCTTCTTCCTTGCGGGATTTCAGGCAAGATGACCGCTACCCTGGATCTCACTACTATCATTGCTATGCTAGTTGCCTCGTTCTTTCGCTATGCTGCGCTACTTATTACCTGTTTGTCCAGCCATCCCATATTGCCATGAACCTCTAACCTTTGACACCATTCCTATGCAAACCGTTGTTTGGCTATGTTACCGCTTTTGCTCAGCCCCTCTTATAGCGTTGCTAGTTGCAGGTGAAGTTGAAGATTTCTCCATGGTGGACAGGATTTTTGGTTGGGATATCACAATATCTCTTATATTATTAATGCATCTATATACTTGGTAAAGGGTGGAAGGCTCGGCCTTATGCACGTGTTTTGTTCCACTTGCCGCCCTAGTTTCCGTCATACCGGTGTTATGTTCCGGTTTTTCGTCCCTTACGCTGTCGGGTGATTTATGGGACCCCCTTGACGAGTTCGCTTTGAATAAAACTTGTCCGGCAAGGCCCAACCTTGGTTTTACCATTTGCCTCACCACCACCTATCCCTTCCCTTGGGTCGGCCAACCCGAGGGTCATCTTTATTTAGCCCCGGGCGGTGCTTGTCTAAGTGTTGGTCCGAACCGAGCCGCTTCATGGGCCACCTCGTGGCAACTCGAGGGCTGGTTTTACTCAGAGCTTTGTCTCATCCGGTGTTGCCACGAGAACGAGATATGTGCAGCTCCTATCGGGATTGTCGGCAAGCATCGGGCGGTCTTGCTGGCCTTGTTTTACCATTGTCGAAATGTCTTGATGTACGGGATTCGAGACTGATCGGGTCTTCTGGGTGAAGGTCTATTCTTCGATGATCGCGAGAGCTTGTCATGGGCTAAGTTGGGACACCCTGCAGGTATAAACTTTCGAGAGCCGTGCCCGCGGTTATGTGGCAGATGGGAATTTGTTAATGTCCGGTTGTAGACAACTTGACACCAGATCCGAATTAAAACGCATCAACCGAGTGTGTAGCCGTGATGGTCTCTTCTCGGCGGAGTCCGGGAAGTGAACACGGTTTCTGTGTTATGTTTGACGTAAGTAGGTGTTCAGGATCACCTCTTGATCATTGTTAGCTTCACGACCGCTCCTTTGTTTCTCTTCTCGCTCTCATTTGCGTTGGTTAGCCACCATACTTGCTTAGTCGCTGCTGCAACTTCACCACTTTACCCCTTCCTTTCCCATTAAGCTTTGCTAGTCTTGATACCCATGGTAATGGGATTGCTGAGTCCTCATGGCTCACGGATACTTCAAAACCAGTTTGCGGTGCCTATGTTACCCGAAAGGTGACGCAACCAAGCTCAAGGAGGACCTTGATGAAGATCTTGCCCTTTGTGTTGTTTCGTTATAGTTGATTAGTAGTGGAGCCCAGTTGGGGTCGATCGGGAACCTTTTGTCGCATTTGGGGTTCTTCTTTTATTTTGGTTCCGTAGTCGGACCTTGATTGTATCTGGATGATGTAATGCTTTATTCCTGTATTTGTGTGAAGTGGCGATTGTAAGCCAACTATGTATCTCTTTCCCTTATGTAATACATGGGATGTGTGAAGATTACCTCACTTGCGACATTGCTTTCAATGCGGTTATGCCTCTAAGTCGTGCTTCGACACGTGGGAGATATAGCCGCATCGAGGGCGTGACAAGTTGGTAATCGAGCCTTCCCGACCTTAGGAGCCCCACCGCTGATCGCTTTTAGCGGCGAGTTGTGTCTAGAAAAAAAAAGTTTTGAGTCATTTAGGATTATATATATCGGAGAGTTAGGAATTCTTTTTACTCCCCAGTCCCTTCGACCTTCTGGTGAGGTATCCTGACGTAGAGTTTTGACTCTTCTCTTCTTAAATTTTCACTAAAAATTTTTTAGGATCACGCGGGTATCTTAGAATCGTTCCGATGGTTTTATGATGACAACATTGTCTTGGTGCCTCCTGTCATTTAGGGGTTGTGGCAGTGTCCCGGGGAGTTGAGCTCCGAGGTGTTGTCGTCATAATTTTATCGTTGCAGTTCGGAATACCGAGTTTAATCGCCGACATCGAAAATCTCTTTTATGCAGTTGTTGGTGAGATAATCCCGCTAACTTGATCTTGAGGTGAGTACGGAGTATTGCCATGACTTGTATAACGGATGCTTTTGAAGGTTGAGGTAGATGATTTCGAAGGTTTCTTGGTTATGTGTTGACGGATGGATACAATTTGGATGTAGGGATTGTTAGTTTGGGTGAGATATATTGCTCCCTGTATCCCCAACACCAGATTGCATAACCGAGAAAGTTTGGGAGTTTCATAGGTGGGAATTCAAGTAGCTCTTAGGATATCTTTCCGGCGGATGTATGATATGAAATTGGGGTTCGACGTCTAGTGGTCCGCCTATTCACGGTTGGTTTCTGAGTGGTCTCGTTGTGTCTTAAAGAGTCCTTGGCTATGCCGACTCGGGGATGCCGTATGTCATGTGCCTTGCCTTGTACATGATGGTCTTTGTCTGATTGAGCCCGTGTAGGCCCCACCACGAAAACTTCGGACGAAATCTCTATCATATGTTTGTTCCGGCTTATTCTGCAAGCCAATCCTTTGTTTTTTTTATTTGTGGTATTCGAGTTGCTTCGAAGTCAAATGTTGAATCCATACCTTTCCTAAACGGTGTTCTCATATTGCTATGTGAATACTAGTCCTTTTGGATCATTGAGGTTGTCATGTTAATTCTCTTCCAACCGGTGTGTTTCTCTTCAAGTGGATCCGATCACTTCAACATCAGCAAGACCAATTATCATTTTTTCTCAACGGTGTTTGTTTCGTTCATCCCAAGTTGTCTTTGTTTTCCCCACCCTCCCACCCTTTTTCTTCAAGGACACAGATTTCTTAACCAAGTATCCTTTTATTTTTGTGAAGTTTCTCCATTCTTTTCTGTCAATGTTCTTACCCGGTGGTTCTCAAGAAGATGTTCTACTAGTTCATCATCCTTCTTTGTTGTTTCTTCTCCGGTGGATCCTATTCTAGCTTTCGATATTCATCATATTCCTTTTTCCTCATTTCAATGTCTTCTCATACCGGTGCACCTCATTATCATTCTACTTCTCGCTATTTGTTATTCCGGAGTGCTGAAGATATCTTGGAAGATTTGTGTTTCCATTCTTAATCCGTTCAAACTATTTCAAGATTGTTATCTCATTCAAGCCATTTGATTCAACCGGTGCAATTTCTCTTTGAAACCATTTCCAACGGTGTTTTCTTTTGAGTGGGCCCTAACCCACAGGTCTTTTCCCAGGATCTTACCTGACTCTTCTATTTTTCCTAGAGCTATTCTAAATTCTTCTCCAAGTTTGACGTAAGAATGAGTTATCATCAGTCAAATGCTTTTCTCCAAGATCCTTCAAATTCTTTTCATAGTTGGCTCAACCTCTTCGCTTTTGATTCTTCCGGTGTGCCTCAATAATTCTTGGTGGTGTTTCTCGTTGTCATTCTCATCATTTGAAGACCGAAGAAGAGTTTCTCTTTAATCTTGCTCTATTCTCTTCAAGATTCATGGTGCTAGATTGTTGCCATCCTCTCATAATTCTTTTCGATTGTGAGAATCTTTTTTCACCCATCAGGAGATTTTCAAGAGTCTTCTCAGTTTGTCATCCGGAGTCCATCAATTCAGGTTTACTCATTCTCAGCTTTCAACACTCACTCTCCTATCTTCCGGTGCATCGCTCAAATATCCTCTAATCAGCCCATGATCTCTTCGTTCTCATGTATCTAAATACCCTCAAGTATCTTCATTCATTTTGCAATTCTTCCCGGTGAAGTGTGCCTTTGCTGCTTTCATTTTCAATTCTAACGGTGGTTCCTTCAAGATCTCTCTTCCTTGTTCATCATATCAATTCATTTGTTGTTCCAACCCTACCGGTGGTTCATTGAAGACCTTCTCAAGTTTTGATATATCTCTTTTCATCCTTTCTACGAGAATAAGTAGTATGCCAAATCCATTGCTGGCCATCAATTTAATTTGATGAAGGATAAGCATAAAATAAATCTTATTCTTATTTCCTCGAGGTGATTCAATTCTTTTCTTTCGGAGTTTGTTCATGATGAATAAATTCTCGGTTTCAGTTGTTTCATCTTTTCTTTTCCCGGAGTTCCAAGCTCTAATTATCACGGAGATCCATCTAAATCATTGCAAGGATTCACCTTGTGTTTCCAACTTCTCTTCCTTTTTATCATCCTTTTATTACCGGAGTTCTTCAAGGAGGCACTACATGACGATTCGTCAAGGATTCTTTTCATTCTTCAATTGTTCTTCAAGATTTCTCTTGAAGTTATGATTCCCCAAGCTTACTCTAAAAATAAACATGGTGCTCACCACATGTTTTTCCTGAGGAGTTCAAGTATTCTTCATCTTGCATTCCAAAGTGCAATTCCTTCTATCTTACCTTTTGAGATGGTGTTATGTCACTCTTGACAATTTCCTTCTTATTTCATGATTCATATGTTGTCAAGATTGAGGAATTTTAAATCCATCAATCTCTTCGTTGGAGTTATCTTGGTAAAGATTTCACCTAAAGCCTTCCCTAAGGAATGTTGCTATTTGTGGTTCATATCAATGATCCGAGTTTTCTCCTATCCTCTCGGTGAAGAAGTTTTTCATCTCTTTGGTGTTCTCAACCAATCAATTGTTTCCATTAGTGGCCGGTTGTCACCTCATCATTTTGAGAAGTTTTCCATAAGCCCACTACAAGCTTGTGCTTCTCGTTGTTGATTTTCCAACAACTCCGTTCGATTCTTCTTTGCAAGGAGGCCTTCCAATTTCAATTGTGGCAGAAGATGTCATTTTCTTCTCCATTCTTTTATTCCAATGATCTAACTTCTATTCTTTCGTTACGGAGCCATTATGGTGTTGCTCTTTTCACTCATCATCTCGTATTGTGAGCATCGTGTTCTTTTCATTTTTATCCATTTAACCGGAGTGTTGTGTCATCTCTTCAAGTGCTTTTCATCTTATCAAGTTTTGCCTCCCTTCTAAACCGGAGTGCGGTTTGTAATGTTTCTTACCCCTTGTGCCATTCTTTCAATTCCGGAGGCAGTGTGTTGTTGATTTCATCAAGTATGCTCTCATCTTGTTTAGTTCATGTTCAATTCCGTCCATTTACAGGCGGAGTG
The DNA here is from genome assembly GCA_021437245.1 of Aegilops speltoides. Taxonomy (NCBI): domain Eukaryota; kingdom Viridiplantae; phylum Streptophyta; class Magnoliopsida; order Poales; family Poaceae; genus Aegilops; species Aegilops speltoides. The sequence goes on along the minus strand of CM038144.1, from coordinate 348,858,371 downwards.
CTGCCCAAATTATATCATTCTTCCCCTCTCATCTTGTTTTAACCGGAGTGGTTTCGAATTCTATCATGTCCATTAAACTCTTGATTCATGTCTTTGTAACCTTCAAGTTCTCGTAATGTTCCTTGCTCCTCTTTTCTAACGGATTGTTTGCAATCTCGTTCATCTCCTTTGTATTCTTTCCTTCAATTTGCTCAACCTCTCAAGGTTCGTGGTTTCACTTGTGCGTCAAAGAAGCAACTTAGTTTTACCTCTTCTCTTCCTTTTCCGTTTTCCCTCCGGTGCCATCCTAGATCTCGGGACGAGATCCTCTCATAGTGGTGGAGTGTTGTAACGCTTGAGACCGGCGCTCGAAGACTTCCGGCTACTTGAGTTTAAATCGTGTGATTTGTTTTGTTCATTGCATCATTTGCATTGCATCATGTCATCATCGCTTTTCATCCGCATGTTTTTCAAAACTTGCATCCGTTCGAGTTCCGTCGCTTCTCTCCGTTGTCCGTTCGAGTCCTTTCACACTCGCCGCGCGCGCCCATGAACCTCCGAAATAATATTTTATAAGTGGCATAAAAATGTTCTCGGAATGGGTTGCAACTTGTCATGCGGTCTTATTATAGTGTAGACAGACCGCCTGCCAAGTTTCGTCGCATTCGGAGTCCATTTGATAGCCCAACCGTTATATATATAACCGCGATATAGTCGGTATATTCGTCGGACGTTTGGTCTCGAAGCGATTCTTGCCGGGCTGCACCTCTCTTCTCTCCCCTCAGCCCAAACCCTCTCGTCACAGCCCGTCTAAACCTCCTACACCCCCCCCTCCGTTCCGGACCGTCCGATCGAGATCGAACGGTTCCGAAACAGCCTCAAACCCCAACCCTAACCCCTCTTTCTATAAATAGCACCCCTCCTTCCAAATCTGGTCGCCCTAACCTCCCTCCTCCTCCATTTCCGCGCCTCTCCAACCCTGCTCCGCCACTTGGCGCCGCCGCCACCACTTCCCAGCCAACCAACGGCCGCCACATCGCCTCCTCCATCGCCACGGCCAATCAGAGGCCTCCACGCGGCCTCCCTGCGTCGCCCCGCGCCTCTCCCCACGCTCCCCGCGCCGCCCGGCCGTCCCGAGCCCGCGAAACCCATCCGGGGCCAGGGCCCCAACCTTCCCTCACCGCGCTCGAGTTCCTCCGCGCCCGTCGCCCCGCCGGCCCGGGCCCTCCGCCACTCCCTGCGTCCTCGCCGCCGCGCCAGGGTCAGGCTGGATCCCCGCCTCCTTCTCCTTCCTTCTCTCGCCGAGCTCCCCCTCACCTCGCTCTCTCTCTTCTCCCCGCAGGATCTGCCGCCGCCGCCTCGTGAAGCTCCGCTCGACGCCGGTGGCCCTCACTGATGCCGGGAACGGAGTCCCCGCCCCGTTCTCCACCGGATCCGGCCGGCTTTGGCCGTCCCCGCCGCTGTCCTGCTGCCCTCGAGGCTCGCCGGAGCCTCAAGGTGCGCCGCCGCCGCCGTTGCCCTGTTTTCCTGCATCGAGCCAAACAGCGAGCGCCCCGCTCGATCCGACGCCCGTTGACCAGCGCGTGGGCCTCGGCCCCTCTCCTCCAGGCCCAGCTGCATCGCGATCCAGCAAGGCCGCTGCGTCGGCCTGCCTCCCTCCACCGGCCCAGCTTCCCTCCAAGCCCAGCGCGCCTCCGCGCCTAGTCAGCCTCCTCCGCGTGGGCCACGGCCCAGTCGGCACGCCCCAGCAGGCCCAGCTCGCTCGGCCTCTCCACCGAACCGGCCTCAAGGCCCAAAGTGAGCAGCCCAGTCCCAGCAGATCCGGCCCGTGCATGTTTTTTTTTCCTATTGCGTTTTTGCTAATTATCCAGATTATTACAGATTTACAGAAAAGCCCCTAGCTTCATGCATTTAATAACTCACAATTGGTGCATCGGATTAAAATAAATTATATATGTAAAATGACTAGTTTTTCGTCTAGTTTCATAATATGTCACTTTCACCCATGTTTGAAATGATTAAAATGCTGTTTGATTAAATTTGCATAAATGCCACGCTAAAATGATTTATTTCATAACTAAATAACCGTAGCTCGGATTTAAATGTTCTTTATATGTAAATGGGGTGGAAAAATGCCTAGATTAACATGGTCCACTTTATTTTCCTGTTTAACAACTTTAAAATATGGTTTAGGGCAGAACAGTAGCAAATTCATAAATTGCATATGGGGTTCTTCCGGAATTGTTGTTTATTCTTCCGGCCTCATTTAAACTTGCTTAAATAGTTAGTTTCCTTATGCTTCACCCCTTGCCATGTTAATCAACATTTAATATTGTTGGGTAGCATAAACGAGATCGAACTAAATAACTTGTTGTGGTGTTTTGTCAATATGCAACTCGTTGCATATTGAGCTCCACTTAATTTGTAGTGTTGTTTGTTGCACTTTGCCATGCCATGTCATGCCTCATTAAACCGGACATGCATCATATTTGTATGCGCATCATGCCATGATCATGCTTGTGTGTTTACCTATGTTGTTTGTTTCTTTCCGGGTTGCTTCTCTCGTTAGCTTCGGTTTCGTTCCGGAGTTGTGATGATTCGTTCGACTACGTTCGTTTGTCTTCTTCATGGACTCGTTCTTCTTCCTTGCGGGATTTCAGGCAAGATGACCGCTACCCTGGATCTCACTACTATCATTGCTATGCTAGTTGCCTCGTTCTTTCGCTATGCTGCGCTACCTATTACCTGTTTGTCCAGCCATCCCATATTGCCATGAACCTCTAACCTTTGACACCATTCCTATGCAAACCGTTGTTTGGCTATGTTACCGCTTTTGCTCAGCCCCTCTTATAGCGTTGCTAGTTGCAGGTGAAGTTGAAGATTTCTCCATGGTGGACAGGATTTTTGGTTGGGATATCACAATATCTCTTATATTATTAATGCATCTATATACTTGGTAAAGGGTGGAAGGCTCGGCCTTATGCCTGGTGTTTTGTTCCACTCTTGCCGCCCTAGTTTCCGTCATACCGGTGTTATGTTCCCGGTTTTTGCGTCCCTTACGCGGTCGGGTGATTTATGGGACCCCCTTGACAGTTCGCTTTGAATAAAACTTGTCCAGCAAGGCCCAACCTTGGTTTTACCATTTGCCTCACCACCACCTATCCCCTTCCCTTGGGTCGGCCAACCCGAGGGTCATCTTTATTTTAGCCCCGGGCGGTGCTTGTCTAAGTGTTGGTCGAACCGAGCCGCTCTTGAGCCACCTCGTGGCAACTCGAGGCTGGTTTTACTCGTAGCTTGTCTCATCGGTGTTGCCACGAGAGCGAGATATGTGCAGCTCCTATCGGGATTGTCGGCGCATCGGGCGGTCTTGCTGGCCTTGTTTTACCATTGTCGAAATGTCTTGATGTACGGGATTCGAGACTGATCGGGTCTTCTGGGTGAAGGTCTATTCCCGATGATCGCGAGAGCTTGTCATGGGCTAAGTTGGGACACCCTGCAGGTATAAACTTTCGAGAGCCGTGCCAGCGGTTATGTGGCAGATGGGAATTTGTTAATGTCGGTTGTAGACAACTTGACACGGATCCGAATTAAAAGCGCATCAACCGAGTGTGTAGCCGTGATGGTCTCTTCTCGGAGTCCGGAAGTGAACACGGTTTACGTGTTATGTTTGGCGTAAGTAGGTGTTGGGATCACCTCTTGATCATTGTTAGCTTCACGACCGCTCCTTTGTTTCTCTTCTCGCTCTCATTTGCGTTGGTTAGCCACCATACTTGCTTAGTCGCTGCTGCAACTTCACCACTTTACCCCTTCCTTTCCCATTAAGCTTTGCTAGTCTTGATACCCATGGTAATGGGATTGCTGAGTCCTCATGGCTCACCAGATACTTCCAAAACCAGTTTGCAGGTGCCTATGTTACCGAGCAGGTGACGCAACCAAGCTCAAGGAGGACCTTGATGAAGATCTTGCCCTTTGTGTTGTTTCGTTATAGTTGATTAGTAGTGGAGCCCAGTTGGGGTCGATCGGGAACCTTTTGTCGCATTTGGGGTTCTTCTTTTATTTTGGTTCCGTAGTCGGACCTTGATTGTATCTGGATGATGTAATGCTTTATTCCTGTATTTGTGTGAAGTGGCGATTGTAAGCCAACTATGTATCTCTTTCCCTTATGTAATACATGGGATGTGTGAAGATTACCTCACTTGCGACATTGCTTTCAATGCGGTTATGCCTCTAAGTCGTGCTTCGACACGTGGGAGATATAGCCGCATCGAGGGCGTGACAGTTCAATCCGTGGTCCTCCTGCCAGATCACTTTTGATCGAAGGGACCACCCCACTCGCATCCGCCATGGCGGATTCGCTGCATTGGTTCTAGACCCAATCATTGACGGATTTCACCTCACCAGAGTCCTGATGGACGGCGGCACAAGCCTGAACATGCTTTATCAGGATACAGTGTGCAAAATGGGCATAGACCCCTCAAGGATGAAACCCACAAAAACGACCTTTAAAGGCGTCATACAGTGTAGAGGCCAAGCTATGCGAGCTCGATTACACTTGAAGTGGTCTTGGATCCCGGATAACTTCGAGCGAGGAATTAATCTTCGACATAGTCACGTTCGCATCGGCTATCACGCCTTCGCTCGGACGAACCGCATTTGCAAAGTTCAATGCGGTGCCGCACTATGCATACCTCAAGCTCAAGGTGCCAGCCCTCGAGTCATTACGGTCAGCGGAAACACGAGCAGCTCTCTCGAGCGGAGGAGCATCTGGCTGACCCTCGCGGCGGAAGTAAAAGCAGCCTCTCAACGCAATTCTTGAGTCCGGCTATTCAATGTCGGACACCGTCAAGCGCGCTGGAGTAACCTACAACAAGACCGCTTTGCGCACGTTCCGAACCGCACGCGTAGCAATGCGGCTAACCCCAGCCCTCGCAAAATTGCGAAACCAGTACTGCGCGCACATAATTACGCTCTGGAAATACCATGGGCATAGGGGGAAGGGCACGACCACGGCAGGCCTAGAATGCTGCTCAACCGCACCAGGGGCTCCCGGATTGTGTCATTCTTTTTTCTTCTTACTTTCAGGACTCCGTTCTCAAGAAGCCCTGTCCGGCAGTAGAATCGCCGAACACACGATGCAACAGCCAGGGAAGCAGAAAGCTACGTCGAGTGTCCAGGTGGTCTCTATAACGAGCAGTATACTTGTTTCACATATCATCCCAGCTCGCATACGAGAGGACATGTCAAATAGTCCCGTCCATTGCTTATCACACTATTTGTATCGTTCTGCTTTTACCGCAGCCTTTTTGAATAAACAATACATAGCTTCAGCCTATTATTGCATTCCTTTTTTTATCTATATATGTTCACTTATGACATGTTGCACCCGTACACTTTGGTACAGCCAAATACACCAGGGGCGTAAGTACCCCAAAATATGGTGTGATAAGTCCAAACACTTTCACAAGTGCAGCACCCCGAACTTATAGCATTATATGCATCGGCTCCAAATCATGTCTTGGGTCAATAGTTGGGTTTGCCCGGCTCCCATGTTTTGGTACCTTACGTTCCGTTATACCGGCTAAGGTAGCATTTGGGAGAACCCGTGATTGTGCCCGGTTGAGCTGGGTTAAGCACCTCGATGGAAAGCTAAAACTGACCGTCATCATAGAGGCGAGAGCGATTCTGTTCGAGAGGTTTTCGAGTCCCTAAAGACTTATCTTTGCTTAGGCGAGGAGTCGGCTTTATCGGCCCGGCGTGGATAGCGCCCGAACTCGGTCTTCTGAATACTAGGGGCTTCGCCGAAATTTAAAATTATAGAATTCTATGGCTAAGTGAGAGTGTTCAAGCATTATAGTCCGGTTGCCTCGTTCGTTGTGTTGAGCGCCTCCCTCGAAGGACCCAAGAATGGGAAAAAGAGCTATCAAGTTTATCCCGAACACCCTAGCACTCGTGGCATGGGGGCAGAAGCCGACGACTCGCCATCTCTCAAATTTAATAAACGGCCGCACATAAGGTAATATTTTAAATTCTGGCGTTGCTTAGCGCATATGAACAAGTTTTCAGCGTCTGAGGATAACAAATGCGAGTTTACTCAAAATTACATCTTTGGAGCATTCACGGCTATAAAGCGGGCACCCTTGAGGCGCCCTCATAATACATCTCGGGCTTGCGATACTCCACTGCCCGGCGGTGGTCTGTCCGTCACAAGCTTCTCGGCGTCCATCTTGCCCAGTGCACTTTAGCACGGGCAAGGCCCTGAGCACCTTCGATGCAGAGCGGAGGCGCTTGGCGACTTCAATCCATGGACATGCATCCACCAGCCGCCTCACCAGCCCGAAGTAGCTCCCAGGCATGGCTTCCTTAGGCCATAGCCGAACTATGAGGCCCTTCATGGCCTGTTCGGCCACCTTATGGAGCTCGACCAGCTGCTTCAACTGGTCGCTCAAAAGGCACGGGTGTCGGCCAAAGCATCTTGAGACGAACACCTTCTCCGTCAAGCTCCCCTCCTCGGCTCGGTAGAACATGGCAGCATCGGACACACTGCGGGGCAGATCTGCGAATGCTCCTGGAGAGCTCTGGATTCGGGTAAGTAACAAGTAATTCACTTTATCGTGCCTGCTTTAAATAAAGAATGCCTTACCCGCCGCTATCTTCTTCATCGCTTCAATTTCCTGGAGGGCTTTTTGGGCTTCGGCCTTAGCGGCTTTGGCGCTCTCAAGGGCCGAGGCGAGCTCGGACTCTCGAGTCTTTGAGTCATGCTCCAAACTCTCGTGTTTTTCCATGAGAGCTTGGAGCTCTTGCCGCACCTCCGCCACCCGCGCCTCCTGCTTCTCTCGCTCGGTGGGCTCCGCGGCCGCATTGCTTTCGGCCTTGGATACCGCTTCCTTCAGGGTCGCCACCTCGTTCGTGGCCCCTGCAATACTCACGTTATTCATGTCATTTTTTGCAACCACATATTTTATATACTTCCATAAGGTATTACTTACCTTCCCTGTCCTCGAGCTGCTTTTTGGCAAGGCCGAGCTCGTTCTCGGACCACTCGAGGCTCTGCTTCAATGCATTAACCCCCGCAGTCAGTGCGGCAGAGGTCAGCAACGCAGCCTACATTCCCCATATTGACATACTTATGATAGACTCCTGCGTACATCTTTTTTAGATCCTCAGTTCGGCTTTTCTTTCCGAAAAACCAAACTGAGCATCGAAACTCTTGTCTATCGGTAATATTTTTACATATCTTAAATACATACCTCAAAGCCCGTTAGAAGGCTGGCACGAGCTTGATCAGCCCGCTCTTGGCGGGTGAACTTTGGATCACCACACTCACAGCAATGCGGTGCTCCTCGTCGATGGGCGCCGTTAAGCGCCTCCGACAAATTATCCGGTGCCTCGGTTGGGCCGGAGGTCACGGTGTCGCGATCTCGCCCTTTTTACGAAGGGGCGCTGCGGACTCTGGAACCACTGCGAGGTTACAGTGCGAGTCGGCCCAAGGCGGACTTAGAACCCTTTGGGGTTTTATCCCCCTTTCGCTTTGAGTCGGGAGGTTGCCTTGCGGCGCCTCTGGACCACCTCCTCTGGCTGGGCCTTTTGGGACCCCACCTCGGCGTCATCCGTAGCGAGGAGAGGAGGCAGCGGAAGTGAGGTGCTATTCACGTCCGGCGAATCCGAGGCCGCTTCGTTGAAGCGTCGAGCCCGTCCTTGGGCGACTCTGAGGTTATATTCGGCGTTAGGAGATTCTGTGTGACAAATGAAACACCATGAGTTATTCTGGTATCCAGGCACTTACGATTTTGCCAAGGGCTTAGCCCTCGGTGGCCACTCCTCTTTGCCGTTGTTGGTGTTGGTGGAATAGTCCGGAGGAAGGGTCCTTCCCTTCTTGGACCCTCCGGCCTCCCTAGTTGGGGCGGCCTTCCTTTTCTTCTCTCCCCGGCTGAGAGGCCTCTTCCTCCTCCTCGTCTTCGGCGAGTCCGCCTCGAGTCATCGGACAATGAGTCGACAACTTTTGGCGCCGGGAACTCCTTGAGTTCCGTGGCCTTCTTCTTGGCCTTCTTCTCCGCACCACGTGAGGTGCGGAACCAGCAACCCGTTAATCGGGCGTCCGCTGGAGTCTTCGGCAAGGGAGTCGGACGGTTAACTGCCGAGATGTCTTTTGCGATCTGTCAAAGGTAAGGAGTTTAGATCCGCATAGAGTCAAACTATGAAAAACAAGTGTGAAGGGCAAAATAGCTTACCTCGGCGGCTTGACGCGCGCGAGCTGAATCCGCGATCTTGATGGCGGATTCGAACCTCAGCGCCCTTGAACAACACCTTCGGGCATCTTCGTGCGTAGTGTCGAAGAGCACTGCTCAAAATTTGGTGTTGTGCGGATCAAACTCCACAAGTTGAAGGCCCGTTGTTGTACGGGAGGATCCGGCGGATGAGCATGACTGGACTATGTTGACAAGCTTGAGCTTCTTGTTCACGGGTTTTGGCGCGGGTTTGGAGTCGGTCGGCTCTTCCGAATTACCCATGTCAAGCCGTCTCTTTCCAAGAGGTGAGCCGTGTAGGGAAGCCAGATCGGAATTCGGGGCCGCTGCCCATTTAGGGTCACGCGGCTCGGTGATGTAGAACCACCCCAATTGCCACCCCTTTATGGTCTCCACGAAGGAGCCCTTGAGCCATAGGACGTTGGCCATCTTGCCCACCATGGCACCTCCGCACTCCGCTTGGCGGCCGCCCACTACCTTTGGCTTGACATTGAAGGTCTTCAGCCGTAAGCCGAAGTAGGGCTGGATGCGGAGGAAGGCCTCGCACACGACGGTGAACGCCGAGATGTTGAGGATGAAATTCCGGGCCAGATCATGGAAATCTAGGCCGTAGTAGAACATGAGCCCCCGGACAAATGGGTGAAGTGGAAAACCTAGTCCGTGGAGGAAGTGGGTGAGGAACACCACCCTCTCATGGGGCCTGGGGGTGGGGATAAGCTGCCCCTTATCGGGGAGCCGATGCACGATGTCGCTGGACAAGTATCCGGCCTTCCACAGCTTTTTGATGTGCCCCTCCGTGACGGAGGAGACCATCCACTTGCCTCTTGCTACGGACATGGCTGGGGAAGGTTGAGGTGAGATGTGCGGACTTGGGCGCTGGAGCTCGAGTGCGCGGAAATGGATGAGCAAAGGAGGAAGAAGGTGTAGGTAAAAAGGTGGATCCTTATCCCCTTATATGGACGGACGAAGCTATGCGTCACCACCAGCCTGGTAAAACTCGCTTATCTCCCAAACGCCGTAATCAATGGCGCGGTTGGGTTACCCACGCTCATATTGATGAGAATCACGGAATATGGGGACACGATCTCTGCTTTGACAAGACGTGCCAAGGAAACCGCCTTGCTAAACGCGCTGAGGTGGGACAGTAAAAACGATTCGAATAAAGGCTTGGCCGTGGTGTGATGTCATGCCACGGAATCGTCGGTGATTGAATTTGTGTAAATATTATTCTCTCTCACGGTGGTATGTGGAACTTATTTTGCGAGCGGACACTATCCTTGTGTTCAAAATCTTCTATGAAGTATTCGGAGGAGGAACCCGCCTTGCAATGCGAAGACAATATCGCGTCGGACTCATCGTCATTGAAGCTGGTTCGAGGACTCTTGAGGAGTCTGGATTAGGGGTGTCGGATGGCGGACTATAGCCTTTGGCCGACTCTGGACTATGAAGATACAAGATTGAAGACTTCGTCCCGTGTCCGGATGGGACTTTCCTTGGCGTGGAAGGTAAGCTTGGCGATACGGATATGTAGATCTCCTACCAATATAGCTGACTCTGTGTAACCCTAACCCTCTTCGGTGCCTATATAAACCGGAGGGTTTTAGTCCGTAGGACGAACAACAACCATACCATAGGCTAGCTTCTAGGGTTTAGCCTCTCTGATCTTGTGGTAGATCTACTCTTGTACTACCCATATCATCAATATTAGTCAAGCAGGAGTAGGGTTTTACCTCCATCGAGAGGGCCCAAACCTGGGTAAAAACATGGTGTCCCTTGTCTCCTGTTACCATCCACCTAGACGCATAGTTCGGGACCCCCTACCCGAGATCCGCCGGTTTTGACACCGACAGAGATGTATCAGCTAATGACCCACAAGTATAGGGGATCTATCGTAGTCCTTTCGATAAGTAAGAGTGTCGACCCAACGAGGAGCATAAGGAAATGACAAGCGGTTTTCAACAAGGTATTCTTTGCAAGCACTGAAATTATCGGTAACAGATAGTTTTGTGATAAGATATTTCATAACGTGTAACAAGTAACAAGATTAAACAAGGTGCAGCAAGGTGGCCCAATCCTTTTTGTAGCAAAGGACAATCCTGGACGGACTCTTATATAAAGCAAAGCACTCCCGAGACACATGGTTATTATTGTCAAGTTAGTTTTCATCATGCTCATATGATTCGCGTTCGTTACTTTGATAATTTGATATGTGGGTGGACCGGTGCTTGGGTGCTGCCCTTCCTTGGACAAGCCTCCCACTTATGATTAACCCCTCTCGTAAGCATCCACAACTACAAAATAAGAATTAAGGTAAATCTAACCATAGCACAAAACATATGGATCCAAATCAACCCCTTATGAAGCAACGCATAAACTAGGGTTTAAGCTTCTGTCACTCTAGCAACGCATCATTTACTTATTACTTCCCAATGCCTTTCCCTAGGCCCAAATCATGGTGAGGTTGTTGGGGAACGTAGTAATTTCAAAAAATTTCCTACGCACACGCAAGATCATGGTGATGCATAGCAACGAGAGGGGAGAGTGTTGTCTACGTACCCTCGTGGGCGAAGCGGAAGCATTGACGCAACATAGAGGAAGTAGTCGTCGTCCTCCCGGTCCAACCGATCCAAGCACCGTTACTCCGGCACCTCCGAGTTCTTGACACAGCGTACAGCTCGATGGCGCTTTTCGATCTCCAATCCAGCGAGGCGCGGGGAGGAGTTCCGTCGGCCTGACGGCGTGGCGGCGATCTTGATGTTCTCTGTCGCGAGGCTTCGCCTAAGCACCGCTACAATATGACCGAGGTGTAATATCGTGGAGGGGCACGCTGCGGCTAAGAGCGATCTCAATGATCAACTTGTGTGTCCATGGGGTGCCCCTGCCCCGTATATAAAGGAGAGGAGGAGGAGGGCGGCCCTCTACTATGGCGCATGCTGGGAGTCCTACTCCCAGGGGAGTAGGATTCCCCCTTTCTAGTCAACTAGGAGACCTTCCATGTATTAGGAGTAGGAGACTAGGAAAGGGGAGGGAGAAGGGAAGGAAGGAGGGTGTGGCCCTCCTTAGTCAATTCGGACTAGGGCAAGGGGGGGCGCGGCCTGCCCAGGCAGCCCTCTCTCTTTCTGTATGGCCCATAAGGCCCAATACTTCTCCCGACGAATTCCGTAACTCTCGGTGCTTGAAAAATACCGAATCACTCGGAACCTTTCCGAACTCGAATATAGTCGTCAATATATCGATCTTTCGTCTCGACCATTTGAGACTCCTCGTCATGTCCCCGATCTCATCCGGGACTCCGAACTCCTTCGGTACATCAAAACTCATAAACTCATAATATAAGCATCGCCGAAACCTTAAGCGTGCGGACCCTACGGTTCGAGAACAATGTAGACATGACCGAGACCGTCTCGGTCAATAACCAATAAGCGGGACCTGGATGCCCATATTGGTTCCTACATATTCTCTGAAGATCTTTATCGGTCGGACCGCATAACAACATCGTTGTTCCTTTGTCATCGGTATGTTACTTGCGAGATTCGATCGTCGGTATCAATACCTAGTTCAATCTCGTTACGGCAAGTCTCTTTACTCGTTCGTAATACATCATCTACAACTAACTCATTAGTTGCAATGCTTGCAAGGCTTAAGTGATGTGCATTACCGAGAGGGCCAGAGATACCTCTCCGACATTGGATGACAAATCCTAATCTCGAAATCGCCAACCCAACAAGTACCTTTGGAGACACCTGTAGAGCACCTTTATAATCACCCGATTCGTTGTGACGTTTGGTAGCACACAAAGTGTTCCTCCGTAAGCAGGAGTTGCATAATCTCATAGTCATAGGAACATGTATAAGTCATGAAGAAAGCAATAGCAACATACTAAACGATCGTGTGCTAAGCTAACGGAATGGGTCATGTCAATCAGATCATTCAACTAATGATGTGATCCCGTTAATCAAATAAGAACTCTTTGTTCATGGTTAGGAAACATAACCATCTTTGATTAACAAGCTAGTCAAGTAGAGGCATACTAGTGACATTCTGTTTGTCTATATATTCACACATGTATTATGTTTCCGGTTAATACAATTCTAGCATGAATAATAGACATTTATCATGAAATAAGGAAATAAATAATAACTTTATTATTGCCTCTAGGGCATATTTCCTTTAGTCTCCCACTTGCACTAGAGTCAATAATCTAGATCACATCACCATGTGATTAACATCGATAGTTCACATCATCATGTGATTAACATCCATAGTTCACATCATCATGTGATCAACACCCAAAGGGTTTACTAGATTCAATAATCTAGTTCACATCGCTATGTGATTAACACCCAAAGAATACTTAGGTGTGATCATGTTTTGCTTGTGAGAGAATCTTAGTCAACGGGTCTTTCACATTCAGATCCATTATGTATTTTGCAATTTTTATGTCTACAATGCTCTGCATGGAGCTACTCTAGCTAATTGCTCCCACTTTCAATATGTATCTAGATCGAGACTTAGAGTCATCGGATCGGTGTCAAAACTTGCATCGGCGTAACCCTTACGACGAACCTTTTGTCACTTCCATAATCGAGAAACATATCCTTATTCCACTAAGGATAATTTTGACCGCTGTCGATGATCTACTCCTAGATCACTATTGTACTCCTTGCCAAACTCGGTGCAGGGTATACAATAGATCGGTACACAGCATGGCATACTTTATAGAACCTATGGCCAAGGCATAGGGAATGACTTTCATTCTCTTTCTATCTTCTGCCGTGGTCGGGTTTTGAGTCTTACTCAATTTCACACCTTGTAACACAGGCAAGAACTCTTTCTTTGGTGTTCCATTTTGAACTACTTCAAAATCTTGTCAAGGTATGTACTCATTGAAAAACTTATCAAGCGTCTTGATCTATCTCTATAGATCTTGATGCTCAATATGTAAGTAGCTTCTTGAGGTATTTATTTTAAAGAACTCCTTTCAAACACTCCTTTATGCTTTGCGAGAATAATTCTACATTATTTCCGATCAACAATATGTCATTCACATATACTTATCGAAATATTGTAGTGCTCCCACTCACTTTCTTGTAAATACAGGCTTCACCGCAAGTCTGTATAAAACTATATGCTTTGATAAACTCATCAAAGCGTATATTCCAACTCCGAGATGCTTGCACCAGTCCATAAATGGATCGCTGGAGCTTGCACACTTTGTTAGCTCCCTTTGGATCGATAAACCCTTCTGGTTGCATCATATACAACTCTTCCTCCAGAAACCCATTCAGGAATGCAGTTTTTACATCCATTTATCAGATTTCATAAATTGTGGCGATTGCTAACATGATTCGGACAGACTTAAGCATCGCTACAGTTGAGAAAATCTCATTGTAGTCAACACCTTGAACTTGTCAAAAACCTTTTTGCGACAAGTCGAGCTTTGTAGATAGCAACACTACTATCAACGTCCGTCTTCCTCTTGAAGATCCATTTATACAATATGGCTTGCCGATCATCGGACAACTCCACCAAAGTCCACACTTTGTTCTCATACATGGATCCCATCTCAGATTTCATGACCTTAAGCCATTTTGCGGAATCTGGGCTCATCATCGCTTCCTCATAGTTCGTAGGTTCATCATGGTCTAGTTACATGACTTTTAGAACAGGATTACCGTACCACTCTGGTGCGGATCTCACTCTGGTTTACCTATGAGATTCGGTAGTAACTTGATCTGAAGTTACATGATCATCATCATTAGCTTCCTCTCTAATTGGTGTAGTAGTCATAGGAACAGATTTCTGTGATGAACTACTTTCCAATAAGGGAGAAGGTACAATTACCTCATCAAGTTCTACTTTCCTCCCACTCACTTCTTTTGAGAGAAACTCCTTCTCTGGAAAGGATCCATTCTCAACAACGAATATCTTGCCTTCGGATCTGTGATAGAAGGTGTACCCAACAATTTCCTTTGGGTATTCTATGAAGACGCACTTCTCCGATTTGGGTTCGAGCTTATCAGGATGAAACTTTTTCATATAAGCATCGCAGCCCCAAACTTTAAGAAACGACAACTTGGGTTTCTTGGTAAACCACAGTTCATATAGTGTCATCTCAATGGATTTAGATGGTGCCCTATTTAACGTGAATGCAGTTGTCTCTAATGCATGATCCCAAAACGATATTGGTAAATCGGTAAGAAACATCATAGATTGTACTATATCCAATAAAGTACGGTTATGACGTTCGTACACACCATTATGATGTGGTGTTCCAGGTGGCATGAATTTGTGAAACTATTCCACATTGTTTTAATTGAAGACCAAACTCGTAACTCAAATATTTGTCTCCGCAATCAGATCGTAGAAACCTTATTTTCTTGTCACGATGATTTTTCCACTTCACTCTGAAATTCTTTGAACCTTTCAACTATTTCAGACTTATGTTTCATTAAGTAGATATACCCATATCTGCTCAAATCATCTGTGAAGGTTAGAAAATAACAATACCGCCATGAGCCTTAACACTCATTGGATCGCATACATCGGTATGTATTATTTCCAATAAGTCGGTTGTTTCGCTCCATTGTTCGAGGAGAACGAGTCTTAGTCATCTTGCCCATGAGGCATGGTTACGCAAGCATCAAGTGATTCATAATCAAGTGATTCCAAAATCCCATCAGCATGGAGTTTCTTCATCGCTTTACACTAATATGACCTAAGCGGCGATTGCCACAAATAAGTTGCACTATCATTATTAACTTTGCATCTTTTGGTTTCAATATTATGAATATGTGTATCACTACGATCGAGATCCAATGAACCATTTTCATTGGGTGTGTAACCATATAAGGTTTTATTCATGTAAGCAGAATAATAGTTTATTCTCTTACTTAAATGAATAACCATATTGCAAAAACACGATCAAATCATATTCATGCTCAGCGCAAACACCAAATAACATTTATTTAGGTTCAACACTAATCCCGAAAGTATAGGGAGTGTGCGATGATGATCATATCAATCTTGAAACTACTTTCAACACACATCGTCACTTCACCCTTAACTAGTTTACATTTTTATACGCAACTCCGTTTGAGTTACTACTCTTAGCAACTGAACCAATACCAAATACCGAGGGGTTGCTATAAACACTAGTAAAGTACACATCAATAACATGTATATCAAATATACCTTTGTTCACTTTGCCATCCTTCTTATCCGCCAAATACTTGGGGTAGTTCGCTTCGATGACCAGTCCCTTTGCGGTAGAAGCACTTAGTCTCGGGCTTAGGTCAGACTTGGGCTTCTTCACTTGAGCAACAACTTGCTTGCCGTTCTTCTTGAAGTTCCCTTCTATCCCTTTGCCCTTTTCTTGAAACTAGTGGTCTTGTTAACCATCAATACTTGATGTTCTTTCTTGATTTCTACCTTCATCGATTTCATCATCATGAAAAACTCGGGAATCATTTTCATCATCCCTTGCATACTATAGTTCATCACAAAGTTCTACTAACTTGGTGATGGTGACTAGAAAATTACATCAATCACTATCTTATTTGGAAGATTAACTCCCACTTGATTCAGCGATTGTTGTACCCGGACAATCGAGCACATGCTCACTAGTTGGCGATTCTCCTCCATCTTTTAGCTATAGAACTTGTTGGAGACTTCATATCTCTCAACTCGGGTATTTTCTTGAAATATTAACTTCAACTCTGGAACATCTCATATGGTCCATGGCGTTCAAAACGTCTTTGAAGTCTCGATTCTAAGCCGTTAAGCATGGTGCACTTAAACTATCAAGTAGTCATCATATTGAGCTAGCCAAGCGTTCATAACGTCGCATCTGCTCTCCTGCAATAGGTCATCACCTAGCGGTGCATCAAGGACATAATTCTTCTATGCAGCAATGAGGATAAACCTCAGATCACGGATCCAATCCGCATCATTGCTACTAACATCTTTCAATACATTTTTCTCTAGGAACATATCAAAATAAACATATGAAAGCAACAACGCAAGCTATTGATCTTACAACATAATTTGCAAAATACTACCAGGACTAAGTTCATGATAAATTTAAGTTTAATTAATCATATTACTTAATAACTCCCACTTAGATAGACATCTCTCTAGTCATCTAAGTGATCACGTGACCCAAATCAACTAAACCATAACCGATCATCACGTGAGATGGAGTAGTTTTCAATGGTGAACATCTTATGTTCATCATATCTACTATATGATTCACGCTCGACCTTTCGGTCTCCGTGTTCCGAGGCCATATCTGCATATGCTAGGCTCGTCAAGTATAACCTGAGTATTCTGCGTGTGCAAAACTGGCTTGCACCCGTTAGAGCTTATCACACCCGATCATCACGTGGTGTCTGGGCACGACGAACTTTGGCAACGGTGCATACTCAGGGAGAACACTACTTGATAATTTTTAGTGAGAGATCATCTTAAAATGCTACCGTCAATCAAAGCAAGATAAGATGCATAAAAGATAAACATCACATGCAATCAATATAAGTGATATGATATGGCCATCATCTTCTTGTGCTTGTGATCTCCATCTCGAAGCACCATCATGATCACCATCGTCACCGGCGTGACACCTTGATCTCCATCGTAGCATCGTTGTCGTTCGCCATCTATTGCTTCTCGACTATCGCTACCGCTTAGTGATAAAGTAAAGCAATTACATGCGTTGCATTTCATACAATAAGCGACAACCATATGGCTCCTGCCGATTGCCGATAACCGGTTACAAAACATGATCATCTCATACAATAAAATATAGCATCATGTCTTGGCCACATCACATCACAACATGCCTGCAAAAACAAGTTAGGCGTCCTCTACTTTGTTGTTGCAAATTTTACGTGGCTGCTACGGGCTTAAGCAAGAACCAATCTCACCTCGCATCAAAACCACAATGATAGTTTGTCAAGTTGATGCTGTTTTAACCTTCGCAAGGACCGGGCGTAGCTTTTCGGTTCAACTAAAGTTGGGCCGACACCCGCTAGTCACCTGTGTGCAAAGCACGGCGGTAAAACCAGTCTCGCGTAAGCATCTGGCGTAATGTCGGTCGGGCCGCTTCATCCAACAATACCGCCGAACCAAAGTATGACATCTTTGGTAAGCGGTATGACTTATATCGCCCACAACTCACTTGTGTTCTACTCGTGCATATAACATCAAACCATAAAACCTAGGCTCGGATGCCCTGTTGGGGAGCGTAGTAATTTCAAAAATTTCCTACGCACACGCAAGATCATGGTGATGCATAGCAACGAGGGAGAGTGTTGTCTCGTACCCTCGTGGACCGAAGCGGAAGCGTTGGCGCAAGCGTAGAGGAAGTAGTCGTCGTCCTCCCGGTCCAGCGGATCCAAGCACCGTTACTCGGCACCTCCGAGTTCTTGACACGCGTACAGCTCGATGGCGCACCCGATCTCCGATCCAGCAGAGCGGGGAGGAGTTCCGTCGGACGACGGCGTGGTAGCGATCTTGATGTTCTCTGTCGCAGGCTTCGCCTAAGCACCGCTACAATATAAGCGAGGTGTAATATCGTGGAGGGGGCACCGCACACGGCTAAGAGCGATCTCAATGATCAACTTGTGTGTCCATGGGGTGCCCCTGCCCCGTATATAAAGGAGAGGAGGAGGGAGGGCGGCCTCTACTATGGGCATACTGGGAGTCCTACTCCCAGGGAGTAGGATTCCCCTTCCTAGTCAACTAGGAGACCTTCCATGTATTAGGAGTAGGAGACTAGGAAAGGGGAGGGAGAGGGAAGGAAGGAGGGGTGCGGCCCCTCCTTAGTCAATTCGGACTAGGGCAAGGAGGCGCGCAGCCTGCCCAGGCAGCCCCTCTCTCTTTCTGTATGGCCCATAAGGCTCAATACTTCTCCCGGCGAATTCCGTAACTCTCCGTGCCGAAAAATACCCGAATCACTCGGAACCTTTCCGAACTCCGAATATAGTCGTCCAATATATTGATCTTTACGTCTCGACCATTTCGAGACTCCTCGTCATGTCCCCGATCTCATCCGGGACTCCAAACTCTTTCGGTACATCAAAACTCACAAACTCATAATATAACTGTCATGGAAACCTTAAGCGTGTGGACCCTACGGTTCGAGAACAATGTAGACATGACCAAGACACGTCTCCGGTCAATAACCAATAGCGGGACCTGGATGCCCATATTGGTTCCCACATATTCTACGAAGATCTTTATCGGTCAGACCGCATAACAACATACGTTGTTCCCTTTGTCATCGGTATGTTACTTGCCGAGATTCGATCGTCGGTATCCAATACCTAGTTCAATCTCGTTACGGCAAGTCTCTTTACTCGTTCCGTAATACATCATCTCGCAACTAACTCATTAGTTGCAATGCTTTGCAAGGCTTAAGTGATGTGCATTACCGAGAGGGCCAGAGATACCTCTCAGAGACATTGGAGTGACAAATCCTAATCTCGAAATCGCCAACCCAACAAGTACCTTTGGAGACACACAGTAGAGCACCTTTATAATCACCCGATTCGTTGTGACGTTTGGTAGCACACAAAGTGTTCCTCCGGTAAGCGGAGTTGCATAATCTCATAGTCATAGGAACATGTATAAGTCATGAAGAAAGCAATAGCAACATACTAAACGATCGTGTGCTAAGCTAACGGAATGGGTCATGTCAATCAGATCATTCAACTAATGATGTGATCCCGTTAATCAAATAACAACTCTTTGTTCATGGTTAGGAAACATAACCATCTTTGATTAACAAGCTAGTCAAGTAGAGGCATACTAGTGACATTCTGTTTGTCTATATATTCACACATGTATTATGTTTCCGGTTAATACAATTCTAGCATGAATAATAGACATTTATCATGAAATAAGGAAATAAATAATAACTTTATTATTGTCTCTAGGGCATATTTCCTTCAGAGGTGTCATGTAGTCAACGTTCACATAACACCACTAGAGGAAAGACAACATACATCTCATCAAAATATCGAAAGAATACCAAATTCACATGATTACTTATAACAAGACTTCTGATTTTTTCCAGGTCAAAACACACCATATAGTAGAACATGGGCGTCGGGGGCCTGCCATGTGGCCCACATGGTAGGGGTGTGCCCACCACCCTTGTGGATGGCAGGTGGCCCCCCTCAGGTGCTTTCTTTGCCCAATATTTTTCATTAACTCCAAAGTGACTCTCAGTGAAGTTTCAGGACTTTTGAAGTTGTGCAGAATAGTTCTCTAATATTTGCTCCTTTTGTAGTCCAGAATCCCAACTGCCGACATTGTCCCTTTTCATGTAAACCTTGTAAAATAAGAGAGAAAAGGCATAAGTATTGTGCTATAATGTGTAATAACTTTTCAAAATGCAATAAATGGCAATATAAAAGCATGATGGAAAATGGACGTATCAACTCCCCCAAGCTTAGAACTCGCTTGTCCTCAAGCGAAAGCCGATATCGAAAAATATCTCCACATGTTTAGAGATAGAGGTGTAAATAAAACAAAATATGGACATTAGGGCATCATGATCATCTTTAAAACAACAACACATAATGTCAAATAATTTCTTATGTTAAAGTAACAATTCGTTCACAAGGTAAAGTATGAATCAGAAACTTTATTGAAAACTAGCAAACTATGATCTCAGTCATTGAAGAAATTGCAATTTATCATAACATCAGAAAGAGTCAATTCAAGAGCTTTTCAGCAAGTCCACATACTCAACTATCATTTAGTCTTTCACAATTTCTAACACTCACATGATACTTATGGGTTCAAAGCCTCAGTCGGATACAGAGAAAGGTAGGGGCTTATAGTTTCACCTCCCAACCTTTTACCTCAAGAGTAATACTGTCGGATTTCGGGTTCCGGCAGACCCTTGAGGTTCGAACACTGGGGTGCACGCGGAGATCACACCTCCAGCCTACTCATGTCTCACCGCCTCGCCAGGATCTAAACTACACAAAGAACAACACAAGTGAAAGTGCTAGTATCGGCTAGAGGGGGGGTGAATAGGCGATTTTTATGAAAGTCTTCAAAACTTGGAAGTTTCGAAGACAAACAGTAGAAATGACCTAGTTGATATGCAGCGAAGATAAACTACCATAAGCAAACCACAGTCATGTTATGCAACGATGTGAAAGTACAGGACTAATGGCAGCTAAGTAGTAAGGATCAGGATGGAAGATAGTATGAAGCCAATCAACAGTAGTAGTCAAGCAATGATGTCAAACAGATACACAGATAGGCAATGACTTCATGAAGACAAACTTAAGTAAAGGAAGGAAGAGGATAGAACCAGTCACTTGTTGAAGACACAGGATTTGTTGGACCAGTTCGATTCTTTGTGACAAGCTATGCGTATGGTTAGGGAGGCTGAGATTCAACTCAGAAGACCGCGTCTTCACCTTATTCCCCTTGAGCTAAGGACACCCAGTCCTCGCCCAATCACTCTGGTAAGTCTTCAAGGTAGACTTCCAAACCTTCATAGACTTCGTTCTCCGGCAATCCACAATGACTCTTGGATGCTCGAGCGCGACGCCTAACAATTTGGAGGATTCACAGTCCTCAAGTGTAATAAGTCTTGGTCACCTGCAGAAAAGACTTGAGTGATGCCTAACACTCTTTGGCTCTGGGTGTTTGGGCTTGGTCCTCGCAAGGATTTTCTCTCTCAAATGCTTCGAGGTGGGTTGCTCTCAAGCGACAAAAGCCGTGTACTAACTCGAGCAGCCACCAATTTATGGTGTCGGGGTGGGCTATTTATAGCCACAAGGCAACCCGACCTGATATGTCCGAAATGACCACAGGTCACTAAGGAACCGACACGTGTTCCAACGGTCGATTTCAAACACACACGGAAACTTTACTTGGGCTACAAGCAAAGCTGACTCATCCAGCTCTGGATAAGATTTGCTCACATTGTCTTCGCTCGAAGACATAGGATTTAGGTTGAGCATCACTTGATCACTCGACTTAGTTCACTTGGACCCCACTTAACAAGACGGTGGTTCCTATGACTCAAAAAAGAAGAAAAGGAAACAACGAAACCACGGTCTTGGCTCCATAGTCTTCACGTAATGTCTTCTCATGTCATAGTCTTCAATATGAATATCTTCTCATACCACCATTGTCTTCAATGTCTTCATTCATTTTTAGGGGTCATCTCCGGTAGGTAAACCGAATCAATGAGGGACACTACCTGCGTTATCCTGCAATTCTCACAAACGCATTAGTCCCTCAACCAACTTTGTCGTCAATACTCCAAAACCAACTAGGGGTGGCCCTAGATGCACTTACAACAAGGGACACGAGATTTATACTGCTTCAGGCCACCATTATGGTGTAATACCCTACTCCCGTTTGTGGTGTGGTGGATTGCCTCTGGGGCTGATGAGGAACAGTACAAGGGGAGAACAGCCTCGCGAGGGTCTGTTCTAGGCTGGTGCAATGAACTGCTAGGGGAGTTCAATCGCCTCTCTCTCTCTCTCTGTGTGTGTGTCTCTTTCTTTCTCTCCTTGTTCCTTCGATCCGATCTGATGCCCTACCCTGTGGGTGGCTAGTCCTATTTATAGGCGAAGGCCCCGGGCCTCTTCCCAAATATTGAGCGGGAAGGGCGCCAACAATTGGCCATTTTGAAGGGGAACATCTAGTACACCTATCCTGACTAAAGTTGGTCCTCGCCTTCCAAAGACTCTGACGATGACGCTGGCTTGGGCTCCACGATGACCTCCGCTCTGCCGTCCTGCTGGTCTTGGTCTTGTTGCACCGAAATGGTTGCCTTTGCTTGATGCCCTTGCCTGTGCTTGCCCCCTTTGCACCAAAGGGGAAACAAGGACTCTACGCAGGCCGGCGCCCGCGTGGCGCCCGCCCGGCCTTGGTCGTCATGGCTTGCATCACGGGCACCTCATGAGGTACCCTGCCTTGATCTCTCCGCCTCCTCGCGAGCCAGCCTATCGAGGCCATGCCTGAGGAAGCCTCCTATCGTTCGCCCTGCGAGGCTTGGCCCCTCGTGAGGGTCTTCAGCTTGTGTTGATGAAGATGGGTCATACTGGGCCACTCCTTGAGCCACGCCGCAGCCGCAGCGAGCAAGTCTGGTACCCCGTTCCCCGAGTAACGCCGACATAGCCCGGGCCCAAGGCGCGCTTGGACTTGGCTTAGCAGGGAAGCGAAGAGGCAAGTGCGAAGCGCCGCGGGCCCCAATAGCCTGCAGCCTTGGGCGCCGCGTGGCGGTTGATTGGACGTGGGCGTCCTGGCTCCCCCACAACACCACGACAACTGCACGAATGACAAGTCCCTGCATGCAAAACGGGTCATGATTACCTGTGATCGTGGAGGCCGTTGGTTGGCCTATCTCAGCTATATGTACGGAACGGCGCGAGCCCTTCTAATCCATCTCTTCCCGCTACTCTTCATCTTCCCCTTCGTCCTTGCTCCTCCCTTCGCCAATGGCACCGATCCGTCGGTTTTCTGCCGAAGAGAAGGGGAAGGCCCCCCGAGAGAGTCCTGTCCCGCTTCCTCCGAAGAAACGGCTCGTCTCTTGCCACGGGGAAGGAGGTGCTTGGCAGGAGGTGTCGAGGCCATGGTTTGGCGGCCGCCCGGATTCCCATTGCCCTTATGCGCCGGATCGAGGCCTGAAGGTCTTGGCATCGGCGGCATCGCCGGAGGTGCCGTCACCGCCGGCGAGTCCTGGCGGCGGTGCTGCGTCGTTCCTCGAGTTCACGCCGAAAGGCTCTTCTCGAGCTCGTGCTTCACGCCGCCATGCCTCCTCGGTCCTGGATTCGCCTCCCTCCTTCCTTCGCCTTCGAGATCCCGCCGAGGGGGCCTATCGAGCTTTGGCTGCAGCATGCTTACTGCAGTGCCCCTGCGACCGAAGCGGAGGTCGAGGTCGTCGCTCCGGGAAGGGTCTATGAGGGAGTCCTGGATTAGGGGGTGTCTGGATGGCCGGACTATGGCCTTTGGCTGGACTCCTGGACTATGAAGATACAAGATTCAAGACTTCGTCCCGTGTCCGGATGGGACTTTCCTTGGCGTGGAAGGCAAGCTTGGCGATACGGATATGTAGATCTCCTACCATTGTAACTGACTCTGTGTAACCCTAACCCTCTTTGATGCCTATATAAACCGGAGGGTTTTAGTCCATAGGACAGAACAACAATCATACCATAGGCTAGCCTCTAGGGTTTAGCCTCTCTGATCTCGTGGTAGATCTACTCTTGTACTACCCATATCATCAATATCAATCAAGCAGGAGTAGGGTTTTACCTCCATCGAGAGGGCCGAACACAGGTAAAAACATCGTGTCCTTGTCTCTGTTACCATCCGCCTAGATGCACATTCGGGACCCCCTACCGAGATCCGCGGTTTTGACACCGACATTGGTGCTTTCATTGAGAGTTCCTCTGTGTCGTCATCTTTAGGCCCGATGGCTCCTTTGATCATCAACAACGATGCGGTCCAGGGTGAGACTTTTCTCCCCGGACAGATCTTCGTATTCGGCGGCTTTGCATTGCGGGCCAATTAAGCAGCCATCTGGAGCAGATTAAGCTATGCCCCTAGCCATCGGTCGATTTGGAAGTTTGAACTATCTGGTGGCGTCGCGGAGACTTAATCTTGATGGCCGAGCGCGCCAAAGCGCGCCGCCTTTATCACGATGGGCATGATCTAGCTCTGCCGCCGGACAGTGCCCTGGAGGCCGCACAAGTGTCCGCTCCGACCCTTAGCTCGGAGCCGACTGTGCCGATCGAGGATGGGTGGCTGGACACCGCCTCGGGGGCTGCTATCTCTACGGCGATTGAGCCGAATACCAACCCTGTCCTTTGCGAAGCTCGTGACTCCAAGGCACCGGACTCCTCTCCGGACTTCGAGCCTTCCGCGCCCCTGCCAATCGAATCCGATTGGGCGCCGATCATAGAGTTCACCACACGGACATCTTTCTACACTCGCCCTTCGGCGACATCCTGAATTTACTGAAGTCTCTCTCTTTATCAGGAGAGCCCTGGCCGGACTATGGTCATCAAGGTTGGGATGCGGACGGCGAGGAAATTCAAAGCCCACCCACCACCCACTTCGTAGCCACTGTCAAAAGTTTAAACGACGTGCTCGATTTCGACTCCGAAGACATCGACGGTATGGACGACGATGTAGGAGATAAGCATGAACTAGCACCTATAAGGCACTGGACAGCCACCTCATCTCACGATGTATACATGGTGGATACACCCAAAGGAAGCGACGACGAGGAACAACGGGATGCCACGAGGGATCATCCCCTCGAAAAGCAGTCAAAATGGCGACGTAAGCGCCGCTCAAAGTCCTGCCTCGATAAAGACAAAGAGCCATTCTGGACCCAGCCATAGGCGGGGCGGGCGGTGGGCTGCGAACATGCTATTGAGCAACTGTCCAAACAGGACAATATGGATAAACAATTCGTCCCCGGCGAAGATACCAGTCCGGACAATCTCACGCCGGACAAGTTGCTGAAGCAGAAGAACCTCCACAAAAGGCTCGTCGCCACTGCGCGTAGCCTGAAAAAGCAGAAGCAGAAGCTCAAAACAGCGGAAGATGCGCTCAGAATCAGATGGAGCAAAGTACTCAACACCGCAGACAAATACGGTGATAGTCGCCAAACAAAGAGCTACCCGAAGCGAAAACTACTGCCCGAATTTGACGAGGAGGCCGTAGAGCCCCCGCAATCAAAGAACAAGGAGACCACCCGGTCGGGTAGACGACCCCATGGCAAACATACAACAGCAAACGGCGCCG
Source organism: Aegilops speltoides (assembly GCA_021437245.1). NCBI lineage: Eukaryota > Viridiplantae > Streptophyta > Magnoliopsida > Poales > Poaceae > Aegilops > Aegilops speltoides. The sequence continues at coordinate 348,833,355 of CM038144.1, read as the reverse complement.
CACACAAGCCGGCACGCGATCCGCACACGGATTCACATCAAAAATATGGCCCAGTTAGATCTATCTACGGGCCAAGAAAGCAAGCTCTAGTAAGCAATGCAACACATCAAGTATCCGAATATTATGGTACACCTAAATACAGGGGTGCCACACAACCCCTATGTTTCACCGATGAGGTTCTGGATTATGAATTTCTAGCGGGATTCAAACCCGTAAACATAGAGGCATACGACGGAACGACAGACCCTGGAGTCTGGATCGAGGATTACATCCTGCACATACACATGTCTAGAGGAGATGACCTCCATGCCATAAAATACTTACCCCTCAAACTCAAAGGGCCAGCCCGGCATTGGCTCAAAAGCCTCCCCGAAACACCATTGGAAGTTGGGAAGAGCTCGAGGACGCTTTTCGGGCCAATTTTCAAGGGACCTATGTCCGACCTTCGGATGCAGACGATTTAAGTCACATAACTCAACAACCCGGAGAGTCAGCCCAAAAATTCTGGAACAGATTCCTTACTAAAAAGAACCAAATAGTCGACTGTCCGGACGCCAAAGCCTTAGCAGCTTTCAAACATAACGTCCGAGACGAATGGCTCGCTAGACACCTTGGCCAAGAAAGGCCAAGAACAATGGCCGCATTAACAAGCCTCATGACCCACTTTTGCGCGGAAGAGGATAGCTAGCTGGCAAGATGCAGTACCAGTGACCCAAGTACATCCGAAGTCAGGGATGGAAACGGGAAACCGCGACGCAGCAAGGACCAGCACCGGACAAAGGGAAACAGCCCGAAGAGCACGGCAGTCAACGCCGGATTCAAAAGCTCATGGCAGAATCATACAAAACTGTCCCTTAAGGATAACAGGGACGAGCTATCTAACTTCAACAAAATCTTGGACAAGATAAGCCAAATCCACAGCACTCCCGGGAAGCCTGCAAACCATACCCACAGAGATTGTTGGGTCTTCAAGCAGTCCGGCAAACTCAACACCGAACACAAGGGGATCGACACACCAAGCGAGGACGATGATAAACCTGACAAGCAGAGCACCGGAAAACAAAAGAATTTCCCACAAGAAGTCAAAACAGTAAACTCACTTTACGTGATAAAAGGGAAAAATAGAATGGCGCCCATAGAGATACACGCCATGCGGCCTATCCCAGAGGAGTCCCGCCACTGGTTATTAAAACCAATCACCTTCGACCATCAGGATTACTCTAGAAGTATCCAGAATGCAGGATGGACTGCCTTGATATTAGATCCGATAATCGACGGACTCCAATTTACACAAGTCCTAATGGACGATGGCAGTGATCTAAACCTGCTATATCCGGACACAATCCGCAAAATGGGGATAGACCCAGCCAAAATTTGCCATAGCAACACTTCCTTTCAAGGGGTAATGCCAGGCCCATATGCCCATTGTACGGGCTCTCTACTGCTAGAAGTTGTGTTCGGCTCACCCGACAACTTTCGCCATGAAAAGTTAAACTTCCACCTCGCACCATTTGCAAGTAGCTACCAAGCACTACTGGGACGCGAAGCTTTCGCCCGCTTTAACGCAATACCGCATTATGCATCCCTCACACTTAAAATGCCCGGTCCGCGAGGCATCGTCTCCTTAAAGGGAAATATCAAGTGTTCCTCGAGAGCGGAAGATTGTGTGACTACCTTGACAGCCACACACCAAACCGGCTTCACTAATCAAAGCACCTAAACAGGTCGTTCAGACCCCGGACACGGTTAGACAAGTCCGGCGTAAACATACAAGGGCTTACTAGCCGCATACCCCCGCACAAGGGGCTCCGCGCATGTACAACAAGAGACAATAAAGCTCAATTTTATTCATTTTCTGAATCGTACTTTGTTTATTTAATATAACGTACATTCTTGCATGATCTTTTTCAACTAAGTTCCTCTCTTTTACAGATGAACACCGTGCTACACCCGTCCAGGATACGGCACAACGGAGACACAGTCGCAGACGTGCAGTAGGGACCCGTGACAAGGATTCTTTTTAGATTAAGACCCTGCGTAAACCTTTTTTACTATCTCTTGTTGATACACATCCCTAGGTTTCTTGCTATAACCGAGGAGGAGGCTGGCGTTTTGGCATGGGCCACGTCAGAATTTTGCACGTACCTGGACACCAAGGGCTTATTACCAAGGGCGTTGTTCAGCCCGTTTTCATAAAGACCGAATACCTTAGGGAGTGTTCGGCGTCTCGAGTTAGGCCTTATATGCATCAGCTCCGAATCATGTCTTTGGTCAAATGTTGGGTTTGCCCGGCTCCTGTGTTTTGCTGCCTTACGTTCCGCTCTATCGGCTAAAGCGGCACCGGAGAACTCTGCGATTGTGCCCGGTTCGCCGAGCGAGCACCTCGATGAAAGCGGCCGATGTCATGATATAGCGTGAGACTGGTCAACCACTCGACGACCCGCCGGAATCTTTAGGATTCCTCCGCCTTGAGAAGGGCCGTTTCCCAGTCAGGCACTTACGCGCCCCGAATTCGGGTGAGCGCGGTGCCCCTAGGGGCTATATAGTAGCCCCACTGTCAAACTCCTATGGCTAAGTGAAAGTGATAAAGCATTATAGTCCGGTTGCCTAGTTTGCCGCGCTACCACCTCCTTTATAGGACCAAGACGTTGGATCAAGTGTGAAAATGCGCCTTTTGCAAACACCCCCGCATTATATGCGTGGGGACTGAAGCCGAAGACTGCCATCTTTCAGGTTATATACACATATGCATTAACGGCCGCACAGGAGGTATTTTAATTCTTGAAGGCACAAGTATAAAAAGCTTTTATATTTCATCGAAACATTGTTTCACAATAATACATGTTATTCAAACATAATATCCTTCGAGCACTGTGTCTCTATTAAACAAGCACCCTGCAGAACTTCCTAAAAATAGTGCTCGACAGGTACTCGGCTTTCGTCCGAATCTTGGGATGAAACATCAGTGGCCTTCATCTCCGCCCAGTATGTCTTGACACGGGCAAGAGCCATCCGCGCACCCTCTATGCATGCCGACATCCTCATCGCATTGATATGCGGCACCGCACCAAGGAACTGTTGCACCAAGCCAAAATAACTCTTCGGCTCGGGCCTCTTCGGCCACAAAAGACTCACGACATCCTTCATGGCAAGTCCGGATAACCTATTCAGCTCCGCCCATTCGGCCAAGTGATCAGTTAATGGAAGTGGGCGCTCTGGATTATGGAACTGCGACCAAAAAACCTTTTCCATTTTGTGATCCTTTTGATGTTTGGCCGCGTCCGCGTCACTTGCCGCCAAGTCCAGATAAGCATCCTCCGCACTCCACAGCCGGTCCAACTGAGCATATTTAGGATCCATGAATTTCCTCCGCAGCAGAAAGGGCTTTCCAGCCGCGATATCTCTGGCCGGACGCAGCTCCTCCTTCATAGCTCTCATCGTAGAGCGAGCATCCTTGGCCTCGGTACTGGCCTTCTTCAGGTCCTCTTGTACCGCTCGACCTTCTTTTTCAAGAAGCTTGCAGCGGTCGGCAGCATTCTTCAACTTCACGGCCATGTCGGCCCTTTCATTCTTGCTTCGGCAGTGAGCAGCCTGTTCGGCTTTTAGCTCTTCGGCCGCCTTCAAGGCAGCCGCATCACTCTTTCTGGCCTGCTCCTTAGCTCGGGCGAGCTCCGCCCGAAGGTTCTCCATGGCAGCGGCACCATCTGCATCAATCATACATGTTGTAAGGCACGGGCATCAAGCTCCCGTACCAGGTGTCCGCAGAGAAATTGCATACCTTGTGACTCGTCAAGTCGCTTATTGACAAGCGCGATGTCGGCATCCGCCACGTCAAGTTGCCGCTTTAGTTCGGAAAATTCATCAGTCCGGCTAGCCACCGGACTCTTCGCCACCTACATAGGACAGGCGACATATTATACATGGGATTATGATCCTCGGTGCGCTGTCATTTTTTGACAACACACCGAGCCTCAGGGGCTACTATCTACACAGGGCGCATTTGATATGCGGAGCTGTCAGAAGGTACATCATTTTGCGTACCTCAAAACCTGTCGATAAACCGGCGGCCGTGCAATCCGCTCTCAGCGGATGAAATCCTTTGAATCACCGTACCCATTAACGCACGGTGATCCTCTGAGATAGACGCTCGCCCAAGCAGATCCTTCAACTCCTCCGATCGTACACCAGGTGGTGCCGGACTGGTCCGATGGCCTTTTTCGAAGGCCCGGAGGGCTTTGAGGGGACATACGACTGCCTTCCGGCACTGCTGGACTCGGAGAAATCCTCCGCGACGACACCTCAGGGTCGCCCGCCTCGCAAGACGGTACGGCAGGGGGAGGCGTTTCGCTCTCTATCATCTACGGTCGAAGATCCCCCGAAGATGAGCTCTGCTGAGAAGGGCTGAGATCCAAACTACAAGGTAAAATTTTGGTTATCTTCATCAGAAATAAGGCAAGGATATCCTTTATTTTAACGCCCCCTTTTTACTTACGGATCGGTGGAGGGCTGATCCCCTTGGGGGCACAATGCAGCCGAGGCATCTCTCGGCGCAGGACCCTCTGACGAAGATTTCTTCCCCCGCTTTGAGACCATGGTCTCCGGGTCTTCAGAGGCGGTCCTCTTCTTCCCTTGGATGGAGGGATTCTCTATCCCTCCTTTCCTGACAGCCTCATCCGTGGAGGCGGTAGCTTCCTTGTTCCCCCCTTCACCTTCTTCCGAAGGTGCAACCTCCAGCATCCTGGTTAACACGGGATCCGGCGTGCTCTCAGGGAGGGGGGCCGGACACCTGATTAACTTTGCTTTCGCTATCCACTCATGTTCAAGGAACAACTCTTTTGAGGGCAAATTCATGATAAATATGGGATAGCATGTCCGGGTATAGGGCTACTAACTTGAGTATCCGGGCGATTGCAACTCAGACCTGCGTCCTTGGTCAAGTCCAGACACATTGCTTGTGATCCGAAGAAAAGCTTATACATCTCCACGGGTGTTGCGCCCATAAAATGTTGGGGAGCTCATGGTCCCTCTAGGTTAAATTCCCACAGGCGAAGGGGGCGATGTTTGTAGGGCAGGATGCGACGAATCAGCATGACCTGCACTACTACGACCAGAGTGATCTCTCTCTCTCTAGGAGGTCCTGAATGTGGCCCTGCAACAAGGGCACATCCTTGGACGGCCCCCAGACAAGTCCTTTATTTACCCATGACGCCAGCCGCGGTGGAGGACCCGAGCGAAAGGCAGGCGGCGCCACCCATTTGGTGCCCCTGGGAGCTGTGATATAAAACCATTCTTGTTGCCATAGGCTGAGCTCCTCTTGGAAAGAGCCCTCGGGCCACGGAGCATCAGCATTCTGCTTATAACAGCCCCTCACTTTTCTCTGCTGCCCCTCGATCATCTTCGGCTCCACTTTGAAGGTCTTGAGCCACAATCCAAAGTGATGGGTAATGCGGAGGAAGGCTTCACATACGACAATGAACGATGAGATGTGGAGGATGGACTCCGGATCCAAGTCGTGAAATTCCAACCCATAATAAAACATGAGCCCCCTCACAAAGGGGTCCGTCGGGAAGCCTAGCCCCCGAAGGAAGTGAAACGCGGACACCACGCTTTCACCAGGCTTGGGAGTGGGAATAACCTACCCTTGGGCGGGCAACCTATGCGAAATTTCGCCGGTTAGATACCTGGCGTCTCTTAACTTTAGCACGTCTTCTTCCGTAACGGAGGAAGGCATCCACCGGCCTTGCAGGTCAGAGCCGGACATCATCAAAGGTCCGAAGCGCCTGAATCTAGAGCTTTGGTTGTTGGAACTCAAGGCGACGGGCGGATTCGATTGAGATTGAAAGAAAGGAGTGGAGCCTTGGTCTCTTTATAAAGAGGTTGAATACCAAGAGCCTTCCCCGTGACCGTTCAGGACTCGCCTTTGATAGAGGAGACGTGCCAACGGGCACGACTGGGTTACCCACGCCCGTATTAATGAGAATCCCGGAATAAGGGGACACGATCTCTGCTTTGACAAGATGTGCCAAGGAAACCGCCTCGCTAAACGCGCTGAGATGGGGCAGTAAAAATGATTCGAATAAAGGCTTGGCCGTGGTGTGATATCACGCCACGAAATATGTCAGCAGATTGAATTTGTGTAAATATTATTCTCTCTATGGTGGTATGTGAAACTTATTTTGCAGAGCCGGACACTATCCTTGTGTTCAAAATCTTCTATGAAATATTCGGAGGAGGAACCCGCCTTGCAATGCCGAAGACAATATGCGTGCGGACTCGCTAAATCCTTTGAAGCCTGGTTCGGGACTCTTGAGGAGTCTGGATTAGGGGGTGTCCGGATGGCCGGACTATGGCCTTTGGTCGGACTCCTGGACTATGAAGATACAAGATTGAAGACTTCGTCCCATGTCCAGATGGGACTTTCCTAGGCGTGGAAGGCAAGCTTGGCGATATGGATATGTAGATTTTCTACCATTGTAACCGACTCTGTGTAACCCTAACCCTCTTCGGTGCCTATATAAACCGGAGGGTTTTAGTCTGTAGGACAGAACAACAATCATACCATAGGCTAGCCTCTAGGGTTTAGCCTGTCTGATCTCGTGGTAGATCTACTCTTGTACTACCCATATCATCAATATCAATCAAGCAGGAGTAGGGTTTTACCTCCATCGAGAGGGCCCGAACCTGGGTAAAAACATCGTGTCCCTTGTCTCCTGTTACCATCCGCCTAGACGCACAGTTCGGGACCCCCTACCCGAGATCCGCCGGTTTTGACACCGACAGTCTACCTGACCCGTGGCTGGGACAAGATCGCCCGGGTCGGAAGGACGGGTGGCGCCCTCGCAATCCACCTCGAGTACGATGGCGCTTCCCTGATGCTCTTCAAGGTCTTTGACACGGAGGGACGCCGGCTGGAGTGCTGCCCTGAGAAAGGCGGACGGGGTCCTGCTGCGGCAAGGACTAGGCTCGTCAACCGCTTCCCCAGCAGCTCCTCAGGTAGCGAAAGCGTCGGAGGATCCAGCGACTCCGCCGAGATCCTCGCGACCCCGGAGACGAGCGACGACAGCTACGAGCCCCCGAGCTTGCGTCGCTCTCGGAGCAGGGCGGGCTCGTCGGGCCGCCGTCGCCACTGATCTGTATGTGTTTGGCGCCGGTGGCTGACGGCCCACTATTGATGATGGCGTCTCTTGCGGAGGCGCGCATAGTTTGCACTCTTTAGGATCTGCACCTTTTGTTCCCATGCGAGGAATCGAAGAACACACCCCGCGGGGGTTTGTAAGGTGCTTGTAGTTCCATTTTTTAATATGATCCTCATCATGAAGTGGTGAGGGATGCTCGTCCCGTCTTAGCTTAGTTCCTCCTGTCGAACCTCGCGAGGACTCGACGCTCTGCGCTGCAGGTCCCGGTCCCAAGGCAGGCTTCAGCCGTCGCTGGTATGCCAGGTCCCGATGCCGTGGTCAAGGCCAGGAGGTGAGCGGCCCGGGGTCCTGTAGGAGCCCCTGAGTCGCGATGGTCAGGAGGTTCCCTTTAGCGCTCAAGCAGCCATCGTTCAGTGAGAAAGGAGCATGACGTCGCCAAAGCGGGACTGCATTAGGTGCGAGGTTGGTGCTGTGATGGCCAGTGTTTCCGGAGGATGACTTATCTCGGGGGTCAGAAACCACTTCTTGGCGCGGCGCCGGGCTCGCGCGTTGACGGCCGAGGAGTTGCCCTGCGAGGTCCCTATGTCCCTCTTCCCTCTCGCCTTTGCTCCCCTTCGTGCTCTACGTCCTCAGGTCCCGACCCTCGAGCGGGCTCAGCCATCGCTGGTATGCCAGGTCGCGATGCCGTGGACAAGGCCAGAGGGTGAGGGCTGGAGAGCCGGTAAGAGCCCATGAGTCGCGATGCTCAGGTACCCCCCCCTTTAATGTGCAAGCGGTTCGCGTGGACGAGAGCAAAGGAGACGCCGCGGAGGCCTTGCCGGACATTGCTCCTTAAAGCGATTCTGCGAGTTCATCATGAGAAAAGCGAGGGTTTGCCGTTACAATTGCTGGCCAGCTGCTGGTTGCTCTAGGAAGGTAACGAGGCACTGAAGGCTTGGTGGGGTGGCGCCCTACGGGGTTGCTGCGGCCAGAGCTCAGCTGTCCAGGTTTGTCAATGCTGCAGGGATGGACCCATGCGCAAGCGTCGTGCCGTGAGGGAGCAGCTCCATCAGTTGGTGTCTATCGGGTAGGCGATTAGGTCAAGCACATTAGCCATGAAGGAGCAAATCCATTTAGATAGACGCAGAAAGAGACGATCACCGCTGGGTCGGGCCCGAGCGGCTTTGGGGATGATGCAGCCCGAGGGGCGCCCCCGATAAAGTAAGCTGAAATCATGAACTAAAGGGATACATGCCGCAGGGATGGACCCACGCGCACGGGAATGATGCAGCCACAGGGGCGCTCGGCTGAAAATGAAACTCGAAGGATGTCACCTGGTGATGCTGAAGATGGAGGGATGCTGAAGTAGCGAAAGGCATGCGCTGCGGGAGACGATCTTCACGAGCCCCCAGGCTCAGGGGCCTCGGGAGGCTCTGGAGGCGCTGGCGGCTCCTCGCAGACCATCTCCATCTCCGCTAGGACTGCAGAATGCCTGACCGCCTGAGCCTCCAAGATGCCCCTCATGAGGCGCTGACGCACAACAGCCGCGTTCGGCAGGCCGTAAGGCATGCGAACATAGTTGTGGGGTGGGCCTTCGTAGCGCCCCACACGCGAGGGCCAGAGGCGCTCCTGAGAGGCGGCTCGGTTGAGTCTTGGTATGTCGATGTAGACGCGCAGCCCACCATCCTCGCCTGGATGGGGAGCTACGGCGGGCAAGCGGTGGCTACCACTCATGACTCTTGACTCCTGTAGCTCCTGAATGATCTCGCTGGCGAATTCCTGAGGGTTTGGCCCTCCTTGCTTTGCTCCTTCCTGAGGGAAACGTGCGTTGGAGCACGCCTCCAAGTGGTGCCCGAGCGCCTCCCTCGTGATCTTAGCAAAGTCGATGGCCCTCCAGAAGAGAGACCCCGAGCCCTGCTCGAGGAGGGCGCTGGGCGCGCCTTCCTATGCGATAGAAGGAGGTGCCCCTTGAACAGGCGCGAACCCTGAGGGGCCTGCCTCCCGAGGGGTCGGGCCAGGCGATGTCTTCTTCTTCTTAGGAGCAGCCTCGGGAGGCCTCCCGTTCCTGTGATCTGGGTCTTCAATTGATGCGTCTTGGAATGCACGTTCCAGAGAGCACACATCGTCTCTCTCTTCACAAGGCACAGTGATGACTCCACCGCTTCCTGGCATCTTGAGGACATTGTAGCCGTGATGGATCACAGCCATGAACTTGGCCAGGGCTGGGTACCCGAGGATGGCATTGTACGGCAGGCGGATGTGAGCGACGTCGAAGTCAATGAGCTCGGTGCGGTAGTTGTCGCGCTTCCCGAAGGTAACAGGAAGGCGGACCTGCCCTATCGGAACCGTGGAACCATCGGTGACTCCTGAGAAAGGCTTGGTTGGCTGCAGCTGATTGTATGGCACTTGGAGATTGTTGAATGTCTTGAAGGATAGGACAGTGAGCCCTGCTCCGCCATCGATGAGGGTCCTGGTGACTTGCACATTGCTGATGATTGGGGAACAAAGCATCGAGAGGACTCCTGCTGTGGCCGCGCACTTGAGCTGATCCGCTGAGCTAAACGTGATAGCGCATGCTGACCACCTGAGGGGGCGTGTGGCCTCAAGCTTGGGGAGGACTGCATTCACTTCGCGAGCAAACTACTTGAAGATGCGCTGAGAGGCCGGGGCTTGTGCGCCGCCCAAGATGCAAGTGATTGCACGCGGCTCCTGGAAACCTCCAGCCCCCTCGTCCTGGTGATGGTCTTCGTTCCTCCTTGGCTGTGGTGGCAGAGGAGGGAGGCCCGCATTACCTTGTGGGCGATCCTCGCGAGGCTGATCCCTCCAACCCCCCTCATGAGGTGGGTCCCTTCAACCTCCCTCACGAGGCTGGTCCTGCCAATGGTCCTCGCGAGGTCCGTCACGCCACCCTTGGCGTGGGCCACGGTCTTCCCATCGTCCTCCACCTCTTCCTCCTCCTCGGCCATAGCCCCTGTCGCTGCGCTCGGGGCGTCGGCCGGCATGCACGTCTCGTACGGCCCTGAGCTCTTGGCATTCGTTGGTGTTGTGGGTGTGGAGGTCGTGGTACACGTAGTACCGGCTGCCCTTGGATGACTCTGGCTGGTCCCTGCCTTGCCGGGTGTCCGGCTCTGCCGCAAGCACGGCAGCACCCTTGCGATTCACGTCCTTGTCCTTGGGCTTCTTCTCTTCTGGGTCAGCAGCTGGCATCTCGAGGAGGGAAAGGCGCCCTTCCTCAGCCCTAAGCGCACTTGGTCGCCAGATTGAACAGCTCGAGTGGAGGTGCACGGTCTTCATGGATCGCGAGCTCCTCCTTCATCTTGGCGCCACGCACGCCGTCGGAGAAGGCTGAGATGATGGCCTCCTCGGACACCTTGGGGATCTTAAGGCGAAGCTGTTGAAGCACTTGGATGAACTTTTGCGGGGTCTCCCGGCTGCTGCTTGATCTTGGCGCAAGTCGCTCATGGCGGGGGCGGTCATGGTGGCTTGAAGTTGGCGATGAATCGGTGCGCATCTCGCCGAGGAGGATATCGTGCGATGGCGTGTTCGAGGAGCAGTGCGGCGCCGTCCTGAGCGCCATGGGGAACCAGTTTGCGTGACCTTTCGTCCTGTTGGCGGCTTTGATGCCCTTCGTGAGAGTGGAGGAACTCAGCGAGGTCAGCCGTGCCATTGTAGCGCGGGGGCAGGTCTGGCTTGAACTTGCCCGGCCAGGCCACGCTGCGCAGCTCAGCGGAGAAGGCACGGCAGCCTGCAGTGGCTGCGGGAGCCCTTTGGTGACGGAGAGCTTGATCTTGCGGGTCTCTGTGCGCTGCAGCCAGGTGCAGCGCGGGGTCTTGATGTGCTGGAGAATGTGCGCCTTCGTGCCGGGCCGGTGCAGGGAGCACACGGGTGGCTTCTTGGGGACGATGGATCTCTTGGTAGCTCTTCTCTTGCTGTGCTGGCGCCAGACGGAGTGGGTTCCGCCCAGGGGCCACGCGCCTTGGGGCCAAGGCGCCTTCTTGAGGAGGAGGTGGCTGAGGCGCCCCCGGAGCTTTGTCACCCGCGCAGGGCGGGGCGCGGTGCAATGAGAGGGATGGTGCAGGGGAGCCCCCAGCGGCGCTGACGAGCTCGGTGATGCGGGCGAGCCACTCTTCGTAGAGGTCGTCGGCACGGACGGTAGTGCAGGAGCTCCAGCGCCAAGAGCAGCGCGGCGTCTTGCGTCCGTAGGAGCGCGACGGCGTGGGACGAGGAGCCGCCGAGTCAGCGGCGGGTGGCGGTGCGGCCTTTCGCCGCCTTGAAGGATCTGAGGGCGGCGCTGCTGCTCGTTCCCTGCCGGGCGGTGGCGGCGTGGGCGGCGGCGGCGGGAACGGCGGGGAGCTCGGCGACGGGGCCGTCATGGCGACGCGAGTGGCGAGAGCGGCCCGACGCTCGGCGCGGGCGCGACGTGCGTCTGACATGGATGGGACGGGCGACGAAACATGAGGCGACGAAAGGCAGATTCCGGTGCACCCCTACCTGGCGCGCCAAATGTCGGATTTCAGGTTCCGGCAGACCCTTGAGGTTCGAACACTGGGGTGCACGCGGAGATCACACCTCCAGCCTACCCATGTCTCACCGCCTTGCCAGGATCTAAACTACACAAAGAACAACACAAGGGACACGAGATTTATACTGGTTCAGGCCACCATTGTGGTGTAATACCCTACTCCAGTTTGTGGTGTGGTGGATTGCCTCTGGGGCTGATGAGGAATAGTACAAGGGGAGAACAGCCTCGCGAGGGTCTGTTCTTGGCTGGTGCGATGAACTGCTAGGGGAGTTCAATCGCCTCTCTCTCTCTCTGTGTGTGTCTCTTTCTTTCTCTCCTTGTTCCTTCGATCCGATCAGATGCCCTACCCTGTGGGTTGCTAGTCCTATTTATAGGCAAAGGCCCCGGGCCTCTTCCCAAATATTGAGCGGGAAGGGAGCCAACAATTGGCCATTTTGAAGGGGAACATCTAGTACACTTATCCTGACTAAAGTTGGTCCTCGCCTGCCAAAGACCCTGACGATGACGCTGGCTTGGGCTCCATGATGACCTCCGCTCTGCTGTCCTACTGGTCTTGGTCTTGTTGCACCGAAATGGTTGCCTTTGCTTGATGCCCTTGCCTGCGCTTGCCCCCTTTGCACCAAAGGGGAACAAGGACTCTGCGCAGGCCGGCGGCCGCCTGGCGCCCGCCTGGCCTTGGTCGTCATGGCTTGCGTCACGGGCACCTCGTGAGGTACCCCGCCTTGATCTCTCCGCCTCCTCGCGAGCCAGCCTGTCGAGGCCGTGCCTGAGGAAGCCTCCTGTCGTCCGCCCCGCGAGGCTTGGCCCCTCGCGAGGGTCTTGAGCATGTGTTGATGAAGATGGGCCGTACTGAGCCACTCCTTGAGCCACGCCGCAGGCCGCAGGCAGGCAAGTCTGGGTACCCCCGTTCCCAGAACGCCGAAAAATACCAACAATGATACTTTATGATAACCTACATCCAAGTGGATATATATATTTCAATCTCTCCAACACATAATGCTTGCCAAAAGAGAAAAGTGTAAAAAGGAAAAGTGATGATCACCATGACTCTTGTATAAGGGTAGAAGATAAAAGTAAAAGATAGACCCTTCGCAGGGGGAAGCATAGGTTGTCATGCGCTTTTATGGTTGGATGCACAAAATCTTAATGCAAAAGGACGTCACTTTATATTGCCGCTTGTGATAAAGAACTTTATTATGCAGTCAACTGTTTTTATTTCTACCATATCACAAGTTCGTATAAAGCTTATTTTCTTCACACTAATAGATCATACATATTTAAAGAGCAATTTTTATTGCTTGCACCGATGACAACTTACTTGAAGGATCTTACTCAATCTATAGGTAGGTATCTTGGACTCTCATAGCAAAACTGGTTTAAGGGGTGTTTGGATGCACAAGTAGTATCTCTACTTGGTGCGAAGGATTTGGCTAGAATAAGAGGGAAAAGCAAGCTCAACATGTTGGAGGATCCATGACAATATAATTTCTATTCGGATATAAGAAAACATAACCCATTATGTTGTCTTCCTTGTCCAACATCAACTTTTTAGCATGTCATAGTTTAATGAGTGCTCACAATTATAAAAGATGTCCAAGATAGTATATTTATCTGTGAAAACATGTCTTTCTTTATTACTTCCTATTAATTGCAACAATGACCAAAACTATGTTTGTCAACTCTCAACAACTTTTATTCATCATACCCTTTAT